>NC_069451.1:15125803-15244770 GCF_026875155.1 Cherax quadricarinatus | reverse complement strand
GAAAAAATGCCGATTAAGCCTTCCATAGCTACTTTCCCAGCCGAGAAATCTCTGACCCAATGGAAATATAAAGGACCCCAATGGAAATAAGCCACTCTGTCTGACTCTTTGGGGTTATCCTAGGTTCTCTACACATATGCTGCTATGTATAATAATTCTATGTAACTGTATTTGTGTATACCTGAATAAACTTACTGATCAGACACTGTTACCGCTGCGCACACTCAGAATCAGTGGAGTACCTAAGGTATTTATGGCTCATGCCCTGGGCGCTACTTGAAGAGGGGCGCGCCACTGAGCAGTTTTTATTAAAGTCGGATAAGTTATCCTCGGAGAGTGAAAAAATAATTTTCTTTGATTATCATGAGTGAGAAGCACTAGGAAGGCTAGATTGTTAAACCACTTAAATAAATTATTAGGTAAAAATACAATGCTGGGAGCTACATAATCACATACCTCGCAGTACCACTTAGTGCCAACTGGGAGTAAGACCATTCTCCTGCTCAAACTAGGGAGGTAGTCTAGAATTTTGTGCAAAATCTGTGAAATTTAATTTTATTAAAATTGTCGTTCCTTATTTCAGAGAATTATGTAAGAAAACCATGAAACGTTTCTTCACAAAGAAGGAAAGTGGAGCTGAAGGACGGAAGAGATGAAAGTTGGAGGCAGAGGCAACCAAGATGTCAAGTAAGTTCTTCATGCACTTTCTTGAAAAGCTGGGAACAAGTTGTTTGACACGTTCCATGCAGTTGCCTGCACCTGCTACAAGTTTGTTAGAATCCAAAGGTGGATGAAGTACAATTGTGTCAGGAAGTCAAGTCAGATAAATCCAAGTGTGACGAGATTAAAAGTGAGGCTGCCAGAGAGAACGTGGACATGGCAGGAGGGGAAGACGATGGTGATGTTGAGTTTATTGACGAGACTGAACCTGACGACACTGAACTTAGTAAACTGGATGGTGTCGAAATCTTGAACTGTCATACCAAAAGTGAACAAACAGCATGACACTGCCATTGGCCTTTCGATGTTTGACAAGAATAATGGAAAAGCAATTTTGCCTGACGCATTGAGAGCATAAATAATAAAGCTGGGTTTGAAGTATTTCCAGAATAGTGTGGGGCCTTCCTACCAACAAATAACTGCTCAATGAACAATACTTGGTTCAAAAAGAAATTGAGAAATAGTGGTGAGGAAGTGACTCACTGATGGCTGGTCTATTTCCCTTCTAAAGTGTGCATTTTGTATCTGTTATCATCTCTATTCCCAGTCAGACCATCAGTCTTCACTGGAGCTGGAAGGTGGATTCAACCAGTGGAAAGCACCTGAAAGGATTAGTGTTTACGAAAATACTAGGAATCATTGGAAGTGCTTCACACAATGGAAAGAAATTTAGCTGAAAACAGAGGAGTTATTGACGCAAAACTTCAGTCACAGATTGAAAAGGAAAAGCAGAAGTGGTGTGATATCTTGATAAGAATCTTTCACTGCATAAAATTCCTTGCTACTCAGAACCTGGCTTTGTAATGACACAGGGAGTCACTTCAGCTAGACGATGAACTCCAGTATAGGAAATTTCCTTGGCTTACTGAAACTACTGGCTATCATTGACTCTTTCATGAAAGAATACCTCACTTGTGTGGAAAGTCATCCTGGATCCACGTTTTATCATTTACTGGGTGTCAAGACGAATTCATCTACACGATGACATCCACTGTTCTCCAGAGTTGACTGAGAAGGATCCATAAAGCCAAGTATACTTTGGTCTCATGTTTGACTTGACTCCTGATCCGGCACACTGTGAACAGATGTCAAACATAGTGAGGTATGTGGAAGTTGATTCTGAGAGGAAAACAGTCTGTTAGAGAGTCCTTCCTTGGTTTTATCCAGATAAGACAGAAGGACGCTGAGAGCTTGGTTGAAGATATGAAACAGTTAAAGAATGACGAAGTGGACCTACAAGACTGTCGGCCAGTAGTGTAAGTGTTATAATAACTCTACGTGTTCTCTTGTTCAACACAGCACTGGGGAAAAAATAAAAAAAACAACATGCCTGTGGCTGTTAAGCCCAGTCCAAAACCAGGTGGAGTGCAGGGACAGAAGCAGTGAAGACCATTAACAAGTATGTACTTTGAGGAGATACTTAAAGTTCTCCAGGACATGATAGACAATGAAAATGAGACCCATGAAACAAGAATTGATTGAAAGAAACTGTATAACTGCATGTTGAGTTACGATTTTTTGACTAGGATTTTGGAACAATAATAATAATCTTTATTTCTACAAGTACATGTACAAAGTATACAGGCATAGCTGACATTAGTGACATACTATTATATAGAGAGCCACTTGTTATGCAGAGCATTTTGGGCAAATTAGGTCAATTTTGTCCCAGGATGTGACCCACATCAGGTTGACTAACACCTGGGTATCTGTTTTACTGCTAAGTGAACCTGGATAGCAGGTGTCTTAAGGAAACACGTCCTAATGTTTCCACCTGTACTGGGAATCTACCCGTGAACCTCAGTGTGTGAGCTGAGTGCACTAGCAATCGAGCTACGGAACACTAAGGTACAGTACTCACTTGCATTAACCATATTCAGAAGCTGCAGAATCCTAGCATGAACATCCATGCTGCTGCCCTGGATTTAAAAGCCCTCTGAGATCGTTTTGATGATGAAAGAGAAGTGTTGGTCAGTGAGTAACTCAAAGGACTTGGTGTCTGTCAAGAATGGAATATTGAAGTTGAAAGACGTCAGAGACTCAGAGACGAAAGAAACAAATGGCAGATGAGAACTCGAGAGATGCTGAGTTAACAGCCAAGAATTAAATGAGTCATGAAGGGAACACTCAACTGTCTTCACAGAGAAATAGATAAAAGGTTCATTTTTATGCACAATACTGACCCCAAGTTTGGGTTCCTTCTCAATGTCGATGTGAAAATTTGGGTGAATTGTACAGCTCTGACTTGGCAGACGATGCACCATCCCCCCAATGAAAAGCAGGGGTGTCACTAGCACGTTAAGAGACCATACAATAAGTGTCAGGGGCCCGAGACTGTTCAACTGCCTCCCAGCACACATAAGGGGGATTACCAACAGACCCCTGGCAGTCTTCAAGCTGGCACTGGACAAGCACCTAAAGTCAGTTCCTGATCAGCCGGGCTGTGGCTCGTATGTTGGTTTGCGTGCAGCTAGCAGTAACAGCCTGGTTGATCAGGCTCTGATCCACCAGGAGGCCTGGTCACAGACCGGGCCGCGGGGGCGTTGACCCCCGGAACTCTCTCCAGGTAAACTCCAGGTATGGACAGCAGCTATATGAAGAAATGTTGCTATCAAGTCGGGCCAACATGAAAATATCAAGACCTGAAGAGCTTCTCAAATTCATTCTTCAGTATCGAGATGAGAGCATCTTCCCCAATCTTTGCATTGCTATTTGGATAATGCTAACCATTGCAGTTTCCATCGCCAGCTGTGAGAAATCATTCAGCGAGTTAAAACTAATACTTTCATATCTGAGAGCTTCCATGGATCAAAGCATATTCTGTGATCTTGCTCTGCTGAGTGTAGAAAGAGAAGAAACTGAAAAAAAAAACTGAATTTGAGCGCACCATATTCTAATTTGCATCAGTGAAAACAAGAAAAGTGCAGTTGTAATTTTCTTGTGGTCTCATAATTTATTAAAAGATTAACAAGCTTGACTTGTATTTTTGAGTTGATTTTATGGTAAAGTTATCTAAAAGATGGGTGTCAGATGTTTGGACAAGGGCGCAATTTCAGTGCTTAACATAGTCGCTATTTTTCATAGATATGCTCCTGGTCAGAACTGCATACTACTAATATTTATTAAAAAAGAGAAATGTGAATAAAGATTAAAAAAGTAATGCATAATGAGAGACTACTGATCCACAGCTAGGCATGGTCATGAACCGGTACGTGAGGGCTTTTACCCCCCAGAACACCCTCCAGGTATACGGTACTGTATTTTGTGGAATTGCTAAAACCTTAAGGGGTCATAAAACACAAGAAAAATAGGAGGCAATCAGGGTTGTTCCATGGAAGGGGAGTTCCACTTCCTTGGATCAAGAGCCTTGCACTGGCATCACAGCACTTTAATGTGTTAATGTTAGATGTGCCAGTCTGTTAGTAGACTGGCACATCTAATTATTATTACTGTACTAAATTCATGAGGATGGTCTAAACTCGTAGGGGTGCCGCAGGGTTCAGAGAACGAGAAGTAATCAGGTTTCATCCAAAGGTGGGTAGCTCCTTATTCCTTGGATCAAGAACCTTTCAATATATTAAGGCTCACTGAAAGACAGGACAGTCCAGTAGAATATGGCAAACTGAAAATGGAACCTGACAGTTCTCGCAGAGTTAAACAGGGCACTTCTCCATGAGATACCTATGAGTAAGATGGGTGTGCCTGATGCAAAGATGGGAGATCATAGTCTCCCAGCTTCAGCATCAATGATAAGAAAGCCAGAACACTATACTTGGCTTGATGGAATATAATTTGTTATGAGTCATATTGGACCAACAGTGCTGCCGAAGGCTAGAGATTACAGCAAAATAATGAGAATAGAATACCTCTATATGAAACTGGGAGGTCGTGTACCACTGACCATGCAGCAGAGTCTGAGTACTCGTTGCCCTGAGCATCAACATGACCAGGGACCTAGCAGAAAATTATTTCTTTGTTTTTCCTAGAAATGTGGTGCAACCAAAGTTGTAGACGAGGAACTAGGGGATGAGACGAATCAATTTTTTAATAACTTGCAAAGTACTAAAGGAGTCTGAGACTATGACAAATGTTCAGGTAGGCATAGATGCAGCATGAATAATTGTAATAAAAATTACATACAGTTCAGCTGTAAAAATGTTGTCAGTTTAATAAATGCCCTTGCACAATGCTGTCCTGGAATGCTGCTGCAAACCCGACACCATCAGAGGATTAAAACCATCAGTGTATACTGCTGGCTTGAGAATGAGACCGGAAGTGGTTGAGAAAAATGGAGCGAGAAGCAACTGTAGGTATTTGAGCTTTCGTGCATGGCAGTGGGGAAGAACAGACATGAACTGGTGGAACCTTCCAGGGGACAAGAGAAAAGCAAGATGCTGAATGAACACATAAAGAGGGCAACTGAAGAGAAGTCAAGAGGAAATGAAAACAGAGAAAAGGGATGAAGTAAATAGGGGTGGTGAACAAATAATAGATTGCCACTAACATCCATTACTATCCTGTATGTAGAAGGATCATGAAGGCCTACCCATAATAAATATACCCTCCTAGTCATCCTGTTTTGCTCCATCCTCTATTATTATTATAATCAAAAAGAAGCGCTAAGCCACAAGGGCTATACAGCGCTGCAGGGTAGGGAAGGAAGCAAGGGAATGGATGGCAAAAGGGAGGGGGGATGATCAGCAGGTTACAGAAAACAGCGGGGCAGGGGATAGTACGGGGGTAGAGGGTAGCAAGAGATACAAGTAGAAAGGGCTGAAAGTATCAGAATTTGTGAAGTAAGTCAGTCGTTGTCAAAAAGTCAATGAGAGAGTCCGGATGAAAGGTGGGTCCATCAGCGAGAAGGAAGGAAAAGAGAGAGCAGCGGGGCGAAGACGACGACAGAGGTAAATTCTGCGTGCTCGTTGATAAAGTGGGCAGTCCAACAGAATGTGGCTGACTGATAAGGGAGTTTGGGCAATTCTCACAGAGAGGAGCAAGACCCCTCTCCATGAGATATCCATGAGTAAACGAGTATGGCCAATGCAAGACGGGAGAGAGTAGTCTCCCAACCTCGACACTGGTGATAAGAAGACGGCCAGTAACCTATACTCGGTTAAAGACTGAAGTTTGTTTGCCGGCATAGTAGACCAACGTTGTTGCCAATGGTGTGAAGGTGGGAAGATATTACAGCAAAATAGTCCGTACATGGAATACCTCTATAAGAAACTGGTAGGTCATGTACTGCTGACCGCGCAGCAGTGTCTGCCTGTTCATTGCCCTGTACGTCAACATGACCAGGGACCCAACAAAAAACAATATCTTTATGCTTAGTAAAGATGCGGCGTAGCCAAAGTTGGATACGGAGGACTAAGGGGTGGGGTGTATCAAATTTTTGTATAGCCTGTAAAGCACAAAGGGGAGTCTGAGACAACCACAAATGATGACACAGGCATAGATGCAATAGGGATAAGTGCGTAAGGATGGCATATAATTCAGCAGTAAAAATACTAGCTGAAGATAGTAAATGCCCTTGTACGACGCTGTCCGGAAACACTGCTGCGAATCCAAACGCCGTCAGAAACTTAGAGCCATCTGTGTACACAGCAATGGCATGAGAATGAGAGTGAAAGTGGTCAAGAAAAAAGAGCGGGAAGCGACCGTAGACATTGGGCTTTCGAGCAAGGAGGGAGAAAGAACAGACTCGAACAGCTGGAACTTCCCAGGGGGTAGGGAAAAGTGAGATGCTACATGTACATAGAAAGGTGGTAGTTGAAGAGAAGACAAGAGCGAATGAAGGCGAAGAGAGAAGGGACGGAGTAAGCAGGGGCGGCGAACAAATAAAGAATGTCTACTAATATCAGTGACCATTCTATAAAGGAAGGTTTGCGGAGACCCATGAGAGCGTACATAGTAGCGCAAGCAATGGGCATCACGGCGATCGGATAAGGATGGAACATTCGCTTCTGCATAGAGGCTTTCGACAGGAAGAGCGAAAAGCACCAATGCATAAACGTAATCCTTGGTGATGAATGGGGTTAAGGCTAGAGAGAGTAGCAGGAGATGCCGCTGAATAGATCTGGTCACCATAATCAAGTTTCGATAAAATAAGGGTGGAATGTAGGTGAGGAGGGTTCGACGATCAGCTCCCCACGAAAGATGAGCAAGGGTTTTAAGAAGGTTCAGCCGGCTGTGACAAGTTGCCTTCAGAAGGTTTAATGTGAGGTTTCCAGGATAACCTACGATCAAAGAGGAGGCCCAAAACTTGACTGTATCACGTTCAGGGATACGTGAGCCATAGAGGTACAAAGGATGATCAGAGATGACAGAGCTCTAGTGAAAGTGATTTGGGGGGTTTTAGTGCGGGAAAATTTTAAACCCATGTGTGGTGGCCCAATTGGAAACACGGTCGACTGCATCTGGAGAGAAACTGTAAGGAGGTGACAGCCCAGCGCCTGCACGGGCAATAGCGAATTCATCAACATAGAGTGATGACCAAATATTTGATGGAAGCAAGAGGCCAAATCATTAATAGCAAGGAGAAAAAGTGTTGTGCTCAGAACACATCCCTGGGGGACACCTTCAGCTTGGACAAAGTCCGGGAGAGCACATTATTAACCCGAACACGGAAATGCCTGTCAGTTAAAAATTTTCTTAAGGAAGGATGGTAGATTGCCTCGAAGGCCTAAGGAGTGGGCTTGGGCAAAAAATATAATACCTCCAAGGTGTCCATATGCCTTCTCAAGGTCAAAAAATATGGCAATAACTGAGTGGTTATTCGCAAAGGCATTACGAACATACCGTATCCAAGCGCAGTAAGGGGTCTATGGTAGAACGTCCCTTACGAAAGCCATATTACGAGTGGAGAGACTGTTGTGTGTCCCCTAAATACCACACTAAACGTCTATTTACTAGACGTTCCATTACTTTTGCAAACTGCACTGGTAAGAGCAATGGGACGATAGTGGGAGGTTTCATGTCCCCGTAGTGCCTGGTTTGCGGAAAGGGAGAACAATGGCGGATTTCCACAGCTGTGGAAGAACTCCTTGTGACCAAATAAGATTGTAAAGGCGTAATGGGACTGCAAGG
The DNA here is from genome assembly GCF_026875155.1 of Cherax quadricarinatus. Classification (NCBI taxonomy): domain Eukaryota; kingdom Metazoa; phylum Arthropoda; class Malacostraca; order Decapoda; family Parastacidae; genus Cherax; species Cherax quadricarinatus. The sequence goes on along the minus strand of NC_069451.1, from coordinate 15,236,964 downwards.
GCTGACTGATGTAAATGTTGTAGCATACGAATATGAATGTCGTCGGGCCCAGCTGCCGATGATCGACAAGCTGAGAGTGTTGCCTCCATTTCTTGAAGTGTAAAAGGCACATTATACTGTTCTTCCTGAGAGAAGAAAAGTCCAGGGTGCTAACTCTCTGGCAGACTTTGGGGAAAGAAATGAGGGCATAGATGGAGTCCCTGAGAAATACGGACCAGATGATTGCCAAGTTCATTGGCAACACTAGGGGGTTTGCTATATCAACACCGGCAACCCGCAGAACAGGAGCCGGGTCAGGAGAATATTTAGCACTCATTTTTTCGTACTTTTTTCCAGACTGCCACTAAATAGAGGAAGCAAGGTGATGGTGGAGACATAATCTCGCCAGCAAGTGCTTTTAGCGTCACGGATGACACGCGAGCGATCGAAACGCTTCTGTTTAAAATCAAGGAGTCGCTCTGTGGTTCTATTGTACCGGTACCTGCCCCATGCAGCGCGTTTCAAACGTACTGCACGAGCACAAGCAGGAGACCACCAAGGCACGCATTTCTGAGAATGCCTGCCCGAAGTTTGGGGAAATAGAATGAGAAGCTGCGGTGAAAAGGGAGGACGAGAAGAGGTGTAAAAGCTCATCGATGGAGGACGAAGAAGGAACCTCTTAAAAACAGTCAAGTGTGAGTAAAGTTCCAATTTGCCCGATTAAATTGCCAGCGTGGGGTGCGAAGAGGGGCGAATATGAAGGGAAGTAAGAATGATTGGGAAATGATCACTGTCATGTAAGTCCGGGAGAACAGACCAAGTAAATCTAATGCGGCGGAGGAAGAGCAAACTGAGAGATCGAGCAAGAGAGAGTAAGAGTCCGAGGATCAAAATGGGTGTGAGTACCTGTATTTTAAAACATGGAGGGGGTGGGTGCAAGAAAAGCCTCTAACTGAATTCCACGGGAATCACAGTGAGAAACCCCCCCCAGAAAGGGAAAAGGTGGGCATTAAAATCACCAAGTAACAGAATCGGTGGCGGTAATGACGAAACAAGGAAGGCAAAATCCGGAATAGATAATGCCCGAGAAGGAGAGAGATATAAAGAACAGAGCGTATACCACCATGTAAGTGGATACGGCTGCTGTGTAATGCAGCGAAGTATGAATAAATACTGATGGTACGGAATATCAGTGCGGAGAAGAAGGGCACTTTCATTAAAGGTCCCATCAGGAAAAGGATCTGAAGAATAAAAATAAATTATAGCCTGAGATGTGAGAAAAAACAGCAGAGTGTAATTTTGGTTTTCCCGTAAGCAAACACCAACAGGGCAAAAATGGGAGAGTAACATCTGAAGCTCACCCCCCCATTACCCCTGAGGCCGCGTATATTCCACTGTAAAAAGGCCATGATTGGCAATGATAAAGAACTTGAAATCCGCAGGTAAGGTTCCTACGGACCAAAAGGGGTTTGAAAAGTCCACATGCGGAGGCAGTGGAAAATGTTCAAGCAGCGAAGGAACGGGGCGCTGTGAAGAAAGGAGTTGCGCAGATGGGGCAGAGGAGAGAGAAAGAGCGGGAAAGGTGGATCAGTGTCCATTGATGGGTTTTGGGCTCTGCAAAAATATTCAGAGATTGCTCAAGTGTTTCGGAATTCAGAGATTCGTATGGGAGACAATATTGGAATGGTAGGGGAGGATGAGTAAAATTTGGGAAATGTAATTTGGGCTGTACCAAGGTAGGGGGGCGAAAGGGGGGAGGGAACTGGAGAAGCGTGGCAGGGACAGAAGAGACAGGAACCTGGGGGGTGGCAGAAGAGGAAAACTTGGGAGGGAACAGGGGAGGAAGGTACATTACGAGGAGGAGGGTGAACCTCTGCACTTGTAACTGAGCCAGTGAGAGGGGGAAAAACTAGGGACAGAGACAGGGAGGGGACAATGAGAGGTGGAAGATGGGTAGGAGGTTTACCGGACCTTTTTTTGACTTTTGAGAAGTAGAGGGACGATTGGGAAGAGGTGTCGTACGAGGTCCCCGTCGATACTGAGGCTTGTAAGAGAGAACTCCCAAGAAGCGAGATTAGACGAGGCGTTGAAGTAGGGACGTCTGAGCCGAGAAAAGCAAAAGGATTAGATACAGGAGTGATTATGGGAGAGGTAACCACAGAGGTGGGTGTAGAAATGGGATACCAGAAGTGGGGGACGTTTTGAAACACGGGAATAAGAAACACGTGGGAGTCCTCCCTTGGAGGCGGAGATGAGAAACTGCCATGGCATAAGGGAGACCTTCTGTCCCCTTTGAGGTAACGGATTTCCCGCTCGTTTAAATAGACCTGACAACGGCGAGAGTACGAAGGGTGAGCCTCAAGACAGTTAAGGCAAAGAGGGAGATCGATTGCAAGACGTATTAGAATGGTCAACGGCACCACAGACTGGGCATTTGGCGATAGATCTGCAATATTTTGCTGGATGGCCAAATCGCCACAATTTCTACACTGTTGTGGTGTAGGGATCACCTTTCGAACTTGTAACCGATGTCCTGCTATATAAACGGAGGATGGGAGTTCTCGGGTGTCAAAAGTTAAACGAGCCACATTGCTAGGGGATCGTCTCCGCCCCCGGGCAGGAAGAACGTAAGTGTCTACCTTGAGATTGGGAGATCTTGGGGTTCCAGCTGTTCTAGAATGTCGGTGCCACATTCTGGAAATTTGTTGAACTATGGTATGGGGCAGAAAAACGGGACCACTACAAAAATGAGGGAATGATGTTTTTCAAGGGTGACAGGGAAAAGTATCTATATGGGAAAGACGAGAGAGCTCACGAGCCTGGGTAGCATTCCCGTACGGTAATGATGCGCGTACCGCTCTTAAGAGCATGAAAAGAAATATCTTTACCAACATGGCGTAGGAGTGCCTTGCCAATACTATGGTCAGAAAGATAGGCAGTAGAGGAAGTTGGTCCCTAAAGTGAAGAATTTAGTCCACTGTTCAGTCTGAAACTGAGCTGGAAAGGTAGTGAAGGACGTGTCAATCGTTTCTGAGAAGAACGAGAAGGTGAAGGTGGAGAAGTATCATCAGCAGGTAATTGTCGTTGACGTTTAGGCGTGGGGCCAGAGTTGGTCCGACGTGGAACGGGTCGGCGATTTTAAAATTGCCGCACCGTAGAGGGAGAAGCCGGAAGCATAGTCAGAGGAGAGCGAAGGTCTGATAAATCGAAGGGGTCAGTCGAGGCCTCAGTACCGAAACGGGGGAGGGAAAAAGCACCGGCAATAGGGACAGAGGCATGAGGAATGTCTGAAGAGTGGTCCAAAGACGAGGCGGGGTCAGAAAAGGGGTGCGGTATCAAGAAGGGCCCGGGGGTACCAGGTTCATGGACTAGGGCTGCCATGGTTAGGTTTCTTCTTTCTTTTTGTTTTTAAGAAAAAAAAAGAAAGAAAAAAAAGAAAATAAAATAAAAAAAAGAAAAAAAAAGGGGGGACCGGGAGGGATATTCCTAGGAGGAATGAAAGGGCCAGAAATCTCCCTCCGCGCCCAAGAGGACTCGACACCGCTAAGTAGCGCAGATGCAGCCTTTGGGAAACCCGTGCCATACCCTAAACCCCTTTATGCCAGTAAACCAGCAATCTGGGATAGCAACCTCAAAATCTGCCGAGCTACCTCGGTGGACAAAAGAAGGGCGGCCGGATACCGCCACAAAGCATACCCCCTTCAGCCACCACCCCCCGGAATCCGAAGGTGGCTTCCAGAGATACACCCGTCGCCCAAAAGACACCCAAAGCTACTCCGGGATACCGGAGAGGGATCGGGACATCCTAGGGAATCCAGATTCCTCGGCAAACTACGCCACCCCCCAAAAAACCTCAACGGAATGGGATGGACCCCGGTGTCCTTTCCCTACCTAGGAACTAGCGCCCTTGGGAGAAATCACGAAGGCTTTAAAAAGAGGAAGGGCAAAAGGGAGGGGTGAGGAGGAGGAGGAGGAATGGAAAAAGGGGGGGATGGGGAGGATGGGATAGGGGAGGGAGAATGGGGGTAATTTGGTTCGGTCTGAGGAAAAGACCGACAGGGCTAATTCCTCAGACCAAGAGCCTCTTCACCACGCCAAGGAGCCCCCCTTGAAGAGGCTCCATCCTCTAGAATTATTGATAATAAACAATCCTATTATCTTTAATTTCAGGAAAATCAAACTAATACTTTTGTATATTTCTTATTTATTTGTTCAAACTCCTTCACACTTCTCTCAGACCATTAGTTTATTATAACTGAGAGAGCGGAGGAATTTCAATTTTACAATTTTTCAGTATTAATAAAACCTGGAGACAGTACATCAAAATAAAATTTGATATATGCATATATGTAAACATACCATTTAGTAGTTATAGAATGTCACATCCAGGTTATCAACAACCATGAAACTAGTGGCGAGGTCTCGCATGCTGGTAATTTAGTCAAAGACACAAAAACACTAATAGTATATAGTGTTATATCATTGACTCAAGTCTAATGTATAGCTGATGGTTACCTTACTTTTCTCCAGTAGTATGGTCAATCCTTGTGGTTAAAATTCACATGTACAACAAATGCAACATTTTGTAATGGGAAATAAACATATAAAGGAAAATAGTAATGACAAGAAATTCACCCTGGCTGATATGTACATGAGAAAAAATAATATATGACTCGTTTCCATTAATGGCGAGTGTTGAAATACAGATATGATAAAAAGGCAATGAAAACATTTCAAATCATGTTTCCACTTATGTGAGTGTTGAAGTTTACATATGATATAAAATGAAGAAGCATTTTAATATACATTTCGAGACATGAAAGATGTAATAAAATATATGTAGAGATTCACTGGTGAAACTTGGCAAGACAACAAAGACTGCCTAATAAATTTTCACTTAAAAACTCTTGGTTTTTATGTTTAGATTAAAAATAATTCAGACATCTTTACCCTTCTAAGGAAGTGAAGGAGGCAGGGTAAGGATTGATACCAGTAAAAGGCTCTTGTTCCAAGGAATTAATAGCCCTCCTTATCCCAGGATAAAACCTGATAAATTCCTTTTATCCAGGTGCTGTATGACCCACACGGGCTCAGCTACTGTCCAGGAAAGCAAATAATAATAATTCAGATATCATTGCTAGCTTACCACCAAATGAACTTCTTAAAAGTCTTGTATGACTAATGAAGGAACTTCAGACTAAGATGCAAACTTAATACATAACCTTTTAAAGAAGTATCTAACCCCTAAAAGGCCCATTAAATTATGGTACACTCGTATATACATGTCATATATAAATAATCATTTAGTATTAAAATCTATGCTAGAAAATAAAACCGGATAGCTGTGACTGAAGATATATAATCCTTAACTATGTTCTTAAACATAATGGAGTAACATTTTTCTTATTAATAGAAAAGTAATGTTGTTCCTAAACACTGAGGGGTAACATTTATGCTAAACATAACCTTTGGCTAGAAACTAAAACAAACTGTATATTCCTAGCTAAAAAAAAAAAAAAATAATATTCATTTAAAAATTTCTGTACAAAAACTTACATTCATCTTAATAAACAAAACTCATCATAAATCAAAATGGAATTAAGATTTCTGACCAAGCTTTATTCTACAAAATATAATCATTAAAGGAAATCTGGCTTAATTGATTTAATATGATGGAAGATAGAAAAAGTATAGAGAGTGTGAGTGTGAGCATATGCATGTGTGTATATATGTATGTATTATTGTGACCACGAACGAGTGGTATTTAATCAATAACAACACTGCAACTAGTCAGGGAATTGAACCCGTGTTGTTTTAGCCCACCTCATGGTGAGCGAAAATTCACAATGTTCTAACTCACTGGACCATCCAATCCTGTTGTTGGATAGTCCAGTGGGTTAGAGAATCATGGATTTTCACTCACCATGAGGCAGGCTAAAACAACACAGGTTCAGTCCCCCTAGTCGCAATGTTATTATTGATGTATATGCATCTATATGTATGTATGTATATGCATATGTATATGTATATATGTATGTATATTATATACTGAGAAAGAGTTTACATGATCTGATACATGCACACATCCTGAGGCATCAAGGTACACAAGGCAGAGTATGATGGGGATAACATCTTGTTTTTAAGACCTCTGATTACCAGCTACTATTACTCTGGAAATCTGTGCTGGGATAAGTTCTGTACATACCTACTTAACATTCTTCAATACATAATGTACAGTAGGCTATAAAAAAACAAAGTTTATATGCAATACCATTTCCCAGAGAATAAAAAAATACACTTAATACACAAACACTTATTTTCCATATTATAAAAAGCTAAATCTGTGCTAAGTGCTGCAAACACTGGATACAGAATATATATGAAATTTATTTATTATATCAGTGGTTATTATCAATGTAATCCCATTCCTGCCATACTGTTTACCAAGTACAGTATACAGATCCTTTCTTTAACACTGAGGTATTACTCTAAAACTGTACAATTTCACTTTCTTCATTACTGTACACATGACCAGTATACCACCATAGCCAAATTTTATAGTGGCCCACATCAGCACCGAGATTCACTAGAAATTTGTGGCATCGAAGGGGCATCTCGGATGTCTGCATACACGGTGGGTAGTTTTGGAGGACTGAGATTCTTCATGGGAGGAAGGGGCACTCCTGTCAGTCTTGCCACCTCCTCTTCCAACTGACGATTACGCCCAAACATGGCAACATAGTTGTGATGTAGCTGTTTCTGATAACGTATGACTCTCTCTTTCTCCTCTGTCCACCTTAAACGTTCCTCCTCAAACTGTTGTCTTTGCAGCTCACTGTCTTTCTTCATTGTTTCCATTTCGGTCTTCAGTTTGTCCATTTGAAGGCCAATATCTTGGTCATGTGCCCGTGCCTGAGACTGTTGCTGCTGAGCTTGGTCCAACTGCAAACGGAGGTCACCAGATTCCCGACGCTGTTGACCCATCACTTCATGCAAGGAATTAATCTCTGCACGACGTCTTTCAACTTCTGTTTGGTATTGGCGAACTTGTGCACGCAAGTGGAGGAGCTCATGTCCTCGTGTTGTCTGGTCACCTTGGGAATCTTTCAGTTGAGTCTTTAGCAGAGAAATTTCACCTGAAAATAAATTAAAGTTAGCTGATATTCACCATTTATCAACAATATTTCAATAAAGTATTGTTGCTTCCTGCAATTTTCAAAAATTTTAAGGACCAAATTAAATATTAAACCAGCATTTCTCAAGATCTGAAATCACATTTGCCTCGCTACACAAACGGTATCAGGACTTATTAGTACCCTGTGATATATGCCACCATACTGACTAACCATCCTGTGGTTGATAGTATGCATGAAGAACATTGTTTATTTCCCTCCTTACAGTTTCAATTTATGTTGCTATGTATGTTTGTACTGTACAATTTGTAGCTATGGGCTACAGTATTTAGTTAGAAAGTAAATACAGTGGTACCTCGAGTTACGAACTTAATTCGTTCCAGAAGGCTCTTCAAATGCCAATACCAAACGAATTTGTTCCCATAAGGAATAATATAAATTGGATTAGTCCATTTCCGACCCCCAAAAATACACTTACAAAAATAAATTTATTTAATTGTTCGAGTTGGGAGCTGTTCGAAATTCGAGGTACCACTGTATTATAATTATGTATATATATACAACATTAGCACTCAGAGTGTATAAGCACAAGGGTCCTACCACCTACCTCCTGCATTTACACTGAATAATTTGTGGGAAAAGAAATATGATGAATGCAACAAAACATAACCAGTTACAGTGGAACCCCGAGTTTCGGCCGCCTTGATTATCAGTCGCTTCGAGTTTAGACTGCTTTTTTGGCTAAATTTTGTCCCAAATTTCGCCCTATGCCCCGTGTTTCAGCCAGCATACCAGACCTGTCCGCCTGCCTGTGTCTATGCGGCTGCCCATGCTGGTATCGTGAGCCAGTCTAGCTTTGTTTATACTTGAGTGAATATTACCCTGCGCGCTCATCCAAACATTTCACAATAAATTCATAACTTCCCAGTGGCAGCCCTTTGGTAAAGAAAGTGAGAATAAACAAGAAAGATATTCCTGGCACTAAAATAACAAGTTCTCTGTTCGTTAGTCACATCCCCAGGCCCCTCTTATATTTCTTTGGCTTTCCACTTTGAATTTTTATTCTTACAAAAAAAATAAGATTTACTGTTATGCAGACTACTGCATTAGTGTAGAAATAGTATAAATAATATCAGCGCACTTGTAAAAGAATATTAAACTCACCAGTTGATGTGTATTGGACGCTTGGCATGATTTGTTTACTTTTGAACTTTGGTAAAAATTGAACATTTCTGCTATTTCGAGCTCAATTTCAAGGTACAGTACTTTTAATTGTAAAACCAGTCAAAATTATCTCAATTTCTGTAATATGTCTTCCATTCTATAAAATGAGACCAAGAAAACTAGAATACAACAATAAATACCATACAAAAATACAGTGCAAAGTCGCTGTTTTAATCCAAAAACACGGTCAAAGTTTTTTTTCTCATTACGCACTGTGTGCTGCAGGATTTTTTTTATACTGCGCACACTGACCACATAGACCCATTCTTACATATGTAGGCCTACCAGCTTTCTCTCACTAGATTTGAGGGCGCTAGAACTTAGGTGTACTAGTACGCCTCCAGGTAACCTCCAGGTAACGTCAAAAACCCTGGGTCGTACTAGTATGTCCGAAACCCCCAAAGGGTTAAATGTTCATTTATCCATTAAAATTAGTGCTTTATATTTATTTCTCATTGTTTTCTGTATATAAAACTACAGTATTTATTCTTTAAAAAATGATTTTTTTGTGAATATTTTTGGGTGGAACAGATTAATTGGATTTACATTATTTCTTATGGGAAATATTGCTTCAATACACAAATAACCCGCACATAAAAGACAGAAGCTTACGACAACGTTTTGGTCCGACTTGGACCATTGACAAAGTGGTGACTTTGTCAATGGTCCAAGTCGGACTGAAACGTCGTCATAAGCTTCTCTCTTTTATGTGCGGGTTATTTGTGTATCGTTCCAGTCACGGTATTGTGCCTTTTTTGTTATATATTGCTTCAACTTTAGGCCTAGCTCCTGGAAAGGATTATGGCTGAAACTCGAGGTTCGACTGTACAGGAAATCCAACAGTACAGTGGTACCTTGAGTTTCAAACAGCTCTCAACTCGAACAATTATGTAAGTGTATTTTTGTAAGTGCTTTTGTAAGTGTATTTTTGGGAGTCTGAAACAGATTAATCTAATTTACATTATTCCTTATGGGAACAAATTCGTTTGGTATCAGCACCTGAACAGACTTCTGGAACCAATTAAGTTCATAACTCGAGGTACCATTGTATTATGTAGATAATATTCTTAATGACAGATACATGTAGGAAAAAGTGGAAAAAACAACATGTGTAGCTCTCCTCCAATTTCCCCTGTAACTTCTAATGTTTCATTGTAAAACTGACATTGTTACTCACTAGCAGTACAGTTGGAGATAAGTTGTAAAATTAATGCAAGTTGACAGAAGCAAATCAATATTAAGGGATTTGTGTGTTGTGTGATTGTGGGTGTTAGGTGAATTCGTATGTATGTTATGTAGATATACAGGAATTAATAAAGCTTTAACATTATGGAGGGAGGACTCATGAGGTTGGGATAATAGTAGGGCTGGGCTGCAATCCGAATTCTGGAATATGCTTATACATTTTGACTTGGATGAGGGCCCTGGCATGTTCCCCATTTGAAGGAGGACTTGTCAAGGTCAGTTTCTAGCTTCATCTTTTCCAGATATGCCATTCTGTCAGCTAAGTAAACTAAGTGGTATTATCCTAAAAAATGAATCTAATTGTGGCGAGAATCTAAGTGGTAAGGAGGTTTCTTCAACCCCTTTATGCAGTATTTGCTCAGTGGACTACACCTAATCAAATCTGCTAAAAGTAATGGACTTGCACTAGTATTCACCCCTCAAGGGAGGTTCCATGATGCTGATGAGGGGCTTTTATCTAAGGAATTGGATCTGTGCAAAGGGATGGTAGTGGTGGTACACATGGTTTCAAGGAAATCATTTTTGGGAGTCTTTGGAGCTAAGGTGTGGGTGGTAAGGGTAGTCATAGAGGATTATGTTGGTTGTTGAACAGTGAAAGTACCCAGTGGTGATGGGATGGAGATTTTATAACTGTTGGGGACACTAGTAAGAGCATAGGAGACCACTACTAAAAACTGTTCCTGTCAACTCTTTTAGAGGAGATGCATAGGGAATCTCCATTCTTCGGTACAGTGGTACCTTGGGTTATGAACAGCTCAAAACTCGAACAATTATGTAAGTGTACGTACTAGCACTAATAGCAATGTCGGCTATGTGGGATGAATATCGTTAGTCAATGATTCAGCCCAAACCATTACCCTAATGCTATTGCATGTCATTGGTAATGCCCCAGTAACTATCCACCAACATTCCACACTCATCATGTCAAGAAACAGTTATCATCCCTTGTGTGGTTGTAGAGCCAAACCTAACAGATTCTGCCCTAGACATTCAGAATCAAGTAGCATCACAGCATCTCCCAATCACCAGTCAATACTCATGTCTGTCTAGCATGCAGATGGATGAAATTCCAAGCCAGTATATTCAAACTAACATTTGATAGTCATACTCTTTCCCCTTCAGTATACTTTCCAGTGAAGGAGTTCAGCCTAACACTGTAAATGTTGGGGGCTGTAGCCACCCAGTGAAACACTGCAGAACTTCAGTGGAATGCCCAATATGCAAAAACATAAAGCAGAATGACCCAGGGTGTGAACTCTCCTTCCTAATGTTGGTACCCTGTTTTTCTTTGGCAGAATGAAATCCTGTGTCTGGGAGAAAGAGGTTTGTTGCATCATCAAGCAGTTTTCCAGTACAGTGGTACCTCGGGATACGAACTTTTTTCGTTCCAGAAGGCTGTTCGAGTGCTGATACTGAATGAATTTGTTCCCATAAGAAATAATGTAAATTAGATTAGTCTGTTTCAGACCCCCAAAAATACACTTACAAAAGCACTTACATAAATACAGTGGACCCTCGACCAACGATATTAATCCGTTCCTGAGAGCTCATCGTTAGTCGAAATTATCGTTAGTTGAGTTAATTTTCCCCATAAGAAATAATGGAAATCAAATTAATCCATTCCTGACACCCCAAAGTATTGAAAAAAAAAAATTTTACCACACGAAATATTAATTTTAATACACACAAACTGAAGAAGACATGTACAATTACATGACACTTACCTTTATTGAAGATCTGGTGATGATTGATGGGATGGGAGGAGGGGAGTGTGTGGATAGTGTTAGTGTTTAAAAGGAGAATCCCCTTCCATTAGGACTTGAGATGTCAAGTCCTTTTCCGGGGTTATTTCCCTTCTTCTTTTAATGCCACTAGGACCAGCTTGAGAGTCACTGCACCTCTGGTTTCTTTACGATTTGTCTAAAATGGGCCACAACATTGTCATTGTAATAGTCACCAGCACAGCTTGCAATAGCTGTGTTAGGGTGATTTTCATCCATAAAGGTTTGCAGTTCAACCCACTTTGCAGACATTTCCTTAATCTTTGAAGTAGGCACAATGGATTCCACAACTGGCATAGGCGTCTCAGGGTTAGCCCCAAACTCTTTAAAATCTTTCTTAATTTCCATACTAATTCTCACCCTTTTTATCACAGGGATGGCACTAAAGAAGCTTTCTTGAGGCCCATGGTGACTTATTTTGCAGGTGCAATCACTAAAAACGCTGTCATAATATGAAATGCTCCGATTGTATGTTTGGATGCGACCGTGGTGGCTGGCTTGTAAACACTGCGCAGGCCACACGTGGACGCGTCTCAAACGGAACGAATCATGTTGGTCGAGTTTTTTAGCGCTAGTCGAGGCAAAATTTTTGCGTTAAAATGTATCGCTAGTCGGATTTAACGTTATACGATGCATCGTTATAGTTACCAAAGTATGAACTTAGATCAAGTGGATGTAAGGGGAAAAAATCTTGTCTATTATTGTGTTTGGAAGATTTCCATTGAAGGAGAGGTTTCTAGGATGTTTTTTTTTTTACTGTTTGATCAGTCATTGGTCTGTGTATTTTCTTTGGCAGACAGCTGTGAGACCCCTCTGCTCTTATAGATATGAATGATCAATGAGTTGTTGTTGCATCAAGGGAGAAGTAAGTGCATAATCCAGGTCATGCCAGAGTCTAAGATACAAGAAGGATGTGTAGGACTTGTCTTGGGTTTGGGTTCCAAGAGACTGCCCAAAAGCAATTCTGGATTTTGAACAAGTTTTGTGGACATGATGGAGGTTTGTTAAGATATTCATCTCATGTTTAAGCATACAACTTGGCCGACATTGCTATTAGTGCTAGTATATAGTTACCAAGGTATGTATTTATATCAAGTGGATGTAAGGGAAAAAAATCTTGTCTATTATTGTGTCTGGAAGATTTCCATTAGAAGGAGAGGTTTCTAGGATGTATTTTTTTTACTGTTTGATCAGTCATTGGTCTGTCTATTGTCTTTGGCAAACAGCTGTGAGACACTCTGTTCTTATAGATATGAATGATCCATGAATTGTTGTTGCATCAAGGGAGAAGTAAATGCATAATCCAGGTCATGCCAGAGTCTAAGGTACAAGATAGAGATATCGTCAGGTGGAGGTTTGGTAGTGAGAGGTGGTGGAGACGACTGTTGAGTGGCTTGAAGAATCAGGTACAAGAAGGATGTGTAGGACTCGTCTTAGATTTGGGTCCCAAGAGACTGCCCAAAAGCAATTCTGGATTTTGAGGAAGTTTTGTGGACATGATGGAGGTTTCTTAAGAGTGCCATAGCCATGCAGGGTCTGGGAGACTTTGAGGTTCAAATTCATTGTTCATAATTTAAAAAAAAAAAAAAAAGAGATAGCTCCAAGGATATTAAAAAGAAAAAAAAAATCCGTCCTGATCCATGATCAACTTCAGTGCAGGTAGGGGTGCCAATACTCCCTGGAAATCACCTCTTAGCTTACCTGGCAAACCAGGTTGGTACCTCTAAAACTGGCTGAGCTAGGCTTGGGAAAACCACCTGATTAGATGAAAGCACTAATCATTTAGCCATTGTTCAGCCAATAATAGAGGTGAGTGATAAAATACTATGAACTGTACACCTTTGGATACCACCCCCTGAATCTGTGGGCAACCTCCAGTAATACTTCCATCATCAATGTCATGTTAGGTCATTCTCTGGCATCACTAGAGAACTACCCAGCACATGAAGATAATCAAGCTCCCATATGTTGACAGCATTACTACCGAAGTCTGTGTTAGAACAGGGCTGACAATGATTCTTTTTCCTTCTGCCTAGGAGCTAAATTTCAGAGAGAGGAAATGTTCATAAAAATAAGGCCAAATGAAGAGTGGTGGGAAGTAAGTGTTCCGATTCAATCCAAGAAAGTAAACATGAAGTTCAATTTTGCAGACCAAGAGGCCTTCACTATGTAAAGGCACACTTTTAATAGCAATGAAATAAACAGATTGAAGTTAGGTTATTAATTTGTATGATTTAACTATAACTGCTGTATTAATATATTATTTACAGTATTTTTATTAGCATTTTTCAAGTATCTTTTCCTCGTAAAGTTTAGTTCACTCATTACATTTGTTGATGACTTACTGCATGCTAAACATGTAATTGTTTATCAACTTTAAATATATTCCATAAACACATAATAGTTTAGTTTAAAAGGCAAAAAAGATACTGGCAGATATGATAGTAACTGAGCAAGCTTTTATTAGGGACAGCATTTCACATGTGAGTGAAATATTTAAGTAAAGGTTGATCTGCTATAATTCTCTTTATATACGTACAAGCAAATACGCCTAAGCATTTTATGTGAAACACATAAGTGAACAGTATTTAGATAAGGCTAAAGAGGTCTTTGTGGCATTTATGGATTTGGAAAAGGCGTATGACAGGGTGGATAGGGGGGCAATGTGGCAGATGTTGCAGGTGTATGGTGAAGGAGGTAGGTTACTGAAAGCAGTGAAGAGTTTTTACGAGGATAGTGAGGCTCAAGTTAGAGTATATAGGAAAGAGGGAAATTATTTCCCAGTAAAAGTAGGCCTTAGACAAGGATGTGTGATGTCACCGTGGTTGTTTAATATATTTATAGATGGGGTTGTAAGAGAAGTAAATGTGAGGGTCTTGGCAAGAGGCGTGGAGTTAAAAGATAAAGAATCACACATAAAGTGGGAGTTGTCACAGTTGCTCTTTGCTGATGACACTGCTCTTGGGAGATTCTGAAGAGAAGTTGCAGAGATTGGTGGATGAATTTGGTAGGGTATGCAAAAGAAGAAAATTAAAAGTGAATACAGGAAAAGTAAGGTTATGAGGATAAAAAGATTAGGTGATGAAAGATTGGATATCAGATTGGAGGGAGAGAGTATGGAGGAGGTGAATGTATTCAGATATTTGGGAGTGGACGTGTCAGCGGATGGGTCTATGAAAAATGAGGTGAATCATAGAATTGATGAGGGGAAAAGGTTGAGTGGTGCACTTAGGAGTCTGTGGAGACAAAGAACTTTGTCCTTGGAGACAAAGAGGGGAATGTATGAGAGTATAGTTTTACCAACGCTCTTATATGGGTGTGAAGCATGGGTGATGAATGTTGCAGCGAGGAGAAGGCTGGAGGCAGTGGAGATGTCATGTCTGAGGGCAATGTGTGGTGTGAATATAATGCAGAGAATTCGTAGTTTGAAAGTTAGGAGGAGGTGCGGGATTACCAAAACTGTTGTCCAGAGGGCTGAGGAAGGGTTGTTGTGGTGGTTCGGACATGTAGAGAGAATGGAGCGAAACAGAATGACTTCAAGAGTATATCAGTCTGTAGTGGAAGGAAGGCGGGGTAGGGGTCGGCCTAGGAAAGGTTGGAGGGAGGGGGTAAAGGAGGTTTTGTGTGCGAGGGGCTTGGACTTCCAGCAGGCATGCGTAAGCGTGTTTGATAGGAGTGAATGGAGACAAATGGTTTTTAATATTTGACGTGCTGTTGGAGTGTGAGCAAAGTAACATTTATGAAGGGGTTCAGGGAAACCGGCAGGCCAGACTTGAGTCCTGGAGATGGGAAGTACAGTGCCTGCACTCTGAAGGAGGGGGTGTTAATGTTGCAGTTTAAAAACTGTAGTGTAAAGCACCCTTCTGGCAAGACAGTGATGGAGTGAATGATGGTGAAAGTTTTTCTTTTTCGGGCCACCCTGCCTTGGTGGGAATCGGCCAGTGTGATAATAAAAAAAAAAAAAATAATAATAAAATAAATAATACATAAAAAACTTAACTTTTACAATCTTTTAGTCCAGGAATAGTGAGTTATATGTATTTACATCAGTGTCACTGAACATAAGAACAATAGAAAGGAGGAACACTGCAGCAGGCCTGTTGGCCCATGCTAGGCAGGTCCTTCATAGATCCATCCCACCAACAGAATATTTGCCTTCATAAGAACATAAGATTATAAGAAATAAGGAACACTGCAACAGGTCTACTGGTCTATGCGAGGCAGCTCCAATTCTCCCCACCAGCTTAAGCCAATGCCTTGACCTAGTGAGGTCAGACACGTCATTTAAGGGAGGAGCACTGCGTCCAACCTAGTAGCTAGTCGGGTCCATTTCACACCCACCCACACCCACTCATAAGAACACAAGAAAGAAGGAACACTGCAGCAGGCCCACTGACCCACTTGAAGCATGTCCATGCCCCCCCCCCCAGATTAGCCAAATGACCCCTAGTCAGGTCACTTCCACTTAAGGAAGGAGCACGGCATCAGACCTAGTAGCACAAGCTAGTCAGGTCCAACTCACACCCACCCACATGCACTCATGTATTTATCTAACCCATTTTTAAACCTACACAACGTTTTAGCCTCTATAACTGTACTGGGGAGTTTGTTCCACTCGTCCACAACTCTATTACCAAACCAGTGCTTTCCTATATCCTTCCTGAATCTGAATTTTTCCAACTTGAAACCATTGCTGCAAGTCCTGTCTTGGCCAGAAATTTTCAGCACGCTATTTACATCCCCTTTATTTATTCCTGTTTTCCATTTATACACCTCGATCATATTCCCCCTATGACTTAAGAAATCGTAATGACACGATTGCAAATAAACCATACCCCCGGCCGGGATTGAACCCGCGGTCATAGAGTCTCAAAACTCCAGCCCGTCGCGTTAGCCACTAGACCAGCTAGCCACAATAAGATTCATCCAACTAGGTATATTTCTACACCATAGGAAGGTTAGCACAGGCACCTCTGTGACCACAAATGCAAGTTTTTACAGACGAATCTCCAGCTAGCGTGGCCGTGACGAACTCTAGCTCAAGTCTGTAAAAACTTGCATTTGTGGTCACAGAGGTGCCTGTGCTAACCTTCCTATGGTGTAGAAATATACCTAGTTGGATGAATCTTATTGTGGCTAGCTGGTCTAGTGGCTAACGCGACGGGCTGGAGTTTTGAGACTCTATGACCGCGGGTTCAATCCGGGCCGGGGGTATGGTTTATATTCCCCCTAATTCTACACCTTTCGACAATGCAGATTCAGGGCCCTCAGTTTATCCTCATAGGGAAGATTTCTGATACATAGGATCAGCTTTGTCATCCTCCTCTGTACGTTTTCCAGTGCATTTATATCCATTCTGTAATACGGTGACCAGAACTGTGCACCATAATCTAAATGAGGCCTAACCAAGAATATACGGAGTTGAAGAACAACCTGAGGACTTCTGTTATTTATACTTCTAGATAAAACAAGGATTCTGTTAGCTTTATTGCGAACACTAATGCACTGCTGTCTTGGTTTTAGATTACTGCTAACTAGAACTCCTAAATCCTTTTTGCAATCAGTAGTATTAAGATCTACATTATTTAGTTTTTATGTGGCATGGTTATTTTCCTGTCCAACATTTAGAACTTTGCATTTGTCTATATTAAACTGCATCTGCCACTTCTCCAACCATTGCATCAGTCTATTCAAATCATCCTGGAGTGCTCTAGTGTCCTCATTAGAATGAATTGGATGGCCTATTTTGGTGTCATCAGCAAATTTGCTTATGTCGCTATTTATTCCCTTATCTATGTCATTTATGTAAATTTTGAACAACAATGGGCCCAACACTGACCCCTGCAGAACATGACTCAAGAAATCGTAATGACACGATTGCAAACAAACCTCTATGACCGCGGGTTCAATCCCGGCCGGGGGTATGGTTTGCCCTGCAGAACACTTCTTGTGATGTACCCCCCATTCTGATTTCTCCCCATTTACATAAACTCTCTGTTGCCTATTTGTCAGCCATGCCTCTACCCAGGAAAAAATTTCTCCTATTCTGTGTGCCTTAAGTTTCCTCAATAGCCTCTGATGTGGAACTCTATCGAAAGCCTTACTGAAGTCCATATACACAATATCATATTCATTACCATGATCTACCTCCTCAAACACCTTAGTGAAAACAGTAAATTCGTAAGACAGGAATGCCCCTTTGTAAAACCGTGTTGAGATTCATTAATCAATCTATGCCTATCAAGGTGACTACGAAATGCTTTGGCAATTATTGATTCCATAAATTTTCCCACTATGGAGGCAAGGCTTATTGGTCTATAGTTCGAAGCTAAGGACCTGTCACCTGCCTTGTAAATACGTGTAACATTTGCCATTTTCCACTTATCAGGCACTATGCCAGTTTGTAGTGATATGTTGAAAAGATTAGCCAAAGGTATGCTAAGTTCCTCTTTACATACCCTTAACACCCTTGCAAACAGTTCATCAGGGCCTTGGGATTTGTTAGGTTTTAATTTCTCAATTTGTCTGAGGACCATGTCACTAGTTACTGCAATCGTGCATAATTTATTATCGTCCTGTTCTTCATAATCTATTATTTCAGGAATTTCGCTAGTATTTTCCTGGGTAAAAACTGAGAGGAAGTAGGTACTGAAAATTTCACACATATCCTTACCACTATCAGTGATCTGACCAGAGTTACTCTTAAGTGGGCCTATCTTGTCCCTAATCTTACATCTGTATACCAGAAAGAACCCTTTTGGGTTAGTCTTCGAATCCCTTGTGACCTTAGCCTCATAATCCCTTTTTGCTTTTATTCCTTTTTTTTATTTCTCTCTTTAATTGAATATATTGATTTCTTAATTGCCCATTCCCTCTTTTGATATGCCTGTACATGCCTCTCTTTTGATCAACGAGATGTTTTAATCTACTGTTCATCCATTTGGGATCATTTTTGTTAGATCTAATTTCCCTACTCGGAACAAAAGTTGTCTGGGCAGCTAGGACTATGCTCTGAAAAACGTCATACTGGCAACCAAGATCACCTACCTGACCCATAGTCAGGTTATCCCAATTTAGCCCACCCAGTTAGTTTTTCAGTCCCATGAAATTGGCTAAGCGAAAGTCTGGGACAGAGATTTGATTGCAGTTATCTGGGTAATTCCATGATACTGTATATTGAAACTAAGTGGTTTGTGATCACTTTCCCCAAGCTCATCATTAACCTCAAGATTATTAATTAGTGATTCTTTGTTGGCAAGAACCAAGTCAAGCAGATTGTTTCCTCTAGTTGGTTCTGTCACAAACTGCTCTAAAAAGCAATCCTGAACCACATCAATGAAGTCACTAGACTCAAGATTTCCTGCCATATTGTTCCAATCAATTAGTCTAAAGTTAAAATCTCCCATTAACACAACATTTTCATATCTAGATGCCTTATGAATTTTGTCCCATAACAGATTACAGTGAAACATATAAGTGAACAGTATTTAGATAAGGCTAAAGAGGTCTTTGTGGCATTTATGGATTTGGAAAAGGCGTATGACAGGGTGGATAGGGGGGCAATGTGGCAGATGTTGCAGGTGTATGGTGTAAGAAGTAGGTTACTGAAAGCAGTGAAGAGTTTTTATGAGGATAGTGAGGCTCAAGTTAGAGTATGTAGGAAAAAGGGAAATTATTTCCCAGTAAAAGTAGGCCTTAGACAAGGATGTGTGATGTCACCGTGGTTGTTTAATATATTTATAGATGGGGTTGTAAGAGAAATAAATGCGAGGGTCTTGGCAAGAGGCGTGGAATTAAAAGATAAAGAATCACACATAAAGTGGGAGTTGTCACAGTTGCTCTTTGCTGATGACACTGTGCTCTTGGGAGATTCTGAAGAGAAGTTGCAGAGATTGGTGGATGAATTTGGTAGGGTGTGCAAAAGAAGAAAATTAAAAGTGAATAGAGGAAAGAGTAAGGTTATGAGGATAACAAAAAGATTAGGTGATGAAAGATTGGATATCAGATTGGAGGGAGAGAGTATGGAGGAGGTGAATGTATTCAGATATTTGGGAGTGGACGTGTCAGCGGATGGATCTATGAAAGATGAGATGAATCATAGAATTGATGAGGGGAAAAGGGTGAGTGGTGCACTTAGGAGTCTGTGGAGACAAAGAACTTTGTCCTTGGAGGCAAAGAGGGGAATGTATGAGAGTATAGTTTTACCAATGCTCTTATATGGGTGTGAAGCATGGGTGATGAATGTTGCAGCGAGGAGAAGGCTGGAGGCAGTGGAGATGTCATGTCTGAGGGCAATGTGTGGTGTGAATATAATGCAGAGAATTCGTAGTTTGGAAGTTAGGAGGAGGTGCGGGATTACCAAAACTGTTGTCCAGAGGGCTGAGGAAGAGTTGTTGAGGTGGTTCGGACATGTAGAGAGAATGGAGCAAAACAGAGTGACTTCAAGAGTGTATCAGTCTGCAGTGGAAGGAAGGCGGGGTAGGGGTCGGCCTAGGAAAGGTTGGAGGGAGGGGGTAAAGGAGGTTTTGTGTGCGAGGGGCTTGGACTTCCAGCAGGCATGCGTGAGCGTGTTTGATAGGAGTGAATGGAGACGAATGGTTTTTAATACTTGACGTGCTGTTGGAGTGTGAGCAAAGTAACATTTATGAAGGGGTTCAGGGAAACCGGCAGGCCGGACTTGAGTCCTGGAGATGGGAAGTACAGTGCCTGCACTCTGAAGGAGGGGTGTTAATGTTGCAGTTTAAAAACTGTAGTGTAAAGCACCTGTCTGGCAAGACAGTGATGGAGTGAATGATGGTGAAAGTTTTTCTTTTTCGGGCCACCCTGCCTTGGTGGGAATCAGCCAGTGTGATAATAAAATAAAAATAAACATATTACTGCACTTCCTATCAATGTGTGGGAGCCTATAAATCACACCTAAAATTAATTTGTCATGACCCTCGAGAAACTGTAGCCAAACAGATTCTGTGTTCGATCTTTCTAATCTTATATTATGTCTAAATCAACAATTTAAATTATCTGTGACATACATCGCCACCCCACCACCCTTCCTGTTGACCCTATAAATGTGGAATAGTTTATAACCCTGTATGTTGCATTCAGAAGGCATTTCTCTATCTTTCAGGTTGAACCAGGTCTCTGTTATACCAATAATATCTATATTACCTACACTTGCAAGTAATCTTAGCTCATCTATCTTTTTTCTTAGACTCCTACTACATGTATTTGTATAGTAAACCTTAAAGGAGCTAGTCACTCATTGCCCTCTATCTACTAGCCATACCTCTATAATCTATCAGTTTAAATTCCTTGACAAGTCATCTATTACCCCATCAATCGAATTGGCTAATGCAACCACTCCAGCCCCAGAGAGATAAACCCCATCTCTTGCATACATATCACGTTTGCCATAGAATATGTCCCAGTTATCAATGAATGGGATTGCAAGTTCCTTGCAGCACCTGTCTAGCCAGCAATTTATACCAATTGCTCTAGACATCTATTCATTGCCCACTCCCTTTCCAGGCAAGATGCTACATGTGACTGGGATCCCTCCCTTAGACCTGACTACTTCTATGGCTGACCTGTACCTATCCAGCACCTCCTGTCTCCTGCTCTTCCCAATGTCATTACCCCCAGCACTAAGACAGATAATGGGCCTGTTCCCATTACCTGACATAATATTATCCAACCTGCTGACTACGTCACCAACACCAGCTCCTGGAAGGCACACCCACTGTCTGACCTTTCTATATCTGTTACAAAAAGCACGGTCCATATATCTCACCTGAGAATCACCTACAATTAAAACATTCTTACCTTGATTAGCAAAACCTGCGCAAGTTATTCTGCAGAAAGAGTGATGAAGGCTTGAGCCTCTATCTGCTGAATGTGCTGTAATCTCTGGGAGATCAGGCAGTAGATAATCTCCTCCAGCTTTTTTTTAAATACTGTACTAAGTACCTGATTTCTGGCAAAGGCTCCACTCAGTCTCCTCAAGTTGAGTGCGGAGAGAACTCAGCTCACGTCTTAGTTGTTCTGTCTGGCTGTGATGGCTGTCACGATCTCTTCGCACCTCCTCTAGCTCTGCTAGCAGCTTCCGACGCTCCTGCTGCAGCTGGTGAAGAGATTACATCAGGACCAAGAACCAAAGGTAACTAAAATAATAATAATAATAATAATTTCTTAATACATGAAACAGTTTTTCACAAAATTGGATAAAACTTAATATTGCTCGTGGCAAATCACTGGCTTTTCAGAGTATTTTGGTATCATTTTGGAAGGCAGAGTTCCGACTAAAGGGAAATAAGACACGTTATGACTGGACTATCTTGTCGCCAAACTGAGGGCCTTAGCCCACAGCAAAATTGTCCAGAAACTAGCAGGCCAGTGTACTGTCCGCTGTACCATGGACAACATGCTAGCTTGATAGCTTTAGGACTAGCTGGCCATGGGTTTAAACCCTCTGTTCAGTTAGCTGCTTACAGTCATATTACAATTTCGTGAGTCATGGGTTATCCTAAGGTAAGTCAAAGTTTTTATTTAGGTATGCCATACAACACATGTAATTTTTTAAATTGGTCTTATGGTCAAACAAGTGTTATTGAAACATATAATGTAGGTTTGATCTGGGATAACCAAATAAAGATAAACAATGTGACCTGCATCCTTTGGGGTTCTGATGATAACCAAGATGTTGAGAAGTTAGAATCATTAGAAAAAACAGAAATAGAAAAGAGAAGAGTGTGAGCACGAGAAGCAGCAATAATAAAAAAAAAATATTATAGCAAGTCTCAAGTGATAGCAACTTCAGCTGGCAACTGAGGGACCTGAGTTTGAACTTCTGCTCAATTAGCAGTAGGGATGTGCAGTGTACCTGGGTGTTAAGTGACTGTTGTGGGTCGCATCTTGGGGAAGAGTATGAAAGGATCCCAATGGAAATAAACCATTATAGATTTATTGAGCAATCCTGGGTAACCCTTTAGGTTAATGCCTGTGGAACCCTCTTGATCCAAGAAATTGGAGTTACACTTCTCTTCCTTGGATGAAGCCTAATCTACCAAGGGAAGTTTTTGATGCTGGTGATGGGCTCTTGATCTAAAGAAATGGACCTATGATCCAAGTACGTAATTAAATAGAATGTGAATGCCTTCCATTACCCAATGCCCTACATTGGGGAAAAGCTAAACCCAAAGGGGTTTAGTGCTCTCTCCCTGAATATAATAATAATAATAAAGCCTGAATGCTTCTCACTTACATATAGCGCATAAATAATTATTTTATACGTGTGAAAACAAGCTTGGAGAATGAAAAGTTATCCGATTTGGTCCATACCAGGAGTCAGCTCTTGTTTCATAGCTCATAAGACTTTCCACAATCAACAAGGCAACTCCTTCCGCCCTTGAGGAAGGCTAACTTGCATTAAGCATATATAAAAATCGCTTCGATTGGAGGCCCTCTATTAATAAGTATTCAACATATAAATTAGCCATGAAAATACGTTTTCTTCGTTACTTTAAAGAAAACTTAAAGACTTGTAAGGATAAACTTGTATAATCTTGGCATTCACTATTGTATTTTGCATTGTTACTTTTTCTTGTGTGGTTAGGTTAGGTTCGTCAGGAAACAGGACAAATGTGATATTGATAAATTAATGTATCAATCGTAACTGTAAAATCTATTATGCTTTTCTGTCGCAGAAATGTGAAGAAACAAAAGAAAAAGAATAAATGATAAAGAAAAAGAAGAAACAAAATAAAAATAAAAAAGATAAGCTAGAAGAAAGAAGAAATAAGAATAAAGAAGCAAGAGGAGGAAGTCGTACCCTAACCAAAGACGGAATAAAGCTTCCGTCTTCAGCCAAGATGACAGTAGAAACATTCTCACAACAGTCATAGGCAAGATACATTATTATTATTATTATTATTATTATTATTATTATTATTATTATTATTATTATTATTATTATTATTATTATCACAACTAAGCGATAAACCCACAAGGGTCACAGACATAATACAGGACCCCAATGGAAATAAGTCACTGTGACTTGTTTGGGTTATCCTAGGTTCTCTACACATATGCTGCTATGTGTGATAATTTATGTAACTGTATTTGTGTATACCTGAATAAATTTACTTACTTACAGGTACCTCTTCCTCTTTCTCCCCTTCTCTCTCTCTCTCCCTCTTTCTCCCCTCTTTCCCTCTCTCTCTCTCTCTCTCTCTCTCTCTCTCTCTCTCTCTCTCTCTCTCTCTCTCTCTCTCTCTCTCCTCAAAAGTCATGAATCCTTCAGAGAGTTTGTAACCCAACACCGAGGCTGACCGCAGTGACCCTAGGCAATGACCCCTGGCAGTGACCCCAGACAGTGAAACGAGGTGTACTTCCACCATCACTGACACCATCATAACCACTACCATCTACATCCCCATCACACTACCATCACAACCACCAACACCATCTGCAACACCCTCACACCCACCATTATCTGCAACACCACACCCACCAACACCATCTGCAACACCATCACATCCACCAACACCATTTGCAACACCATCTACAACACCATCACACCTATCAACACCATCTGCAGCACTAACACACCCACCACCAAGGAATTGGAGCTATGATTCCATTCCTCAGATCAAAACTGATAAATTCCCATTCTCTGTATGACTCCCTATGAATTTAGCGCTCCCAGTGCAATAATTTAACATTCTTCTCAATATGCGACAAACAAATTATTGAAGAAACACCACTAACATCATTCTGCTCCTGTAGCTACAAATAATTGATAATTACAAATAGGTAATCACAAATAGGTAATTACTAGGAGTAAAGGTATAATGATCAGCTTTCACCATTTGCAAGACACGAGTGCTGGTTCTTCTGCGATTTCGACAAAAAATTGCAAACCCATTTGATGGCCTATTTTCAGATTTTCAGCTATTTTAATTTGCTACAGTACTATCATTACCAATTTGCTGCTATCACGGCTACTTTACTGTCATATTATGAATATAATCACAATATAATCGACACTGTTTAAAATCCAAGAGCCAGTCCAAACTGTGTTCCTAATTTGTTCCAGTTCCCAGGCTGTCAAAGTATATTTATACAATAGGGGAAATCTCCCTTCTATTTAGGCCTAGAAGAAGGCTCAGATCTTTGACAGGTACTCGACTGCACAATAACGATATTATTATTATTATTATTATTATTATTATTATTATTAAGGCGAGCAGTGTCAACAGCAATGGTAGCAGAAGGTTACAAAGATCTTAGGGGAGAGAAGAAAAGTTAACACGTTGATGTTCAAGGAGATCAAAGAAGGCATCATCAACTTAGTAGAGAGAATGTTCACTATGTCTCAGGTTGATAAGATTTCGTTCGGATTTTTAACCCCGGAGGGTTAGCCACCCAGGATAACCCAAGAAAGTCAGTGCGTCACCGAGGACTGTCTAACTTATTTCCACTGGGGTCCTTAATCTTGTCCCCCAGGATGCGACCCACACCAGTCGACTAATAGAGCTACCTATTTGCTGCTAGGTGAACAGGACAAGTGTAAGGAAACTTATTGAAATGTTTCCACCCGCCGGAAATCGAACCCGGGCCCTCCGTGTGTGAAGCGGGAGCTTTAGCCAACAGGCCACCGGGCTGGTGGCCATCAACGTCGACGTGCTCTGTTTTCTTTCAAACAAGACCTCTGTAACCCTCTCACTACCATTACTTTTGATACTGCTCGCCTTAATTCACAAATTATTATTATTGTTATTATTATTACATTCACAGGAAAGCACGTATGAGTTATATAGTGCATGGGGAAAAGGGGCAAGTTAGTTTTCATCCAAGTGGAGAGCAGTTCCAATTCCTTGGATCAAAAACCCTTCACTAATAACAAAGCACTTTGAAGGATCGACAAGAGTGGAAGTGATTGACTAACATGGATTAAAGCCTATCGATTAAATGGGTCAATAAGGCTGCATGTTTCATGTTCACCACCAGTCAAGAATACTTTAATACCTAAAATAGAGTTAAGTAAATTCTCACTTCATATATACTGAGAGACAGATCTTACAGTGTATACACTGCTGAATAAAAGCGGAATTGGCTTACCTGGTAGAAAAAAAATATCGGGTGCGACTTGAACTAATGTCCTTAAAGTCTTAAAACTCACAAGCCATGGGTTCAAGCCTCATCCGTACTGATATTTGTTTGCAATCGAGTTAATACGATTTCGTGAGTGAGTTACCTGATATGTCTGTGTGGTTAATGACTGTTCCACCTTCAAGGCCTTCTGCTGGGCTCCCTTCAGACGAGAGTCGTACAGATCCCGAATCTTCTTCAGTTCTCTCTCCCACGTCCGCTCCTTCTCCTCGTACACCTGAAGCAGTCGCTTAAGTTAGTCTAGACATGAATAATCTTGCAGAAGAAATGAAACCGACAAACTGATACAAAGAGAAGCTATGACAGAATGGGAAAAGTTTATTATTACGTTTCGCTTGGAGACTGAACGAAACACACTTACTACGTTTTCATTCTGCCAGTTTTTTTTTTTTATCATGGCTAACTTTACCATAATCCTTATAGAGAATAAACTTTGAATTTGAATTTGAATTTGAATAAAGGTGAAAACGGTATTGGTACCGACAATATGTGGTTAAGGACACGTGAGCAAACTCTGGGTACATTTATTAGGGTTGTTTTGGTCCTGAGACCGTGTTCACTCCAAACATGTCTTGGTCTTGAGACCTTGTTCACTCCAAACATGTCTTGGTCCTAAGACCGCGTTCACTCCCAACATGTTTGGCGTGTACAAGGTCCCACGACTAAAACGTATAC
This sequence comes from Cherax quadricarinatus, assembly GCF_026875155.1. Lineage (NCBI taxonomy): Eukaryota > Metazoa > Arthropoda > Malacostraca > Decapoda > Parastacidae > Cherax > Cherax quadricarinatus. Next base: position 15,210,761 of record NC_069451.1, on the reverse strand, counting down.
CAAAAAAAAAAAAAATCCTGCGCATTTGCTCACATGTTTGTAACCACAGCTGACAAGGAATATTAGAAATGCATTTTAAAGTCAAAATATTTAATATAGTTCTCAGAAAAATTCTTGACTTTCATGAATCGCTTAAATTTGTACTATTTTCTGTAATAATTAAAATATAAAATGTTTATTTTTGTTAATCTTTGATTGTGACTAATATCGATATTTTGAGGAATTGGATATGATGAAATTTCTAATCTCTGGTATGTTGTTCAATACACTAGTGTTTACCCAACCAAAGAGTTTATTGACAAGTTTCCCCGAGTCCCTCCTAATTTACGTTTCCTAGATGCACTAATCTGAGTCCCTTCCACCTTATTCTATGTCCTACCTTGAATATCACCTGCTCGTTCTGCTCCATAGTCTCCCGAAGAGTGTTGATCTCAGAGTCCTTCTCCTTCAACATGGCCTCCAGCTCCGCCACTCCAGAGTCTGAGGGCGAGGGTGTCTGGTGGTGTTCGTCAAGCGTGAGTTCACTGATTGACCCTGCTACTGAGCCGCATATGGTTCGGTCTAAACCCAAGTTGGACCCTGTAACTGACAACGATCTATCCAGACCTAGATTCGACCCACTAACAGAGCCCGATCTGTCAAGGTTGGAGCCGGTCACTGAAGCAGATCTGTCCAATCCGACGTTCGAGCCCGATCGGTCGAGTCCTTGGACGGACCCAGAGTGGTGCGTATTGCTGATGCGAGTGAGGTTTGTAACCGAGCCGCCCATCCGCTGGTGTAGACCATTGGTCACTGGCTGGTGGTGGTGATGGTGGTTGTGGTGGTGGTGATGGTGAGCATACGAGTGACCAGAGTCACTAGAGAGATTTTTCAGACTGTCGTAGCGAGGGAGGTCGCTGTTTGAGTACCCGTTGACACGTATGTAAGTGGCCGCGTTGTCGTACGTGCTAGAGAGTCTGTTGTCATAAGAATTGTCGTAGCTGCCTGCAAGTCTGTTTTCTTGAGCAAACCTCATGTGAGGCTGACCATCCTCAATATTACTACAAGTGGACTGATGTGAGGGTGGACGTGGTGGAGGTGGAGGGTAGGATGGTGGTGATTTATTACTATTACTACTACTGCTACTGGTGCTGCTAATGCTGTTATTGTTATTGTTCAAACTGTTCTTGTTGTTCATGGAAGTGTTTTTACTATTGTGAAGCTTGGTGAGACTGTTGTATTTGTTGTTGTTTTCATTGGTGTGATGATCGTAGCAAGTTGATGCAGAGAGTGGCGTGACCAGACCACGACGGTCAAGGGAGCAGCTGTTGTTGCTCATAGTCTTGAGGTCACCCATACCTGTAGTGAGATCAGTAATTAGTACCGGAGCTCACCCATACCTGTAGTGAGATCAGTGATTAGTACCGGAGTTCACCCATACCTGTAGTGAGATCAATAATTAGTACCGGAGTTCACCCATACCTGTAGTGAGACCAGGGATTAGTACCCGAGGTCACGCATGCCTGTAGTGAGACTAGGTCACCCACACCTCTAGCAAGGTTACAGTCTTGCACGGAAAGAACTTCGTGATTTGCAAAGCTCTGATTTGAAACCCTTTGCAAGTACAGGTAGCCTACACATAACCTACAAATAACCTAAAACTACCCTACAAGTAATCTACAAGTAACTACAAGTAACCTACACGTAACCTACAGGTAACCTACAAGTAAAAACTCATGAGCCAGCGATTCGAGAGTACCCCTCCTCTACCTCTGATCAAAAGCTGATTAACCTTCTATTTCCCATGGCTTTAACACTTCATAAATATAATAATGTTTGGGTTATAATTACCCAGACTCAATTAACCGGAGACCTTTATTGCCTAACATGGTAACTGACAGGTTAAAGGGTCACATCTATAATGGCGTGTTGCTATTAAAATACACAGAGTTAAATATGGCTGGACAATAATCATGTATATTTAAATATGGTTTTCCAACGAAATATTACATCAATAACATTTATTTGGAATAGGGAATTGGTCATAAAAGTGTTTGGAAATTGCGTATTGGTTGGGGGATAGTGGGGGGCGATGGTGGGGTGGTGGCGGGGTGGGTGTGTGAAGATGGTGGCTGTAGTAGTGGAGAGATGGTGGTGGTAGTAGTGGGGAGACGGTGGTGGTGGTAATAGTGGGGAGATGATGGTGGTGGTAGTAGTGGAGAGATGATGGTGGTGGTGGTAGTAGTGGAGAGATAATGGTGGTGGTTACCTGGAGGTTATTCCGGGGATCAACGCCCCCGCGGCCCGGTCCATGACCAGGCCTCCCGATGGATCAGGGCCTGATCAACTAGGCTGTTACTGCTGGCCGCACGCAGTCCAACGTACGAGCCACAGCCCGGCTGATCCGGCACTGACTTTAGGTATCTGTCCAGCTCTCTCTTGAAGGCAGCCAGGGGTTTATTGGCAATTCCCCTAATGCTTGATGGGAGGCTGTTGAACAGTTTTGGGCTCCGGACACTTATGGTGTTTTCCCTTAGTGTACCAATGGCGCCCCTACTTTTTATTGGGGGTATTTTGCATCGCCTGCCCAGTCTTTTACTTTCGTAGGGAGTGATTTCTGTGTGCAGATTTGGGACCATTCCTTCCAAGATTTTCCAAGTGTAGATTATGATATATCTCTCCCTCCTGCGTTCCAACGAGTACAAGTCAAGTGCTTCCAAGCGTTCCCAGTAGTTAAGGTGCTTGACAGAACTTATACGTGCAGTAAAGGATCTCTGTACACTCTCTAGATCTGCGATTTCACCTGCTTTGAATGGAGATGTTAATGTACAGCAGTATTCCAGCGTAGAGAGAACAAGTGATTTGAAAAGGATCATCATGGGCTTGGCATCTCTCGTTTTGAAAGTTCTCATTATCCATCCTATCACTTTCTTTGCACGTGCGATCGTGGCACTGTTGTGATCCTTGAAAGTGAGATCCTCAGACATTACTACTCCCAGGTCCCTTACATTATTTTTCCGCTCTATTGTATGGCCGGAGTCAGTAGTATACTCTGTTCTAGTTATTATCTTCTCCAGTTTTCCATAACGGAGTAGTTGGAATTTGTCCTCACTGAACATCATATTGTTTACCGTTGCCCACTGGAAAACTTTGTTTATATCTTCTTGGAGGTTAACCGCGTCCTCAGCAGATGACAGCCTCATGCAGATCCTAGTATCATCCGCAAAGGATGATACGGTGCTGTGGTGTATATCTCTGTCTATGTCTGATATGAGGATAAGGAATAAGATGGGGGCGAGTACTGTGCCTTGTGGAACAGAGCTCTTCACTATGGCAGCCTCCGATTTAACTCTGTTGACCACTACTCTTTGTGTTCGATTTGTTAGGAAGTTGAAGATCCATCTCCCCACTTTCCCAGTTATTAATTTAGAACGTATTTTATGGGCTATTACGCCATGATCGCATTTGTCAAATGCTTTTGCAAAGTCTGTGTATATTACATCTGCATTCCGATTTTCTTCCAGTGCATCCAAGGCCATGTCATGGTAGTAGTGGAGAGATAATGGTGGTGGTAGTAGTGGAGAGATGATGGTGGTGGTAGTAGTGGAGAGATGATGGTGGTGGTAGTAGTGGAGAGATGATGGTGGTGGTAGTAGTGGAGAGAGATGGTGGTGGTAGTAGTGGAGAGATGATGGTGGTGTAGTAGTGGGAGATGATGGTGGTGGTAGTAGTGGGGAGATGATGGGGGTGGTAGTAGTTGGAGAGATGATGGTGGTGGTAGTAGTGGGGAGATGATGGTGGTGGTAGTAGTGGAGAGATGGGTGTGGTAGTAGTGGGAGATGATGGTGGTGGTAGTAGTGGGGAGATGATGGTGGTGGTAGTAGTGGGGAGATGGTGGTGGTAGTAGTGGGAGATGTGGTGGTGGTAGTAGTGGGGAGATGGTGGTGGTGGTAGTAGTGGGGAGATGTGGTGGTGGTAGTAGTGGGGAGATGTGGTGGTGGTAGTAGTGGGGAGATGGTGGTGGTGGTAGTAGTGGGGAGATGGGGGTGTGGTAGTATGGGAGATGGTGGTGGTGGTAGTAGTGGGGAGATGGTGGTGTGGTGGTAGTAGTGGGGAGATGGTGGTGGTGGTAGTAGTGGGAGATGGTGGTGGTGGTTGGTGAGAGTTGGTGGTAGTAGTGGTGGTGGTGTGTAGTAGTGGGAGATGGTGGTGGTGGTAGTAGTGGGGAGATGATGGTGGTGGTAGTAGTGGGAGATGATGGTGGTGGTAGTAGTGGAGAGATGATGGTGGTGGTAGTAGTGGGAGTGATGTGGGGTAGTAGTGGGGAGATGGTGGGGTAGTAGTGGGAGATGGTGTAGTAGTGGGGAGATGGTGGTGTTTAGTAGTGGGAGATGGTGGTGGTGGTAGTAGTGGGAGATGGTGGTGGTGGTAGTAGTGGGAGATGGTGGCGGTAGTAGTGGGAGATGGTGGTGGTAGTAGTGGGGAGATGGTGGTGGTGGTGGTAGTAGTGGGAGATGGTGGTGGTGGTGGTAGTAGTGGGGAGATGGTGGTGGTGGTAGTAGTGGGGAGATGGTGGTGGTGGTAGTAGTGGGAGATGGTGGTGGTGGTAGTAGTGGAGAGATGGTGGTGGTAGTAGTGGGGAGAAGATGGTGGTAGTAGTGGAGAGATGGTGGTGGTGGTAGTAGTGGGGGAATTGTGGTGGTGGTAGTAGTGGAGAGATGGTGGTGGTGGTGGTAGTGGGGGAATTGTGGTGGTGGTAGTAGTGGGGGAATTGTGGTGGTTGTAGTAGTGGGGGAATTGTGGTGGTTGTAGTGGGGGAATTGTGGTGGTTGTAGTAGTGGGGGAATTGTGGTGGTGGTAGTAGTGGGGGAATTGTGGTGGTGGTAGTAGTGGGGGAATTGTGGTGGTGGTAGTAGTGGGGAGATGGTTACCTGGAGGTTATTCCGGGGATCAACGCCCCCGTGGCCCGGTCCATGACCAGGCCTCCCGATGGATCAGGACCTGATCAACCAGGCTGTTACTGCTGGCCGCACGCAGTCCAACGTACGAGCCACAGCCCGGCTGATCCGGCACTGACTTTAGGTATCTGTCCAGCTCTCTTGAAGGCAGCCAGGGGTTCATTGGCAATTCCCCTAATGCTTGAGGGGAGGCTGTTGAACAGTCTTGGGCCCCGGACACTTATGGTGTTTTCCCTTAGTGTACCAATGGCGCCCCTACTTTTTATTGGGGCATTTTGCATCGCCTGTCCAGGTGGTGGTAGTAGTGGGGAGATGGTGGTAGTAGTTGAGAGATGGTGGTGGTGGTAGTAGTGGGGAAATTGTGGTGGTGGTAGTAGTGGGGGAATTGTGGTGGTGGTAGTAGTGGAGAAATGGTGGTGGTAGTAGTTGGGAGATGGTGGTGGTAGTAGTGGGGAGATGGCGGTGGTGGTAGTAGTAGTGGGGAAATGGCGGTGGTGCTAGTAGTGGGGAGATGGCGGTGGTGGTAGAGGTGGGGAGATGGTGGTGGTGGCAGTAGTGGGGGAATTGTGGTGGTGGTAGTGGGGAAGCTGTGGTGGTGGTAGTGGGGAGGCTGTGATAGTGGTAGTGGGGAGGCTGTGGTGGTGGTAATGGGGAAGCTGTCCTGGTGGTGGTAGTGGGGAAGCTGTCCTGGTGGTAGTGGGGAAGCTGTCCTGGTGGTGGTAGTGGGGAAGCTGTGGTGGTGGTAGTGGGGGAATGGTGGTGGTGATGAAATTTGTGGTATTGATAGTGTTGAAGGAAATGTGGAATGGGTTTGGTAATCGTGGTGATAGCAACGATGATGACAATGATTTTGATGAAGGGGGAAGGAGGCCTATTAGAGGGAAAGACTAGTAGCACAAGTGCAAAGAAAATAATAGGATGGATAATGAGAACGTTCAAAACGAGAGATGCCAAGCCAATGATGATCCTTTTCAAATCACTTGTTCTCTCTAGGCTGGAATACTGCTGTACATTAGCATCTCCATACAAAGCAGGTGAAATTGCAGATCTAGAGAGTGTACAGAGATCCTTTACTGCACGTATAATTCTGTCAAGCACCTTAACTACTGGGAACGCTTGGAAGCACTTGACTTGTACTCGTTGGAACGCAGGAGGGAGAGATATATCATAATCTACACTCGGAAAATCCTGGAAGGAATGGTCCCGAATCTGCACACACAAATCACTCCCTACGAAAGTAAAAGACTGGACAGGCGATTCAAAATTCCCCCAATTAAAAGTAGGGGCGCCATTGGTACACAAAGAGAAAACACCATAAGTGTCCGGGGCCCAAGACTGTTCAACAGCCTCCCATCAAGCATTAGGGGAATTACCAATAACCCCTGGCTGCCTTCAAGAGAGAGCTGGACAGATACCTTAAGTCAGTGCCGGATCAGCCGGGCTGTGGCTCGTACGTTGGACTGCGTGCGGCCAGCAGTAACAGCCTGGTTGATCAGGCCCTAATCCACCGGGAGGCCTGGTCATGGACCGGGCCGCGGGGGCGTTGATCCCCGGAATAACCTCCAGGTAATAGCATTAATAATAACACTGGTCAACAACCAAAATGTTTCCAAGACCAGAGTAGCAGTTTCTAACTAATTTTAGGTCACTGATAATGAATATATTGGTTAAAATTGTTTGTTATCTCTACTTTTCAATATAGAGCTACGTGTCACAACAGGTTCCAACAGGCCTGTGACAGTGTGTTTCTTACCACACTCACAGTCTGATTGACCTTCATTATTGTTCCAGCAGTCACAGAAGGTGGTTGTGATGTCCAAGTTTATATTTTGAGGTGAAAGGTCGGTGATTTTCTTAGCCAAACACTTTTTAAACTTATAGTAAATATTCACTTAGCAAACTATTGATATGCATGTGAGGCATATTATATTAATTTTATTTTCCTACTGAATGATATAAATACTTCTGCTTAGCTGTCATGCTCTGTATTATAATGTTAAATTAATAAATCAATTTTCTGTTTATTTTCTAATTGTTTGTTGTTTTCTTCTTTCAGATGTCTTGTAGTTGTGTGAATAGTGCAGACAACTTCTGCTACATTTGTGGTGAGGTGACCTTGGCATCACAGAAGCGCAGTATAACTGCTATGGTTAGAAAGGCGTATCACCTATATTTTGGATGCAAGATTGGTGACCAGGATAAGAACTGGACTCCACACACATGCTGCAACAATTGTGCTACTGACCTTCGCCAATGGTTGAACAGGAGGAAGAAAGGAATGCATTTTGCTGTGCCACTGACATGGCGGGAGCCAACAGACCATACCAACCATTGTTATTTCTGCATGGTACCTCCAGAACAAAAGTGCTTGTCAAAGAAAAAAAAGGGGTCCATTGAATATCCAAACATTCCATCAGGTATTGGCCCAGTTCTACATGGAGGTCTACCTGTTCCTGATGCACCAACTTCGGTATCCTTCGAGTCAGATGAAGAAAGTGGTTAGTAGGAAGAAGAGAAGGATGACAGTGCTGGATTACACAGTGACCGAAACTTTGATGACGCACACTCCTCTAGGCCACATCTCATAACAAAAGGGGAACTCCATGACTTTGTCAGGGATCTGCAACTACCCAAAAATAAGGCAGAGCTGCTAGGCTCTCGTCTTCAACAGTGGAATCTCCTAGCAGCTGATGTGAAGATTTCAGAATTTCGTGGCCGTCATCAAAACTTACAAGAACATGGAATGTAACATATCACTTAAAATCCACTTTTTGGACTCACATTTAGACTTTTTTCCAGCGAACCGTGAGACAGTTAGTGGCGAACATGGTGAAAGGTTTCACCAAGATATTTCAACCATGGGAAAATGGTACCAGGGCAAATGGGGCACAAGAATGCTTGCAGAATATTGCTGGACATGGGCAAGAGATGATTCTTCAGCCCACAATAAGCGTCAAGCAAAAAGGCAGAAAGTAGGTACGGATTAGAGTTTAAAACATACTGACACATATTGTACGCTATAATAAGATAATCAGATATTACATGTCTCGTATCATTTTTCAAGGTGATATTTGGATTCAGACATGAAAATACATAAGAATTAACTAATCTCATTTAAGAAGCATACAACTTTTCAAAAATTGTTGACCAGTGTAATAAACAACTGTTATTGGTTAATGGCTTCAGGACAACAACAAAAATATCTACTTAAAAAAAATATTCATTGAAAAAACAAATTGTCAAATTGACTGAAATAGAGGAAAACACATTTCAAAATATATTGATTTTGGGGGATAAAAAATGCATTAAAGAATGGAAAAAATACAAAAGACAATTTTTAATATTCTGCCTGGAGAGAAGCCAGTAGCAGCCACCAGGGACACGGGGCCAGGAGCTGAGCTCGACCCCCTGTAACCACAACTGAGGACATACATACAACATTGAGGACGTGGTACTTACTGCCATAGTGGTGAATGCCTCCTCGTGCCAGTGTGGGCGTGGAGGTGTACCGTGGGTCAGGGGGGCGTGCTGGGGGCGTGCTGGTGGAGTGAAGTAGAAATCCTCCAGAGGACCCCGTCAGACTCCCCCCGCACCCACCCTGGGGGGCAACGCCCCCCTGCACCCCAGCAGAAGCCACTGGTTTGAAGGCTATGGGCCGGATGACCACCTTGCCCTAAGGAAGGGAAGAGACGATAATCTCATATTAACAATCTTATCAGTTAATGGTCGTGGGGACCACCGTACGGTTTCAGTCCATGCCCCTGCGGCACGGTCTCAGACCAGGTTCCTGCGACACGGTCTCAGACTAGCCATCCTGGAAAGGTAATATTCCCGGAGACACGGCCAATACCGTACCCGGAACGATCTCAGACCCGGTCCTGCAAAACTCCAGAAGTCCTGGACACGTTGACCGGCCCGACCGTTGAACCCACTTGGAAAACTATACAGAAAACACAAAAACAAGAACGGACGCCCAATACACAACAACCCGCAAAGATGAGACGTTACCTGTGACTAGTGACACTAACACACGAAAGTAAGTTAGCAGTTTAGTTTGTTAGTGTGACTAATTCGGACCGAAACGTTGTTATAGAGTTTATTTCTCCTATGGGTTATTTGTGTAATGTTAGAAGAATGAGAGATATTAAAGAGTCACGGGAAGGTTACTTGTAAGAATGTTGTCGGAGATCAATATCCCCGCGACTTATAACAGGTCTTCTGCTGGATCAACACCTTATCAACCAGTATGTTACTGCTGGCCACAAGCACTCCAATGTACGAAGCACAGCGTGGCTGATCAGGAACCGACTTGAGGAACTTATAATCGGAGCTAAACGCTAAACCCACAAAGGTCATAGAGCTCTCTTAATTATAGCTGTGTAGTGAAGGTCAGCAGATGCTTGCAAGATTTACTCATCATCTTATGGGTTAATTAAACAGCACTCCTGTCAGAGTGCAAAACATTTAACAAGCTTTCGGTTCACACACGAGAAGACAGGAGTTCATCCCTGGATGGTTGTTGTCTACCAACCTACTGCCAGAATGCAATGTATAACAAGACTTTCGTTCAGTTACTCAGACGAAAGAGAGGGTAGCTCTAGATCAGGGGATCAAGAGCTCTTCAACAGCATCAAGGCAGAGATGCATCAGTCATTTAATCGCTCTCCTTTAATGACTGTTGCATGAAATTAGTGTTTGACTCAGTGCTATCTGCTTTACCTGTACATACCTGCTTACTTGCTCTCTCTCTCTCTCTCTCTCTCTCTCTCTCTCTCTCTCTCTCTCTCTCTCTCTCTCTCTCTCTCACACACACACACACACACACACACACACACAAACACACGCGTCAATCACAACTTCATATCCTGCTACATACAATGTCGATAAGTGACTGCCAACCGGCTGTGGGCAGTGGACATGTGTGGGTGGGCAGTGGACATGTGTGGGTGGGCAGTGGACATGTGTGGGTGGGCAGTGGACATGTGTGGGTGGGCAGTGGACATGTGTGGGTGGGCAGTGGACATGTGTGGGTGGGCAGTGGACATGTGTGGGTGGGCAGTGGACATGTGTGGGTGGGCAGTGGACATGTGTGGGTGGGCAGTGGACATGTGTGGGTGGGCAGTGGTCAGTTTACACACAGACCATTCACGGATCAGGTCTCCATGTGATAATTTCAGAAAGATCGTCCGATCAAGTTCAAAGTCAATTTCGTTACTGAAAAGTTTAAAGCCGAACAGTAGAATTTTTCCCAAGTTATCACATGGAAAAAAATCAGGAATTGCTATTTCTAAATAATAATAATAATAATAATAATAATAATCTCCATGGGGAAGTGGAAAAAAATTCTTCCTCCGCAAGCCATTAGTGTCGTAAGAGGCGACTAAAATGCCGGGAGCAAGGGGATAGTAACACCTTCTCCTGTATAGATCACTAAATTTAAATTATCTCTAAGTTCACAGGGTCATCACAGGGCGACCTAAAAAGAAAAACTTTCGTTTTTTTTCAGGTCACCTTGCCTTGGTGGGATATGGTCGGTGCATGTAAATAATAATAATAATAATAATAATAATAATAATAATAATAATAATAAAATATTATTAATAATAATTTTGACATAATCAAAACTAAGCACTAAGCCTTTTGACTTGTAATTAATAATTTTAATGAAAACTTTTAATTTCCTGACAATGCTGCCCTTGGCCATATTTAATTTATATATAATGTATCCACAAACATTATCTCTCAGTTCACAGCAGGATTCGAACCTACACACACTATCAAAGTACACAGTACTTCGATACAGTATGTGCAGGTTCGAACCCTGCTGTGGACTTAGAGATAATGTTTATAAGCAATTTCGCCTGTTTGCTTATTGTTAAGCATAGTATATTTAAATTCAGAATACACTACCTCCGGTCTGGGACCGAGACACGGAGAAGAATCATTACTTGTTCAATACTCGTCGACTCACAGTACTGAACACTCGGTAAAAAAAAAAAAAGCAAGTCTAGAGATAACTGATCAACGATGCCGGATTTGCGATAGTGATAACTGATTGGAGATGGACCTGATGGGCTAGGTGAAGTGAGAGCCTGAGTTGATATATATTTGGTATGTGTCCAGAGCATGGAACTAATAGGGAGAGGAAGTGGATCCTGTGAATCTGCAAGACTTAATTAGTGCAGGTCATTGTCTGGGTGGTACAAGTTACCCACTGAAATTCAAGATAGTGACCATATACACCAGCCTCAATGTTCAAGATAGTGACCATACAGGCCACCTCACTGTTCAAGATAGCGACTATACAGGCCAGCCTCACTGTTCAAAATAGCGACTATACAGGCCAGCCTCACTGTTCAAGATAGTGACCATACAAGCCAGCATCGCTGTTCAAGATAGTGACCATACAGGTCAGCCTCACTGTTCAAGATAGTGACCATACAGGTCAGCCTCACTGTTCAAGATAGTGACCATACGGGTCTGCATCACTGTTCAAGAGAGTGACCATACAAGTCAGCATCACTGTTCAAGATAGTGACCATACAGGTCAGCATCACTGTTCAAGATAGTGACCATACAGGTCAGCATCACTGTTCAAGATAGTGACCATACAGGTCAGCATCACTGTTCAAGATAGTGACCATACGGGTCTGCATCACTGTTCAAGATAGTGACCATACAGGTCAGCATCACTGTTCAAGATAGTGACAATACGGGTCTACATCACTGTTCAAGATAGTGACCATACGGGTCTGCATCACTGTTCAAGATAGTGGCCATGCAGGTCAGCCTCACTGTTCAAGATAGTGACCATACAGGTCAGCATCACTGTTCAAGATAGTGACCATACGGGTCTACATCACTGTCAAGATAGTGACCATACGAGTCTGCATCACTGTTCAAGATAGTGACCATACAGGTCAGCATCACTGTTCAAGATAGTGACCATACGGGTCTACATCACTGTTCAAGATAGTGACCATACGAGTCTGCATCACTGTTCAAGATAGTGACCATACAGGTCAGCCTTACTGTTCAAGACAGTGACCATACAGGTCAGCCTCACTGTTCAAGATAGTGACCATACAGGTCAGCCTCACTGTTCAAGATAGTGACCATACAGGTCAGCCTCACTGTTCAAGATAGTGACCATACAGGTCAGCCTCACTGTTCAAGACAGTGGCCATACAGGTCAGCCTCATTGTTCAAGATAGTGACCATACGGGTCAGCCTCACTGTTCAAGATAGTGACCATACAGGTCAGCCTCACTGTTCAAGACAGTGACCATACAGGACTGCCTCACTGTTCAAGATAGTGACCATACAGGTCAGCCTCACTGTTCAAGACAGTGACCATACAGGTCTGCCTCACTGTTCAAGATAGTGACCATACAGGTCAGCCTCACTGTTCAAGACAGTGACCATACAGGTCTGCCTCACTGTTCAAGACAGTGACCATACAGGTCTGCCTCACTGTTCAAGATAGTGACCATACAGGTCAGCCTCACTGTTCAAGATAGTGACCATACAGGTCTGCCTCACTGTTCAAGATAGTGACCATACAGGTCTGCCTCACTGTTCAAGATAGTGACCATACAGGTCAGCCTCACTGTTCAAGATAGTGACCTAGTCAATCATTTCCTTCCGTCTAAGATGCATCCATCTCAACTATTTCCTCATCTTCTTGCGCATGGGTAATGGTAAAGTAATCAGATTTGTTCCAAGGAAATGGAGAGCAGCCTAAGTTCCTTGGAACAAGAGCTCTTCACTGACATCAAGACGACACCTCCCCTCCCCTCGCTGGACATCCTGGAATTATCCTGAAGATGTTTCAGGGGTTAATAACCTCGTGGTAAACTCTCAGACCATGTCTCATGGTTGTTGACCTGATGTACCAGGTTGTTGGTGCCAGCACCAACCACCTAGTACATCAGGAAATGACAAACTTATCAGGCACCCTTTTGAAGATATCTAGGGGGATCTGTCGGTAATTCCCCGTATGCATGATAAGAGGATATTGAAAAGTCTTGGCCCCTTCAAACTTATTGAGTTATATCGTAGTACACTCATTACAATCCAGTTTTCATTGGAGGAATTTGGCACCGTCTGCTAAGCCTCTTGCTTTCATAAGAACATCAGAAAGAAAAAGCACTGCAGCAGGCCTCCTGACTCATGCTAGGCACGTCCAACTCACACCCAACAAGGAGTTTGAGGTAATCAGTCCATCAGCCTGGAGTCAATGTGATGAGTCAACAAGACCGATGGACTGATCATACTGCCTCCAGGCTGAGGGAATGATTACCTCAAACTCCCGATCTTCAACCATTATTCTCTGTACTGGACTGAGGAAGCCAGTGAATGGCGAAACGTTTCCATAGTAAAGATACCTAAATGTTGCACAAGTGACTGAGTCATCATTCTGTCGGTCCTCCGAGCCACATTATCCAACTCAACAATCTTACTCGTCTTAAAAGGGACAACGTACAGAAATATTCTAACCTAGAGAGAACAAGTATTAACAATAGCTTGACGTCTCTTGTTTTGATGGTTCGGTTATCAGTCCGTGTTAGTATACAATACTGACACCGAGGCAGTACCCAGGATACCATTACTAGTAAGGTAATACCTGGACAGAGAACCGGATACACACCCGCGGTGTGGGCGTGAGTGGGCGTGCCTGCCCAGTACAGCTGTATACACAGCTAGAAAATAATACAGAGTAAAAGATATATAAACCCAGACAATGCCTCTCCTGAGAACATATACTTTAACCCAGGCAGCATAAACCCAGATGTCATAAACCCATAAAAAATAAATTCAAACACTACCGATCCATTGACAGAGCTGTATGACCCTTGTGGGTTTAGGGCTTAGTTATGATAATAATGATTCATTGAATGCAAACTCAGACAAAATAAACCCAGGTAGCATAAACCCGGGCAGCACAAACCCGGGCAGCACAAACCCGGGCAGCACAAACCCGGGCAGCACAAACCCGGGCAGCACAAACCCGGGCAGCACAAACCCGGGCAGCACAAATCTAGGCAACACAAACCAAAGCAACACGAACCTAAGCAACATAAACCCAGGCAACATGAACCTAGGCAACCAATGGTCAGCGGAGACTTAATATTGCATGCCGGTCTTCTCAACAAAGGTCACGTTGCAAATTCAACGTTTTTAAAGCAGACGAGACCTATCACGTGACCAGGATATTATTATTATTGTTGTTATTATCATTGGGAAGCGCTAGATCCGTAAGGGTGGTACAGCTCATAAAGAATGAGAGTTAATCAGATTTGATTCAAAAGAGGAGGGAGAGGGAAGACTTCGGTTCCTTGGATCGAGAGCCTTGCATCAGCACCACCCCTTGAATGACCTGACCCAGGTATAAATACTGTACTACACAGACGCTGGACACCAGGGCTGCCGGGAGGGTGCATACACTCAGGAATATGTATGTCAGTGTATACTCACCAAGGTATCTATCAGTGAATATACACTGGGAGGTGTTTATCTTATTTAGTGAAGTGTGTGTGTGTGTGTGTGTGTGTGTGTGTGTACTCACCTAGTTGAGGTTGTACTCACCTAGTTGAGGTTGCGGGGGTCGAGTCCGAGCTCCTGCCCCCGCCTCTTCACTGATCGCTACTAGGTCACTCTCCCTGAGCCGTGAGCTTTATCATACCTCAGTGTGTGTGTGTGTGTGTGTGGTGTGTGTGTGTGTGTGTGTGTGTGTGTGTGTGTGTGTGTGTGTGTGTGTGTGTGGGTGGGGTATGTGCGCGCGCGCGCGTGGGCAACATAGCCACTGGATGGATGGATAGATAAGCAGTTCTAGGCCTTTCCGACTGTCACCATTCCGATTTCAGGAGCTTGCAAAAACAAGAAATTGGAAATTGAGGCGAAAACATTGAGACTCTCAGCCGTGTGTGTGTGTACTCACCTAATTGTAGTTGCAGGGGTCGAGACTCAGCTCCTGGCCCCGCCTCTTCACTGAACGCTACTAGGTCCTCCCTCTCTCCCTGCTTCATGAGCTTTATCATACCCCATCTTAAAGCTATGTATGGTTCCTGCCTCCACTACATTACTCGCCAGACTGTTTCACTTCCTGACTACTCTATGACCGAAGAAATGCTTTCTAACATCCCTGTGACTCATCTGAGTCTTCAACTTCCAAGAGTGACCCCTTGTTTCTGTGTTCCCTCTCTGGAACATCTTGTCTGTCCACACTGTCTATTCCACGCAGTACTTTGTATGTCGTTATCATGCCTCCCCTAACCCTCCTGTCCTCCAGTGTCGTCAGGCCGATTTCCCTTAACCTTTCTTCATAGGACATTCCCCTTAGCTCTGGAACTAACCTTGTTGCAAACCTTTGCACTTTCTCTAATTTCTTAATGTGCTTGACCCGGTGCGGGTTCCAAACTGGTGCTGCATACTCCAGTATGGGCCTGACGTACACGGTGTACAGTGTCTTGAAAGATTCCTTACTTGGGTATCGGAATGCTTTTCTCAGGTTTGCCAGGCGCACATATGCTGCAGCAGTTATCTGGTTGATGTGTGCTTTCGGAGACATGCTCGGTATTATACTCACCCCAAGATCTTTCTCCTTGAGCGAGGTTTGCAGTCGTTCGCCACCTAGACTATACTCTGTCTGTAGTTTTCTTTGCCCTTCTCCGATCTTTATGACTTTGCATTTGGCGGGGTTGAATTCGTGAAGCCAGTTGCTGGACCACGTGTCCAGCCTGTCCAGGTCTCTTTGAAGTCCTGCCTGGTCCTCATCTGATTTCATTCTCCTCATTAACTTCACATCATCTGCGAACAGGGACACCTCTGAGTCTATCCCTTTCATCATGTCATTCACATGTACCAAAAATAGCACTGGTCCTAGGACCGACCCCTGTGGGACAGCACTCATCACAGGTGCCCACTGCGATACCTCATCACGTACCATGACTCGCTGTTGCCTCCCTGTCAGGTATTCTCTGATCCACTGAAGTGCCCTTCCCGTTGTACGCGCCTAATCCTCTAGTTTCTGCACTAATCTCTTGTGAGGAACTGTGTCGAAGGCCTTCTTGCAGTCCAAGAAGATGCAATCAACCCACCCCTCTCTCTTGTGTCTTTCTGTTACTTTATCATAAAAACCCAGAAAGTTTGTGTGTGTGTGTGTGTGTGTGTGTGTATGTGTGTGTGTGTGTGTGTGTGTGTGTGTGTGTGTGTGTGTCGGTGAATGACCCACACACTTGTGCAACATCTGGGTATCTTCGCTACTACTGCCAGGGACGGATCTACTATGAAACTAATAAAGCTTAAGCTTCAGCGCCCCTAACCCCTGAGGGGCCCCAGAATGAAGCTTCAGGGACCCATAAAATATAACATTAATATTATGAATCGTTTTTGACCCAGCAACACTTGGTGCAAAGATATCTCCTGCAACCTGTTTGCTGACCTCTGACCTAACTCTTGAGGATGACCTACTTCCACTAGTGGAGTCCCACCCACTTGTGATGATCCCTTCAACTGCCGCACCTCATCTGACCCCAGTATACAAGCGCCCGTATTCAGTCTCCCAGACTGTGGTGAACGCCGTCATGGCCAAGGGACTGATTACCTCGGCTTCCACAGTTTTAAAGCCACATATTTGGGAAACACATATTTGGGGCACGTAGGTGTTACACATGTGTATACACCTAGATGTATACCATTAATGTGAGACACTTGCAGTATACACACACACACACACACACACACACACACACACACACACACACACACACACACACACACAAACCTACCATACCTCTTAGCTAGGTAAGGGAAAATAAACCATACGGAAGCTTTATTGAGAACGTTTCGCCCATACAGTGAACGTGACCACACAGTGGGCTTTACTAAACCGAAAAAAATGCTTTATTTTTTAATGTACAGTGTATATTATTGTTATAGGCAGAGTTCAGCGCTTAGCTATGATGATGATGATGATGATGATGATGATGATGATGATGATGATGATGATGATGATGATGATGATGATGATGATGATGATGATGATGATGATGATGATGATGATGATGATGATGATGATGATGATGATGATGATGATGATAATAGGCAGTGGTTGGTTATAAGGTTTGATATGAGGAGAGGGGGAAATGGGACTAACGCCACTTCCTTGGATCAAGAGCCCCTCGCAGTGTAAACTTACCCCAGTCATCGTTGACACAGTTTCACACATCACTACATTTACAGAGTTTACTTCCAGTTTACGTTCAGTAGTCTGCGTACGGGACCTTACGTTCAAGAGTTTACGTTCAATGGTTCTGCTTCAGTTTACTTCCACTAATTATGCAGTCTATAATGGCGAGTTTACGTTCAGTAACTCACATTACGAAGTATACGTTAAGGAGTTGACACACCCCGTCACAAGCAGGTAAATAATGCTGAGCAGGAGAGCAGCAACACCCACCCCACCACAGGTGACCTACACACTGACTCACTACCATCAGCTGAGCTCTGCCGGGAGCCACCACCGACAGGTCGTACTGGCCTGGAGATCTCTCTCAGAGAGGAAGCTATATACACTCAGAGATGCTTATCTCACAGTGCATCTACACTGAGAGGTGCATATCTCTCAATGTACACTGAGAGGTGCCCATCTCTCAGTATATGTACACTGAGAGGTGCCCATCTCTCAGTATATATACACTGAGAGGTGCCCATCTCTCAGTATATGTACACTGAGAGGTGCCCATCTCTCAGTATATATACACTGAGAGGTGCCCATCTCTCAGTATATGTACACTGAGAGGTGCCCATCTCTCAGTATATGTACACTGAGAGGTGCCCATTCTCATTTATATACACTGAGAGGTGCCCATCTCTCAGTATATGTACACTGAGAGGTGCCCATCTCTCAGTATATATACACTGAGAGGTGCCCATCTCTCAGTATATATACACTGAGAGGTGCCCATCTCTTGCACAAGAATATTGGAACATACGAATAGTGGATAATTGTAGCAGGCCTAAAGGATAATTGTAGCAGGCCTAAAGGATAATTGTAGCAGGCCTACTGGCCCACATCGACCCACACCTAGTCGGACAGCTGTTTATTTTTTTATAAGGTACTCAAAGTTCTCGCTTCAGTGACTCTACTTAGGAGTTTGTTCTACTCATCTACAACTCTATTGCTAAAGCTGTTTTTCAAGACGAGACTTGAAGTGAGAGTGCCGGCAAAACCATGTTTCTATAGTGGTTTCCATTTTGAAATCCCACCTGGAGAAGGTACCTAGTGTCAACCTCCCTCCCCACCATGCAACTCAGTCCCAAAGCTGGCCTCCAGGCCTGATCAACCAGGCTGTTAGTACTGGTTGCACGCACCACAGCCATTATTTTTTTTTACCTATCACTTTTTATAACAATTTTGTGACCCCGCCCCTACTCTGACTATCATGTCAGCTCTGCCTGACTTTCGGGCATCTGCCTGTGCTATGTCAGGTACTTGTGTACGTCGCATCTCTACTGTATATAATGTTTCATTTTTTTTATTGATTTTACTGTTTTCTTTCCCTCCCTTAAAAATATATAATATATATAAAATATATATATATATTATAAATAAAATATATTATATAAATTTTTAAATAATAATATATAAATATATAATATATATAAATTTATATAAAATTATATAAATAAATATATATTATATATTAAAAAAAATATATATATAAATTTATAATAAAATTTATAAAGGGAGGAGGAAAAAGGAGGTTTGGTTTGTGCGAGGTCCCTTGGGGACTTCCTCCCAAGAAAGCTAAAAGTGTGTAAAACAGGAGCAAATTGGAGACAAAAGGGTTTTAAAGACATGACGTCTTTTTGGAGTTGAGCAAAGAAAAAAATTTATGAATTTATTCGGGGAAAGGGGGTTTACCCGTTTGAGCCCTTTGGGAGTGGGAAGTCCCAGTGCCGGCACTCAAAAGGATTTTGATATTTTTGCACTTTATAATTGAAATGTAGACACGCCCTCTAGAACACAGTAAAGGAATGAACTAAAAATTTTTTTCTTCTTTTTCTCGGGTTAATCTGCCTTGGGGGGAAAAACGGCCTTTTGTGTTTGTTTTTGGTGTGTGTGGGGTGTGTGTGTGGGGTGTGTGTGTGTGTTTTGTGTGTGTGTATGGTGGTGGGTGGGGGGTGGGTGCGCGGGGAACCCCCTTTATTTTGGGTTGCAGGGGTCGAGCAAAGCCCAAGCCCCCCGCATCTTCACTGGCATACAAAATTCACTCTCCCCTGCCCATGATATTTGTATACCCTTTTTAAAAGCTTTTTATGGAATTTTGCTTCCACTATTTTCACCCCCAAAAAAAAATCCATTCCCTTTCCAACTCTAAGACAAAGAAATATTTCTAACACCCCCTAGGACTCGCCTTGGGTTTTTTTTTCCCAAATTTGGCCCCCCTTTGGTTTCGGCTTCCCATCTCTAAAAACTTTTCGATCCTTTCCCCCTTTGTAAATCCTTTTAAAGTTTTTTAAAATACGTTTTTAATCATGTCCCCCAAATCCCTCCTATCCTCTGGGTGTCCCCAAGGTTGATTTCCCCCTTAAACCCTCTCCTCTTTAAACAAAACCCCTCTTTCCCGGGACAAATCGTGTTGAAAATTTTTTGGCACTTTTTTCCAAATTTTCGGACATGTTTGATTAAGTGGGGTTTTCCTTACGGGCGCAGGCTTTATTCCAGTAAAATCCTTACGAAACACTGTGTAAAAAAGCCCGTGAATATTTTCCTTTACTCAATGTCTAAACCCAAAACCCCGGTTTTTGCCAATCTCCCATATGCTGCGCAAAATTTGTTTTATGTTGCCCCCAGGGACAACGACCTTTTCTTTAACTGCTTTCCCAGCTGTTTTTTTCCCCCAAACCTGTACTCCTTCTGGGGTCTTCTTCCTTCCCCAAATTTTCATACCTTACACTTACGGGGTTTAACTCCAGGACCCCTTTTGGTCGGACCATACTTTTTACTTTGGTGTGGGTTTGTGTGTGTGGGGTGTGTGTGGGGGGTGTGGGGGTGTGTGTGTGTACTCACCTTTTTTTTGGTTGGGCCGGGTCAGTCTTACCCCGGGCCCCCCCCTTTTCCCCGGGTTGCTACGGGGCCCCTCCTCCCCCCTCCATGTGTTTTTATAAAAACCTCGTCTTAAAATTTGTGTAGGGTTTCCCCCGGCCTCCACTACTTCCTTTTTTCTGGGCTTTTCCCCTGCCTGAAAACCATGCTGAAGAAATATTTTCCTAATATCTCTCTGACCATTTTGTGTCTTAAAACTTCCAATTGTGGCCTCTTTTTTCCCTTTGCCCCCCTCCCTGGAACATCCTGTCTTTGTCCCCCTTTGTCTACCCCCCCGGGCAGTATTTTATTTTGCCCTTTAACTTTGTCCCCCCCTACCCCCTGTCCTCCATGCCCTTTCGGGCCGTTTTTTCCCTTAATCTTTTTTCATGGGACATTCCCCTTAGCTCTGGACTAACCTTGTCGCAAACCTTTTACTTTCTCTAGTTTCTTGATGTGCTTTATCAAGTGTGGGTTCCAAACAGGTGCTGCATACTCCAGTATGGGCCTGACATACACGGTGTACAGTGTCTTGAACGATTCCTTACTAAGGTATCGGAATGCTTTTCTCAGGTTTGCCAGGACCCCATATGCTGCAGCAGTTATCTGGTTGATGTGTGCTTCCGGAGACATGCTCGGTGTTATACTCACCCCAAGATCTTTCTCCTTGAGTGAGGTTTGCAGTCTTTGGCCACCTAGCCTATACTCTGTCTGTGGTCTTCTGTGCCCTTCCCCTATCTTCATGACTTTGCATTTGGCAGGATTAAATTCGAGAAGTCATTTGCTGGACCAGGTGTGTGTGTGTGTGTGTGTGTGTGTGTGTGTGTGTGTGTGTGTGTGTGTGTGTGTGTGTGTGTGTGTGTTTCCATTACAAGTAGATAGTGAGTTTTGTGGTTACTATACGGAGGACGGAGCTTCCATTCCTCCACTATATATATATATATTATATATATATATATATATATATATTTATATATATATATATATATATATTATTTTTTTTTTATTATCACACTGGCCGATTCCCACCAAGGCAGGGTGGCCCGAAAAAGAAAAACTTTCACCATCATTCACTCCATCACTGTCTTGCCAGAAGGGTGCTTTACACTACAGTTTTTAAACTGCAACATTAACACCCCTCCTTCAGAGTGCAGGCACTGTACTTCCCATCTCCAGGACTCAAGTCCGGCCTGCCGGTTTCCCTGAATCCCTTCATAAATGTTACTTTGCTCACACTCCAACAGCACGTCAAGTATTAAAAACCATTTGTCTCCATTCACTCTATCAAACACGCTCATGCATGCCTCTGGAAGTCCAAGCCCTCGCACACAAAACCTCCTTTACCCCTCCCTCCAACCTTTCCTAGGCCGACCCCTACCCCGCCTTCCTTCCACTACAGACTGATACACTCTTGAAGTCATTCTGTTTCGCTCCATTCTCTCTACATGTCCGAACCACCTCAACAACCCTTCCTCAGCCCTCTGGACAACAGTTTTGGTAATCCCGCACCTCCTCCTAACTTCCAAACTACGAATTCTCTGCATTATATTCACACACACATTGCCCTCAGACATGACATCTCACTGCCTCCAGCCTTCTCCTCGCTGCAACATTCATCACCCACGCTTCACACCCATATAAGAGCGTTGGTAAAAACTATACTCTCATACATTCCCCTCTTTGCCTCCAAGGACAAAGTTCTTTGTCTCCACAGACTCCTAAGTGCACCACTCACTCTTTTTCCCTCATCAATTCTATGATTCACCTCATCTTTCATAGACCCATCCGCTGACACGTCCACTCCCAAATATCTGAATACGTTCACCTCCTCCATACTCTCTCCCTCCAATCTGATATTCAATCTTCATCACCTAACCTTTTTGTTATCCTCATAACCTTACTCTTTCCTGTATTCACCTTTAATTTTCTTCTTTTGCACACCCTACCAAATTCATCCACCAATCTCTGCAACTTCTCTTCAGAATCTCCCAAGAGCACAGTGTCATCAGCCAAAGAGCAGCTGTGACAACTCCCACTTTGTGTGTGATTCTTTATCTTTTAACTCCAACGCTCTTGCCAAGACCCTCGCATTTACTTCTCTTACAACCCTCTATAAATATATTAAACAACCACGGTGACATCAACATCCTTGTCTAGGCTACTTTTACTGGAAAAAATTTCCCTCTTTCCTACATACTCTAACTTGAGCCTCACTATCCTCGTTAAAACTCTTCACTGCTTTCAGTAACCTACCTCCTACACCATAAACTTGCAACATCTGCACATTGCCCCCTTATCCCCCTGTCATAGCCTTTTCCAAATCCATAAATGCCAAAAGACCTCTTTAGTTATCTAAATCTGTTCACTATATGTTTCCACTATATATATATATATATATATATATATATATAATATATATATATATATATATAATATTATTATATATATATACAATTTCTATCATACCAAGTGAACCCGGGTTCCTCCAGCGTGCGGCGCTGCCAGACGCGCCGACACCACTGATTCACAAGATATTCCAGGATATATAATTTTGTTCCAGGAAGCAAGAGTCATACCTGGCAGGAAGCTGAAGGAAACCTTACACTTGTCTTCGCTGAAGGTTTTCTTCTGGATAATGACGGTGGGGTCTGATAATGAATTAACAACATTGAGACGCGTTGCTTCAAGATTGTCATGTATTTATCATGATTAATGTGGTCTGTGTGGTCACCACTGTACCTGCTTCAGTCACCACTAACATTATCACACTACAACCGTTATCACGCCACCACTCTACCACTACCACTCTACCACCACCACTCTACCACCACCACTCTACCACCACACTACAACCGTTATCACGCCACCACTCTACCACCACCACTCTACCACCACCACTCTACCACCACACTACAACCGCTTATCACGCCACCACTCTACACCCACCACTCTACCACCACCACTTTACCACAACCACTTTACCACACAACCACTTTACCACAACCACTTACCACAACCACCACCACCCCCACTCTAACCATTATCACCACAACCATCACCAGCCCCATTCTACCTTATCACCACAACCACCACCAGCCCCACTCTACCATTATCACCACAACCATCACCAGCCCCACTCTACCACATCACCACAACCATCACCAGCCCCACTCACCACTTATCACCACAACCATCACAAGTTCCATTCTACCACTTCACACAACCACCACCAGCCCCACTCTACCATTATCACCACAACCACCACCACCCCACTCTACCACTATCACCACAACCATCACCAGCCCCACCTACCACTATCACCACACCATCACCAGCCCCACTCTACCACTATCACCACAACCATCACCAGCCCCACTCTACCACTATCACCACAACCATCACCAGCCCCACTCTCACCATTATCACCACACCATCACCACCCATCCGCCCCACACTCTACCACCTATCACCAACCACCACACCACCCCACACTACCACTTCACCACAAACCCACCAGCCCCACTCTACCATATCATCACAACCACCACCAGCCCTATCTACCACTATCACCACAACCACACCAGCCCCACTCTACCACTATCACCACAACCATCACCAGCCTCCATATACTCATTCACATTATATATAGTCCAGTGTGATATACAGCGCTGGGAAACAGAAAGTAAACCAGACCACAGTGGGGTTAGAACACCGCGATCGAAGTATGGTATGTTATATTACATCGTGTCATTACGATTCGTGAAGATCGTAAACAATGTAAAAAGCTACTAACAGAATACATAGTATTACAACTTCATGCAGGAAGGACCTTACACCAGCACACAGGATAACCTACATCAGTACCACCCCATAACTCGCTAGGTCTAAGGCCTTCCCCCCCACAAATGTCAAAAATCCTTGCCATAATTACATTCGTCTCGCTGACGGATGACCAAAGTCGCCAGCAATAATGGCTAAAATCATCCCACTCTACTTTTATGGAAATAAATTAGGCGTCCATTTCAGTTGTAGCTGGAAAGGTATTTCAGGACTCCCTTATGCGTCTTGATGGTCAGACACCAAGACAGTTCAATTACCAGTATCACAACTCAGGTAATTATAACCACAGGAGTGTAACACAGGCCAATTAGCCGGTAATAAATCACTCATCTGACCTTACTACACCTACCTGGCAGCAGGTATGTGGTGGACTAGCATGCTTCTGTCTAGCATAAACCTACCTACATAGCTCACTCTACCTACAGCAGTCCTACCTGCATGGACACTGTCCTAGAATAGACCATGCCTAGCGTAGATCTGCTACGAAGATCCCTGCCTAGCTAGCCTTGCCTTAGCATCAGATCTGTCTAGCCATAGTCCTACTTGCAGTGTATGAGGTTCACCGGTACTGCCGGCCCGGGTCTTCCTACCTAGCTTATATGTAAATATGCAGTCAATTGTAGATTTCTGAAGGATGGATGGGGATGTTGCAGCTCTGGAGTTGGGAAGTATAGTGCTCGTACTCTGAAGGATGGGTGGGGATGTTGCAGCTCTGGAGTTGGGAAGTATAGTGCTCGTACTCTGAAGGATGGGTGGGGATGTTTGTTGCCTGCACTCTGAAGGATGGGTGGGGATGTTTGTTGCCTGCATTCTGAAGGATGGGTGGGGATGTTTGTTGCCTGCACTCTGAAAGATGGGTGGGGATGTTGTTGCCTGCATTCTGAAGGATGGGTGGGATGTTGTTGCCTGCACTCTGAAGGATGGGTGGGGATGTTTGTTGCCTGCACTCTGAAGGATGGGTGGGGATGTTTGTTGCCTGCACTCTGAAGGATGGGTGGGGATGTTTGTTGCCTGCACTCTGAAGGATGGGTGGGGATGTTTGTTGCCTGCACTCTGAAGGATGGGTGGGGATGTTTGTTGCCTGCACTCTGAAGGATGGGTGGGGATGTTTGTTGCCTGCACTCTGAAGGATGGGTGGGGATGTTTGTTGCCTGCACTCTGAAGGATGGGTGGGATGTTTGTTGCCTGCACTCTGAAGGATGGGTGGGGATGTTTGTTGCCTGCACTCTGAAGGATGGGTGGGGATGTTTGTTGCCTGCACTCTGAAGGATGGGTGGGGATGTTTGTTGCCTGCACTCTGAAGGATGGGTGGGGATGTTTGTTGCCTGCACTCTGAAGGATGGGTGGGGATGTTTGTTGCCTGCACTCTGAAGGATGGGTGGGGATGTTTGTTGCCTGCACTCTGAAGGATGGGTGGGGATGTTGCCTGCACTCAGAAGGATGGGTGGGGATGTTTGTTGCCTGCACTCTGAAGGATGGGTGGGGATGTTTGTTGCCTGCACTCTGAAGGATGAGTGGGGATGATGCAGTGAAGATGATCATTCAATTAGTATGTTCAAAACACTTCTGGCATAACAGCTATTAAATGAATGAAGGTGTATACATGCCATTCTTTGGGTTACCTTACTGTGTTAAGACACGCTGTCTCTCGGGCAGCAAGTGCTCAAAAGCCTTGGAACTGGTGAAGCTAAACATTAGAATTCAGCGCTGACATGACCCCACATGGGTTTAGTGCTTCACATTCCTCATACTAATATAATCTAATTCACACTCACAGGGTCAGTTTTTCGACGACGCAGATTGAAGCAGAGGACCTTGGCAGCTAGCAGAGATTTTCTCTCCCTCCTTTCAAACTCTTCCCTCCTTTCCCATATCTCCTTTCTCCTCTCCCAGCTCCTCAGTCGCCTGTCCAGGCTGGCTCTCCTCTGCTCGCTCTCCTCTTTCCACTTCTCCTCTACAGAGCTGGGGTGGTTCGTCTCCTCCTCCTCCTCATTGCTCTCCACAAGAGGCGTAGCGTTGAACACAACTAACGATGCTTTGTCACTATAGTCTAAGAGGTGATTTCTTTGTCTTCGTCCCATTATGTCAGTGTTATATGGTCCGATAGTCTCTCTTGTGCTATCTTCTAAACAAATGTGTGTAATGAATAATAAAAAATATTATTCTTATTATTATTGCTTTTCACAATAAAGTTAACGTTGTTATTGTATTTCATACAACGATATACCCTTATGGGTTATTTAGTTCAAACAGCGCTGGAGGTTCTGATCTCTGGTCTGTAAGTTGCACTCAAGTGTTCACTGATAAGTGATAATGTTCACTGACATTGGTATTATTCAATGACATTTATAGTGACTTCATTGACCTTTATAGTGACACTATTCATTAACACTGACAGTGATAGTGTTCAACAGAGGCACGCAAAATCAACCTAGCCGTGTTCAGGACTGGAGACTGTTCACTGCCTTCACTTGTGGCAATCACAACCATATCCCCCACGACAACAAGTCGCATACCACACGGGTTTAGCACATCACACGAGGAGACAATCCACCTTAAAAAAAAACCACACACATTAAACCATCTTTCACATGTTTAACTTAAAAACCCTTTCATGGAACAAGTCCATACACACGACACACACACGTTTGCAAAAGTTCCCACTGTGGGTTCGAATCCTCTTAAATGGACCACTGTCACAGCTGCAAGACACTACTTCAACATGACATTATAGTGGGGGGGCTCAGGTTTTTTTAAGCCCCTTCCACTAAGGGTGGTGAACCATGGTCTATGTGAGAGGTACGCTCGGCCCACGCTCTATTGAAAGGTAATTTGGGCTACACACCACGTGGTCACCAGACTACTACTGAGGCAAACTCCTACGCCAACCGTATTCCACTATCATGATGGTGCCACCGCCTTCCCTCCACACCCTCCCTCACTCTTTACTTCCCTACATCCACAAACACCACACACACCACACACACACACTCAAAACACACACCACACACAACACACCAGGAGCCGAGCTCACCCCTCACCACATTAGTACACAACACGGGGCAGGTCTGAGTTCACCCCTGCACCACAATAGGTGGTACGCAGGTATGTTCAGAGATGGGCACATATAAGGGTACAATTGGAGTTGAAGACTCCAAGTGGTCAACAGGATGTTAGAGTATTTCTTTAGTTATAAGTTCGATGTGCGAATAGTCTACTGTGATGTTATGAGGAGACATACATGCTTTAACCCATATGATACTCTGACGAAAGAGAACTAGAAGCGACCATGAAGGCGGCCAGGACCGGTATCGACCCTGCACCACAAATAGCATACAACACGCACCATCACCACAGCACGCAGCGGCCTTTCCACCCCTTCAAACAAAAATTCCACGTCATACACTGCTACACCCACTTTCCCAAAGTCACCGCTTAAACACCGCGTCCACTTCCAAACCTCAACTCCAACAATCACCCTTTCCCAAGACACGTGAACCCCTTCCTAACAGTTCACCCTTCCCAGGACACCAGTCACGCTTCCAAGTCACCCGTCACCCCTTGCGCTGAACGACCCGTCCACCCACTATCCAACACCGTCCAACCTTCCAGACACCGGTCCACCGACCTTATCACCCGTCCACCATACACAACACCGTCCACCACTTCAGCAACACGCACTTTCCAACACCGTCCACTCCCATCCAAACGTCCACCACCGCAACACCTCCACCCTTCCAACACCAGTACTAACACCATCCCAACAGCGTCCACCCTTCCCAACACCCGTCCACCTTCCCAACACCGCCACCCCTATCCACAACACCGTCCAACCCCTCCAAACCCGTCCACACCTTCCCAATCACCGTCCACGCCCTTCCCAACACCCGTCACCCCTTCCAACACCGTCCACCTTCCCAACCCGTCCACCCTCAACACCCGTCCACCCCTTCCCAACACCGTCCACCCCTTCCCAACACCGCCACCCCTTCCACACCGTCCACCCCTTCCCAACACCCGTCACCCCTTCCCAACACCCGTCCACCCCTTCCCAACACCCGTCCACCCCTTCCCAACACCCGTCACCCCTTCCCAACACCCGTCCACCCCTTCCAACACCGTCCACCCTTCCCAACACCGTCCACCCCTTCCCAACACACCCGTCCACCCCTTCCCAACACCCGTCCACCCCTTCCCAACACCCGTCCCCACCCCTTCCCAACACCCGTCCACCCCTTCCCAACACCCGTCCACCCCTTCCAACACCCGTCCACCACCTTCTCGCAACACCCGTCCACTCCCTTCCAACACCCGTCCACCCCTTCCAACACCCCGTCCACCCTTCCAAACACCCGTCCACCCCTTCCCAACACCCGTCCAACCCCTTCCCAACACCCGTCCACCCTTCGCAACATCCCGTCCACCTCCTTCCCAACACCCGTCCACCCTTCCAACACCGTCCACCCTTCCCAACACCCGTCCACCCCTTCCCAACACCCGTCCACCCTTCCCAACACCGTCCACCACTGGTAGTTATGATCAATTATCTTAAACTATCAATTAAATTAAAATAATATATCCCAATAATTGTAATCAGTCCTCATTAATGACAGACGATAGCGGAAATGCTACGGACTGAAAGAATGTTGATAATGGGTACCAGTCACCAGGGTTGTGAGTAGTTTCGCTGGAGTGTTGGTAATGCTATGGAGAGTGGGATAGGGTGGTACCATACGTGGGATCAGTAAGTGGGTGGGCAACACTAGGTGAAGTGATAGTTGCATGATGGTAATGATAGGTGAGAGTTGTTGCTAGTGGGTTAATGAGTGGTGATAGTTGGAGTGGTATGGTGCGATAGTAGGATGTGAGTAGTGGGTGTGGTGATGGGATGGTGGTGATAGTTGTGATGTAGGTAATGGTGGTGATAGTTGTGATGTGGGTAATGGTGGGATAGTTGTGATGTGGGTAATGGTGGTGATAGTTGTGATGTGGGTAATGGTGGCGATAGTTGTGATGTGGGTAATGGTGGTGATAGTTGTGATGTGGGTAATGGTGGTGATAGTTGTGATGTGGGTAATGGTGGCGATAGTTGTGATGTGGGTAATGGTGGCGATCAGTTGTGATGTGGGTAATGGTGGGAAGTTGTGATGTGGGTAATGGTGGCGATAGTTGTGTATGTGGGTAATGGTGGCGATAGTTGTGATGTGGGTAATGGTGGTGATAGTTGTGATGTGGGTAATGGTGTGGATAGTTGTGATGTGGGTAATGGTGGCGATAGTTGTGATGTGGGTAATGGTGGCGATAGTTGTGATGTGGGTAATGGTGGCGATAGTTGTGATGTGGGTAATGGTGGCGATAGTTGTGATGTGGGTAAATGGTGGCGATAGTTGTGATGTGGGTAATGGTGGCGATAGTTGTGATGTCAGTAATGGTGGTGATAGTTGTGATGTGGTAATGGTGGTGAAAGTTGTGATGGTGTCGGTAATGGTGGTGATAGTTGTGGTGGTGTCGGTAATGGTGGTGAGTAGTTGTGGTGGTGTCGGTAATGGTGGTGATACCTGTGGTGAAAGTTGTGGTGATGTCGGTAATGGTGGTGTGGGGTAATGGTGGTGATAGTTGTGGTGATGTCGGTAATGGTGGTGATAGTTGTGGTGTCGGTGATGGTGGTGATAGTAGTGGTGATGTCGGTAATGGTGGTGTATAGTTGTGTGGGTGTCGGTAATGGTGGTGATAGTTGTGGTGATGTCGGTATGGTGGTGATAGTTGTGGTGTGTCGGTATGGTGGTGATAGTTGTGGTGATGTCCGTAATGGTGGTGATAGTTGTGGTGATGTCCGTAATGGTGGTGATAGTTGTGGTGGTGTCGGTAATGGTGCTGATAGTTGTGGTGGTGTCGGTAATGGTGGTGATTGTGGTGGTGTCGGTAATGGTGCTGATAGTTGTGGTGATGTCGTAATGGTGGTGATAGTTGTGGTGATGTCGGTAATGGTGGTGATAGTTGTGGTGGTGTCGGTAATGGTGGTGATAGTTGTGGTGGTGTCGGTAATGGTGGTGATAGTTGTGGTGATGTCGGTAATGGTGGTGATAGTTGTGGTGGTGTCGGTAATGGTGGTGATAGTTGTGGTGATGTCGGTAATGGTGGTGATAGTTGTGAGTGTGGTAATGGTGGTGATAGTTGTGGTGGTGTCGGTAATGGTGATGATAGTTGTGGTGATGTCGGTAATGGGTGGTGATGTCGGTAATGGTGGTGATAGTTGTGATGTGGGTAATGGTGGTGATAGTTGTGGTGGTGTCGGTAATGGTGGTGATAGTTGTGGTGATGTCGGTAATGGTGGTGATAGTGTAGTGATGTCGGTAATGGTGGTGATAGTTGTGGTGTCGGTAATGGTGGTGATAGTTGTGGTGATGTCGGTAATGGTGGTGATAGTTGTGAGTGTGTGGTAATGGTGGTGTAGTTGTGGTGGTGTCGGTAATGTGGTGATAGTTGTGGTGTGTGGTAATGGTGGGTGATAGTTGTGGTGTTCGGTAATGGTGGTGATAGTTGTGGTGATGTCGGTAATGGTGTGAAGTTGTGGTGTGTGGTAATGGTGGTGATAGTTGTGGTGTCGGTAATGGTGGTGATAGTTGTGGTGTCAGTAATGGTGGTGACAGCTGTGGAGTTGTCGGTAATGGTGGTGATAGTTGTGGTGATGTCGGTAATGGTGGTGATAGTTGTGGTGATGTCGGTAATGGTGGTGATAGTTATGGTGATGTCGGTAATGGTGGTGATAGTTGTGATGTCGGTAATGGTGGTGATAGTTGTGGTGTCGGTAATGGTGGTGAAGTTGTGGTTGTCGGTAATGGTGGTGATAGTTGTGGTGGATGTCGGTAATGGTGGTGATGTCGGTAATGGTGTGATGTTGTGATGTCGGTAATGGTGGTGATAGTTGTGATGTCGGTAATGGTGGTGATAGTTGTGATGTCGGTAATGGTGGTGATAGTTGTGGTGTGTCGGTAATGGTGGTGATAGTTGTGTATGTCGGTAATGGTGGTGATAGTTGTGATGTCGGTAATGGTGGTAATAGTTGTGGTAATGACAGTAATAGCGGTGGTGTTGATACTGATAATGCTGGCAATAGTGGTGATATTGATGGTCGGGATGGTTGTAGTGATAACGGTGATAGTGATAACGGTGTGGATACGTGAAGTGATACGTGATGTGATAACGTGTGTATGATGTGGTGGTAGAGTCATAAAGTTTTCTCTGCATAATGTCTATCTTAAATGCTGAAAATTTCACGCAAACTGAAAAAAAAATAGTAACCCAAGACGAAAATCAAGAGTGTAAATGTTTCAACATTACTGTGTAGATCCAACCATTATCCACAATATATTAAAAATTCAAATTAATAACTCTACGAACAACGCCAGAAAGTGGACCGAAAGTGTCGGAACAGAAGTGGCTACACCCCACCTTCTTCCTGCCGTGGTTGACGGCTCACTGACGCTCAGTCTTGTTGCTTCATGAAGACAATCCAGAGTTGCCAATATTCACATTTTATTAATAGTTCACAGTAATTTATACTAAACCCATTATTACATATAAAATTTATCTATAAACTTTTTCTCTGAAGGAGGGATGTTAACATTGCAGTTTTATAACTAGTGTAAGCGCGCCTCTGGCAAGACAGTGATGGAGTGAATAATGATGAAAGTTTTTCTTTTTCGGGTCACCCTGCCTTGGTGGGAGACAGCCGATGTGATAATAAAAAAAAATACATTTCTCAATTTGGCATCATCAGTTAAGCCGTCAATTATGGTTTAAAATTATCCATAAAATGACTTAAAATTATCAGAATGAAAGAATCTACAAACAATAATTGTCCTCACAGAATTTAATATCGATTTTTTTCCCTCAGGTTTTCGACTTTTTCCAAATTATTCCTTCCGTTTCGTTCTAAGTTAAATCCCATCCATTAAACTTATCCTTTTACACTATGAGAGTTAACCCAGATATTTAACCTCGGTTATTTAACCTCTTTAACACTTGTGATATTTAACCTCGACATTTAAATTGTCCTAAAATTTCGCTATTTAAAGTAAGACATTTAATTTGTACATTTAAATTGACCTTTAAATTCTGTTGCTGATTGTTGGTTCATGTGTTTGTTTGTGTAGTTGGTGTGCTATGTGGTGTTACTGTGTGTTACATGGTGTTATTGTGTTATGTGTTATTGAATGTTATGTGTTATTGTGTTAAGTGAAGTTGTGTTATATGGTGTTGTGTGTTATGTAGTGTTACTGTGTTGTGTTATTGTGTGTTATGTAGTGTTACTGTGTTGTGTTACTGTGTGTTATGTAGTGTTACTGTGTTGTGTTATTGTGTGTTATGTAGTGTTACTGTGTTGTGTTATTGTGTGGTATGTAGCGTTACTGTGTTGTGTGTTATGTAGTGTTACTGTTTGTGTTATTGTGTGTTATGTAGTGTTGCTGTGTTGTGTTATTGTGTGTTATGTAGTGTTACTGTGTTGTGTTATTGTGTGTTATGTAGTGTTTACTGTGGTGTTATTGCGTGTTATGTAGTGTTGCTGTGTTGTGTTATTGTGTGTTATGTAGTGTTACTGTGTTGTGTTATTGTGTGTTATGTAGTGTTGCTGTGTTGTGTTACTGTGTGTTATGTAGTGTTACTGTGTTGTGTTATTGTGTGTTATGTAGTGTTGCTGTGTTGTGTTGTGTGTTATGTAGTGTTACTGTGTTGTGTTATTGTGTGTTATGTAGTGTTACTGTGTTGTGTTATTGTGTGTTATGTAGTGTTACTGTGTTGTGTTATTGTGTGTTATGTAGTGTTTACGTGTTGTGTTATTGTGTGTTATGTAGTGTTACTGTGTTGTGTTGTGTGTTATGTAGTGTTACTGTGTTGTGTTATTGTGTGTTATGTAGTGTTACTGTGTTTTGTGTTGTGTGTTATGTAGTGTTACTGTGTTATGTTATTGTGTGTTATGTGTGTTACTGTGTTGTGTTATTGTGTGTTATGTAGTGTTACTGTGTTGTGTTATTGTGTGTTATGTAGTGTTACTGTGTTGTGTTATTGTGTGTTATGTAGTGTTACTGTGTTGTGTTATTGTATGTTATGTAGTGTTACTGTGTTGTGTTACTGTGTGTTATGTAGTGTTACTGTGTTGTGTTATTGTGTGTTATGTAGTGTTACTGTGTTGTGTTATTGTGTGTTATGTAGTGTTACTGTGTTGTGTTACTGTGTGTTATGTAGTGTTACTGTGTGTTATGTAGTGTTACTGTGTTGTGTTATTGTGTGTTATGTAGTGTTACTGTGTTGTGTTATTGTGTGTTATGTAGTGTTACTGTGTTATGTTGTGTGTTATGTAGTGTTACTGTGTTATGTTGTGTGTTATGTAGTGTTACTGTGTTGTGTTATTGCATAATGTGATGTTATTGTGTTATGTGGTATTACTGAGTGTTGTGTTATGTCATGTTATGAGGTGTTATTATATGTGCTATGTGATATTGTATGTTATGTGGCGTATTTTGTTATGTGATGTTATTGTGTGTTACCTGGAGTATACCTGGAGAGGGTTTCGGGGGTTATCGCCCCCGCGGCTCGGTCTGAGACCAAGCCTCCTGGTGGATCAGGGTCTGATCAACCAGGCTGTTACTGCTGACCGCACACAAACTTACTTACGAACCACAGCCCGGTTGGTCAGGTACTGACTTTAGGTGCCATGTGTTTTGTGGTGTTATTGTATGTGGTGTTATGTGGTGTTACGGTGTTATGTTATTGCGTAATGTGATGTTACTGTGTTGTGGTATTGTGTTATATGGTGTTATTGTGTTATGTGATGTTATTGTGTTATATGGTATTGTGTCCTATGTGGTGTTATTGCGTAATGTGATGGTATTGTGTTATGTGGCGTTACTGTGTGTTGTGTGGTGTTACTGTGTGTTATGTGATGTAATTGTGTATTATGTCGTGTTACTGTGTTGTAGTGTTATTGTGTTACATGTGGTCGTATTGTGTGTTATGTTGTGTTACTGTGTTATGCAGCAATGTGTATAATAGAACGATCAAGTTAATACTGATGTATCGACACATTTAGACAAGGTTTCTGCTGTCTAACAGTCATTTCTAAGGCAGGCGAAACTGCAGATCTAGAGAATATACATAAAACTTTCACTGCATGTATAAGTTCAGTCAAACACCTTAATTACTGGAAATGTTGGATGTCATTTGATCTGTACTCCCTGGAACGTAGGCGAGATAGGTATATCATAATTTACACCTGGAAAATCCTAAAGGGACTGGTCCCAAATAGGCACACAGAAATCACTCCCTTCAAAAGAAAAAGACTCGGCAGACGCTGCAATATACCATTAATAAAAATCAAGGATGCCATGAGTACACTGAGAGAAACCAGTGTCAGGGACCCAAGCAGCTTCTCTTCATCCATAAGGGGAATTATCAATAGACCCCTGGCTGTTTTCAAGAGGGAACTGTACAGATTTATAAAACCAGTACCTGATCAGCCGGGCTCTAGTTTGTATGTTTGACTGCATGCAGCCAGTAGAAACAGCCAATATGATCAGGCCCTGATTCACCGGAAGACCTGGTCAAGGACCTGACCGTGGGAGCGCTGACCCCCCAGAACATCCTACAGGTTGACTCAATGCAGGAAGGTAACCATCACAGTGTTTTGGATTTCAAAGTCTGTGTTTTTTTTCTTAAAGGAATGATGCTACGATGACTTATCTAGTCTCTACTCTACCCTTGGTCAGAACAAGATCAAAAATATTCATTCTCCGAGTAGCCAAGTGGCAGTTTGGGTTAGAAAGTTGTCCTCAATCATGTGCAAGACCCTGGCGACCTCCTATTCCCCTGAGAGTGTGTTCCAGATTATGGTAATCGATATTCCTGATTGTCCAACATAGATGTTGTCACATCCTGTACACGGTGCCTCGTATACCTTCCAACTGAAGTGGCAGGTTTGTTCCTAATTAATAAGTGTTTGACAACAGAGATATTCTTATAAAAATAATGTTACTCTTAGCATTAAATTCACCAAGTAATGTTTCCTCTTTTGTTCATATAAACTGCCTTAATTTCATCATATAAACTGCCTTAATTTCATCACATAAACTGCCTTATATTTCATCATATAAACAAGCGTTATTCTCTCGACGTTGTCTGAGGAGGGTATACTACACTAATACAACGTTTTGTTGTTGTTTTTTTTATAAGACAAAATGTGGGGTTTGTAGCATTTTATTGAGAAGACGTTTCGCCCACCATGACGAAACATCTCAATAACATACCATAAACAGCATATTTTGTCTTACTAACATACCTGTCGGTATACTACTGATATACTTTCTTGTTTCCAGAGGCTTGGATATTAGCACACAGTCATACACAACTGCCCCATGTTTTCGAATTTCTGTAATTTTCTTTATAACTGAGAGTCTTAATAATAATGTTATACCCAGTCAAGGCTATTTCTGGCTGTTAATGTTTTGGTTTTATATGGGTAATCACACAGAGTAATAATATCTGTATGCTCTGTCTTCAAGAGGGAACTTGACACGTACCTAAAGTCAGTGCCCGATCAGCCGGGCTGCGGGTCGTATGTTGGTACACGTAATACTTATAGGGAAGTGTGACTTCGTCACTTATAAATGAAGGAACTGTACTGTGATTGTGGCGGTGGTGGTGTATATTGTGGTGGTGGCTGTAGTGGTGATGGAGTGGGAGGGAACTGGAGAGAATAAGAGCTTAGGTGGGAGGGAAGGATGGGGACAGAGAGAGAGGAGACACGTGAAGTGACCAGCTGGTGTGAACATAACACACGATCGATGCTACAAGAGGATTAGATGTCACGAGCATCACCCGGCGGGGATGGAGGGTTCGATTCCCTCCTCAAACTACAATCAGTAGGATTTATAAACATCGATCAGTACTCTTTAACTTGCTTATGAAATAATGAGGATACCTTCGTAAATTCCGCTTCTCCTGCGTCTGATATACCATCCTGAGAGACGATAATTCTCAAGCAATAGGAACTCTGGAACGATACCTTCAGGAGCTAATGTAGTTATTAAGCCTTTAGTTAAATGCATGAAGCTATTCTCCTTGTCCTACTGAAGTCCCTACTGGGTACGTGACGTGTGTCTGATAGACACATGTCACGTACTGTATTAAATACAACCTGAGTAATGGAATATGGCAAGAAAACAACTAGGTTTTATTCCCACTATATAACTATCATATGTTATAGCTATCATATAGAACACATTTGCAGCACACTGCTGATGAATCCAAGTTTTCTTAATAAGAAAAATGTGATAAAGGAGAGTGTGAATCCCTCGCAGCTCTGTCTCAAGCACATTCAGTGGAGCTGGAGGAAGGTTAATTCTTTTCAGAGGTGTTTCAGGGACATTCAGAGGAGTTGAAGGAGAGTTCGATCCCCCGCTCCCCCTCAGGGTCAGGATATACGATCCCCGAGAAGGGATGGAGGTTCAGAATCCTCCCAGCTGTGTCCCAGGCAACAGTGAACCAGACTCAGGCCTCCCTATTCACAAACACGTGTTGCTGGCATCAAATATCTGGCCGCGTCATGTGTACAAACGTAACCCAGCGATCCGTGTAGCTAATCTATTCCCCTTTCTCTCCATAAATAAGAAAATAAGTAAAAAAAATCAGGTATATTACAAAATTTAGATTTTTACAATTGTTTTCTTCACGACGACCATGTAAATTACCTAGGATAATGTAAATCACCCAGCATAACCCAATAAAGCCAATTAAAATGAGTATTTAGGCTTTTGTACGTAATATAAAATAATATCGCACACAGGCGAAATTATTTACAAACATTGTCTGTACGTGCCCATGCACTCTGCCCCAGGGCCAGACTCATGGAACTCTGTGTTCATCAAGAACTGCAAGAAGCCCCTATCACGAGCCTTTTCCATCCTATGGAGAGGGAGCATGGACACGGGGGTCGTCCCACAGTTACTAAAAACAACAGACATAGCCCCACTCCACAAAGGGGGCAGTAAAGCAACAGCAAAGAACTACAGACCAATAGCACTAACATCCCATATCATAAAAATCTTTGAAAGGGTCCTAAGAAGCAAGATCACCACGCATCTAGAAACCCATCAGTTACACAACCCAGGGCAACATGGGTTTAGAACAGGTCGCTCCTGTCTGTCTCAAACTATTGGATCACTACGACAAGGTCCTAAATGCACTAGAAGACAAAAAGAATGCAGATGTAATATATACAGACTTTGCAAAAGCCTTCGACAAGTGTGACCATGGCGTAATAGCGCACAAAATGCGTGCTAAAGGAATACAGGAAAAGTCGGTCGATGGATCTATAATTTCCTCACTAACAGAACACAGAGAGTAGTCGTCAACAGAGTAAAGTCCGAGGCAGCTACGGTGAAAAGCTCTGTTCCACAAGGCACAGTACTCGCTCCCATCTTGTTCCTCATCCTTATATCCGACATAGACAAGGATGTCAGCCACAGCACCGTGTCTTCCTTTGCAGATGACACCCGAATCTGCATGACAGTGTCTTCCATTGCAGACACTGCAAAGCTCCAGGCAGACATCAACCAAATCTTTCAGTGGGCTGCAGAAAACAATATGAAGTTCAACGATGAGAAATTTCAATTACTCAGATATGGTAAACATGAGGAAATTAAATCTTCATCAGAGTACAAAACAAATTCTGGCCACAAAATAGAGCGAAACACCAACGTCAAAGACCTGGGAGTGATCATGTCGGAGGATCTCACCTTCAAGGACCATAACATTGTATCAATCGCATCTGCTAGAAAAATGACAGGATGGATAATGAGAACCTTCAAAACTAGGGAGGCCAAGCCCATGATGACACTCTTCAGGTCACTTGTTCTATCTAGGCTGGAATATTGCTGCACACTAACAGCACCTTTCAAGGCAGGTGAAATTGCCGACCTAGAAAATGTACAGAGAACTTTCACGGCGCGCATAACGGAGATAAAACACCTCAATTATTGGGAGCGCTTGAGGTTCCTAAACCTGTATTCCCTGGAACGCAGGAGGGAGAGATACATGATTATATACACCTGGAAAATCCTAGAGGGACTAGTACCGAACTTGCACACGAAAATCACTCATTACGAAAGCAAAAGACTTGGCAGACGATGCACCATCCCCCCAATGAAAAGCAGGGGTGTCACTAGCACGTTAAGAGACCATACAATAAGTGGTCAGGGGCCCGAGACTGTTCAACTGCCTCCCAGCACACATAAGGGGGATTACCAACAGACCCCTGGCAGTCTTCAAGCTGGCACTGGACAAGCACCTAAAGTCAGTTCCGGATCAGCCGGGCTGTGGCTCGTATGTTGGTTTGCGTGCAGCCAGCAGCAACAGCCTGGTTGATCAGGCTCTGATCCACCAGGAGGCCTGGTCTCAGACCGGGCCGCGGGGGCGTTGACCCCCGGAACTCTCTCCAGGTAAACTCCAGGTAAACGTCCACAGCAGGACTCGAACCTGCAAACTCTGTATCAGCGTAACCAGTACTTTACCACGGAGGGTTTAGCTCTGTGGTCAAGATAAACTCGTACAGTTAATGTGACTTATTTTCTGGGTGGGGGGAGGGGTCTCTTTATTATAATCTGTTATTAATAAAGTTCTTAAGAGTTGTACAAGAGCTAGAGCTTGACAATCCCTCCAACAACCATAGATCTGTCATATACTTTACCTCACATGCTCTACAGATTAATCTCGTAATAATTTATACACTAACTCTTGTTCCATTTCTCCTAATGAATAAAGGCACAATACATGCTCTCTGTCAGCTGTGTTGACAGCAGTAACATCCTGGTTGATCAGGGTTTGATCCACCAGGAGGCCTGGTCCAGAACCGGGTCGGAGGGGGCGTTGACCCCATAACCTGCCTTCAGAACTCCAGCCATTACACTCATTGGACTGCCTTAATGCCGGTGAAGAGCTCTTGATCCAACGAATTGAAGCCACCTTAATTTTCCTCGGATCAAACTCATTACCTCCCATTCTCCAGACGTTGTATGAGCTACGGGTATATGAGCCTTACGGTTTTAGCCCTTCATGACAGGAACAATAATGCAGTTGAACGCCTACTGGCCATACTAGGCCCAACCGTTGTTTACCTTTAACAGGACGTACAGCTACGAACGTTTTAAACAGCAACTATGAGCTGTTCGTTGTCCTAGAAAATACATAAATATAGCTAAATTAACTAGGATAAGCCCAACATAGGATGCTGGCCCTTGTGTTCTTCTATCACAAGGACTAATCTTCTTTACACATACGAGCATGGTGACATACGACTCTGGACACTGTGTATCCCTATCACAAAGTCCATCTTTCTTCAAGCGAGCGCTGGCACACGCGATACTCATCCTTAAATCTAAACTCATAAAGATTTATCCCCCCCCCCCACACACACACAGGTGTAACGCTTCACCTGTGTATTATAATTATCGTAGCTTAAAACATTCCACTCATTACACAACTAAACCAAAAGTATATTTGTAGTAAACTTTTATACCACATTTTTTAAAGAATTATGAAGGTACGTAGAGATTGGCAGAGAGCGTGAATAATTCCTTTATATAAAGGGAAGGGGGACAAAAGAGATTGTAAAAATTATAAAGGAATAAGTTTACTGAGTATATCAGGTAAAGTGTATGGTAGGGTTATTATTAAAAGAATTAGAGGTAAGACAGAATATAGGATTGTGGATGAGCAAGGAGGTTTTAGAGTGGGTGAACAGTATTTAGATAAAGGTAGGGAAGTTTTTATTGGATTTATGGATTTAGAAAAGGCATATGATGCAGTGGATAGAGGAGTAATGTGGCAGATGTTGCAAGTATATGGAATAGGTGGTAAGTTAGTAAATGCTGTAAAGAGTTTTTATGAGGATAGTGAGGCTCAGGTTAGGGTGTGTAGAAGAGAGGGAGAATACTTCCCGGTAAAAGTAAGTCTTAGACAGGGATGTGTAATGTCACCATGGTTGTTTAATATATTTATAGATGGGGTTGTAAAAGAATTAAATGCTAGGGCGTTCGGGAGAATTTTGTATTTAATTCGGGGAACTAAATACAAAAATGGGAATTGACACAGTTGCATTTTGCTGATGATACTGTGCTTATGGGAGATTCTAAAGAAAAATTGCAAAGGTTAGTGGACGAGTTTGGGAGTGTGTGTAAAGGTAGAAAGTTGAAAGTGAACATAGAAAAGAGTAAGGGGAGGAGGGTATCAAATGATTTAGATAAAGAAAAATTGGATATCAAACTGGTGAGGAGGAGTATGGAAGAAGTGAATGTTTTCAGATATTTGGGAGTTGACATGTCGGCGGATGGATTTATGAAGAGTGAAGTTAATCATAGAATTGATGAGGGAAAAAAGGTGAGTGGTGCATTGAGGTATATGTGGAGACAAAAAACGTTATCTATGGAGGCAAAAAGGGAATGTATGATAGTGGTACCAACACTCTTATATGGGTGTGAAGCTTGGGTTGTTTAAATGCTGCAGCGAGGAGGCGGTTGGAGGCAGTGGAGATGTCCTGTCTAAGGGCAATGCGTGGTGTAAATACAATACAGAAAATTCGCAGTGTGTAAATTAATAAAAGTATTAGTCAGAGGGCTGAAGAGGGTTTGTTGAGGTGGTTTGGAAATTTAGAGAGAATGGAGCAAAGTAGAATGACATGGAGAGCGTATAAATTTGAAGGGAAAGGAAGGCGGGGTAGGGGTCGTCCTCGAAAAGGTTGGAGGGAGGGGTAAAGGAAGTTTTGTGGGCGAGGGTCTTGGACTTCCAGCAAGATCGCATGAGCGTGTTAGAAGTAAATGGAGACGAATGATATTTGGGACCTGACGAGCTGTTGGAGTGTGAGCAGGGTAATATTCAGTAAAGGGATTCAGGGAAACCGGTGTTCATATAGCCGCACTTCAGTCCTGGAAATGGGAAGTACAATGTCTGCACTTTAAAGAAGGGATTTGGGATATTAGCAGTTTGGAGGGATATGTTGTGTATCTCTATACGTATATGTTTCTAAACTGTTAAGTTCTGAGCACCTCTGCAAAAATAGTGATTATGTGTGAGGTGAAAGTGTTGAATGAAGATGAAAGTATTTTCTTTTTGGGGATTTTCTTTCTTTTTGGGTGGGAGACGGCCGACTTGTTTATATATATATATATATATATATATATAATTATATATATATAAATATATATAATATATATATATAGGTCGGCTTGATCCTCCGTCCGCTTATCCCGCAACACACTAATAATGTTCATTTAACTCTAAAATGTGTTGGTACATCAGAGGGCGGAGGCTGCGCGCTGGAACACAGCCGGAAGTTGAGTGACCACCACCGGAAGTGACAGTGATCTCGTGAGCGTGGGAACGTTTGTTGGTCACAAAGGTGACCCTACACACCTGTGGTGGCACCTATAACCTGTGGTGGCACCCACACCTGTGGTTGCACCCACAACCTGTGGTGGTACCCACACTTGTGGTGGCACCCACACCTGTGGTGGCACCCACACCGGCTCTTTGGTAACACCCACACCGGCCCTGTGTTAACACCCACAACCTGTGGTAACACCCACAACCTGTGGTAACACAAACAAACTATGGTAACACTCACAACCTGTAGTAACACCCACAACCTGTGGTAACGCCCACAACCTGTGGTAACACCCACAACCTGTGGTAACACCCACAACCTGTGGTAACACCCACAACCTGTGGTAACATCCACAACCTGTGGTAACACCCACAACCTGTGGTAACACCCACAACCTGTGGTAACACCCACAACCTGTGGTAACATCCACAACCTGTGGTAACACTCACAACCTGTAGTAACACCCACAACCTGTGGTAACACCCACAACCTGTGGTAACACCCACAACCTGTGGTAACATCCACAACCTGTGGTAACACTCACAACCTGTAGTAACACACACAACCTGTGTTAACACCCACACGTGAAGTACGTGAAGGAGGGTGAAAGCGAGAGACATGGAGAGTGATTGTGGGAAGTAAGATAGGTCTGTGTGTTTCCCACAGTGAGTGAAGGATGAGTGTACTTAGTGTGGTGCTTATCAGAGGTACACACACACACACACACACACACACACACACACACACACACACACACACGTGCGTGTACTTACCTAATTGTAATCACCTAATTGTGGTTGCAGGGGGTCAAGTCATAGCTCCTGGCCCCGCCTCTTCACCAGTCGCTACTAGGCCACTCTCTCTGTCTAAAGCTATGTGTAGCTCCTGCCTAGACTACATTTTACAGACTATTCCACTTTCTGACAACTGTATGACTGAAGAAAGACGTTCTGTGTGTGTGTGTGTGTGTGTGTGTGTGTGTGTGTGTGTGTGTGTGTGTGTGTGTGTGTGTGTGTGTGTGTGTGTGTGTGTGTGTGTGATGCGTCACTGCATATAGGATGACGTGCGTGACTGATACTTAATTACTGACTTAATAATCTCTCTCTCTCTCTCTCTCTCTCTCTCTCTCTCTCTCTCTCAATAAATACATTACCATCCTGGTAGAGTAGACGACTAAAATCACAGTCATACCTGTAGAAAGAGAAAAGTGCAATTATTACTACTACTACAACAACTACTACTACTACAATGTTACTACCAAA
Source organism: Cherax quadricarinatus (assembly GCF_026875155.1). Lineage (NCBI taxonomy): Eukaryota > Metazoa > Arthropoda > Malacostraca > Decapoda > Parastacidae > Cherax > Cherax quadricarinatus. The sequence continues at coordinate 15,168,197 of NC_069451.1, read as the reverse complement.
TATTACTACCACCAACACCACCATTACTACGACCACTACTACTAACACTATACTACCACTACTACTACTAGTACTAATACTACTACAATTAGTTACCATCATTATTATTAATTTTCAACGATTGTAATAATAATAATAATAATAATTTATTATTATTGGTATATTAACAGCTGTTTTATTAGCATATCTCAGAAAATAATTGTTAGAATATTTATTAATCTTCAGCAGAGTTTCTCAGTACGTATATATTTTTTAAGGAATAACAATAGGTGAAGTCATACTTTGAATAAGTCTGAGGTCCCACGGGGGTCCTGGGGTCACCCCAGGGGTCCACGACCCCCACGTATGTGTGTGTGTGTTTTTTAAATACTGGTCCGTTTTCTCTATTTTGTTCTTACCGCTTTCTTTGATGTGATGTTCTCGTTTTCTGTGATAATGGTTACTGGACACCATCACCACTATCACTACCACAATCACCACCACTGTCACTACTACCACAATCACTACCACTACCACTACTACCACCACCAACATCACCACCACTGTCACTACTACCACAATCACTACCACTACCACCACCACCAACCAACATCACCACCACTGTCACTACTACCACAATCACTACCACTACCACCACTACCATCATCACCACCACTACCACCATCATCATCACCACCACTACCACCAACACCACCAGTGGATGAAGTTACAGCAATATGACCTTGAAAGTGTTGCACACAGTGTAACACCAGTAACATAGTGTAACACCAGTCACACAATGTAACTCCAGCCACACAGTGTAACACCAGCCACACAGTGTAACACCAGCCACAGTGTAACACCAGTCACATAGCGTAACACCAGTCACATAGTGTAACCAGTCACACAGTGTAACACCAGCCACACAGTGTAACACCAGCCACAGTGTAACACCAGCCACACAGTGTAACACCAGTCACACAGTGTAATACCGGGCACAGTGTAACACCAGCCACACTGTAAAAGCAGTCACACAGTGTAACACCAGCCACATAGTGTAACACCAGTCACACAGTGTAACACCAGCCACACTGTAAAAGCAGTCACACAGTGTAACACCAGTCAGTGTAACACCAGCCACATAGTGTAACACAAGTCACACAGTGTAACACCAGTCACATAGTGTAACACCAGTCACACAGTGTAACACCAGTCACACAGTGTAACACCAGCCACATAGTGTAACACCAGTCACACAGTGTAACACCAGTCACATAGTGTAACACCAGTCACACAGTGTAACACCAGTCACACAGTGTAACACCAGTCACATAGTGTAACACCAGTCACATAGTGTAACGCCTGAGACACAATGTAACACCAGTCACACAGTGTAATACCAGCCACACAGTGTAACACCAGCCACACAGTGTAACACCAGCCACACAGTGTAACACCAGCCACACAGTGTAATACCGGGCACAGTGTAACGCCAGTCACACAGTGTAATACCAGCCACACAGTGTAACACCAGCCACACAGTGTAACACCAGCCACACAGTGTAACACCAGTCACACAGTGTAATACCAGCCACACAGTGTAACACCAGCCACACAGTGTAACACCAGTCACACAGTGTAATACCAGCCACACAGTGTAAAACCTGTCTCAGTGTAACACCAGTCACATAGTGTAACACAAGTCACACAGTGTAACACCAGCCACACAGTGTAACACCAGTCACACAGTGTAACACCAGCCACACAGTGTAACACCAGTCACACAGTGTAACACCAGCCACACAGTGTAACACCAGTCACACAGTGCAACACAAGTCACATAGTGTAACACCAGCCACACAGTGTAACACCACCCACATAGTGTAACACAGTCACACAGTGTAAACCATCACATAGTGTAATACAAGTCCACACAGTGTAACACCAGCCACAAAAGTGTAAAAACAAGTCACACAGTGTAACACCCACCACACAGTGTAACACCAAAGTCACACAGTGTAACACCAGCCACACAGTTCAACACCAGTCACACAGTATTACCTGGAGTTTACCTGGAGAGAGTTCCGGGGGTCAACGCCCCCGCGGCCCGGTCTGAGACCAGGCCTCCTGGTGGATCAGAGCCTGATCAACCAGGCTGTTGCTGCTGGCTGCACGCAAACCAACATACGAGCCACACCCCGGGCTGATCCGGAACTGACTTTAGGTGCTTGTCCAGTGCCAGCTTGAAGACTGCCAGGGTCTGTTGGTAATCCCCCTTATGTGTGCGGGGAGGCATTTGAACAGTCTGGGGCCCCTGACACTATTGTATGGTCTCTTAACGTGCTAGTGACACCCCTGCTTTTCATTGGGGGGATGGGCATCGCTGCCAAGTCTTTTGCTTTTGTAGTGGTGATTTTCGTGTGCAAGTTCGGTACTAGTCCCTCTAGGATTTTCCAGGTGTTATATAATCATGTACTCTCCCTCCTGCGTTCCGGGGAATACAGGTTTAGGAACCTCAAGCGCTCCCAATAATTTGAGGTGTTTTATCTCCGTTATGCGCGCCGTGAAAGTTCTCTGTACATTTTCTAGGTCGGCAATTTCACCTGCCTTGAAAGGTGCTGTTAGTGTGCAGCAATATTCCAGCCTAGTTTAGAACAAGTGACCTGAAGAGTGTCATCATGGGCTTGGCCTCCCAGTTTGAAGGTTCTCATTATCCATCCCGTCATTTTTCTAGCAGATGCAATTGATAAAAGTGTTATGGTCCTTGAAGGGGAGATCCTCCGACATGATCAAATCCCAGGGCTTTGACGTTGGTGTTTCGCTCTATTTTGTGGCCAGAATTTGTTTGTACCTGATGAAGATTTTAATTTCCTCATGTTTACCATATCTGAGTAAAATTTAAATTTCTCATCGTTGAACTTCATATTGTTTTCTGCAGCCCACTGAAAATTTGGTTGATGTCTGCCTGGAGCTTTGCAGTGTCTGCAATGGAAGACACTGTCATGCAGATTCGGGTGTCATCTGCAAAGGAAGACACGGTGCCCGTGGCTGACATCCCGTCTATGTCGGATATAAGGTGAGGAACAAGATGGGAGCGAGTACTGTTTCCTTTTGGAACAGAGCTTTTCACCGTAGCTGCCTCGGACTTTACTCTGTTGACGACTACTCTCTGTGTTCTGTTGTGAGGAAATTATAGATCCATCGACCGACTTTTCCTGTTATTCTTTAGCACGCATTTTGTGCGCTATTACGCCATGGTCACACTTGTCGAAGGCTTTTGCAAAGTCTGTATATATTACATCTGCATTCTTTTTGTCTTCTAGTGCATTTAGGACCTTGTCGTAGTGGTCCAATAGTTGAGACAGACAGGAGCGACCTGTTCTAAACCCATGTTGCCCTGGTTGTGTAACTGATGGGTTTCTAGATGCGTGGTGATCTTGCTTCTTAGGACCCTTTCAAAGATTTTTATGACATGGGATGTTAGTGCTATTGGTCTGTAGTTCTTTGCTGTTGCTTTACTGCCCCTTGTGGAGTGGGGCTATGTCTGTTGTTTTTAGTAACTGTGGGACGACCCCGTGTCCATGCTCCCTCTCCATAGGATGGAAAAGGCTCGTGATAGGGGCTTCTTGCAGTTCTTGATGAACACAGAGTTCCATGAGTCTGGCCCTGGGGCAGAGTGCATGGGCATGTCATTTATCGCCTGTTCGAAGTCATTTGGCGTCAGGATAACATCGGATAGGCTTGTGTTAATCAAATTTTGTGGCTCTCTACATAAAAAATTCATTTTGATCTTCGACTCTCAGTCTGGTTAGCGGCTTGCTAAAAACTGAGTCATATTGGGACTTGAGTAGCTCACTCATTTCCTTGTTGTCATCTGTGTAGGACCCATCTTGTTTAAGTAGGGCCCAAACTGGACGTTGTTCTCGATTTGATTGGCATAGGAGAAGAAATACTTTGGGTTTCTTTCGATTCATTTATGGCTTTTAGTTCTTCCCGCGATTCCTGACTCCTAAAGGATTCTTTTAGCTTAAGTTCGATGCTTGCTATTTCTCTGACCAGTGTCTCCCTACGCATTTCAGATATATTGACCTCTTTTAGCCGCTCTGTTTATTCTTTTCCGTCGCCTGTAAAGGGAGCGCCTGTCTCTTTCTGTTTTACATCTACTCCTCCTTTTCTTAGAGGAATAAGCCTTGTGCATACATCGAGTGCTACCGAGTTAATCTGTTCTAGGCATAAGTTGGGGTCTGTGTTGCTTAGTATATCTTCCCAGCTTATATCGGTTAGGACTTGGTTTACTTGTCCCACTTTATGTTTTTTGTTATTGAAGTTGAATTTGGTGAATGCTCCCTCGTGACTAATCTCATTATGTCGGTCTGGGGCTCCGCGCATACATGACTGAACCTCAATTATGTTGTGATCTGAGTATATTGTTTTTTGATATGGTGATATTTCTTATCAGATCATCATTGTTAGTGAAGATGAGGTCTAGTGTATTCTCCAGTCTAGTAGGCTCTATTATTTGCTGGTTTAAATTGAATTTTGTTCAGAGATTTAAAAGCTCGCGTGAGTGTGAGTTTTCATCAGAGCTGCCTCCTGGTGTTATTACTGCAACAATATTATTTGCTATATTCCTCCATTTTAGTGCCTTAAGTTGAAATCCCCCAGGAGCAAGATGTGGGTGCAGGAGCTGGAAGGTTTTCCAGACAGTGGTCAATTTTTAACAGCTGTTCCTGGAATTGCTGGATGTTGCATCCGGAGGCTTGTAGACTATCACAATGACTAGGTTTTGGTTCTCGACCTTTACTGCTAAAACTTCCACTACATCATTTGAGGCATTTAGCAGTTCTGTGCAAACAAGTGACTCTGCAATGTACAGGCCAACCCCCCCCTTTTGCCTGTTCACTCTGTCACATCTGTATAGGTTGTAACCTGGGATCCATATTTCGTTGTCCAAGTGATCCTTTATGTGGGTCTCAGTGAAAGCCGCGAACATTGCCTTTGCCTCTGCAAGCACTAACCACATAATATAACACTAGCCACAGAGTGTAACACCAGCAACACACTGTAACACCAATTACACAGTGTAACACCAGTCACACAGTGTAACACAAGCAACACACTGTAATACCAATCACAGTGTAACACCAACAACACATTGTAACACCACACAGTGTAACACTGGTCACACATTGCAACACCAGCCAGTGTAACACCAATCACACAGTGTAACTCTAGTCACACAATGTAACACCAGTCACAGTGTAACGACGGTCACAGAGCGTAACACCGGTCACACAGTGTAATATGAGCCACACAACGTAACACAAGTAACAGTTTAGCACCAGTCACAGTGTAACACCAGTCACAGTGTAACACCAGTCACAGTGATGTCAGCCCATTTCCTGCAGCGCTCTCTGATGCCATACATGTTTAGCGCTTCCCCATTAATAACAAATATCACCTCGCAAAATAATAACATATTAAACCACTTCCAACGGATGCTAAAATGTTAATAAAATAGTTGTGGAATAATAATATTTCTATGGCAATATTAACCTTGTTCTCTCTAGGCTGGAATATTGATGTACATTAACATTCACATTCAAGGCAGGTGAGATTACAGATCTAGAGAATGTTCAGAGAGCCTTTACTTCATGTATAAGCTCCATCGGACACCTTTACTACTGGGACACCTGGAAGCGCTTGAATTGTACTCACTGGAGCGCAGGCGAGAGAGATATATCATAATCTACACCTGGAAGATTCTTGAGGGACTGGTCCCTAACTTGCACACAGAAATCACTCCATGCGAAAGCAAGACTTGGCAGGCGATGCAACATACCCTCAGTAAAAAGTAGAGGCGTCACTGGTACACTAAGAGAAAACACAATAAGTGTCCGGGGCCCAAGACTGTTCAACAGCCTCCCACCAGCCATAGGGGGAATTACCAAGAGCCCCTGGTTGTCTTCAAGAGGGAGCTGGAGAGATACCTAAAGTCAGTGCCAGATCAGCCGGGCTGTGGTTCGTCCAGCAGTAACAGCCTAGTTCATCAGGCCCTGATCCACCAGGGGGCCTGGTCATGGACCAGGCCGCGGGGGCGTTGATTCCCGGAGTACCCTCCAGGTAGGCCTTATATCACTAGGCAACAACAATAATAATAATAATAATAATAATAATAATAATAATATTATTATTATTATTATTAACAGCCTGATTGATCAGGCCCTGATCCACCGGGAGGCCTGGTCGTAGACCGGGCCGCGGGGGCGTTGATCCCCGGAATACCCTCCAGGTAGACTCCAGGTAGATGGAATTTAGCAAGTACCGCCTCGTAGACACTCTCCCTCAGGCAAGACGAAACTATCTGGAGAGGACGTAAACGTGTGAAGAAGTTGTTCTTGGGAGGAAGTTAAGGGAAAAACTTCCCACAGGATGAAGACTCAGAGAAAGATAAGTTGAAGGAGCAACAGATGCATCTTCGGTAAGTGTCAAGTGTTAGTAACGTCGCTTGCTCATTTTCGACCTTCTGACCTCCGTGGGATACAACTCTCTCGATAGAATCAGTAGGTTTCCCATGGCCATGGATGAGACGGCTCCAGCATCTTAGTGAATCGTAGAGTGAGACTGTCTTAAGACGCTTGATTGTCTTAGGATCTGAGAATGTCTTAACACCTAAGATTGTCTTTATTCCTTGGATTGATTTAGGACCTGAGAATTAGTACCTGGGACTGTTTTAGGGCCTGGGATTGTCTAAGACCTGGGACTGTCTTAGGACCTGGGACTGTCTTAGCGCCTGGGATTGTCTTAGGACCTGGGACTGTCCTAAGACCTGGGACAGTCTTAAGATTTGGGATTGTCTTAGGACCTGGGTCTGTCTTAGTGCCTGGGATTGTCTTAGTGCCTGGACTTGTCTTAGGACCTGGGACTGTATTGGACCTGGGATTGTCTTAGTACCTGGGATTCCCTTTGGCCCGGGGACTGTCTTAGGACCTGGGGGAGTGTTTTTAAAACCCGGGGTTTGTTTTACGACTGAGCTGCCCTGGCCCGGGGATTGTCTTGCCCTAGGATTGTCTTAAGCCCGGGACTGTCTTAGATTGGAACTGTCTTGGGGCCCAAGAATTGTTATTAATCGGGGGGTTACTTAAGACCGGGGTTTAGGGACTGGGCCCGTTCTTAGGGACGGGACTTTTAGGGGAGGGGGACGCTGAAGGGTTGTTTTGGGTTTTGTGGAAAATAAATACCCCCCCTCCAAAACCCCCCCCTCCCTCCTCCCCCCCTCCCCCTCCCCCCCTCCTCCCCCCACCCCCCTCCCCCCCCCCCCCCTCCCCCTCCCCCCCCCTCCTCCCTCCCCCTCCCCCCCTCCCCCTCCCCCCCCCTCCCCCCCTCCCACCCTCCCCCCTCCCACCCTCCCTCCCTCCCACTCCCTATCCCCCCTCCCTCTCCACCCCCCCTTCCCCCCTCCCCCCCCTCCTCTACTGCCCCTCCCTCTCTCCCCCCTCTATTCCCCCTCCCTCTCTCCCCTTTTTTTACCCCCCCCCCCCTTCACCCCTCATGCCCCCCCTCCCTCACTCCTCTATCCCCCTCCCCTCCACCCCTCACTGCCCCTCCCTCTTCACCCCTCTACTCCCTCCCCCCTCTCTCCCCCCCTCTACTGCCCCTCCCTCCTCACCCCATTTGCCTCCCCCTCTCTCACCCCTCACTGCCCCCCCTCCTCCCCCCTTACTGCCCCTCCCTTTCACCCCTCTATGCCCCTCCCTCTCTCCCCCCTCTACGCCCTCCCTTCCCCCCCTCTACGCCCCTCCCTTTTCCCCCCCTCTACTCCCCCCCTCCCTCCCTCCCACCCCCCCCTCCCTCCCTCCCACCCTCCCTCCCCACCCCCCCCCCCTCCTCCCTCCCACCCTCCCTCCCACCCCCCTTTCCCCTCCCTCCCACCCACCCTCCCCCCCCACCCTCCCTCCCTCCCCCCCTCCCTCCCCCCCTCCCTCCCCCCCCTCCCTCCCTCCCCCCCCCTCCCACCCCCCTCCCCCTCCCCCCTCCCTCCCCCACCCTCCCCCCCCCCCTCCCTCACTCCTCTACTGCCCCTCCCTCTCTACCCTCTACTCCCCCTCCCTTTTCCCCCCCCTCTTTGCCTCCCCCTCTCTCCCCCTTTTTAAATGCCCCTCCCTCTTCCCCCCTCTACTGCCCCCCCCCTCCCCCCTCTACTGCCTCTCCTTTTCCACCCCTCTACTGCCCCTCCCCTCTCACCCCTTACTGCCCTCCCTCTCTCCCCCCTCTTTCCCTCTCCCTCTTCACCCCTCTACTCCCCCTCCCTCCTAAACCCCTCTACCCCCCTCCCTCCTCACCCCTTTACTCCCCTCCTCTCTCCCCCCTTCTGCCCCTCCCTCTCTCCCCCATTATCCCTTTCCCCCCTCCTCCCCATCTACTGCCCCCCCTCTCTCCCCCCTCTACTGCCCCCCTCTCTCACCCATCTCCCCTACCTCCATTTCCCATCAACTTTTTCAGTTTTTTATTTTTCCTCTTTTTCATCCAGCATAAATACTGGACTTAGGAGTTTTTTTTACCTCGTAGGTCCCAAAAACCCCCCTGGCTGTTTTAAGAAGGCACTGGACAGGCACCTGAAGTCAGTACCTCCCAAACCCGGGGCTGTGGTTCGATGTCAGCTTGCTTTGGGGCTAGCAGTAACAGCAGGGTTTGATCAGACCCTGATCAACCAAGGCTTGGTGGGAACTAAGGCCCTTGTGGCCGGTGCGACTTTAGCCTGGGGGAGGTGGACACAATAGCTTGTTGAACAGGCGGCAAGCGGAGGCCTGGTCTGGGCCGGTCGCGGGGGGCGCTGCCCCCCCGGGAGACGATGAGGTTTTTGATATTTTTGATGACAAGTGAGGTTAAAAATACATTCAATGATGTCGCAACCAGGCTGTGACCCAGATGAACCAGGCTGTGTGGACATGTGGGCTAGGGGGCCCCAGCCTGGTTGCCCCGGAAAAAACCCCGACGACCCGGGTAAATGGGGGGTTCGTAGACAAACTCTGGGAAAACCCATAAAATGAACAGGTAAGGAAACGGAAACTTGACAGGACGGAAAATAAAACTTAAACACAAGAGAAAGTGTCAGTGGTAGATGTTTGAGTCACTCGTGCTGCTCTCTACTTACTAATTCTTCTTATAAAATTTTACAGTATAATGTGTCCTTTTTTGACAACTTTTCCCCCACGCAGTGGGCTTTATCAGGTCCCCAAACAGATTGTTTGATGTACCATTGGGCATTAGGAATCAGAGCTAAAAAATGTACAGAGTAATTTACTATGTTAAATAATTTAATAGAAATTTAAACCAAAAAACCTTTAAGTCTTTTTCACCCTCTTAAATAGTGAGAAGAGAGAGAGAGAGAGAGGAGAAAAAGAGAGAGGAGAGAGAGGGGGAAAAAATATAATGTAGTTTTCCGAGGGGACTTATCTAAATCTCCACGAGTGAGGGTGGGAGGAAGTGTAAAATAGCCCCCGGTGAGACGCGGGAACACCAGAACAAATAAAGAGCATTTGAGTCAACATTCCGGGTTTTCAAAGTATTCAAACTGCTAAGAACAGACGTCAAAACTTGCCCCAAATAAACCCCAGGCTATATGGATTGTGAGCCGGGGGCCCCCGCCCAACAGCAACAGCCTCGTTTGAAGGGGCTGTTAGATACACCCGTGGCTGGACACCCAAACAAGTGTATCTAAAGTACTCCCGGGCCCGGGGGACAAAAGATCTCGCTTCACACGTGAGGGTCCCGGGTTTATTCCCGGCGAAGGGGTGGGAAAAATTGGACGTGTTTCCTTACACCCGGTTGTCTATGTTCACCCCTCAGTAAAATGGGTACCTGGGTGTTAGTGGGGGCGGTGTGGGGGGGCGCATCCGGGTGTTAGTGGGTGGGTGGGTCCATCCCGGGACAAAATGAAATAATTTGCCCAAAATTGTCAGATAAAAAGGGGGGTTTTATATCCTTGTACATGTCTTTTAGAAATAAAGATATTATTAAAATTATATTATTATTATTTGTAGTGTAGTGTAAATAGTAGAGTGTATATGGTCCTCCCCTATCCCTAGACTTTTAACTTTCCCTTTAAATTTTTCCCCTATCTCCAAACCAGTAATATTAATCGTGTGGAGTTGACCAGATCCCCAGTACTCCCCGGGTTTTAGTTAGGTATCTCTCTTTTCTTCAAGAGAACAGTCTGAGTGCATCCAGGCAAAACAAATAGTTTAAATGTTTTATTATTCTGTGCGGTTCCCCCGTGTTCCCAGTGTTTCCCGTGTTCCCCCAGTGTTCCCCCAGTGTTTTACATTAGGTTGAACAAGGGAGAGACAGACAACCTGGGTCACGACCGGGGTGGCGAACAGGAAGACTTCGAAACTCATCTATTGTATATCGAAAGGGTGTGTTGTTTTTTGGGGTGTGTGTTGTGTGTGGTTTTTGTGTGTTTGTGTGTGTGGTGTGTTTTTTGGGTTTTTTGTTTTCTTTTTTTTTTTCCCCCCCCTTTTTATCTTCTCTCTCTCTTCTCTTTTCTCTCTCTCTCTCCTCTCTCTCTTTTCTCTTTCTTCTCACCCATACTTACCCCACAGGCAAGGTTCCAGGGGCTTGGACTTGGTGTAAGTCATGACACAGAGGCGGAGTCGGTTTACCCCGTTTCGGTACGCCGGGTTTTGTACCCCCGGGGTCGGGTTCACTGGTACAAGGCGGATAACCCCGTTCCCCTCCCTTCTCCTGGCGCGTCTTGACATGTTCGTCACCTCCCTTTTCCCAAACTCCTGGGAGCTGTGCTAGGCTGTGCTAGGAGAGCTAGGCTGTGCTAAGATATTTTGACTGTGCTAGGGAAATGTCGGCACAAACCAGGAAGCGAGCGATCTTTTTCCCCCTCCCGTTTCCCGTTCAATTTTTATTTGGTATAAAGACTTTTCGGACTAGAAGTTTAATAAGTTCACAGTTCAGTAACTTTACCCCGATGGGACACTTAAGAGGACTTTTTTTAAAGGTCACCTTTGGGGCACACTTCAGAACAGAAACGGCTAGTTCATATCATTCGCGATAATTTTCCCAAATTATTATTTAAAAACATAAGGAAACGCTAACCCTAAGCCCCAGCGCCTGATCGAAATTCCCCAATCAAAAGCCCCAAACGAATTACGTTTTCAGCTGCTGTAGATCGGGCGAAATTAAAAAGCCCTAAGTGTGTAAAAATATGAATATTTTCAAGAGGGTGGGGCTTTTCTCCCGTCTCTGGGCACCACTTGATCTTACACATTCCGGGCAACTCCTGCAGACCCCCTCTAGCTGGTCTCCGGGTATTTTGGGGTGTGTGTGTGTGTGTGTGTGTGTGTGTGTGTGTGTGTGTGTGTTGTGTGTGTGTGTGTGTGTGTTGTGTGTGTGTGTGTGTGTGTGGGTTGGGTTTCGAGGGGAAAAATTTTTAGCATTTCTGAGGGGCGAATATTTTGTTTTAATAATTAACTTAGATTGATCTGGGGGGGGGAGAGGCCCCCGAAATTAGAGGTACACATGGGTATTTGATACCCCCCCCCCTTTTTACATCCAACACGTGACCGCTTCCCCAGCCCCGCACAGCCCTCACTAACCCCCACCGCTGTAACGATACAGGGGAAGAAAGACGTACACGTTTCTCTCGCCCGGGGGTCATCCCAGAACTCCTTACTTTTAGCTTTTAAAAGGTTTTCTACAATATAGTAAACCTGACAAAACGATTTTTCCTGACAATTCTCGCCCCTAAGTCAAGCCATTTAAATCATAAACGAGGAAAAAGGGGGGGAAAAGAGAGAGAGAGGAGAGAGAGAGAAGAAAGGGGGGGAGAGAGAGAGAAAAAGAAAAACTGGTGAATGCGGACACAGTCAGCGCTTAGCCATAAAAACACACTCTTGGGAGTGCAAAAGATTGAAGGGGAACCAAATAAAAAATAAAGGGGAGACTCAAGCACACTGGGGCTCGCACCTGCTGGTTCACTCATAAACCAGTTTGTAGTTTCCCCGCTTGCCACGATCAACACCAGGGGCGCGGGGCACAATTGAAAAAACTGTGTCAACACACCGGGTCCCAGACTATTCAACATCTTACCAGAAGATATCAGAAACACTGTCGGGACCAGTGAAGACGTCTTCAAGAGCAAACTGGTCAAGTACCTCCACCAAGTGCCAGATCCGTCAGGCAAAGGTGGATATGTGGGTCAACGGGCCGCTAGCAGCAACAGATTAGTTGACTAGGCAAGCACCAAGCAAGACTGTCTCATGCTGCAGAATGAGAAAATGATCGAAACGCATCAGACATATACAAAAGAGGTGTATATCTCTCAGTGTATATACACCGAGAAGAGTATGTATCTCAGTGTATATACACTGAGAAGAGTATGTCTCTCAGTGTATATATACCAAGAAGAGTATGTCTCTCAGTGTATATATACCGAGAAGTGTATGTCTCTCAGTGCATATACACCGAGAAGTGTATGTCTCTCACTGTATATACACCGAGAAGTGTATGTCTCTCAGTGTATATACACCGAGAAGTGTATGTCTCTCAGTGTATATACACCGAGCAGTGCATGTCTCAGTAGTAGTAACCAGTTACCAGTAACCAGTGTACCAGTAGATGACTCACTACCAACCGTCTCTGCCTGAGTCACTGTCTGTATTCATATTGTGCTGACCACAGCAGTATTCAAAGACCCCCTCACATATGGGTACTGTGGGTGGTCAGTTATACGAGAGTGAGCAAGGAGGCAGGCCAGCTGTTTGGCGCTACCCACATTATCCGTAATATACGTACTACCAGCCTACGTGAGTATTACTTTACCCTATCCACGTGTTCGAACCCCACATGATAAATGGTGGCACCGGTGTGGAGTGTGGAAATTAAGCTTTTTAAGGGTATTTCAAGAGGTTAGAAGACTGTTTGTGAGTAGCCGGCGGGTCAAAGGTGAACCGTCTCACCCATCTCAAGCTACTCACTCCCCTCACAACCTCCACCTCCAGCCTGCAAGCCTGTTGCAGCCGTTTCAAGCTTCCTGGCTTAGTTCGTGTGCTAATTGCTTCAATCTCTGAGGGGTTGACCCGGATTTTGCAATTAAGCCAGTCAGTAAGCCAGACTGTGGAAGTGAACGCCAGTCAGCCTATCATCCAGCCTGTCTCCTGTCATCCACCTGCTCCTCCGTGCTGTGTGCATCGTTACACGTCTTCCAGTCAGCCATTCTCGTGGGTTAAGCCAGTCAGCCAACCCAGCTTCTAACCCAGCTGAGAGTAAGAAGTAAGCCAAGTTCCTCTGAAGTATTGTCTATATCGCTTTGTGCTTGGATGCTAAGAGTGAATTTCACCATTCCTGTGGCATAGTGGCTTATCAAGCCACCTTCATGGGTAGTGAGTGGAGTGCGCACCAGTGAGCGCCAGCGAGAGTCACCACCTCACCCACTGCTATACACTCCCCCCTCCACCCACCAACCCCCAAACCACCCCACCAGCCATCCACCCACTACCTGGGGTTGTTTGCACCCTTGTACCGGGTCCTAGAACTGTTTTTGGCTCACAAAATTTGGGTCAAGAGATTACTGAGCGCCCCGAAAAAGCCATTATGTGGTTCCACTAAGAAAGTGCATTTCTTCACGAACGACGTGGGTGTGGGCGTCACACCGCCAGGCCCAACCCTTCCTCTCACCAGTCATCACTGCACACTACAGCTTCAGTGAAAATTTTCTGTTTAGAGACTTTTCTTGCATTTAAAGACTTTGCGTGTGTGAGACATTTATGTAATTTCTTGTGTACCAAAACCCTTTGTTTTTCAGTGTAGACTCAGTGTTTTTTTGACTTTTTATTTTTGAAATATTTTTCTGTTTTTCGCTCACTCTTTTTTTTTTTTTATCTGTTTTTTTTTTTGCTACTCTCTGTCTTAGTAATTATTTTTTGATGACCATCAGTCACTCTGTGTAAAGTGATTCATTTTTTTATCGTGATTCTTTAGTGTTGTATTCTCCAGTAATTGTCTTTGTTTTCAGAAAGTGATGTTCACCCCGGGTATACCAAAAGGGGGCCCATTATTTCTATGTGTGTTTTTTTTTCGTATCCAGCAGTGTCTCATTTCCTAATTTTTTTTTTTTCCCTTTATTCCTTGAGTAATTCCCCTAGATCATGTCCAGTCACTTTTAAATGTTACCTTAGTTATCATCCATCAAAGTCAATATGAATCATTTTCACAGTACCAACTTTCCCCTTTACGACGAAAGACAATACCAGCCCTTGAAAATGTTTTGTTCTCACGCTCGTTGAATTTTTTAAAAGTGCTCGAAATGTGAAGTTCAGTTTAATTCCTATAGACTGTAAATTTACTTTTTAAACGTCCGAGCGGCGGGCACTAGAAACTCTGTCACTCCCACTGGTTTCCACCGCATTCAGATTGCGGATAGGGTTTTCCGTTGCCTCAAGTGTCCGGGACACTCAGACTGCCTTAGGCAAAACCTATCCCGCAATACTACAAAATCGAGTATATTTTTCCCACAGGGATGCCTTTCAAAAAACGATTATTTTGAAACTATTAATGCCACTCTTTTAGTGACATGCGTCTGCAGAAGACGTCTCTGCTACAGCTTTGCCTCACAAGTGTCTTTGTTGTTTTTAGTGTTCCAGAGGGGTGAAAACTCCTAGTTGACAGTGTTCCTGCAAAGTAAAAGGTCTTTTTGTTGAACCACCCTTTACAGTTGTAAAGATATAAGACCCATTTTTCCCTGGCCAACCTTCTGTCACAGTGTTTTCTCAGACCAATAAAAACCTCTTGCATAGTTCACTACCCTTTAAACCCCTGTTCAGGGGTAGAGGATGATTTGTCACCGACCATGGGTGGGGTGCAATTTCTAGGGGGGAGACCTCATCCACTTCACTGGACAATCTGTTCCCCAGTTGAGGAGAAAGACTTAGCTCCCCCTTACTTCCCAGTGAAGTCAAACTTTTGTTGACTCTTTGAACAACGTCTAAAAGCCATTCCTTACCGGGTGAGAAGAGGGGTAAACGAACTTATTGTCCCATCGTTTTCCACTTGAACCGGGTCTGGGACCTACTACAACCTGCGTACAAATGCTCATTCACAAGTTCTGTCGCAGAAAAATTGATAAATAAAATCTCGATGAGGAGTTATTGCCCCCCTAGCAACCCCTTTTTTTGGAATGCACCCTTGATCCTAGTACCTAAGAAGGAGGGTACTTGCGACCATGATTGCTTTAGAAGTTAAATGCGAAAACCATTCCAGACGCTTCCCCTTCCTGTACTGGGTGATCTTTTACATAACATCGGAGATAACAAATCTTTTCAACCCTGGATTTGTTACAAGGTTTTGGCAAGTCCCTTTTTCAGAGGAAACCCAAGAGCTAACTGCATTCCCACTCCACGGGTCATTATCATTTCCTCCTTTGGCTTTTTGGATTACGATTTTCCCCCTATCACGTTCTCAAGGCTCAGACTAATATTTTAGGGGCCCTCATGGGTAATGCCTTATGGTGTACTTAATAAAAAACCGTCATGTCTAAAGACGGGGATACACACTTGAAAAGACTTGTTTAAATACTTGGAAGCTTGAAAACCATTTAAAGATCAAAACTGTCAAAATTTAAATTTTTTTCAGATCAAAATTTAATTCCTTGTCCGTTCACCCAAGGGGTTCGACTGACCAAAGTAAGTAACTGCAAACAAAATTTTTTCCAACTCCCAAAACTGCTGATGCCGTAAGACCTTTGTGGGGTTAGCAGGGTTTTTTTAATCTTTTTATTGCCAATTTTTCTTCCCAAACTGCCCCCTCTGATTCTTAAGAAAAATGCCCCTTTTTTTTGGGCCTTCTGTCAAAAAAGGGATTCCAAACTCTAAAAGAAAACAACCGCTCCAATTTTTAAATTTCCAATTTTTTTTAACCCTCTATCTGCAACTGATGCTAGTTCCATTGGCATAGGCGCCGTACTACTCAAAGACCGATGGCAAGTACAATGCATTTCATTTGCAGCCGATCCTACAAAGGCTGAACGTAATTATACAGAACTGAGCAAGAAGCTTTAGCAATAGTATGGTCCCTTTTAAAACATTCCGAGACATATTTAACAGCTCGTTCAGTCTTGACAACCATGCTCCACGAGACCTTTATTCCAGAACAAAAAACCTACTGAAGGTTAGCCAAGGGCCTTGCTATCCAAGAGTTCAATCCCACCTTTGAGCATTTACCGGCAAGTCAAATGTAGTCCCCAGTGCCTTTTCGCGACAAAGTTATATATAACTCAGACCCCCATTTAGGGCTAAGAGTAAAGAAAAACTAACGAACAATCCCATGTTCTGGTGTGATTCGATTCCTGCTCCGGAAAATCTTATTCGACTGTGAAGCCACCAGCACCCACGGGACTTTTTCAAACCAAGAATTACTGTACGAACGCCGAGTTGGGTACTCCTAGCAGAAAGATACCAGTTTGTAATTCCACGTCCTATGAATGTACCTTACAGCTAGTTCACGAGTACCAGGTGTTTCACACCCTGGATGGATCGTTTAGTAAAACAAGCCAAATTTAAATACTTTTTTGGGCCCCGTATGGCAACTGTATTTTCCTGATATGTTAAGAAATGTAGGCTGCATGCAACATAAAGTAATGCTAATGGCCTAATCCAAAACCCAATATTCCAACACTAGCAAACCCGGGGAAAAATTGGGGCTAGATTTGTTAACAATTTTCCAAAGTTTTCCCCCAAGGGAACAAACATCTGTGGTTATGGGGAACCATTCACCCGATATTGTGATTTTTTCCTATTGCAGATAAAACCCAGACAGACTACAGCGTTAAAAAAACCTTACTGCAGGCAAACCACCCTATCCCCCCCATAAAAATAATGGGAGGTGAAATTTTGAATAGATTCCTTAAAATTTGTGTACCTTGTACAAGATCTCTAAAAACCACCATTGTTCCTCACACCTCCACAATGGGTTACAAACGAACCAATAAGAAAGTATTGATGTCTTGAAGCCACTACAATCCCAAAAGGGAAACTTGGGATGAAGTTATACCTGATGCAATGGGGCAAAAAATTCGCTTACAATGTTTCTATAGGTAAAAACCCACATTATGCAATTTTACGGGGTAGATAAACTTTGCCTTTTGAGTTGTTAATTCTAAACCGAAACCAAATTTTCAACCCTGAGATTTCATGCAACTCGACCCCCGCTTAGCTCAAAGTTTTTTAGAAGAATCCGGGAAAAACTTCATAAATCAACAGCAGAATTTACAAGATCGCAAACACCGACAAAGCCATCCAAAATCAAAGTAGGTTCAGAGTTATGCTGATTAACTTTAACAAAACGTCGCAATGCCAAAACTTTATTAAAAGTTTTTTTGGTCCTACGGTAGTTGAACAACCCTGGTAATAAGTATAAGGCTAAGAGATTAATGTCAGTATAAAGATCGCATTTTGTCAAGAAGTTAGTATTGATGATAAGATTTTCCCAAACCCGACTAAGTGACAGACTCGACAACCTCCTGATCCTTAATCTCTTCCTCTGATACTCATCGACATCAACTGAAAAGCTTTTTCCCACTAACACCAGGGATTGAGAAAAAACTCAAGTACATTTGTAACTTCCAATTTAAAGGGTTTTCCTCAAAACAGCTGATTAGCCAATCAAAAGAGTTTTATCCTCCCCCAAAATCACCCTTCTGCTATGTCAACTCACCCTGCAAGTTGGGTTAAATTAAAAAACCTTATAGAAATAATTACAGTATCAACTTATCAGTAATTTAAGAATTTTTTTTTTTTGTGTTTTTTTTTTTACTTCTCTCGAGTTCTGAGAGTTAACAGTCTAGATTTTAGTGCACTGAATCTGCCTTTTGTTAAACACTCTTTTTTTGTAATAAAACCTTCCCAGAATCCGTAGATCCAGAATACAGATCGTCGATCATAAATTTTTTTTCACTTCCACTGTGTAATCCCTGTTGATTCATTCGATGTTTTTGCTATATTATACCTGTATTGCTTTCAGTTTTTTAGTTACATAACTTCCATTCCAATGTTCTACTTATGTATTTATAATGGTTAATTGTTGTTAAAATTTGACATTGTATAGAACACCCCAACCTATACCTCCATCTTTAGTTTTTATGTTGTATGTCGGGGGCACATACGTTAGCTTGCCGAGCTCTCAAGTAAAAACCAGTAACCATGTACCATAGAACCATCCAACCGTCTCTCCCATCACGTCTTATTCATATTTTCTGACCACGAGTATTCAAAGACCCCCCACATATGGGGATGGGCGGTCAGTTATACGAGAGTGAGCAAAGAGGGAGGCCGCTTTTGGGGGCACCCACTTATCCAATATACTACTACCAGCATGTCTCTCAGGGGTATAAACCGAGAAATGCAGGGCTCAAAATGATATACACCCAGAACCATTCTCAAAGGTTATACACCCAGAAGTGCAGTCTCAGTGTATATACACCGAGAAGTGCATGTCTCTAAGTGTATATACACCGAGATTTTACATTAATCACAATTTTAAATATTAAGGTATTCTTGAGTTGTTGTGTACATATAACTTGCAGCCTAATGACCCTCGCATAGTAGTTTTTCAAGGCAATTAACCAATCATTCATCTCAAAGAACGGACAGGATTTGAACCCAAGACAAGCTAGCCGGAGGGAGTGGAGGGTGGAAAGAGAGCCTTCTGCTTTACTATCCTTGCCTCAGTCACCTAGGTGATAGTTGATAGTTATCAAGAGGTATTCGGTGTGGATGTTAAAGTCTGCCATATACCTCTCACTTGTACTACCTGTTGTACTTACTGTACCTCTATGTACCTCAGTGCCACGATCGCACGTGCAAAGAAAATGATATGATGGATAATGAGAACTTTCAAAACGAGAGATGCCAAGCCCATGATGATCCTTTTCAAATCACTTGTTCTCTCTAGGCTGGAATACTGCTGTACATTAACATCTCCATTCAAAGCAGGTGAAATCGCAGATCTAGAGAGTGTACAGAGATCCTTTACTGCACGTATAAGTTCTGTCAAGCACCTTAACTACTGGGAACGCTTGGAAGCACTTGACTTGTACTCGTTGGAACGCAGGAGGGAGAGATATATCATAATCTACACTTGGAAAATCTTGGAAGGAATGGTCCCAAATCTGCACACAGAAATCACTCCCTACGAAAGTAAAAGACTGGAAAGGCGATGCAAAATGCCCCCAATATAAAGTAGGGGCGCCATTGGTACACTAAGGGAAAACACCATAAGTGTCCGGGGCCCAAAACTGTTCAACAGCCTCCCATCAAGCATTAGGGGAATTGCCAATAAACCCCTGGCTGGCTTCAAGAGAGAGCTGGACAGATACCTAAAGTCAGTGCCGGATCAGCCGGGCTGTGGCTCGTACGTTGGACTGCGTGCGGCCAGCAGTAACAGCCTAGTTGATCAGGCCCTGATCCATCGGGAGGCCTGGTCATGGACCGGGCCGCGGGGGCGTTGATCCCCGGAATAACTTCCAGGTAACCTCCAGGTAACCTCCAGGTAACCTCCGTGTACTACCATGTACCTCCGTGTACTACCATGTACCTCCGTGTACTACCATGTACCTCCGTGTAGTACCATGTACCTCCGTGTACTACCATGTACCTCCGTGTACTACTATGTACCTCCGTGTACTACCATGTACCTCCGTGTACTACTATGTACCTCCGTGTACTACCATGTACCTCCGTGTACTACTATGTACCTCCGTGTACTACCATGTACCTCCGTGTACTACCATGTACCTCCGTGTACTACCATGTACCTCCGTGTGCTACTATGTACCTCCGTGTACTACCATGTACCTCCGTGTACTACCATGTACCTCCGTGTACTACCATGTACCTCCGTGTACTACCATGTACCTCCGTGTAACCATTACCTCCGTGTACTACCATGTCCTCGTGTACTACATGTACCTCCGTGTACTACCATGTACCTCCGTGTACTACCATGTACCTCCGTGTACTACCATGTACCTCCGTGTACTACCATGTACCTCCGTGTACTACCATGTACCTCCGTGTACTACCATGTACCTCCGTGTACTACCATGTACTACCATGTACCTCCGTGTACTACCATGTACCTCCGTGTGCTACTATGTACCTCCGTGTACAACCAGGTACCTCTACTACCATGTACGTCAGGTTACGAGGGTCGGCACCACAATTTTGGCCACGACTGTCACTCTTCAAGTGGTCAGTTCCACAAGACTCTCCTGTAGACACGGCAGCTGTTGTTCCTCTCCTTTACTTGCTTTCTGCTCCCCTTCACTACATTAGTACTTCCATCACTCCACTCCACCGGTACCTCCATCACTCCACTCCACCAGTGCCTCCATCACTCCACTCCACCAGTACCTCCATCACTTCACCAGTACCTCCATCACTCCACCAGTACTCCAACTACTCCGTTATGGAAAACTGGAGGAGATAATAACTAGAACAGAGTATACTACTGACTCTGGCCATACAATAGAGCGGAAAAATAATGTAAGGGACCTGGGAGTAGTAATGTCTGAGGATCTCACTTTCAAGGATCACAACAGTGCCACGATCGCACGTGCAAAGAAAATGATAGGATGGATAATGAGAACTTTCAAAACGAGAGATGCCAAGCCCATGATGATCCTTTCCAAATCACTTGTTCTCTCTAGGCTGGAATACTGCTGTACATTAACATCTCCATTCAAAGCAGGTGAAATCGCAGATCTAGAGAGTGTACAGAGATCCTTTACTGCACGTATAAGTTCTGTCAAGCACCTTAACTACTGGGAACGCTTGGAAGCACTTGACTTGTACTCGTTGGAACGCAGGAGGGAGAGATATATCATAATCTACACTTGGAAAATCTTGGAAGGAATGGTCCCGAATCTGCACACAGAAATCACTCCCTACGAAAGTAAAAGACTGGGCAGGCGATGCAAAATGCCCCCAATAAAAAGTAGGGGCGCCATTGGTACACTAAGAGAAAAACACCATAAGTGTCCGGGGCCCAAGACTGTTCAACAGCCTCCCATCAAGCATTAGGGGAATTGCCAATAAACCCCTGGCTGCCTTCAAGAGAGAGCTGGACAGATACCTAAAGTCGGTGCCGGATCAGCCGGGCTGTGGCTCGTACGTTGGACTGCGTGCGGCCAGCAGTAACAGCCTAGTTGATCAGGCCCTGATCCATCGGGAGGCCTGGTCATGGACCGGGCCGCGGGGGCGTTGATCCCCGGAATAACCTCCAGGTAACCTCCAGGTAACCAGTACCTCCATCACTCCACAAGTACCTCCATCACTCCACTTGGCTCTGCCACTAAGGGTAAGTTGCAACTTCCTCTCTCATCACTAACTTAAGAATTTCCTCGCTATTAGTCTCTTCACTTTTTGGTTTCTTCAAGGTGTGTTAGCTACCATTTTCTCCTAGGCACATGTGTGTGTGTGTGTGTGTGTGTGTGTGTGTGTGTGTGTGTGTGTGTGTGTGTGTGTGTGTGTGTGTGTGTGTGTGTGTGTGTGTTGTGACCAGACTAACTGGTTTACTGGTCCTCCTCCCAGACTGGTGGTGAGACGACTCACCTCTGGCTTCCCCCACCACTCACCCAAACAAGGATTCCAACCCTACAAGGAGATTTATCTCCTCTTATATGACCCTATCATTCTACTTTTTTTATTTAGCAAAATTAGATACGTCAGCAGTGTACTGCTACCATCTTGCACATGCCATCTTTATAATGGAAAAAGAGGTACTTATCTTTCCCAAACTATATCCATCACTGACGATGGATTTCGTACACAGTGTTGAAATGTGTCAGCCTGAGCTGGGAGACTTTAGGGTCAATGAGGATAACGTCAAGTATGTAAAGGGTCATCATCTAGGGCAGCTTCAGGGTTTCCTTCCAGCAGAGCTGCAGTTACTATCACTTGGAATTACCATCTCTCTGGATGGACTAACTTATACACAGGTGAAATGGAGTTATTATAAATATATTTCCACCGTCGCAGAGCTGGAATTTGGACTACAGTATCCGAGAATACATTCACGGAGATGCAGTACAAATTCATTATTGGAATAACAACACCCAGACTGAAGACGTAAAATAGACTGAAGATTTAGACACATGTTCAACATCTATGTATCTTTATGTTCTAGAATCTGTATTGATAAAGCCACTGGATGGCGAAACGTCTACAATAAAGATACCCAGATGTTGTACATGTGTCTAAATCTTCATCTTGTCGGTATTGTATACCATTCTTGTACAACATAAAATAGACCGCACCTCAATGGAGGCGGACATCCCCAGGCGATGTGACTACTCGTTTTTTAATGCTATTTCAAGTTTATGTTTTATACAATATGCATCGTTTGGTCTTATTTCCTGACAAGCTTACTATCTTGCCTCAAACGCCTAGATAATTCACGATAGTCCTTAAACTAGATAGCAGGAGACAGCTGTCTCCTGTTGTCATTCTACGCTTCTCTCTGATGTTGTTTGCGTTGGTCAGGTAAGGTTGAATTTCTTATCTCTCAGTGGTTCTGTTAGTGCTGTTGTAATCTGTTAGTGGCCCTGTTAGTGTTGTTTTTATCTGTTAGTGGTTCTTGGGATATTCTCCCCACAGACTAGTCTCAGACAAGGCCTCCTACGTTGGAAAGGAAATAATACAGGAATAAGATCTATTACCTGGAGGTTATACCTGGAGGTTATTCCGGGGATCAACGCCCCCGCGGCCCGGTCCACGACCAGGCCTCCCGATGGATCAGGGCCTGATCAACTAGGCTGTTACTGTTGGCCGCATAGGAAAATAAAAGTATGTGTATACTGAGTAAAAATAGAAGTTTGTAAGATTTACTTGTCACCTTATGTGTTTAAGAACATAAAGAAGGAACACTGCAGCAGGCCTACTGGCCCATGCTTGGTAGGTCCAAGTCACCTACTGGCCTAAGCTACTGAGACACAAAGTAACCCATTCCTGCCAGTGCAAAAATACAAATCAGGTTTCCATTTCACATTCATCTAGGAGGATGGTAATATCTCCCTGGATGGTTGTTATCTGCCAACATATTCCCACTTCCAGAAACAATTCTGTACTGGTCAAGTATCGATGCGTCGTGGTGAGAGGTGTGCCAACAGAGGCGTGTTAAAACAAGGTCCCACTCATCCTCACCCGAGTCGACAACACCGTGGCAAACGAAGACACATGTACCTCAGCGAAGACATATGTGCAATAACGAAGACATATGTGCCCAGGCAAAGACACATGGATCCCTTAAATCCACACTCAACACCTATGTTGTGTTAGGGGCAACAGCCTGTGGATCCTAGTGTGCTCAGCCTCGCCTAACTCACACGTTCTCCCTGTTAGTCAGCTCAGTGTAATTCCTCGCACATCTGCGTCTACTCCGCTAGGATAGCTATCTCCTAAGTTGTCCTGGGGTCATCTTTCCCACGTTCAGGTCTCAAAGACTGTAACTGGTTATATTTAACTACTCTTCCTTATAAAATCACACTTGAATTTCGACGTGTAAATAAAGAACAGGCAAGAATATCATTTACAATTTCATTGCTGGAGCATTTTACAATTGTAATGGTATAATACTATTATTAGAATGACATTTGTATTATTATTATTATTACTATTATCATTATTATTATTATTACTCTTGTAGGCCTAGTTCTTAGGCCTTAGTGAAGCCATTAACTTTTGTGTTGCCTTCCACGGGATGGATATGAGTGCACAATAAACTAACCACTACCATCCACAGGATGTATATAAGGTGCACAATAACCTAGCCACTTCAGAATGACCCTAAGTGGTGGGTTACCAGTGTTCTCTGGTAGGTAAAGTGAATGAAGGATGAAATTCTAGAGGCAAGTCCCTTCAAGAGGAGTACCTTGACCCCGGTGAAGGGCCTTTGATCGAATCAAATGGAGCTACCCCCGCCTTTCCTCAGATCAAACCTGATTGTCGCCCATTCTCCAGGCGCTGTATGACCCAGATAGATATAGTGTGCTCAGGTGACCCCAGGTCGCTGAAATATAGGTCCTTAGCACAAGAAAAGACTCCCTGAAGACCTTGTTGCTGTATCTCTGGACTCCTGTACACCCTCAGGGACCCCTTTATCGTTGAATCCATGGACCGCTGAACACACTCTAGGACTCCTTGGTCTCTATAACCAGTCTCGTGTATGCGTCCTGGGGAGGTGGTCGCTGTACCAGGGTCACCTGTATAACAGCACAAGGCTAAGTAATTCTTTTGAAACGTGATGCGAGGCGTTAAAATCTCCTTAGGGAGCACAAAGACTCCCAAAAGGTTCTCAGGACCCATCTCCCTACTTCCCCTCCCCGCCTTCCCTTCCGTTCTTCTCCCTTTCTCTCCCTCCCTAACCTCCACTCCCTCTCCTCCACTCTACCCTTCTCTTCTCTCCTCCACCTCACGCTATTCTCACACATATCTGCTTCTTCCCTCTGGCCGGGTCAGCATTCTTGGTCATTCGCACATTCATCACCTACGCTGATACTGGTATGTACGGAATGTATCACCACAACGGTACTGTTATGTAATAGGAATGAAGCCTATATCGCCACAACGGGGCTGTTATGTAACAAAATTGACGCCTATGTTATGTAGTAGGATTGAAGCCTACATCACCACAACAGTATTGTTGTGTAGCATAAGGTAGCATAAGGCAAATACCACATCTAGTATCGGGCCCTTACTCAGACAGGATGGGACTTACACAGATGACAACAAGGAAATGAGTGAAATGCCGAAATCCCAGTACGACTCTGTGTTTAGTGAGCCACTAATCAGTTTGAGGATCGACGACCCAAATGATTTCTTCATGAATGAGCCTCATAACTCCATAAATGTATGCCAGATTTCCGACATTACCCTAACTCCGATAGACTTCGAAAAAGCCATTGACAACATGCCCATGCACTCAGCCCCGGGCCCAGACTCGTGGAACTCTGTTTTCATTAAGAACTACAAGAAACCCCTCTAGCGTGCCCTAGGTACACTATGGAGCCTCAGCTTAGACATGGGTGAAATTCCACAGTCACTTAAAACAACGGATATAGCCCCACTCCATAAAGGTGGCAGCAAAGCATTAGCTAAGAACTATAGACCAATAGCTCTGACGTCCCACATCATAAAAATCTTTGAAAGAGTGCTAAGAAGCAGGATTGCAAATCACACGGATTCCCAAAATCTGCACAATCCAGGGCAACATGGGTTCAGGGCAGGTCGCTCCTGCCTCTCACAACTACTGGATCACTATGACATGGCCTTGGATGCACTGGAAGAAAATCAGAATGCAGATGTAATATACACAGACTTTGCAAAAGCATTTGACAAATGCGATCATGGCGTAATAGCCCAAAAATACGTGCTAAAGGAATAACTGGGAAAGTGGGGAGATGGATCTTCAACTTCCTAACAAATCGAACACAAAGAGTAGCGGTCAACAGAGTTAAATCGGAGGCTGCCATAGTGAAGAGCTCTGTTCCACAAGGCACAGTACTCGCCCCCATCTTATTCCTTATCCTCATATCAGACATAGACAGAGATATACATCACAGCACCGTATCATCCTTTGCGGATGATACTAGGATCTGCATGAGGCTGTCATCTGCTGAGGACGCGGTTAACCTCCAAGAAGATATAAACAAAGTTTTCCAGTGGGCAACGGAAAACAATATGATGTTCAATGAGGACAAATTCCAACTACTCCGTTATGGAAAACTGGAGGAGATAATAACTAGAACAGAGTATACTGCAGACCCTGGCCATACAATAGAGCGGAAAAATAATGTAAGGGACCTGGGAGTAGTAATGTCTGAGGATCTCACTTTCAAGGATCACAACAGTGCCACGATCACAAGTGCAAAGAAAATAATAGGATGGATAATGAGAACGTTCAAAATGAGAGATGCCAAGCCAGTGATGATCCTTTTCAAATCACTTGTTCTCTCTAGGCTGGAATACTGCTGTTCATTAACATCTCCATTCAAAGCAGGTGAAATTGCAGATCTAGAGAGTGTACAGAGATCCTTTACTGCACGTATAAGTTCTGTCAAGCACCTTAACTACTGGGAACGCTTGGAAGCACTTGTACTTGTTGGAACGCAGGAGAGTGGGAACGCTTGGAAGCACTTGTACTTGTTGGAACGCAGGAGAGAGAGATTATATCATAATCTATACTTGGAAAATCCTGGAAGGAATGGTCCCGAATCTGCACACAGAAATCACTCCCTACGAAAGTAAAAGACTGGAAAGGCGATGCAAAATACCCCCAATTAAAAGTAGGGGCGCCATTGGTATACCAAGGGAAAACGCCATAAGTGTCCTGGGCCCAAGACTGTTCAACAACCTCCCATCAAGCATTAGGGGAATTGCCAATAAACCCCTGGCTGCCTTCAAGAGAGAGCTGGACAGATACCTAAAATCAGTGCCGGATCAGCCGGGCTGTGGCTCGTACGTTGGACTGCGTGCGGCCAGCAGTAACAGGCTGGTTGATCAGACCCTGATCCACCGGGAGGCCTGGTCATGGACCAGGCCGCGGGGGCGTTGATCCCCGGAATAACCTCCAGGCCTGCATCACCACAACAGTACTGTTACGTAGGATAAGGTAGGCCTGCATCACCACAACAGTACTGTTACGTAGCATTAGGTAGGCCTGCATCACTACTACCACAACGGTACTGTTAACATGAGAGAAGCCTGTAACGCCACAACGGCACCTTTGTGAAGCGCGTGCGATGTCTGCATTACCACAACGGTACCGTTATACAGCATGAGGGAAGCCTGTATTCAAGAAAACGAGACAATACCATTGTTCCATCAGCTTGTGGGGGAAGGCAACACGCATTCCAAACACGCACATTCACTGTTCTTAAGTTAATAACTATTTCAGGGACCTTTGTTTTGCAGTGAATTGGGTTGAAACTATGGTCTAGTACGCGAATGGTTGCTTAACCACCTTCACCCTTCACCCAGTACACTGAAGGAGCTGTGAAAGACTTTCCAGTCCATTCAAGAGCTCTAACGACATTCACAGTACACTCAGGCATCGGCAAAAGACTTTCCAGTACACTCTAGGAGCATTAGACATTCCCATCATACTTAAGTAATTGTAAACATGGTACCAGTGTAGTGGGACCTACGCTTCCCACTCTACCATTCAATGTCGCGGGGGCGTTGATCCCCGGAATAGTCTCCAGGTATCTCGCTCAATTTCCTGTCCCAATAAGGAAGTTACAGTGAATGACGTCTTGTTTGACTCCTTGGAATTTATAACGACCGTAATCTTGCGTTAATTACCTACTGAATTGGATGTAATTAGAGATTGTAAGTATTGTTAATCTTAACTGCTAATTCATCCCAGCACAAGACTTTTGAACAGTACAGAATATATACAATGATAGGTGTATGCCTCTCAGTGTATGTACGCTGAGAGTTTAATTTAATCTCTATCTTAGGTATTAAAGTGTTCTTGACTGGTGGTGTGCGGGTGACATGCAGCCTTAATGACCCTCGTGGTAAATAGGTTTTAAGTGCACCACTAAGCAGTAGAGATTTGTGGAAAAAGACACTTGCTGCCCTCACTGGCAAAACATTATCAATTACGTTTAGAACTGCCAAATATCGAAGAATTTGCAGACGTTTTTATCGAGTTTTTAACCTGAGCTGTAGACTCTAGTGGGTGGTATACCTTAGCATGAAACTGTGTTTCTATGACATACCTTGGATATGAGCTGAGGAAGGATAACAGCTGTTAAACTATCATAACATTAATGGTATAGAATACCGACAAGTTGAAATATTAGACACATGTGCAATAAGTGGGTATTTTTATTACGTAGATGTTTCGCTCACCAGAGGCTTTATCAGTACAATCCAGGAACAAAAATAGAAGACTGAAGAGGTTGAAGATAAGGTAATCAGTCCCTCAGCCTAGCAACAGGTGATAAGAATCAAGACTTATACAGTTGTAAGCACCTGCCACTAGGCTGTGGGACTGATTACCTCACTTTCAGCCTATCCAGTCTTCTGTTTTGTATCTGTATTGTACTTAACTTCACCTTCTGTAATTTAAGATTGTTAGAAATCAGCACCAGTGTTAATTAATTAAGATGCACGCGAGTTCCCCCCGTCTTCTAATAACATGTTAATTTTCCCACTATAGTCTACCTTGTCCATAATTACTGTTGCATTTTCTTTGTCTGTTTCGTAAGGTGAAGTCCAGGATCTTTCCTTAATTCATGGTATAACTTAACAAATCTTTGAGGACAATTGTGTTGCGAAGCTCAGATATCTGCAACACAATTGTCCTCAGAGATTAGTTAAGTTATACCATGAACTAAGGAAAATCGAATGTGATAGTAATTATGGATAAGGTAGATTATAGTGGAAATATTAACATGTTATTAGAAGACAGGTAAACTTACCTGCCGTTTAACCTTCACCATGAAATGCACTTTATATGTCTCAAAGCCACGGATGGGCGAAACGTCTACGTAATAAAGATACCCGGTTGTGGTGCATGTGTCTAATATTTCAACTTCTAAACTGTCGAATCAGAGATTTAGAACCGGTGACCTTCTTTTTTTTTCTTAGGTTTATGAAAAGTTTTCGACAACCTTCAAGAGATTTTTTTGCCACCAATAAGAGGTTTACGACCTTCATTAAGAGGTTTCTGACCCCCCTTAAGAGGTTTTCGACCTTCATCGAGAGGTATCCGACCCCTATTAAGAGGTTTTCGACCCTCATCAACAGGTTTCTCTCATTAAGAGATTTCCAACTCTTATTAAGAAGTTTCCGAGCCTTATCAAGAGGTTTCCGATCCCTCATCAAGAGGTTTCCGACCCTCATTAAGAGGTTTCTGACCCCTCGTCAAGAGGTTTCCAACCCTCATCAAGAGGTTTCTGACCCCTTATCAAGAGGTTTCTGACCCCTCATCAAGAGGTTATCGACCCTCATCAAGAGGCTTCCGACCCTTATCAAGAGGTTTCCGACCCTCATCAAGAGATTTCCAACCCTTATTAAGAAGTTTCCGATCCCCATCAAGAGGTTTCCACCCCCTACCAACAAGCTTCCAATACCCCTCAAACAGTTGCCGTTCCCATTGCGACGTTACGCCTACCCCTTACAGAATTTCTCACTCACTATGCCTACCCCCATCCCCTTTGGAGAGGTTTCCGCCCAGGTGGAGGTGGAGAGAGTGTGTGGGCGTGGCGGAAGGGCGGACGGAAGGCAGAGACGTGACGGAGGAAGGAAGCAGAAGGCATGAACGCTAAACAAGGAAGAGTGTTGGCAACAGGCGAGGAACTTGACGCTCAGTAAATACCGAACCCAGACAGGCAGACTTGTTATTGTGACTGTCACGATCCTCAGGAGGAGAAGGAAGAACAGAGAGAAGCGGCTGGAAAGGAGAAAGAGATGGAACAGGGGAAGACGAGAAGGGTCAAGGAAGAACATGAGAGAGAGAGAGAGAAGAGAGAGAGAGAGAGAGAGAGAGAGAGAGAGAGAGAGAGAGAGAGAGAGAGAGAGAGAGAGAGAGAGAGAGAGAGAGAGAGTGAACACTAAAGAATCATAATTAATGTGTGGGTAGGTGCGAGTCTGCCAGGTGGTGTACCATGTAATACCCAGCACCAGTGGTTGTTGGATCACAAGTACTCAGCAGTGGTACACCAGTGGTTGCTAGATCACTGGTACTCAGCAGTGGTACACTAGTGGTTGCTGGATCACTGGTACTCAGCAGTGGTACACCAGTAGTTGCTGGATCACTGGTACTCAGCAGTGGAACACCAGTGGTTGCTGGATCACTAGTAGTCAGCAGTGGTACACCAATAGTTGCTGGATCACTGGTACTCAGCAGTGGAACACCAGTGGTTGCTGGATCACTAGTACTCAGCAGTGGTACACCAGTGGTTGCTGGATCACTGGCACTCATCAGTGGAACACCAGTGTTTGCTGGATTACTGGTACTCAGCAGTAGTACGCCAGTGGTTGCTGGATCAGTGGTACTCATCAGTGGTACATCAGTGGCTGCTGGATCACTGGCACTCAGCAGTAGTACACCAGTGGTTGCTGGCTCACTAGTACTCAGCAGTGGTACACCAGTAGTTGCTGGGTCACCGGTACTCAGCAGTGGAACACCAGTGGTTGCTGGATCACTAGTACTCAGCAGTGGTACACCAGTGGTTGCTGGATCACTGGCACTCAGCAGTGGAACACCAGTGGTTGCTGGATTACTGGTACTCAGCAGTAGTACGCCAGTGGTTGCTGGATCAGTGGTACTCATCAGTGGTACATCAGTGGCTGCTGGATCACTGGCACTCAGCAGTAGTACACCAGTGGTTGCTGGCTCACTAGTACTCAGCAGTGGTACACCAGTAGTTGCTGGGTCACCGGTACTCAGCAGTGGAACACCAGTGGTTGCTGGATCACTGGTACTCAGCAGTGGTACACCAGTTCCACGGTGTTCCCACCGTGTAAGTCAGTACAACTGTCTTTTCAAAACACCACCAAAATAACCAGGAATGTTCCTCAAAAATCTGCCTTGAGCGTCCACAGATAGTTTGGAGCACGGGACTAGACCCATGGTATGCCAGCGTTGGAATACCAACGATTTCAGGGATTACCATATATCCCTCGCTGCCAGACGTAACCTGCCCGTTTATTTCGTTACGTCAGTTATGTAAACGTAAATATAGATAAAGAATAATAACTCGTAGCTCTGTGTCTGGGACAATTCATTAATATCCCGAACCTTAGAGAGGAACAAACCACAATACAGGTGGGGACTGAACTCGCGGCAAGTGTGTCGTAAAACTCCAGGCCAGAGCGTCAGCCACTGGGCCAGCTGGGTACACCCATAGGAAGGTTAACATAGGCCACCATTGTGACCACAAATGCGAGTTCAATCCCCACACCTACTGGGGATTGTTTGCAATCACGTCATTGCGAGTAAAGAGGAACCTTATGGCGATGTTTCGCTCCCTCCTGGACCACTGTCAAGTCACAACTAAAGTAACTAAAGATAATTTGCGAAAATATAACTTAACCTAAAAACACAAATAACCCATTTAATGGGTATCCACAAATATGCTGCGATTCCAGTGGAAATAAGTCACTTTTTTGGGGTTATCCTAGGTAATTTACACTATGATAATTGCACTTATGTGTACCTGTGCCTCAATAAATTTTCTTATAGCTACGTGGGATAACAAGCAGGTGACAGCATCAACCTGGAGAAGACAAGTGTTGAAGTTTTCACGAGGAAACTGGCCAAGTATTTTCACCAGGTACAGCAACAGCCTGGTTGACTAGGCTAATGACAACCACTCCCTCAGTTATGGTCCTGAGACCAAGAACCTCAACTAATGACAACCAGTCCCTCAGTTCGGGTCTTGAGACCAAGAACCTCAACTAACGACAACCGGTCCCTGAGTTCGGGTCCTGAGACCAAGAACCTCAACTAACGACAACCAGTCCCTCAGTTCGGGTCTTGAGACCAGAACCTCAACTAACGACAACCAGTCCCTCAGTTCGGGTCTTGAGACCAAGAACCTCAACTAACGACAGCCAGGCCTTCAGTTCGGGTCTTGAGACCAAGAACCTCAACTAACGACAACCAGTCCCTCAGATCGGGTCTTGAAACCAAGAACCTCAACTAACAACAACCAGTCCCTCAGAT
The DNA here is from genome assembly GCF_026875155.1 of Cherax quadricarinatus. NCBI lineage: Eukaryota > Metazoa > Arthropoda > Malacostraca > Decapoda > Parastacidae > Cherax > Cherax quadricarinatus. The sequence continues at coordinate 15,136,472 of NC_069451.1, read as the reverse complement.
CGGGTCTTAAGACCAAGAACCTCAACTAACGACAACCAGTCCCTCAGATCGGGTCTTGAAACCAAGAACCTCAACTAACAACAACCAGTCCCTCAGTTCGGGTCTTGAGACCAAGAACCTCAACTAACAACAACCAGTCCCTCAGTTCGGGTCTTGAAACCAAGAACCTCAACTAACGACAACCAGTCCCTCAGCTCTGGTCTGAAGAAACATGCTGAGTAAACGTCTCACGGACTCAAGGTCGGCGCCTCATACAAACCCACACCACCATTGCTCTGGCACCAACATATGACGCCTTCCACATGATATATCTAACAGGTTATATCACGGGAATCACACAGTATATTTTTTCGGTGAGTGATGCAGGGATGGAAGGGACAAATGTCGCACTCGAAAACAATGTATTATTTTTTATGCAAACGTGAGTAAAGAAAGTTATAATAAATTGCTTTGGTTTGAAAGGCAAAAATTGCCGACAGATACAATACAATACAACTTGATTTCTTTTCTGCAGTAAACAAAAAATAGTTTACATGTAAAAATACTGTTCAACAGAAAAGGAAACCAAAAATAATGTAAGAGACCTGGGAGTAGTAATGTCTGAGGATCTCACTTTCAAGGATCACAACAGTGCCACGATCACAAGTGCAAAGAAAATGATAGGATGGATAATGAGAACTTTCAAAACGAGAGATGCCAAGCCCATGATGATCCTTTTCAAATCACTTGTTCTTTCTAGGCTGGAATACTGCTGTACATTAACATGTCCATTCAAAGCAGGTGAAATCGCAGATCTAGAGAGTGTACAGAGATCCTTTACTGCACGTGTAAGTTCTGTCAAGCACCTTAACTACTGAGAACGCTTGGAGGGAGAGATATATCATAATCTACACTTGGAAAATCTTGGAAGAAATGGTCCCAAATCTACACACAGAAATCACTCCCTACGAAAGTAAAAGACTGGGCAGGCGATGCAAAATGCCCCCGATAAAAAGTAGGGGCGCCATTGGTACACTAGGGGAAAACACCATAAGTGTCCGGGGCCCAAGACTGTTCAACAGCCTCCCATCATGCATTATGGGAATTGCCAATAAACCCCTGGCTGCCTTCAAGAGAGAGCTGGACAGATACCTAAAGTCAGTGCCGGATCAGCCGGGCTGTGGCTCGTACGTTGGACTGCGTGCGGCCAGCAGTAACAGCCTAGTTAATCAGGCCCTGATCCATCGGGAGGCCTGGTCATGGACCGGGCCGCGGGGGCGTTGATCCCCGGAATAACCTCCAGGTAGCATAATGTGCATTAGGGTAATTGAAAGACACGTTTCGCTCAGAGGAGATAACCTCTGAGAGAAACGTTGTTACGTCTTCATACTACTAAAAAAAATTAATCGTGATAAGTTTACTTTGAGATTTATACTCCCGATGACTGGGTGTAAGTTTATTTAGGTAGAGGTACACATAAGTACAATGATCATGCTTAGTAACATGTGTATAAATTACTCTCCAGGATAACTCTGAAAAGTCAGAGTGACTTATTTCCACTGGGGACCTTGAGTTGCGTGCGTTGCAGTGTTAAATTATTTCTATTCAGGTACAATACACATATTTTAACATTGTTTACAATGGTCTCACATATAACAGTAACTTACGCAGAAATTACCCCAGGGTAAAACAATCAAGTCAAACATTGTAACTTATTTCCACTGTAACCCTTCCATTGTAACTCTTGTTGTGTTGTATCAATGATGTCTGTCACCACTCTGCAGTGACGTCTCGTAAATGAAGTCTTAAGTAATACACTGTAAACAGAATTACGCATCACAAGACACCTTTTTTTTCACAAATGTGTCCAACCAAAGCATATTTTTTCCTCACTCAAAAGAATTTCTTTGAATATTACATGTTTGTTTTCAACAAGGCGTGTATAACAGAGGAGACACTGGTAGTGCACAAGCGAGCGGGTGGTGTCTGGGAGCGACACGGTGAGACTATCTTCAGTGTTTTCTGAGAGAGAGAGAGGCAAGGAATGGTGCGCACAGTGGGCTAGTGTTGGCTAAACTGAAGCTGCGAGTGGGAACACTCTCACCCAGCAGGTCGCGTCCACACCCACTCACCAGGAACCCACACTCCTTGGGTAGGTGGGGGCACGCTGGGACTCCCACTCGCCAAGAACCTGCACTTCTTGTGTAGTCTAGTGCTCCCACTCACCAGGAACCCACAGTCCTTGGCTAGTTTTAGGAATCTACTCACCACTCTCGGGTTTTTTTGGGCGTGCTTGCGTTCCCACTTACGAATACCCAACAGTTTCTACAGCCTTAATTAAGCTCCGGCGGGGCTGACTGAGTCATCACATTCTCCCACTTTTAGAACGATAGCTAGGGCGCGAGTGATGGTGAATGAGCTTCCTTCATAGGGCGGTAATCAGCTGTGATCAAGGGAACCTGGATTACCTGGAGGTTATTCCGGGGATCAACGCCCCCGCGGCCCGGTCCATGACCAGGCCTCCCGGTGGATCGGGGTCTGATCAACCAGCCTGTTACTGCTGGCCGCACGCAGTCCAACGTACGAGCCACAGCCCGGCTGATCCAACACTGACTTTAGGTATCTGTCCAGCTCTCTCTTGAAGGCAGCCAGGGGTTTATTGGCAATTCCCCTAATGCTTGATGGGAGGCTGTTGAACAGTCTTGGGCCCAGGACACTTATGGTACTTTCCCTTGGTGTACCAATGGCGCCCCTACTTTTAATTGGGGGTATTTTGCATCGCCTGCCCAGTCTTCTACTTTCGTAGGGAGTGATTTCTGTGTGCAGATTCGGGACCATTCCTTCCAGGATTTTCCAAGTGTAGATTATGATATACCTCTCTCCTGCGTTCCAACGAGTACAAGTCAAGTGCTTCCAAGCGTTCCCAGTAGTTAAGGTGCTTGACAGAACTTATACGTGTAGTAAAGGATCTCTGTACACTCTCTAGATCTGCAATTTCACCTGCTTTGAATGGAGATGTTAATGTACAGCAGTATTCCAGCCTAGAGAGAACAAGTGATTTGAAAAGGATCATCACTGGCTTAGCATCTCTCATTTTGAACGTTCTCATTATCCATCCTATCATTTTCTTTGCACTTGTGATCGTGGCACTGTTGTGATCCTTGAAAGTGAGATCCTCAGACATCACTACTCCCAGGTCCCTACATTATTTTTTCGCTTTATTGTATGGCCAGAGTCTGTAGTATACTCCATTCTAGTTATTATCTCCTCCAGTAGTTGGAATTTGTCCTCATTGAACATCATATTGTCTTCCGTTGCCCACTGGGAAGGGAAAGGAGGCTCTATATCCTCGAAACAAGAGCCCTTCAACAAGGCACTCCTAGTGAAGGGAGAAACAGGGACTTCAGACGAGTAGTAAGAAGCAATTACCTCATTTAATGGTTGTTGTGGTCGTTAGAGATGCTGGTAGGGGATGGCGGAGGCTGCTGGATGCTGCTGATGTTATCTTAAGTAAGTAAATAAAGCCAGCCAATTTTTAAATTAGGTTTCGCATAATATTATTTTTGTGGGAGCACACATGTAGTACATTATGTAGATTTATTAGTGAATAACCAAATAAAGTTAGTGTGATTTATCTTCACTGTGGTGTTTCGTTTTAATTTGTAAACAAATCTGCTCTGTGGGGATCACTTATTATTTAAATGCTGAGTAAAACAGCTGGGGCAGACCAGCGAGTGCTGAGACAGTTACTGATCAGACTTAGCTGGGGCAGACCAGCGAGTGCTGAGACAGTTACTGATCAGACTTAGCTGGGGGCAGACCAGCGAGTGCTGAGACAGTTACTGATCAGAGTTAGCTGGGGCAGACCAGCAAGTGCTGAGACAGTTACTGATCAGACTTAGCTGGGGCAGACCAGCGAGTGCTGAGACAGTTACTGATCAGACTTAGCTGGGGCAGACCAGCGAGTGCTGAGACAGTTACTGATCAGAGTTAGCTGGGGCAGACCAGCGAGTGCTGAGACAGTTACTGATCAGAGTTAGCTGGGGCAGACCAGCGAGTGCTGAGACAGTTACTGATCAGAGTTAGCTGGGGCAGACCAGCGAGTGCTGAGACAGTTACTGATCAGAGTTAGCTGGGGCAGACCAGCGAGTGCTGAGACAGTTACTGATCAGAGTTAGCTGGGGCAGACCAGCGAGTGCTGAGACAGTTACTGATCAGAGTTAGCTGGGGCAGACCAGCGAGTGCTGAGACAGTTACTGATCAGAGTTAGCTGGGGCAGACCAGCGAGTGCTGAGACAGTTACTGATCAGAGTTAGCTGGGGCAGACCAGCAAGTGCTGAGACAGTTACTGATCAGACTTAGCTGGGGCAGACCAGCGAGTGCTGAGACAGTTACTGATCAGAGTTAGCAGGGGCAGACCAGCGAGTGCTGAGACAGTTACTGATCAGAGTTAGCTGGGGCAGACCAGCAAGTGCTGAGACAGTTACTGATCAGACTTAGCTGGGGCAGACCAGCGAGTGCTGAGACAGTTACTGATCAGACTTAGCTGGGGCAGACCAGCGAGTGCTGAGACAGTTACTGATCAGAGTTAGCTGGGGCAGACCAGCGAGTGCTGAGACAGTTACTGATCAGAGTTAGCTGGGGCAGACCAGCGAGTGCTGAGACAGTTACTGATCAGAGTTAGCTGGGGCAGACCAGCGAGTGCTGAGACAGTTACTGATCAGAGTTAGCTGGGGCAGACCAGCGAGTGCTGAGACAGTTACTGATCAGAGTTAGCTGGGGCAGACCAGCGAGTGCTGAGACAGTTACTGATCAGAGTTAGCTGGGGCAGACCAGCGAGTGCTGAGACAGTTACTGATCAGAGTTAGCTAGGGCAGACCAGCGGAGTGCTGAGACAGTTACTGATCAGAGTTAGCTGGGGCAGACCAGCGAGTGCTGAGACAGTTACTGATCAGACTTAGCTGGGGCAGACCAGCGAATGCTGAGACAGTTACTGATCAGAGTTAGCTGGAGCAGACCAGCGAGTGCTGAGACAGTTACTGATCAGAGTTAGCTGGGGCAGACCAGCGAGTGCTGAGACAGTTACTGATCAGAGTTAGCAGGGGCAGACCAGCGAGTGCTGAGACAGTTACTGATCAGAGTTAGCTGGGGCAGACCAGCGAGTGCTGAGACAGTTACTGATCAGAGTTAGCTGGGGCAGACCAGCGAGTGCTGAGACAGTTACTGATCAGAGTTAGCTGGGGCAGACCAGCGAGTGCTGAGACAGTTACTGATCAGAGTTAGCTGGGGCAGACCAGCGAGTGCTGAGACAGTTATGATCAGACTTAGCTGGGGCAGACCAGCGAGTGCTGAGACAGTCACTGATCAGAGTTAGCTGGGGCAGACCAGCGAGTGCTGAGACAGTCACTGATCAGACTTAGTTGGGGCAGACCAGCGAGTGCTGAGACAGTTACTGATCAGAGTTAGCTGGGGCAGACCAGCGAGTGCTGAGACAGTTACTGATCAGAGTTAGCTGGGGAGCAGCCAGCGAGTGCTGAGACAGTTACTGATCAGAGTTAGCTGGGGCAGACCAGCGAGTGCTGAGACAGTTACTGATCAGAGTTAGCTGGGGCAGACCAGCGAGTGCTGAGACAGTTACTGATCAGACTTAGTTGGGGCAGACCAGCGAGTGCTGAGACAGTTACTGATCAGACTTAGCTGGGGCAGACCAGCGAGTGCTGAGACAGTTACTGATCAGAGTTAGCTGGGGCAGACCAGCGAGTGCTGAGACAGTTACTGATCAGAGTTAGCTGGGGCAGACCAGCGAGTGCTGAGACAGTTACTGATCAGAGTTAGCTGGGGCAGACCAGCAAGTGCTGAGACAGTTACTGATCAGACTTAGCTGGGGCAGACCAGCGAGTGCTGAGACAGTTACTGATCAGAGTTAGCTGGGGCAGACCAGCGAGTGCTGAGACAGTTACTGATCAGAGTTAGCAGGGGCAGACCAGCGAGTGCTGAGACAGTTACTGATCAGAGTTAGCTGGGGCAGACCAGCGAGTGCTGAGACAGTTACTGATCAGAGTTAGCTGGGGCAGACCAGCGAGTGCTGAGACAGTTACTGATCAGAGTTAGCTGGGGCAGACCATCGAGTGCTGAGACAGTTACTGATCAGACTTAGCTGGGGCAGACCAGCGAGTGCTGAGACAGTTACTGATCAGAGTTAGCTGGGGCAGACCAGCGAGTGCTGAGACAGTTACTGATCAGAGTTAGCTGGGGCAGACCAGCGAGTGCTGAGACAGTTACTGATCAGAGTTAGCAGGGGCAGACCAGCGAGTGCTGAGACAGTTACTGATCAGAGTTAGCTGGGGCAGACCAGCGAGTGCTGAGACAGTTACTGATCAGAGTTAGCTGGGGCAGACCAGCGAGTGCTGAGACAGTTACTGATCAGAGTTAGCTGGGGCAGACCAGCGAGTGCTGAGACAGTTACTGATCAGAGTTAGCTGGGGCAGACCAGCGAGTGCTGAGACAGTTACTGATCAGAGTTAGCTCTGGCAGACCAGCGAGTGCTGAGACAGTTACTGATCAGACTTAGCTGGGGCAGACCAGCGAGTGCTGAGACAGTTACTGATCAGAGTTAGCTGGGGCAGACCAGCGAGTGCTGAGACAGTTACTGATCAAAGTTAAGACCCGCCTTATACACACAGGCCAGTACAGATATATCCTACAGCTTGTGTTCATTACTGTCCTCAGTGTGACATTTCGATCAGACTTCTGCCCTGTTGTGTGACGAGCAGCCAACCACCACCGTCACCTTAAAGTTAACCTCGTGAGTCACCAGCTCTCGCATAACCAACAAAAACAAAATAGTTTAGTGTTTACTACACTGAAGATGGCTACACGGGACACTAAAGAAATAAAACAGCGTTTCTCTTATACCCCGTAATTATTGGTGGAGATAAAAAAAAAGGAGTGCCCGTGACCATGATTCCTACCACTGCAAGAGTGGGTGGGGCCCCTCTTCTGGGGCCCCTCTTCTGGGGGCCCACTTCTGGGGGGGGGCATTTCTGGGAGGTCTGTTTCTGTTTTTTTTTTATTGATATTATTAAGCACACGTATACATTTTCACACAACACTTGAATACTCCCTGCAGGCACTGGAGTGCCTTACACAGGATTGGAATGTTTTCTCACACAGGATCTGATATTCTAGCAGGACTGTAATGTTTTCTGACACTGGATTTGACATTCCAACAGGGTTACCTGAAGACCTAGAGAGGTTCCGGGGGTCAACGCCTCCGCGGCCCGGTCTGTGACCAGGCCTCATGGTGGAACAGGGCCTGATCAACCAGGTTGTTACTGCTGGCTGCACGCAATCCAACGTACGAGCCACAGCTCAGCTCGTTAGGTACCGACTTTAGGTGCTTGTCCAGTGCCTGCTTGAAGACAGCCAGGGGTCTATTGATAATCCCCCTTATGTATGCTGGGAGGCAGATGAACGGTCTTGGGCCCCTGACACTTATTGTGTTGATTCTTAGCGTGCTAGTTACACCCCTGCTTTTCATTTGGGGGATGTTGCATCGTGTGCCGAGTCTTTTGCTTTCGGAGAGAGTGATTTTCGAGTGCAAGTTTGGTACCAGTCCCTCTAGGATTTTCCAGGTGTATATAATCATGTATCTCTCCCGCCTGCGTTCCAGAGAGTTCCAGGGTTAGAATGGGTTAATACACAAGTACCTATTTTTACGCCTAGGCTGGCAAGGACAGCAAGGCTATATATATATATATATATAATATATATATATATATATATATATATATATATATATATATATATATTATTCCTATGGTTATACTTGTGATGGAATTCAATTCTTTCCACCTGGGCAGCCAGGCTTTTCTGTTTGCCTGTTCCACGAAGCAGTTGATGTTGGCTGCCCTCCGGCCCACATAGCCAACTCAGTCTGGTTGATCTGGCACTTCGCAGATATTAGTGATCAGTTTCCACACTTGCTCCAGCAATATTTCTTATCTCTGCTGCTAGCAGCTTCTGTATTCTGTATTAGGTTCGCCGGTCTTGTCCCGGCCCGGGTGCTTTCCAGATGGTGACCCGGCAGACACTAGCGGCTTGAAGCGTCTATGCCCACGAATACTGACAATGTTTTATTATTGTGAAAAGGGCGCCACTGCCTTTCATTGCAGTTTATATGAATGTGTGCAAATCTGAGACTTGGCCTGTCAGAAATATTTATTCCTTTATATGTGCCATCCCTTGTGGGTCCTTGTCCATCTTCCATGTATACATATTATCATGTATATCCATCTTTCTCGCCCCAGAGAGTATACTCGCAGTGCTGTGAAACGTTCCCAGCAGTTTCAAGTCTTTATTGGGTCTATGCAACCAGTAAATGAACTCTCCACCTTCTCCAGGTCTTATATTTCTCATGGCTTAAATGAAAACGTCAACATTGAACAATATTCTACACGAGAGAGCACAAGTGATTTGAAAAGTGTCACCATTGTCATTATTTCTCTAGTCTTGAAAGATTTCATTATCCCCTATCAACACCACCATCATCTATAACCACTTGTACCATTACCAACATCACCACCATCACCATAACATCATGGGCACTACGGCGGCTATCATCCCACCCCAGCCAAGTTGCCTCCCACTGCGGCTGTGGAGTGCTCTTATCTACTGGAAAATTACTTTCAACAGAAATGGCGTCTATGCGGTAGCAGCCTACTGACCACACTTTGTTCACTAAAGTTGTTCCATTCACTGTTAGCGAATTGACGAAGAGAACCTGAGCCCATAAGATCAACACAGCTCCTAGAACACTGGCGGTAACCGGGTTTGATGCCGGTAGAGGGAGGATCCCTCCAATTTTTTCATTAAGACCACTTCAGGGCCATGAAGGCAGCCCCTCTAGGGGTCTGAAACGCTGCATTCCTTCCAAGATTGAAGATTTTGTCTCAAAACAATATAAACCAGCGTATGCTGCCTCTATTTTATTGGTAGTGACATTTTTCTTTCTGTGCCTCCTCCATTATCTTCTCATATATTTTTTTGTCAATTTCTTATTCACGCTTCGAGACGAAGCAATTTTCTGCGTTCCACTCAAATATTTCACCTCCCTCTCTCCCTCTCTCCCTCCCTCCCTGGTCGTCAGTGTTCCCACATCACTCAGTACAACCATCTCTTTATAAAATATTGTAACAGTTGTGCTGAGGACTGGTGCACATGAGCACACAGCTCAGGATGCTCACGTAGGAAGCACTGCCTCAGCCACTCTAGCAGTCCCAGGAGATGAGAAAAAAAAAAGAAAAAATGTGATTGAACTAGGGAGAGTAAATCTCACCCTCCAGCATCCCGTTACCTTCCTGGCCTCATCCCCCAGCCTCAGGTAAGTTCAAAAGGACCCCTGCGAGGGGGAAGGGGGGGGGGTCCCCACAACCCCCAGCCCTAAACTCCCCTTCACCTCCCGTACCCCTCCTCATCCCATTCCGTCACCCCCACCACAACCTGGGAATGCCAGGGCCGCTACTAAACAGGTCCTTACAGCTTCATCGATTTCAAATCTCAAACTTAATCCTCTCTCTTGTGCTAAATGACCCCCACGGGTTTAGAACTTTACACACACACACACACACATGCAAACAAACACACAGTAGCGATTAGGTAAGCACACACACACAGCGAAGAGGTGGGGCCAGGAGCTGTGACTCAAACCCTGCAACCACATATAGCTGAGTCACACACTATGAACGCGTATATATATATATATATATATATATATATATATATATATATATATATATATATATATATATATATATATATATAGTGCCGAATATGTAAAACTGGTCAATTAGCAAGAACTCATTTAAAATTAAGTCCTTTCTAAAAATTTCTCACGCGTTTAAAAATATATTTTTTTCATTTATGTTATTGTAAAAATTTATAATTTTGCACCAAAAGAATCTTAGGAAACTTACCTAACCTTATTATAACAAGCGCAATTTATTTTAGCCTAATCCTACTAAAAATATTTTAAATACGTTTACAGTAATTTAATACTAAACAAACACAATGAAATATATTTTTTTTCGTTAGGTTCAGAATGATTTTGGCGAAATTATTGCATACACAAATTTTCACTTGTCCTATATGGCAACATGAACGTTGCTATTTAAGCCAAGATCGCAAGTCCTGCCTATTCGGCACGACATATATATATATATATATATAATATATATATATATATATATATATATATATATATATATATATATATATATATATATATATATATATATGCAATAAGATCACAGTAAACAGGTGATTTCAGAATATGCAAAACAACCACTCTGAAAGAATAGAGAAATTCCAAGCGCTTCGTGACTACTCACATTATCAAGGATAATGTGAGTAGTCACGAAAGCGCTTGGAATTTCTCTATTCTTTCAGAGTGGTTGTTTTGCATATATATATATATAATATATATATATATATATATATATATATATATATAATATATATATATATTATATATATTATATATATATATATATATATATATATATATATATATATATATATATATTTTCAACAAGTCGGCCGTCTCCCACCGAGGCAGGGTGACCCAAAAAAAAAGAAAGAAAATCCCCAAAAAGAAAATACTTTCATCATCATTCAACACTTTCACCACACT
>NC_069451.1:15075803-15120803 GCF_026875155.1 Cherax quadricarinatus | reverse complement strand
TTCGCATTATAATCAGTGACAAACACGTAACAATATGTACTAGACATGTATCTCTCACACCTCATGATACAGAACAATCCACATGGGGAGGGAAATATTTAGCTCTAGATCTTCCGCAGTGTCGTGCGTCGTCAGGAGCTATGCAACATTGCAAGACACCAACAGATAGTCGGTTAAAGTTTCTGTAACACAGTATACCGCTGACACCTTTTGTCGTGCCTCAGAGAATTTCCTCTTCTATCTGTTGCTGTCTTGCAACATTGCATAGCTCCTGACAACACACAAATGCGAAAGATCTACAGTCAAAGATTTGTAAACCCATGTGAGTTTTTGTACATTGTTAAGATCGCCCGTTTGCGACTGTATCGCTCTTAGTGTATATATACGGAGATTACTTTAGTCCCAGGTTTAAGTATTAAAACATAAGTAACCATCACAAAGGAGAAAGAAAAGCTAATAACGTTTCGGTCCGACTTGCACCATTTACAAGTCACACGGACAAAAGAGAGTCCAAGTTATTTGTGTATTGTTCCAGTTACGGTATTGCAGTATGGTGCTTTCTTGTTCTTCAGGTATTTAAGTATTCTTAAGTGGTGTTGGGAATGCAGCCTTAATGACCCTTTTGTAGTCGACAGGTTTTAAACCCAGTTAACCAGTCTGCCATACTCTTCTTCAGTGCTACTAGAAACACAAACATAACAACACTGCACACACCGAGGCTATTAAACTCTTGACCCTCCTTGATGAGCTTCCTAAACACTGTCTGGTGAGTCACTGCCCCTCGCCATGCACACACACACACACACACACACCACACACACACCATTAGTAGACGGGATACAATGAGCATAACTCTACTACTTCTGTAACTATACACAGGTAACACACAGGTAATTTAGACCATGTATGGTAAACTTACACAAATTCGAGTGAGAAGCTCTAGGGGTATTGGAGCGCCTATGGAATGGGTGGTAATCGTGTGTGAGCCAAGGGGAAATTAACTTCAGTTCACTGGAGAAGAGCTCTTCACTGGCACTGTGGCACCAGCCATGAAGAGAGTTCAAGGGTAGGAGACACCACTGATCAAGGGAAAGTGAATGTGGTTGCAGAATCGTTGCATTGTGTGACTTGTAGTAAGGTGGACATGTATGTGGCTGAGTGCCCTAATATTTTGTCGCACCCATGAATATATAAGCTATAAGCTATTATGCTGCTCCAGTTCATTTTGCAACCTAAGAGGTCTTTTTTTTTTTATCCTACTCCAGCTTATTTTGCAGTCTAAGAGCTGTTTTCCTACCCCAGTTCATTTCAAAGGCCATTGTTGCTAAGGTATACTGTACTACACCACCAGACACCCAGATATTTCTAGGTGAACAGGGACAACCCAGAACTGAACTTGGGTCCTTCGTTTGTGACCCGAAGTGCTACCCCTGAGTTAAGAGCAAGGCAGTTAACCTGCAGTGGTAAATAGCTGCATGTTGGTCTCTTGACAATAACTATCAGATAACAATAAGAACGACGGAATAGCAAGCATGATATAACCAACATAATATAACAACGGCTACACAACGTGTGATTCTGGTAAGATGTTGAATAGTCTGGGACCACGAATATTGATACAGTGTTCCCTTATTGTGCCAACCGCACCCCTGCTGTTCATTGGGTTAATTTTGCACTTCCTCCCATATCTCTCACTCCAGAATGGTGTTATGGCAGTGTGCAGATTTGGGACCAAGCCGTCGAGTACTTTCCAGGTATACGTAATCATGGATTTTTCTCTCTGCTCCACTGAGTACATGTTCAAGACTTGAAGGCGTTCCCAGTAATTTAAATGCTTTACTGGCTCTATGTGAGCCGTAAACGATCTCTGTATTTGTTCAAGCTCTGATATTTCTCCTTCCTTGAACGGGGCCGTCAACACTGAGCAATATTCCACATGAGGGAGCACTAGCGATTTGAAGAGTGTTACCATTGGCATTATTTTCCTTGTTTTGAGAGTTCTCAATACTCACCCGGACATCTTCCTGGCTGTCGTGATCTTTGTCTTATGTTCTTTGAAATAAAAGTCGGCTGACCTAATTATTCACAAGTCTTTATCGTGTTCTTTTCGTTCTATTTAGTGATCCTCTTGAATTTTGTATACAGAGTTCCTTTTGAGTTCTTTATTCTTTCCATACCTAAGCAGCTGGAACTTATCACCACTGAACGTCATGTTGTTCTCCACTGCCCACTGGAAAACACTGCTTATATTTTCCTGTAATTTCTCTGAGTCTTCCACCGTTGTAACTTTCATGTTTATTTTAGTGTCGTCTGCAAATGATGATACAAAACTGTGACGGATGTTTTTAAGTATGTCTGCCATAAGGTTGAGAAACAGCAGAGGTGCCAGGACAGTGCTTTGGGGAACAGAGATTTTCTTACCCCACTTGTTGTGTTGTCTCCTAGTGTACTCGTGGCTTCCCTGTTTTTCACTGCCGAGTCTTTTGCTTGCGTAGGGAGTGATTTTCGTGTGCAAATTTGTGACTAGTCCGACTAGGATTTTCAAGTGTATATTTTCATACATCTTTCTCGTCTGGGTTCCAGGGAGTACACATCAAGGGACTTCAACCGTCCCCAGTGATTTAGGTGCTTTATCATACTTATAGCTACCGTGAAAGTTCTTTGTACATCCTCCAGGTCTGCAATTTCACCTGCTTTGAAAGGGGACGTTAGTGTGCAACAATATTCCAGCCAACCTGGAGGGTCTACTTGGAGGGTATTCCGGGGATCAACGCCCCTGCAACCCGGTCAATGACTAGGTCTCCTGGTGGATTAGGGCTTGATCAACTAGGCTGTTACTACTGGCCGCACGTAGTCCAACGTATGAACCACAGCCCGGCTGATTCAGTACTGACTTTAGGAATCTGTCCGGCTCCCTTTTGAAGACAACCAGGGGTCTATTGGTAATTCCCCTTATGGCTGGTGGGAGGCTGTTGAACAGTCTTGGACGCTGGACACTTATTGAGTTTTCTCTTAGTGTACTAATGGCGCCCCTACTTTTCACTGGGGGTATGTTGCATCGCCTGCCAAGTCTTTTGCTTACGTAGGGAGTGATTTCTGTGTGCAGATTAGGGACCAGTCCTTCCATGATCTTCCAGGCGTAGATTATGATGTATCTCTCTCTCGCCTGCCCTCCAGTGAGTACAAGTCAAGTGCTTCCAGGCGTTCCCAGTACTTAAGGTGTTTGATGGGACTAATATGTGCAGTAAAGGTTTTCTGTACATTCTCTAGATCTGCAATTTCACCTGCCTTGAAGGGAGATGTTGGTGTACAGCAGTATTCCAGCCTTGAGAGAACAAGTGATTTAAAAAGGATCATCATTGGCTTAGCATATCTTGTCTTGAATGTTCTCATTATCCATCCTATCATTCTCCTCGCAGATGTGATAGTGGCACTGTTGTGATCCTTGAAGGTGAGATCCTCTGACATTACCACTCCCAGGTCCTTCAAAAAGGGGCTGGACAGGCACCAAAAGTCGATACTTGACCAGGCGGGCTGTGGTTCGTAGGTCGGTTTGCGTGCTGCCAACAGTAACAGCCTGGTTGACCAGGCTATGATCCACCACGAGACCTGGTCACAGACCGGGCCGCGGGGTCGTTGATCTCCAAAACCCTCTCCAGGTATATTCCAAGTATGCTGGATTTTACGGCGTTTATTACTACTTTTGATAATAATAATAGTTTTGATAATAATAATAATAATAATAATAATAATAATAATAATTTGCAATAATGAATCATAAAGTCTAGGAGAGGCAGAGGAAAAAGTTGGGAACCAATAATGATACTGAAAGAAACCCAGAACAATGCTTCTCATATGCGAAATGCAGGTCAAGAATCACATGCAGTTTCTGGTTCTTGCTGCAACAAGACGATACTTACACTGACGACAGCAGGTGATGGTAATCCACCATACGGTGGATTACCATCAACTCTCCACACTGTGACCTTTATCAAGTCACAGACACGTCTGTATATGTATCTCCTTTTCCTCTGATTGGTCATATATTTTGACAATGTTTCACGGTTTTGAGTTTTGTTTATTGTTAAATTATTGGAAACTTATCTAAAATATATTTAGTTGTATTAGGCTAAATTAAATTGCGATTGTTATAATAAGATTAGGTAAGTTTTCTAAGGTTCTTTTGGTGCAAAATTATAAATTTTTACATTAACTTAAATGAAAAAATATATCTTTAAATGTATAAGAGAAAATTTTAGAAAGGACTTAATTCCTAACTGACCAGTTTTACCTATTCGGCACGACTATATATATATATATATATATATATATAAAATATATATATATATATATATATATATATATATAAATAATATATTTATATATATATAATATTAAATAGTGCAACATCCCTCGCGAGCAAGGTTTCGGACAAGGTGTGCCTGAGAGAGACTGTTTACAGACCCAGCAGGAGGGAGGAGGAGGGACGGAGGCCGTGAGGAAGAAGCAGAAAAGGAATGAGGATGGATGGAGTGAATGGAAGGAGAAGACTTGTCACAGAGCGACACTGTCCATTCAAGTCTCCGTTAATATAACATTCCTTCCCAGTTCTTACATTCCTTCCCAGTTCTTACATTCCTTCCCAGTTCTTACATTCCTTCCCAGTTCTTACATTCCTTCCCAGTTCTTACATTCCTTCCCAGTTCTTACATTCCTTCCCAGTTCTTACATTCCTTCCCAGTTCTTACATTCCTTCCAAGTTCTTACATTCCTTCCCAGTTCTTACATTCCTTCCCAGTTCTTACATTCCTTCCCAGTTCTTACATTCCTTCCCAGTTCTTACATTCCTTCCCAGTTCTTACATTCCTTCCCAGTTCTTACATTCCTTCCCAGTTCTTACATTCCTTCCCAGTTCTTACATTCCTTCCCAGTTCTTACACTCCTTCCCAGTTCTTACATTCCTTCCCAGTTCTTACATTCTTTCCCAGTTCTTATATTCCTTCCCAGTTCTTACATTCCTTCCAAGTTCTTACATTCCTTCCAAGTTCTTACATTCCTTCCCAGTTCTTACATTCCTTCCAAGTTCTTACATTCCTTCCCAGTTTTTACATTCCTTCCAAGTTCTTACATTCCTTCCCAGTTCTTACATTCCTTCCCAGTTCTTACATTCCCAGTTCTTACATTCCTTCCAAGTTCTTACATTCCTTCCCAGTTTTTACATTCCTTCCAAGTTCTTACATTCCTTCCCAGTTCTTACATTCCCTCCCAGTTCTTACATTCCTTCCCAGTTCTTACATTCCTTCCAAGTTCTTACATTCCTTCCCAGTTCTTACATTCCTTCCCAGTTCTTACATTCCTTCCAAGTTCTTACATTCCTTCCAAGTTCTTACATTCCTTCCACGTTCTTACATTCCTTCCCAGTTCTTACATTCCTTCCCAGTTCTTACATTCCTTCCCAGTTCTTACATTCCTTCCCAGTTCTTACATTCCTTCCAAGTTCTTACATTCCTTCCCAGTTCTTACATTCCTTCCCAGTTCTTACATTCCTTCCAAGTTCTTACATTCCTTCCCAGTTCTTACATTCCTTCCCAGTTCTTACATTCCTTCCCAGTTTTTACATTCCTTCCCAGTTCTTACATTCCTTCCCAGTTCTTACATTCCTTCCCAGTTCTTACATTCCTTCCCAGTTCTTACGTTCCTTCCCAGTTCTTACGTTCCTTCCCAGCTCTTACATTCCTTCCCAGTTCTTACATTCCTTCCAAGTTCTTACATTCCTTCCCAGTTCTTACATTCCTTCCAAGTTCTTACATTCCTTCCCAGTTCTTACATTCCACCCAAGTTCTTACATTCCTTCCCAGTTCCTACATTCCTTCCCAGTTCTTACATTCCTTCCAAGTTCTTACATTCCTTCCAAGTTCTTACATTCCTTCCCAGTTCTTACATTCCTTCCAGTTCTTACATTCCTTCCCAGTTCTTACATTCCTTCCCAGTTCTTACATTCCTTCCAAGTTGTTACATTCCTTCCCAGTTCTTACATTCCTTCCCAGTTCTTACATTCCTTCCAAGTTCTTACATTCCTTCCACGTTCTTACATTCCTTCCACATTCTTACATTCCTTCCCAGTTCTTACATTCCTTCCCAGTTCTTACATTCCTTCCAAGTTCTTACATTCCTTCCAAGTTCTTACATTCCTTCCCAGTTCTTACATTCCTTCCAAGTTCTTACATTCCTTCCCAGTTCTTACATTCCTTCCAAGTTCTTACATTCTTTCCCAGTTCCTACATTCCTTCCCAGTTCTTACATTCCTTCCCAGTTCTTACATTCCTTCCAAGTTCTTACATTCCTTCCCAGTTCTTACATTCCTTCCCAGTTCTTACATTCCTTCCAAGTTCTTACATTCCTTCCCAGTACTTACATTCCTTCCAAGTTCTTATATTCCTTCCAAGTTCTTACATTCCTTCCAAGTTCTTACATTCCTTCCAAGTTCTTACATTCCTTCCAAGTTCTTACATTCGTTTCCACGTTCTTACATTCCTTCCAAGTTCTTACATTCCTTCCAAGTTCTTACATTCCTTCCAAGTTCTTACATTCGTTCCACGTTCTTACATTCCTTCCAAGTTCTTACATTCCTTCCAAGTTCTTACATTCCTTCCAAGTTCTTACATTCCTTCCCAGTTCTTACATTCCTTCCAAGTTCTTACATTCGTTGCACGTTCTTACATTCCTTCCAAGTTCTTACATTCCTTCCAAGTTCTTACATTCCTTCCCAGTTCTTACATTCCTTCCAAGTTCTTACATTCGTTCCACGTTCTTACATTCCTTCCCAGTTCTTACATTCCTTCCACGTTCTTACATTCCTTACTCGTTCTTACATTCCTTCCAAGTTCTTACATTCCTTCCCAGTTCTTACATTCCTTCCAAGTTCTTACATTCCTTCAAAGTTCTTACATTCCTTCCCAGTTCTTACATTCCTTCCCAGTTCTTACATTCCTTCCCAGTTCTTACATTCCTTCCAAGTTCTTACATTCCTTCCCAGTTCTTACATTCCTTCCCAGTTCTTACATTCCTTCCACGTTCTTACATTCCTCCTCAGTTCTTACATTCCTTCCCAGTTCTTACATTCCTTCCCCGTTCTTACATTCCTTCCCAGTTCTTACATTCCTTCCACATTCTTACATTCCTTCCAAGTTCTTACATTCTTCCCAGTTCTTACATTCCTTCCAAGTTCTTACATTCCTTCCCAGTTCTTACATTCCTTCCACATTCTTACATTCCTTCCACGTTCTTACATTCCTTCCAAGTTCTTACATTCCTTCTCAGTTCTTACATTCCTTCCAAGTTCTTACATTCCTTCCACGTTCTTACATTCCTCCTCAGTTCTTACATTCCTTCCCAGTTCTTACATTCCTTCCCAGTTCTTACATTCCTTCCCAGTTCTTACATTCCTTCCACGTTCTTACATTCCTTCCCAGTTCTTACATTCCGTCCACGTTCTTACATTCCTTCCAAGTTCTTACATTCCTTCCCAGTTCTTACATTCCTTCCACGTTCTTACATTCCTTCCAAGTTCTTACATTCCTTCCCAGTTCTTACATTCCTTCCAACTTCTTACATTCCTTCCCAGTTCTTACATTCCTTCCACGTTCTTACATTCTTTCCACGTTCTTACATTCCTTCCACGTTCTTACATTCCTCCTCAGTTCTTACATTCCTTCCAAGTTCTTACATTCCTTCCACGTTCTTACATTCCTCCTCAGTTCTTACATTCCTTCCCAGTTCTTACATTCCTTCCCAGTTCTTACATTCCTTCCACGTTCTTACATTCCTTCCCAGTTCTTACATTCCTTCCACGTTCTTACATTCCTTCCCAGTTCTTACATTCCTTCCCAGTTCTTACATTCCTTCCAAGTTCTTACATTCCTTCCCAGTTCTTACATTCCTTCCCAGTTCTTACATTCCTTCCCAGCTCTTACATTCCTTCCCAGCTCTTACATTCCTTCCCAGTTCTTACATTCCTTCCACGTTCTTACATTCCTTCCAAGTTCTTACATTCCTTCCAAGTTCTTACATTCCTTCCCAGTTCTTACATTCCTTCCAAGTTCTTACATTCCTTCCAAGTTCTTACATTCCTTCCCAGTTCTTACATTCCTTCCCAGTTCTTACATTCCTTCCACGTTCTTACATTCCTTCCAAGTTCTTACATTCCTTCTCAGTTCTTACATACCTTCCCAGTCTTTACATTCCTCCACGTTCTTACATCCCTTCCCAGTTCTTACATTCCTTCCACGTTCTTACATTTCTTCCAAGTTCTTACATTCCTCCTCAGTTCTTACATTCCTTCCCAGTTCTTTCATTCCTTCTCAGTTCTTACATTCCTTCCCAGTTCTTACATTCCTTCCACGTTCTTACATTCCTTCCCAGTTCTTACATTCCTTCCACGTTCTTACATTCCTTCCAAGTTCTTACATTCCTCCTCAGTTCTTACATTCCTTCCCAGTTCTTACATTCCTTCCCAGTTCTTACATTCCTTCCACGTTCTTACATTCCTTCCAAGTTCTTACATTCCTTCTCAGTTCTTAACATTCCTTCCACGTTCTTACATTTCTTCCAAGTTCTTACATTCCTTCACAGTTCTTACATTCCTTCCACGTTCTTACATTCCTTCCCAGTTCTTACATTCCTTCCCAGTTCTTACATTCCTTCCAAGTTCTTACATTCATCCTCAGTTCTTACATTCCTTCCACGTTCTTACATTCCTTCCCAGTTCTTACATTCCTTCCAAGTTCTTACATTCCTTCCAAGTTCTTACATTCCTTCTCAGTTCTTACATTCCTCCTCAGTTCTTACATTCCTTCTCAGTTCTTACATTCCTTCTCAGTTCTTACATTCCTTCCACGTTCTTACATTCCTTCCCAGTTCTTACATTCCTTCCCAGTTCTTACATTCCTTCCAAGTTCTTACATTCCTCCTCAGTTCTTACATTCCTTCCATGTTCTTACATTCCTTCCCAGTTCTTACATTCCTTCAAAGTTCTTACATTCCTTCCAAGTTCTTACATTCCTTCCAAGTTCTTACATTCCTTCTCAGTTCTTACATTCCTTCCCAGTTCTTACATTCCTTCCCAGTTCTTACATTCCTTCCAAGTTCTTACATTCCTTCCAAGTTCTTACATTCCTTCTCAGTTCTTACATTCTTTCTTTCACTATACACAACTTAACATTAAGTCGCAGGACTTTGCTATATTGCTTTATACACCAGTATACCTGGAGTCACTTCTGGGGGTCAGCGCCCCCGCGGTCCGGTCCCAGACCAGGCCTCCTTGTCGGTGCCCTGATCGATCAAGCTGTTAGTACTTACCCTTCGCAGTCCAACTTATGCACCACAACCCGGTTGGTCAGGAGCTGTTTTGAGGAATCCGTCGAGTTTCCTCTTGAAAACACTACGGGTTTGTTGGTGATTCCCTTTATGCATAAAGGACAGAGGGTACTAAAGAGTCGTTGTCCCCAGACACTAAGTTCTCTAAGGGGGTACTGAAGAGTCGTTGTCTCTTGGCACTGAGTTCTCTCTCAGTGCATTCATCTGTTCCCTGCTTTTCACTGGAGGAATCCTGCACCGCCTGCCCATCCTCTTGCATTCCGTCTAGGATGTTCCAGGTGTAGCTTATGATGTATCGTTCTCGTCTGTGTTCCAAGAAGCGCAGCTCAAGGGACTTCAAACGTTCATTTAGATATTATTGAAAATGGTGCAAAACACCGACAAGTTGAAGTTAAGACACATGTGCAACTGTTGGGCATGTTTATTGTTGAAACATTTCAACTGCACAGTAGACTTCTTCAGTCAAATACAGAGGAAAAATGTGTAGTAGTGAAATAAAGATGATGTAATCAGTCCATCAACCTCAGAGAAAAAAGATTTGAGGTGGTCAGTCCCTCAGCCTGGAGAAGAGTTCTTCTCTAGGCTGAGAGACTGAAGAAGTCTACTGTGTAGGAGAAACGTTTCAACAACAAAAATACCCAACAGCTGCACATGAATCTTAATCTTCGGTTTAGATGTTGTACTGACCATATACTGGACGTACAGTGAAGATTCTCTGTAAATTCTCTAGATCAGCAATTTCACCTGCCCTAAAACTGGCTGTTACTGGAGGACAACATTCCAGCCTAGAGAGAACAAGTGTCTTGTTGAGGAGCATCATTGGCTTGGCAGTCCTTGTTTTAAAAGTGCTATTATTTTCCTCCTGGCTGTAATAGCGACATTGTTGTGATCCTTGAATTTGAGATCTTCTGACACTATCACTTCTAAGACCGTTGTAGAAGGTTCGCCGGTCTTGTCCCGGTCCGGGTCTTTTCCAGATGGTGACCTGGCGAAAGACCTCCGCGTTAGTTTATTGCTCTGTTGTGTCGTTATAGTTTGTTTTATACTTGATTCTTGTTTTTATTTCCTCAATTTTCTCACAAAGGAGTAGCTGAAATTTGTCTTCATTAATCGTCATATAGTTTTTGTGGTTCACTGGAAAACCTGGTTACATCTGCTTGGAAATTAGCTGTGCCCTCAATGCCTGTCACTCGTATGCAAATTTTAGTATCGTCTGGAATGGATGATACGGTGCTATGATTTACGTTTATGTTGGATATAAGGACGAGGGACAGAATGGAGGCGAGTACTGTGCATCGAGAATCAAAACTTTTCACTGTGACAGCTTCTAACTTGGCTATTTTCTATAACTTTATGCATTAAATTTGTTCTGAAGTCAAAAATTCACCTGCCCACTCTTTTAGTTATTTCTTTCACAAACATATTGCGTGCTATTACACCATGATCGCACTTGTTGGAGGCTTTAGCAAAGTCTGGAGTTTACCTGCAGAGAGTTTCGGGGGTCAACGCCCCCGCGGCGCGGTCTGTGACCAGGCCTCATGGTGGATCAGGGCCTGATCAACCAGACTTTTACTGCTGGCCGCACGTAATCCAACGTACGAACGACAGCCCGGCTGGTCAGGTACTGACTTTAGGTGCCTGTCCAGTGCCAGCTTGAAGACAGCCAGGGATCTATTGGCAATCCCCTTGATGTATGCTGGGAGGTAGTTGAACAATCTTGGGCCCCTGACACTTATTGTGTTGTCTCTTATCATGCTAGTGGCGCCCCTGCTTGTCGTTGGGGAATGTTGCATCGTCTGCCGAGTCTTTTGCTTTCATAGGGAGTGATTTTCGTGTGCAAGTTAGGTACTAGTCCCTCTAGGATTTTCCAGGTATATATAATCATGTATTTCTCCCATCAGCATCAGCAGTTAATTTTCAAGTGCGACACCATATCATAATGGTCCAGTAGTTATGGTATGCTACCCGGAGCTGTGCATTTTTTTTTTTTTTTGTGAATCCAAGTGGTTTGCGATCTTATTTCTAGAGCTCTTACAAATATTTTTCTAATGTGAGACCTCAGTGCTATCTCTTAATGACTCTTAACTATGGCTTTGCTGCCACCTCTGTGGATTGATGCAATTTCTGTCGTTTGTAATGACTTTGATGACCCTCAAGATTAGGTTCCCCGTCCACAGAATATTTATGGCACCTGACAGGGGTTTCTTGAAGATCTTGATGGACACTGAGTTCCATGAGTCTGGGCCTGGAGCATGGACATGCTGTCAAAAGTACTTTCAAAGTCACGAGGGGTTAGGGCAATGTCGAATATTGAGATGCTGACAACGTTTTAAGTCTCGCTTATGAAGAATTCCTTCAGATTGTTAACCTTTAGTCTGATTAACGACTCACTGAAGACAGAGCCATACTGAGACTACAGTTTTTCACTCATACCTGGAGGTTACCTGGAGGTTATTCCGGGGGATCAACGCCCCCGCGGCCCGGTCCACGACCAGGCCTCCCGATGGATCAGGGCCTGATCAACCAGGCTGTTACTGCTGGCCGCACGCAGTCCGACGTACGAGCCACAGCCCGGCTGATCCGGCACTGACTTTAGGTATCTGTCCAGCTCTCTCTTGAAGGCAGCCAGGGGTTTATTGGCAATTCCCCTAATGCTTGATGGGAGGCTGTTGAACAGTTTTGGGCCCCGGACACTTATGGTGTTTTCTCTTAGTGTACCAATGGCGCCCCTACTTTTTATTGGCGGCATTTTGCATCGCCTGCCCAGTCTTTTACTTTCGTAGGGAGTGATTTCTGTGTGCAGATTTGGGACCATTCCTTCCAAGATTTTCCAAGTGTAGATTATGATATATCTCTCCCTCCTGCGTTCCAACGAGTACAAGTCAAGTGCTTCCAAGCGTTCCCAGTAGTTAAGGTGCTTGACAGAACTTATACGTGCAGTAAAGGATCTCTGTACACTCTCTAGATCTGCGATTTCACCTGCTTTGTATGGAGTTAGGGTAATGTCGAATATTATTGAGATGCTGAGAACGTTTTAAGTCTCGCTCATGAAGAATTCCTTCAGATTGTTAACCTTTAGTCTGATTAACGACTCACTGAAGACAGAGCCATACTGAGACTACAGTTTTTCACTCATTTCTTTGTTACCGTCAATGTAACCTCATCATGTTTAAGTAAAGGCCCGATACTGGATGTGGTTTTTGACCCGAATTTTGCATATAAGAAGCATTTTGGATTTCTTACAATTTCGCTAATTTCTTTTTTGCTCCTTTTACTGTACCTTCCCTGGACTCTGATTCATTCAATTCAAGATCATTATATCTTCTATTTCTCCAACCCGCGTTCAGCACTTCCGTCTAGCGCCCTTGCAAAGTTCTGCGATGTTTCAAATCATCACCACCATCTTGCTCGGTATATCTGCCCAGCATGTTTCTTCAAGGGCATTATTTATCTGATCACAGTTGATGTTCTTGATGTTACAGCTGAATTTCGTTATTTGTTACTGTCTTCGACTCCTTTATATTTCTTATATTTCTTTATTGGGTCATTTACAGCTCAATGGTAGCGTGTGCAGCTCATAACAGAAGAACACAGTTCAATCCTGGGAAAAAGGTAGGGGGGGGGAATAAGGAGGGCAAAGGTGAGGATAATGGAGGGAGGTAAGAGAGGGGCGGAGGGAGTAAGGATGTGGGGGGGGGGGAATGGGGAGTGGAGGCAGCAAATACTCGTTACAACCACATTACTTCCCCTTCCTCACTCCTCCCATCACTATGATCACTACCCATTACCCTCCATCAGATCCCACCTCTCACTGGCTGCGGGAGGTAAGAAAAACTCTCGAAACTGGTCACAGGCATACCACAGGTATATCACCGGTCAATCACCCCCTCCCTTCATTACCATATTTGTCACATCACTACCCACAATCACATCACCTAAATACCCGTCAGAATCAACAACAACAACCACGTCACCTGCAAGATATCCACCAAAGCCAACCTCAGCACCACAGTCAACCAGAAACAAAGGAAGACAAGAACAAGAGGACTTAAGAGTAATTATAAGTAACGATCTTTAATGTCTAACTGCGAGCAACACAGCTCACAGGATCCTAGGCTGCGTTGCTAGAAATGTCGAGTACACAGCACCAGAAATAATTTATACTTTTTGTACAGTACTTACTAGACGGTGCCCTGAATACGTTGTCCAGTTTTAATCACCAGAAACACAAAAGACGAAGACAGACAGGAGAGAGTAGAGAGAAAAGCAACTAAACAACAAACCTTAGGAAGAAATACTGAGATGAAGACTTCGAAGAAATCTTTCTGAGACTTCGAGAAAAGAGATGCAACATAAAAAGATGTAACGGTATTTTTTTGCCAACAGTATTACAAGTGAGATGATAAAAAGTAAATTCTGAAGTTGTAAATGCAGAAGCAATACAGCCATTTAAGAACTATCTAGACAAGCACCTGGCAAATATCTGATGCAGCTACAGAAGCTACTGTGTGCGAGGTGACTGTAACAGAATCATGACGTTATTTCTGAAACAACGTCATAATGATCAGTTCGCAAGGAATTGCTCAGGGCATAATAATCATAGTGGAATAAGTAGAGATAGTTATGAAATATATGGAAGTTATATATATATATATATATATATATATATATATATATATATATATATATATATATATATATATATATATATATATATATATATATATATATTATATATATATATATATATATATAATACAACACTGCGCTAGGCAATGATTCGAACCCATGTTGTACTTGCCTGCCTCATGATAAGCGAGAACCACATGACTCTTTAATTAAACCACAGGACCAACCAACCCTACAAGAATGGCGCAGCCAGCAGAGCTAGCTGTTGGGCCGCCATCCGAGGGCATACGGAGGTGCGGGAGCTTCTAAGCTTATTCCATTCTCATCCCTGTTTGGTGTACTAGCCTCACGAGCAGCATTTGCATATTATTGTGACCACGGACGAGTTGTAGGGTTGGGTGGTCGTGTGGTTTAAAGCGTCATGTGGTCCTCGCTTACCATGAGGCAGGCCGGTACAACATGGGTTCAAATCCTTGACTAGCGCAGTGTTGTTATTAATCAATATCACTCGTCCGTGGTAACAATAATATATATAATATTTATTATTATTAAAATATTCAGAGGGAAGCGGTAAGCCGGTATCGGTCAAAAGGGGCCTGAATGATTATCAGGTTTGATTCAAGGAAGAAGAGGAGTAATTCCAATTCCTCTGATCAAGAGCCCCTTCATGCAGGATCAAGAACATTCTGTTTGAAGGGAGACAGACTGAAATGTGTATTTTAAATAAGTGACGGTGCTTAACTACTGCCAGGATCGTCATATAAAAAAATACCTGCGTCAGGAATTGTTTCATGACTGACAAAACCCCATTCACCACCAACAGGTGGTGGAGAGGCAAGATGTTGGAACACCTGGGAAAGATACAGAGATGGTGGACCACCTGGGAGAGACAGACAGATGGTGGACCACCTGGAAGAGAGGGAGAGATGGTGGACCACCTGGAAGAGACAGAGAGATGGTGGAACACCTGAGAGAGACAGAGAGATGGTGGACCACCTGGGTGAGATAGAGAGATGGTGGACCACCTAGGAGAGATACAGAGATGTTGGATCATCTGTGAGACACAGGCAGGCACTTACCTGGTGCTGCGTGTACAGACTCTCATACATTGCTTACCTGTGGAAAGAAATAGACGAAATTCAGTTTATTGTAACTAAGAATAAAGAATAAACTGTTTATTTGTACTATATTATTATTATTCCTTCTATTATAATAATAATAATAATAATAATAATAATAATATCACGTTATCCTCATTATTATTATTATTATTAATATTAGTATTATTCACTTAGCTCGCCTCACCAGCAGTGATAAGCAAGAGTCTTCCATCAGAGCTGAACCAAGAGCTGGAACACAACTTCACATTTGGAATATTTTTTTACAGTCGTGGGCTAGTCGGTATGCTTGTGATCTTCTATATGTGAATTCACTGGTTCGATTCCGAGTACTACCCATGTTAGTTTTAAAGACAGGTGATATCGGGTTAAATACCTGGATCTAAGTCATGTTTATATAGCTGCCTGTTGGTCATTGCTTCATCGGCTCTCTCAAAACAGGCTTCCTGGTTGCTAGCTTGGTTAATCAGGGTATTGGTACTAGCACCTGCACTATGAATGTCACTACACAACATACATGCACCTGCACCATGCATGTCACTACACAACATACATGCACCTGCACCATGCATGTCACTACACAACATACATGCACCTGCACCATGCATGTCACTACACAACATACATGCACCTGCACCATGCATGTCACTACACAACATACATGCACCTGCACCATGCATGTCACTACACAACATACATGCACCTACACCATGCATGTCACTACACAACATACATGCACCTACACCATGCATGTCACTACACAACATACATGCACCTACACCATGCATGTCACTACACAACATACATGCACCTACACCATGCATGTCACTACACAACATACATGCACCTACACCATGCATGTCACTACACAACATACATGCACCTGCACCATGCATGTCACTACACAACATACATGCACCTACACCATGCATCTCACTACACAACATACATGCACCTACACCATGCATGTCACTACACAACATACATGCACCTACACCATGCATGTCACTACACAACATACATGCACCTACACCATGCATGTCACTACACAACATACATGCACCTACACCATGCATGTCACTACACAACATACATGCACCTACACCATGCATGTCACTACACAACATACATGCACCTGCACCATGCATGTCACTACACAACATACATGCACCTGCACCATGCATGTCACTACACAACATACATGCACCTACACCATGCATCTCACTACACAACATACATGCACCTACACCATGCATGTCACTACACAACATACATGCACCTACACCATGCATGTCACTACACAACATACATGCACTGTTGCAACCCCTGAGTGGGTTGCAATGTATATTATGTATATATATTACATGTATATTACCTTTTCATATAATTTTATATTGCTTATATTTGCGATAATAGCTAAATCGTAAATATATTGCTTTATATTATTATTTGACTTAGTTATGTTGTTAGGTAGGATGTAACACATATATTATGTGCTCAAAATTCAAGTCTTGATTGTCTAACTACTGTAATTATCGCTTGTGGCTCGTTACTCTGCCGGCTTCTGTTGCTGAGCTGCAGCTGTCCACGGAGCTATCACGTGATCGACGGGGAAGGGGGGTGTTCACACCTCGCCTGAAGTATTCAGTCTGGTCTAGACTCGCTGGGTGGTTGGACGTATTCCAGACAAGAAGTGCCTAAATCTCCCTTATAGGCCCTTGTTGGAAGATCGTCTCTGTCTCATTATTATTGTTGTTAGTTCTGGAGACTCTGTTCACAGAACATTGTATAGACTTAGTGATTTTGGACGTTGTTCTGAGGTTGTGTGTTGCATAGACACTCTGAGCAACTCAGGTCCTGAGCTGTAGCTTCTGACCTAATTTGTACTGGTATCTGTGTACTGTCACAGTCGGTGATTTTCTTATGCTGAACTTAGATTCAGTATTATGGGAGTTTTGTGACTTTTGTGGAGGATCTGCTGATGGTCCCTACTAGCTGTCGTTATATTATCTCCTTGTTCCTGATTCTGTGTCGCAGTTGCTTGTTATATTGCTATTGGGCTTAGCATTCTTTTATTGTTCAAGCAGACTGTTCTGATTGCCAGTTGGTCACTACGAAACATACATGCACGTACACCATGCATGTCACTACACAACATACATGCATGTACACCATGCATGTCACTACACAACATACATGCACCTACATCATGCATATCACTACACAACATACATGCACCTACACCATGCATGTCACTACACAACATACATGCACCTACACCATGCATGTCACTACACAACATACATGCACCTACACCATGCATGTCACTACACAACATACATGCACCTACACCATGCATGTCACTACACAACATACATGCACCTGCACCATGCATGTCACTACACAACATACATGCACCTACACCATGCATGTCACTACACAACATACATGCACCTACACCATGCATGTCACTACACAACATACATGCACCAGCACCATGCATGTCACTACACAACATACATGCACCTACACCATGCATGTCACTACACAACATACATGCACCTACACCATGCATGTCACTACACAACATACATGCACCTACACCATGCATGTCACTACATAACATACGTGCACCTACACCATGCATGTCACTACACAACATACATGCACCTACACCATGCATGTCACTACACAACATACATGCACCTGCACCATGCATGTCACTACACAACATACATGCACCTACACCATGCATGTCACTACACAACATACATGCACCCGCACCATGCATGTCACTACACAACATACATGCACCTGCACCATGCATGTCACTACACAACATACATGCACCCGCACCATGCATGTCACTACACAACATACATGCACCTGCACCATGCATGTCACTACACAACATACATGCACCTACACCATGCATGTCACTACACAACATACATGAACCCGCACCATGCATGTCACTACACAACATACATGCACCTACACCATGCATGTCACTACACAACATACATGCACCAGCACCATGCATGTCACTACACAACATACATACACCTACACCATGCATGTCACTACACAACATACATGCACCCGCACCATGCATGTCACTACACAACATACATGCACCTGCACCATGCATGTCACTACACAACATACATGCACCTACACCATGCATGTCACTACACAACATACATGCACCCGCACCATGCATGTCACTACACAACATATATGCACCTACACCATGCATGTCACTACACAACATACATCCACCTGCACCATGCATGTCACTACACAACATACATGCACCAGCACCATGCATGTCACTACACAACATACATGCACCTACACCATGCATGTCACTACACAACATACATGCACCAGCACCATGCATGTCACTACACAACATACATGCACCTACACCATGCATGTCACTACACAACATACATGCACCTACACCATGCATGTCACTACACAACATACATGCACCCGCACCATGCATGTCACTACACAACATATATGCACCTACACCATGCATGTCACTACACAACATACATGCACCTGCACCATGCATGTCACTACACAACATACATGCACCAGCACCATGCATGTCACTACACAACATACATGCACCAGCACCATGCATGTCACTACACAACATACATGCACCTACACCATGCATGTCACTACACAACATACATGCACCTACACCATGCATGTCACTACACAACATACATGCACCTGCACCATGCATGTCACTACACAACATACATGCACCTACACCATGCATGTCACTACACAACATACATGCACCTGCACCATGCATGTCACTACACAACATACATGCACCTACACCATGCATGTCACTACACAACATACATGCACCTACACCATGCATGTCGCTACACAACACATTCTGGCACCATCTAATTAGGGACTGACCACCTTTCAAAATGGCCTCTCCACATCCACTGTCTCCAGCGTTATATTCCGTAATCAACTGAAGAAGCCTGTTGTGCAGGCGAAACGTTACGTCACTAAAGATACCTAACAGCTGTACACTAGTCTTACACATCAACGAAGAAGCACTAAACCCGTAGAGGTCATACAGCGCCTGAGGAAAAGGAGGATTTAAGACTTGATCCGAAGAAGTACTCAACTTTCATGGATCAAGAGCCCTTCACTAGCATCAAGGACCGGAGGTTGTTCCAACACCTGCTTCTCTCACTCTCACATAGCAGTGATAAAAGAAAGTAGAGGGGAAAAATCATACGTAATCGATGCCAATCATCTTATCATTCCCTTCCTGTTTCCCTCTCGTTGATCTTTACTCTCTACATGTTAATGTGACTTTCACTCGAGGTAGGAACCCTCAGCACTACCCACATACGTAGACAGTTAGGCAGGTAGATAGCTAGATAGGAAGGTAGGAGCCTCAAATTAGCACGCGCTTTCATGTATCTTAAGCGTATAAGAGAAAATTTTAGAAAGGACTTAATTTTAAATTAGTTCTTGCTAAATGAGCAATTTTGCCTATTCGGCACGATATATATGCATACATACATAAATTCACAGCTAACAAACTGCGAATGGCCGGGATCGAACCCTGTTATTTTAAACCGCATCGCGGGAAGTAAGTTAAAATTCACGACGCTCTAACTACTGGAAATCAATCTTACAAACATCATGTACCCAGCAGCATTGGGCATGTTTCATGATGAGAGGACGTACGTGGCTGTGATATTATCGGGATTAATTTCATTCTACTCCCGTTTGAAACACCAACCTTCTGAAGCATTAATATATATATATATATATATATATATATATATATATATATATATATATATATATATATATATATATATATATATATATTATATTATGTGTGTGTGTGTGTGTGTGTGTGTGTGTGTGTGTGTGTGTGTGTGTGTGTACCGCTACCTCCGTTAAGTAACAGAACACCCAGGTTGAGATGCATACATGGCACCAGCGGACTGCTAGCAACAATAGCCTGGTTGACCAGGAAAAACCAACAATTAACCTTACCTCAGGCACTACTGTAAGAGTGGAAAACATCTCACTACTGCACATAGGTCCGTCCCAGACATGTTACCATATATTTGCTGACCGACACCACTCTAATGAGAATTCTGAAGGGCCTCCGCTGGAGACTTGCTTTATGGGTGCATTTACTTTGTATTCTAAACGGCAACACAACATTATACCAGCCAAAGATGGAGATGGGTGACATCCGCAGCAATTTGCTCAGAACACCACTGTGTTAATGACTCCAAAACAAGCGCCTGTTGATGTAATTTTTGCAGTTAGCAAGGCGACCACCCGCGGAGCAATTTTGCCTCTTTAGAGTAAGTCGTTTGCTGAAGAAAAAATCCCCTTTACAATCTTTTATTAGCGTCAACATTTCGCTCTATGTAGAGCTCTGTCATGCCTCGATTAAGGTCTTCACTGAACAAAACGTTGTCGCAATTGAAGCTTGTTCTAAAGAGTGACTTTTCGAGGCTACACTCGACAGACCCCCCCAAGGAAGGTTCCTTGATGTTGGTGAGGGGCTCTTGATTTAGGGAATTGAATGCCTTCCACATATATCCCCCCCCAGGCGCTGTATAATCCTCCGGGTTCAGCGCTTCCCCCTTGATTATAATAATAATAATACACTCGACAGTACGACAGTTAGGTCCCGGCTCAGGATGTTACACATGTGTAACATCTGGGTATCTTTACTAACGAGACGTTTCGCCTGCGGAGCAAAATTTTTCTCTAATGCAGATGAGGCTTTTATCATGGAGACAAGAAAAAATTGGGGAAGTAACTTTAAAGTATTCAGTCCTTTAGGACCCCAATGGAAGTAAGTTGCTGATGTGTTTGTGTATACCTGAATAAACTTACTTAGCCTTGAACTATCGTACACATCAAGACTAAGGGAGTGATCACAGTCTGTCAGTGATCAAGGACTAAACACCTATCAGTGCTGAGAGACTGAACACCCATTAAGGCTAGAGAATTGATCACCTTCTGTCAACAAAACCACAGTCGAGATACTGAACACATAAGGCTAAATGATACCTTGTAACAAGATTGAACTATCAAAACAAAGGGACTGAATACCTTTCATTAATGATAAAAAGTGGACACCTATGAAGACTAAGGGATTGAACAACTGTCAAGAATAAGGAATTGAGCATCTTTAGTTAAGGCTAAAGAACTCAACACGTACTTTCCAGGCCAACCGGCCACTAGCAGCAACAGCCTCGTTGACCAGGCAATCACCAGATAAGCCTGGCCCACGGCCGGGCTCCAGGAGTAGTGAAACCAAGAGACTGACATGTCTTTCACTGTCTCCACTGTAAATGTCGCCTCTACACTACATTAAAAAAAAAAACTGCTGTATGGGCGAAACATCTTCATCAATTATAAAAGAAACGTTTTCACCAATAAAGTAGCCCATGTGATAATTACCAGGAATGTTTGAAGTCCTGTGACCTTTACTCCCTAGAACTCAGGCGAGAAAGATACATCATAATATACACCTAGAAAAACCTAGAGGGACTGGTCCCAAATCCGCACACAAAAATCATTCCCATAGTGAAGAGCTCTGTCCCACAAAGCACAGTACTCGCATCTATCCTGTTCCTTATTCTCATATCAGACATACACAGAGATATAAACCACAGCACTGTATCATATTTTGCAGACGAAACTAGGATCTGCATGAGAGTGTCATCCATTGAGGACACGGCAAAGCTCCAAGAAGATATAAACCAAATTTTCCAATGGGCAACAGATAACAATATGATGTTCAATGAAGACAAATTCCAGCTACTCCGTTATGGAAAACTCGAGGAAATAATAACTAGTATACTACAAACTCCAATCACACAATAGAGCGGAAAAGTAATGTGATGGACCTGGGTGTGGTAATGTCCGAAGACCTCACCTTCAAGGACCACAACAATGCCACTATCACATCTGCGAGGAAACGATAGGATGGATAATGAGAACATGTAAGACAAGAGATGCTAAGAGAATGATCACTTTTTAAATCACTTATTCTCTCTAGGCTGGAATACTGCTGTACATTAACATCCCCATTCAAGGCAGGTGAAATTGAAACTAGAGAATGTACAGAGAACCTTTACTGCACGTATAAGTTCCATCAAACACCTTAACTACTGGGAGCGCCTGGAAGCACTTGACTTGTACTCACTAGAGAGCAGGCGAGAGAGATGTATCATAATCTACACCTGGAAGATTCTGGAGGGACTGGTCCCTAATATGTACAGAGAAATCACTCCATACGAAAGCAAAAGACTTGGCAGGCGATGCAACATATTCCCAGTAAAAAGTAGGGGCGTCACTGGTACACTAAGAGAAAACACAGTAAGTGTCCGGGGCCCAAGACTGTTCAACAGCCTCCCACCAGCAATAAGGGGCATTATAGGAAGACCCCTGGTTGTCTTCAAGAGGGAGCTGGACAGATATCTCAAGACGGTGCCGGATCAGCCGGGCTGTGGTTCGTACGTTGGATTGCGTGCGGCCAGCAGTAATAGCCTCGTTGATCAAGCCCTGATCCACCGGGAGGCCTGGTCGTGGACCGGGCCGCGGGGAAGTTGATCCCCGGAATGCCCTGCAGGTAGCCTCCAGGTAGGTAGCCTACGAAAGCAATAGACTTGGCAGGTGGTGCAACATCCCCTAAGTTCCATGAGTACACTAAGGAAAACACAGTAAGTGTCAGGGATCTAATACTGTTCAACAGCCTCCCATCATACATAAGGGGAATTACCAATAGACCCCTGGCTGTCTTCAATAGGGAACTGGACACATACCTAAAGTTGGATTGAGTGCGGCCAGTAATAACAGCTTGGTTGATTAGGCCTGATCTACGGGGAGGCTTAGTCAATGACCGGGCTACGAGAGGGGGCGCTGACCCCCTAAACAGCCTCCAGGTAGTCTCTTCCCCAGGATGCAACCCACTCTTCCCAGGGTCGAACCCAGGTGCTTCGTTTATAAACCGAAGGCATTCCCATTTAAACCACGAATTATTATTATTGTTTTATATTATTATTATTATTATTATTATTATTATTATTATTATGTAAATATGAACTAAGTAAAGATTAATTATGAAAATATGAAGGGTGAACTTAATTAAATCTATTCAATAGTGATATTATTATAATAATATTCTCATAAATTTATGACATATCCAAAATAAAACGTAATAGCCAAATTTCCGTCATTTCCGTAAGTTAATCCTTGAAAATTTTATAACAGAAAATGGATACTGACCATTTTCTTTTAACTTTTAATGGATAATCTTAAGTATTTTAATGTTTACAATATCTAAGATAAAATAAGATTTCGTTCGGATTTTTAACCCCGGAGGGTTAGCCACCCAGGATAACCCAAGAAAGTCAGTGCGTCATCGAGAACTGTCTAGCTTATTTCCATTGGGGTCCTCAATCTTGTCCCCCAGGATGCGACCCACACCAGTCGACTAACACCCAGGTACCTATTTGCTGCTAGGTGAACAGGACAATAGATGTAAGGAAACGTGTTGAAATGTTTCCACCCGCCGGGAATCGAACCCGGGCCCTCCGTGTGTGAAGCGGGAGCTTTAACCACCAGGCCACCGTTTAGTACAGTAATGCTTTACTTGAGATAAAACAGGCTTAAATATTACCCATTTAATTTTATATGGGTATATATATTTATTATTTATTTACATTAACAAAAGGATATTTTTTTATTTGATAAGTACTGGGACACGTTTTAGGTGATTACAGTTGTTTGGCATAGTAATATATGAGTAAATTACATAGGATAACTCAAAAAAGATCAAGGGCTCTGGTGGCCTGGTGGTTAACGCTCTCGCTTCACACGGTGAGGGTCTGGGTTCGATTCCAGCCAGAGCAGAAACATTGGACGTGTTTCTTTCCACCTGTTGTCTATGTTCCCCATCAGTAAAATGGGTACCTGGGTGTTAGTCGACTGGTGTGGGTCGCATCCTGGGACACTGACCTAAGGAGGCCTGGTCACAGACTGGGCCGCGGGGGCGTTGACCCCCGGAACTCTCTACAGGTAAACGTATTTTATTGTAGTCTTTGTAAGATGCTATGGTCAGCAGCCTGGCTCTCAGATACACTTGAAATTAGTCATGAGAGTTAGCCATCCAGGATAACCCAATAAAGTCAGTGTGTCATCGGGACTGTATGGATTATTTCCCTTGTGGTCCTTGACTCTTGTCCTCCCCAGGATGCCACCCATAAGAGTCGTCCTTATAAACTGATATAACTAAGTAACTCAACTGAGTGAAGATCAGTTAAAATAAAAAGAGGAACAATAAAGTTGTAAAGTAAAAGGACATAAGTGCAACTAATGTGACATTTATTGTGGCAACGTTTCGCTCTCCAGGAGCTTTATCAAGCCATTACAAACAATACATGGACACAGAGGGAATATAAAGGCTCAGAGTGAGGTGCAATACTAGTGAGGTAACATTTCGATGTTCACTAGTGGTAGTAGTAGTAGTAGTAGTGGTAGTGACAAAAGTAATACAATATGGTAGAGCAATTGATTCGTACAAGAGTAAAAGGTTGAACATTAAAATGGTATAAAATACCGACAGGTTGTTAGGTAAGACACATATGCAACAGTTAGGTATCTTTATACCATTTTAATGTTCAATCTGTCAGACACTGCAACACAAGGGTATCTTGGTACAGACCTGAAATCAACTTCGACAACCTCTACTAGTGAGAACGGCTGGATTTGAGAGGGACCTGACCTCCCAACATCTGCGTTCTACTAGTGACCTACGTCTCAGCTCCTGGCGCTATATAAGGCTCCATCCTGTCACTTCAACTTCATATTGTTTCAGACTTCGGAACAATGCTCTTCTCCAGACTGAGGGACTGACCACCTCAAAACTTTAAGGGTGATGGACTGATTACATCGTCTTCAAGTCTCTTCTGCTTCTATCAACTTTTCTGTACTCGACTGAAGAAGCCTACTGTGTAGGCGAAACGTTTCGTAATAAAGATACCTAACTGTTGCATATGTGTCTTACCTAACAAGAGTAAAAGGATATAAAAGCTATTACTTGGGTAACATAAAAATAGGTTGGACAAATATAGACTGGAAAGAGGCAGCTTGTTTCAGTGTTCACTCTCTGTAATGTGCTTTGTGTAGTATAACAGGAGAGACTATGTGATGGCAGGGTTTACTGTTTTCAGGAGGATTCTTGCTAAGACTTCGGAGATGGTGAAGCTGCCGTTGTTTTGTTTAATTGTATTCGAAACAGCGATCAGTGCTGATTCGAGGCACTTGCGTCTTCGGAAATTAGTTTCTTTGATCACTAATTGGGCGTCTCTGAATTTCATGAGATGACTGGTGGAATTTCGGTGTTGAACACCTGTGTACAAGTAATAGCTTTTATATCCTTTTACTCTTGTACGAATCAATTGCTCTATCATATTGTATTACTTTTGTCACTACTACTACTACTACTACTACTACTACTACTACTACTACTACTACTACTACTACCACTAGTGAACATCGAAATGTTACCTCACTAGTATTGCACCTCACTCTGAGCCTTTATATACCCTCTGTGTCCATGTATTGTTTGTAATGGCTTGATAAAGCTCCTGGAGAGCGAAACGTTGCCACAATAAATGTCACATTAGTTGCACTTGTGTCCTTTTACTTTACATATTGTCGGTAATTCTACCAACTTTATTACAACAATAAAGTTATCTGAGTAATTTACACGAACATCTGTGCTTGTAGTTGTTGTTGAAGAATACGAACATCATAACTGGGGTTAATAACCCCGGGGATTGATAACCCACGATAACCCAGTAAAGCCAAGTAGAGTGGCTTATTTCTAGTGGGATATTTAGGTCGATGTAGGTGAGGACAAAGAAGAAGCGCATCTGTTTGGCGCCTAGCAGACGGAGGATCAAACCTCCACCTACGTCTTCCCCTGAATGACCCATGGGTTTAACGCTTTACAATGAATTACTGTTTAATTCAGAAGCTACCAAAGGACTATATTAAGAAAGACGGAGGAAAGTGGACATATAAAGAAACTAAAATTACTCTAAGAAGGTTGTGAGAATTAACGACCAGTGAACCTTATTAAGCTGATATAAACTAAGTCTTCCAGTGAGCCACTAACAACATTATGATATTCAACGATGGCAACTTCAAGTTACTCCTCTCCGGTAAAATTGAAGAATTAAAGGCTGAAACGGAGTACAATGTAAACTTAAATAATTTTAATGAGAGAAAAGTCAGTGTGAGAGACCTGGGAGTGACAATGTCTGAGGATCTGACATTCAAAGAACATAACAATGTTATTATCCCAATGGCTAGGAAAATGACAGATTGAACAAGTAGAACATTCAAAACAATACATGCTAGGCCAATGGTGATGATGCATTTCATGGCATTAGTTCTCTCTCTAGGCTAGAATATTAAAGGAGGAAGAATTGTAGAACTGAAAAAAAGTACAGAGAACCTTCACTGTTCGCATAGATTCAGTCAAGAATCTGAACTGTACTCCCTTGAATGCAGGCAAGAAAGATACATCATAATCAAAACGTGGAAAATTGTGGAGGGACTAGTTCCAAACCTGCACACTATAAATCACTCCATACAGAAGACAGAGGCTTGACAGGCAGAGCAAGATATTTGCAATGAAAAGCAGGAGCACGATGAGTTCAGAGAAAATTTAGTAAATGTAAGGGAAACAAGACTCTTCAATACCCTCCCTTCGTGTATAAGGGAAATTACCAACAAATCCCTGACCGTCTTCAAGAGGGAACTTGATAAGTTTTGCAAGACACTTCCTAATCAGCCGGTCTGTGGTGCATACACTGAATTGAAGGCAGCTGGTACCAACAGCCTGGTCGATCAGGCCAGCAACTAGGCCTGCTCTGTGACCGGGAGGCGGGGGTAGTGACCCCCGAAAAAGTCTACAGGTAACCTACAGGTACCGTTATTGTACGTGCGTTTATGTACCATTTGATGTCGGCCATATTTACAATGTGGGTGACAGCCCTGCATTTGCAGAATAAAATGCATTTTGGCCATCAAGACGTTGATGGGGTTTGTACCCTGATATTGAGTATGGAAGCCCGAAGGTGCATGCACACACAGATTGTAAGTATGGACAGTAACAAATGGCCGGGTATCAGGAGAGTGAAGAAATTTTATATTGCAACCCCTAAGGGCGAAAATTTGATAGAAAGACTAGGGCTAGGGTACTTGTCCTTAAGCATTGTTATTATTGATATTATTATTATTATTATTATTATTATTATTATTATTATTATTATTATTATCATCATCATCATCATCATCATTATTCTTTGGTCTCTGGGAGGGCTAATGGAATTTTTGAGTATGGCTAGATTTTATGCAGCTCATGGAAGCTGCATAAAGTCTAGTCATGATCTGTAATTTAACGTGAGAATAAGAAGCCCTACTATTTTGCACATTAAATAAGACAGATTTGCACCTAAACACTTCAGTAACACTTTCCACCTCCGTCAAAGTAGGACACACTAGTGTTAACTATTTGAAGCCAGTCAGAAGAAGCTTTAAAAAGTTTGTAGTCAAGGACCTCAGCACAGCTCCGTCAGGAATTTTTCTGAGCACACCTCTTTCTCAAGGGGTCAGCACCAGCAGTGACCTGTGAACCCTTTGCTTTCAGTGCATACTTACAACTGCTCAAACAGGATCTACAGCCTTGCCAGGGGCTGCAATTTTGGGATCAGAATGGCATATTGCCGACAACAGTGGTAAAAAACGAGACAACCGGGACGACGTTTTGCTTTGTATAGAAACGTCAGAAGCAATACTTGTTCTGCAAAGTGTGTCCTTTCCTCAGTGCACTTCTATTTGTGCCCAACAGCCATAGTAAAGACCTAAAGGTGTTTTCATATCTGTGTTTTTCCCACATCTTTCTCTGCTCTCAACTCGGCACTGTACAAAAGATGTTCTGCCTTCATCTGCTGCTCTCCCCGCCACCTCTCCCACTACCACTTGTCCACTTCGCCACTGCAGCTGCCATTTCGGCGCCAGTACCCTCCTCCTCCCAGCCACCTCCACCACTCCGGTTCATCCGACATTGGTATGAGCGTGCGTACAGTTGGGTTCCCTCTGCGGTAGCGCCATAACTTAGGGCGCTACACCACAAGCATTGGCGACAAGTCTCGTCTTGCATGCAGAAGAGGGTGGCACAAGAATGTAAGAGTGACGCAAGGAAGCAATGAAGACTCGCACAGGCAGAGACAAGGCAATCAGGCCATGATGAATAACGAAGGAAGAGGTTAACGAAAGCAAAGAACGGTGATGAAAACATAGGTAAGCAAATAAGGGGAAACACAACCGTAAAGGTGATACATGTAAATAAATAACTGTGAGGAGATTGATATGTGTAGAAGACGATGTAATCACAGCCAGGAGCTGTGAATCAACCCTTGCAACCACAGAGTACGTACACACACACACACACACACACACACAACACGTGGGACAAAGGGTGCAAACTTCACTTACGGTGAAGGACTTCGAGGCTAGCATGGCACCGAACATGTTACCACAGATGCAAAGCAACCGACTAACCTCGGCAATAAATGGTAGTCAGACAAATCTCAGATTAGTCTTCAGAAATCTCCAGAAGGAGTCGTTGACAATACTATGTATAGGATATGCAAAACAATCACTGCAAAAAATAATAATGAAATTCCAAGTGCTTTCGTGATTTCTCATTTTACAAAGGACCTGAAATAATAATAACAGAACAGCAGAAGGCTTATAAGGCTGACATATCACCTCACGGTCACATCAGACGTTACACTCGGGTGTAATGTTGGACGTGACCGTGAAGTGATATGTCAGCCTTATATAGCATTCTGCCGTTATTATTACAGATCCTTGACAAAGTGAAAAATCACGAAAGCACTTAGAATTTCATTATTTTTTCACCGTGGTTGTTCTGCATATTGTGATATCACCGTTTACTGTGATCTTATTGTATATAGCACCAGTACCAACCTACACCTAATCAAGAACATTAAGAAACTGAAGAAAGCTCAGAGTTTTGCAACGAGATTAATATCATAGCTAAATTACTAAATTACTGGGAACGGTTGAAGGCCCTTGATTTGTATTCCCTGGAACGCAGGCGAGAGAGATACATGATAATATACACTTGGAAAATCCTAGAGGGATTAGTACCAAACATGCACATGAAAATCACTCTCTATGAGAGCAAAAGACTCGGAAGGAGATGCAACATTTCCCCGATGAAAAGCAGCGGCGCCACGAGTAAACAGAGAGACAATGCAGTAAGACTGTTCAACAGCCTCCCAGCATACATAAGGGGGATTACCAATAGACCCCTGGCTGTCTTCAAGAAGGCACTGGACAGGCACCTAAAGTCATTACCTGACCAACCGGGCTGTGGTTCGTCGTTGATCAGACCCTGATCCACCACGAGGCCTGGTCTCAGACCGGGCCGCGGGGGCGTTGACCTCCGAAACCCTCTCCAAGTAAACTCCAGGTAAACGGGGTATGAGCATTGGAAAAAAACTAGAGGAGCTAAAACAATGACAGTGAGAGCACAGAAAAAAAACAAGAGTGATATGATGATGAAGTAGAAAATCCTGAGAGGAATTTATAGGGTGGCCAGGAAAAGGTTGCTCGAGAGGCGGGAAACAGGTACAAGAGGACAAAGACGGAAAGTTGAAAAACACAGAATAGTCATAGGGATGTTAGGAACTATATCTTAGGGCACCGAGTGTCAGAAAATGGAAGGAACAGTGGAGTGGCAGAGGCAGGATTCATACACAGCTTTCAGCACAGACTCAACTTAGAGTGAAACGTCGCCCTAATCAAAGCTTCTTCTCCAACGCAAGATTATTTTCTTTCTATATCAGACGCAAAACAGGTAAAGTCTTTAAATTCAGTATTTCCGTCTGGTGGGTGAATTGCTAACAACCTCTGCGTCACACATCGTTCTTGTGTCAAGTACCAGAGTCCGAACAATTTTATTCAGAAAGAAACTGACTCGGGCTTTTAACGATTTTCTGGAGTCCGAACACGCTGTCTTATTTAAAATTCAGTTGTAAAAAACTACAGGAAAGCCCTGTTTCAGAAGTGCTTTGAAGTGACCTCTGACACTGACATAACTCTCAGAGACTCTTGGAAGAATCAGTTCAACATCCTCCAGTGTGTGAGGCTGATAATTAAAGCCTGGAAAATACTGTTTCGGGCATCGAACTTTTCGCAATTGTAACACCACCTAGGAACCAATTAAGTTCAGACACTGAGTTCCACTGTAATGATTCTCGCTAAGTGCAAGAGGCTACTGTATCAACGGCCTATTAGACTCACGAAATCGTAATGACACGATTGCGAAACAAACCATACCACGGGTGGGGTTAGAATCCGCTGGCCCAGTGGCTAAGGCGTCGGTCTGGAGTTTTATGACTCTTATTGCGGGTTCTAACCCCACCCGTGATATGACTTTTTCGGCCTATTAGATTAAGAACCCAGCCTATTAGCAAGTGAATACAGAATACATACACCGAGAGGTCTCTTGTGTATATATACAGTGAGAATTGACTTTAATTTCAATTTCAAGTACCTGGAGTATACCTGGAGGGTATACTCCAGGTATACCATTGCCCAGGTCTCCCAGTATCTCAGGGCCTGATCAACCAGGCTGTTACTGCTGGCCGCACATAGTCTAACGTACGAACCACAGCCCGGCTGATCGGTATTAAAGCATTCTTGTCTGGTGGTGCAATAGTTACATACAGCCTTAATGACCCTCGTGAAGTCGATAGGCATGAAACCCCATTAACCACCAAACCACCCAGCATGTGAGGCAGTTAATGGGTGTAGTAATTAAGTCAGAGACACCATTATAACAGTTAATGAGAGTTGTAATTAAGAGTAAAAAAACACTGTTGAGACAACATACCATTTCATGGGATTTTTATATTAGTCACTGCGGGCGAAACGTGTCTTCAGTAAACGTCTTGAAGTGTTTCTGTCTTTATCCACTATACTTTCTGTGTCGCCATGCCTTCTCTCTAGTCATGACTTTATTGCACAGTGTTTCTCTTAAAGATGAGCGAAACGTCGTTTCTAAGCGATTTTGTAAATGTGAATCGACACAGTGTGTTGCCGACAACATTTTGTTCTGTATCTAGAGCTTTATCAAGCGTGATAAAGCTGAACACTGGGCGAAACCTTGTCCAATTAATGATCTGCAACGTCTGAGACTCACGACTTGCCAGCAAGTTTCAGATGTAGACGATGTTTCGCTCGAAAAAATGTTCTACGTGGAGCGAAACATCATCTATAAATAAGTGGGCCGCCAGCAGCAACAGCCCGGTTGACCAGGCCAAATTTAAGTGACTCTTGAGGGCGGTCGAGATTGGCTCTGTTGTTTTTCTGCTCTCGATCACAGGAACTGAAGCTGCCCCTCCCCTTCCTCGTATCAAACCTGAATGTCTCTTAATCTCTATTGCAGGTCTGTCACTTCCCGCGATAATAATAATAATAATAATAATAATAATAATAATAATAATAATAATAATAAAACTAATCATAATACTAATAATAAATAACAGCAATAATAATAACGATAATTAATATTAATAATGAATTACAAATAATAATTAATAATAAATTTTAAATAATAATAATAATAATAATAATAATAATAATAATAATAAATCGCTGTGATGGAGAAATATTCAATTAATTTTAATTTTCTTTTTATGTAAAGCGCTAAAACCTAATGGATTATTCCATAACAAGGAATGGTGTAAGCTCGATCCTCCGTCCAAAAGTCACTAGAGGCGTATTAAACCACTCACAAGCCAGTATTATCATTCTGCTGATGCACTAAGATATCATCATCAAGAATAATAATGATTAAAACGTTATGACGCTGCTGATATTAAAATATATATAAAAAATATTAATAATTCTTCTTATTATTATTCTATTAATTATGATCGTTAAGATATTTTTTTCTGAACCAGAGACGGCTAAAAAAAAAAATAGGGAAACTCTCGAAGTCTTTCAAAGGTATACCAAAGGGTAAAGGTAACGTCTTACATAGGAAGAGAATCAAGACTCAGATAATAATAATAATAATAATAATAATAATAATAATAATAATAATAATAATTAATAATAATAATAATAATTCAATGAATAATCATAATTGAGTTATTATTACCAGCCTATGTTGCAAGATGTTAAAGAGAGAGATATATGCTGATCACGTAGCTATGCCTCATTCACATTCTACTGAGAAGGTCGTCACATTCATTAGAGTATGCCGGCCAACTCATTCCATCGCGTCTCTCTGACTTTAATAGCACCGCAAGTTATGAATGACTGAATGAAAAAAAAAAGAATACCCAGGTAACTAGCTCATGTTTCTCTGTGGGAGTTCCAGCTTCATTCTTAAGATCTGGTTCAGTGATTATGTCTCCCTTTCATCTCGAGGCTTCAGTCAGGTGTGTGTGTGTGTGTGTGTGTGTGTGTGTGTGTGTGTGGTGTGTGTGTGTGTGTGTGTTTTGCTAGGAGACTACGTACTGCTGCTAGGAGATATTTATCTAGGAAAGGAATAAGGTACTTGTGAGTGCTGGTACTCACCTAAGGTAGTACTCCAGACAGGCGTGAGTGCTGGTACTCACCTAAGGTAGTACTCCGGACAGGTGTGAGTGCTGGTACTCACCTGAGGTAGTACTCCAGACAGGTGTGAGTGCTGGTACTCACCTAAGGTAGTACTCCAGACAGGTGTGAG
Organism: Cherax quadricarinatus; assembly: GCF_026875155.1. NCBI lineage: Eukaryota > Metazoa > Arthropoda > Malacostraca > Decapoda > Parastacidae > Cherax > Cherax quadricarinatus. Next base: position 15,087,803 of record NC_069451.1, on the reverse strand, counting down.
TGCTGGTACTCACCTGAGGTAGTACTCCAAACATGTGTGAGTGCTGGTACTCACCTAAGGTAGTACTCCAGACAGGTGTGAGTGCTGGTACTCACCTGAGGTAGTACTCCAGACAGGTGTGAGTGCTGGTACTCACCTGAGGTAGTACTCCAAACATGTGTGAGTGCTGGTACTCACCTGAGGTAGTACTCCAGACACGGGGGCCAGTTTGGGTGGTCCTCGACACAGTTCCAGTTCCTCGTAGATGTGGTCACGGGAATCGACCACAGCGACACTGTTCCTTTGGCGTCCTCTGGAGGAGCTGAGGGCTCCTAACCCAGCCCCAGCGTGTACTGACCCAGCAGACCCCATGCCTGAAGACGGTGGCCTAGCAGGAGAGAAATATCTGTTACATATCTAGCGAAGAAAGGGCGCCTTGGCAATGACTTCACTGCCAAAGATAATAGTTCTAAATCTAGGTTGAACATAAAGGAGAAATAGTGCAGCAGGCCTACTGGCCCATAACAGGCAGGTCTTTCTGAAACCCAAACCCACTAACAATCATATTTGCCCGACCCATTTTCAATGCTACTCAATTAACTCTATTAACTCATGTGCAAATCTCACTCAAATCCATCCCTTCTCACTCATGCATTTACCTAACCCAGACAGTGCTTCTCACCAGACAGTCTCGGTGGGGACATCCAAGTCCTCTGCTATCAGTCTTCCCCATGTACTCTGACTTTCAAGTCTTGAAAAGGATCACTCGCGAGTGAAGCACTGAAATGTTGTACCCATAGAGGATTTTACTGATGATAGCGTCTTATCAGGTGCAGTGAAGTCACTGCTACTTGTATTTCTTTCCTGATCACGAACCAGGTGTGTAATTAGGTAAAAGAAAGTGTCTCTCTCTGTCTCTGTCTATTTCTCTCTCTCTCTCTCTCTCTCTCTCTCTCTCTCTCTCTCTCTCTCTCTCTCTCTCTCTCTCTCTCTCTCTCTCTCTCTCTCTCTCTCTCCTCACCTTCTGGGCAGGGGTCTTAGTGGAGGTGGGCGCTGAGTGTGTGTTGGGGTAAGTCTTACAGAAGACGGAGTTAGTCTTGTGGGAAGCGCTGGACGCGCTATGGGCGTAGTTCTTTGCGAGGAAGTGGCCGTGGGCGTGGTTCTTTGCGAGGGAGTGGCTGTGGGAGTGGTTCTTTGAGCAGGAGTGGGCGTGGTTCGAGTAGCGGAGGCTAAGATGATGGTTGATCGGGTGGACTGTGAGGTCAGGCAGGTGGTTTTGGTGGTGGAGGTGGTGCTTGTAAGGGGCAATGCACAGCGCACGCTACAGTTCACCTGACGTGACGACACTTGCCCAGGTGTCACCAGCACTGCGGAGGCAAAGAAACACACTCACATTATTTGAGGGAGAGGCATAATAAGACTCCCTAATCCATGAAACAGCGAACCCATTAGCGGCCACCGAAGAGGCGAGGCCAGGAGCCTAGACTCAACCCCTGCAACCACGTATAGGTGAGTCACTATAGGTGAATACAGTATACATTTCAAAATGCTTTTCCTGACCGTATCATGTTACAATAGCCACAGGAACCTGCAGATATTGCAAAATGCCATTAACTCGCACTGTGTGTCTTATTTAACCAGACAATCGAAATTTGGTCCGGAAAAGCGAGATGGGCAGCATCTTCCCAGCATCGTCTCTGGTTGCTGATGCTGCGTCAACTAGACGAGACTAAGTACTAACAGCTCATTAAATAGTATACTATTTCACAATTTTTACAGATCCTCATTTTTTTCTTTCCAGTAAGAATGCGCAAAACATGAGGCTCAAATCCAGAAGTTTAGTACAATTACTGTTTTTTTTTTTAAGAAATACTTTAAAATCTGGGGTGAGAATGATTTTAATCTATCCCTGATTACAGGCATTTACTGTGACATGCTGAGGTGAGGTAGATGACATGAATATGAAGTGGCTATCTTTATTAACGACAACGTTTTGCCCACACAGAGAGATTAATCACGACATTGACTTGATAAAGCCCACAACTGTTGATTTGTTTGTGACTTGATAAAAACCCTCTTCGTGAGTGAAACGTCGAAATAACAAGAGGCCTACCTTTTTTATTGTTTCGTTCGTAGCCTAACCATTTCTAGCACATAAATAACTTGATACGAACTTAACACACGAATGTAACATGGCTGAAGAGGTACACAGTAGTATTTTATGGCTATAATTAAAACCATAATTTTTAAAGGGGTGGACCGGTGAACCAGCAGAAGGAATTGGACAGACGACCAAAAGCTTCATCTGTGGGTCATCATATAACTAAGACCCGTGTCAGGAAACACTTGTCCTGTTTCCTGACAAACCTTACCTAACCTAACCGAATGTAAGATGGCAACTGTTCTTTTGATCAGTTGTAGACAGCCTGTACTGTCTGCAGAGACAGCCTGTACTGTCTGCACATACAGCCTATGCTGTCTGCCAGCTTAGTTCATATTTCGCGGCACTAAGGTGCTGCCCTCTAGGCCTGCCCAAGTTAGTGGGACGCTGGTCCCACACGCTCTCACTCACTTAGCGGCCTAGCAGCAGTCAACAAGTCCTACTAGCTCTCTCCCTCGTGGGCATGGCCCTCCTGGGCCACGGGCACACAACACACAAGCCTGTGTACCCACCACGACTTTGCAATTAAAGTAAGAAGCCTCCGAAAACGTTTATCATTGAACCCCGCTATGCAAGAGCCACCAAATAATCTCGTTATACAGTGAGCAATGTTCCTCCTATTGTTTTCTCTGTCCTTCCTCATAATCTGATATCCAGCTGAGAAAATAGCATATGTTTCCAATACATTACACTGCACGGAGATCTTAATCCTAATTCCTGCTTACTTCCAGCAGGTCTGGAGTTTTCCTAAGAATGTTATTAAGATTAATGTTGGAGTTTAACATGCAGAGGATGCGAATAGAGAAGATTTGAGGTAAAGGCTACTTAACGGGTTTAAATCCTATCGACTACTCAGGGCCAATAAATCTGCACCTAATCTTTTTACCACTGGGCAAAATAGTTTAATCTTTAAAATGGAGATTGAGGTACACTCTCAGTATTTATACAGTGAGACAAATACACCTTTCAGTGATTGTATTCTGCATTGAGGTAAACTTTTGAGTGTTTTAATGTGATTAGTAGACGTTAATCATGACTGGAACAGTATCGTCTCACCGCGAGTATTGGATGGGATGTGTAGGGGCTTAGGACGCTGTTGCTGGTGAAATTCGCGGGCGTGGAGCTGCTCGCGGACGTGGAGCTGCTCGCGGGCGTGGTGGGCGTGGTGCTGCTGAAGGTCTCTTGTGGGCGTGGGCGTGGGCGAGTTGTCAGACTCCGAGGACCCGCGGGTCTCGTTGCCACTATCTGACCGGGATGCCATCATCTAGCGCTGACGGTGCTGCCTGCACGAAAGAAACATTAGACCTGTTAGAAGGTGGCACTAGAGAACCAGGGGAGAACTAGGGCAAGATGGTAGCACTGGGGAAGCAGGGTAACCCTAGGGCAAGAGGGTGGCACTAGAGAACCAGGGTAGAACTAGGGCAAGAGGGTAGCACCGGGGAACCAGGGTAACCCTAGGGCAAGAGGGTGGCACTAGATAACCAGGGTAGAAATAGAGCAAAGAGGGTAGCACCAGGAGACCAGGGTAACCCTAGGGCAAGAGGGTGGCACCCTGGTGGCATAGAATGGCACTCCAGTAAATTCAAAGCTACGTGTTAATTTTACAACAGAAAGATAATTAATGTTACTCTTGCTTTGGGTTGTGAGTATATACACCGAGAGGTATATATCTCAATGTATATACACTAAAAGGTATATATCTCAATGTATATACACTAAAAGGTATATATCTCAATGTATATACACTAAAAGGTATATATCTCAATGTATATACACTGACGAGGTATATTTATCAATGGATATACACTGAGAGGTATATACCTCAATGTATATACACTGAGAGGTATTTGTCTCTCAGTGTACTCAATGTATACACATGGAGAGTGTGTCTCTCAGTGTATATTCACTGAGAGGTGTATACCTCTCAATGAATATACAGTGAGAGATGTATACCTCTCAGTGTATATACAATGATAGGTGTGTGTCTATTAGTATATACACTGGTAGTTTACTCTAATCTCTATTTCAGGTATTAAAGTATACTTGACTGGTGTTGTACAAGTAGTAGATAGGTTTTAAACCTTATTAACAAACCATTAATTATTTTCCTTTATCTTAGTCCGGTGGTGGTCCACAAGGACCACAAATACAGAGTTGATGGTCCACAAGGACCACTAATAGAGTTGATGGTCCACAAGGACCACTAATACACAGGTGATGGTCCACAAGGATCACTAATACACAGGTGATGGTCCACAAGGACCACTAATACACAGGTGATGGTCCACAAGGACCACTAATACACAGGTGATGGTCCACAAGGACCACTAATACACAGGTGATGGTCCACAAGGACCACTAATACACAGGTGATGGTCCACAAGGACCACTAATACACAGGTGATGGTCCACAAGGACCACTAATACACAGGTGATGGTCCAAAGGACCACTAATACACAGGTGATGGTCCACAAAGGACCACTAATACACAGGTGATGGTCCACAAGGACCACTAATACACAGGTGATGGTCCACAAGGACCACGAATACACAGGTGATGGTCCACAAGGACCACTAATACACAGGTGATGGTCCACAAAGACCACTAATACACAGGTGATGGTCCACAAGGACCACTAATACACAGGTGATGGTCCACAAGGACCACTAATACACAGGTGATGGTCCACAAGGACCACTAATACACAGGTGATGGTCCACAAAGACCACTAATACACAGGTGATGGTTCACAAGGACCACTAATACACAGGTGATGGTCCACAAGGACCACTAATACACAGGTGATGGTCCACAAGGACCACTAATACACAGGTGATGGTCCACAAGGACCACTAATACACAGGTGATGGTCCACAAGGACCACTAATACACAGGTGATGGTCCACAAGGACCACTAGTACACAGTCTCTTACAGTGTTATTCACTTACTGTGACCACGCATTATTTCCTTATTTGTGCGTATTAATTACTATGTCTCCCTATTTTATTGGGTGAATTAAACCTCCATATCTGCTGACTAAAAAAAATTCTCATTGCATTTTCCTGCTATTTCAAGTGTATTTTTTCAGTTAATATTTCCTCACTTGTGCTAAATTTTAATTTATCATTCTGTGTGTTACCTGGAGGTTACCTGGAGGTTATTCCGGGGATCAACGCCCCCGCGGCCCGGTCCATGACCAGGCCTCCCGATGGATCAGGGCCTGATCAACTAGACTGTTACTGCTGGCCGCACACAGTCCAACGTACTATTTTTTTTGTGTCATGAATATTGCATATTGCAATGTTCTCACTTTTGTTAATTTTTTTAGAGTAAAAACCGTATCTTGTGTGGAAGTAAGATATTATTTACAGCAAGATTACCTTTCAAGCAAGATTATTTTACGTGTAATAAGTGACCTACATTGGTATACATGTTCTCTACAATATGTAACTGGGTGAATTACCTTTGCTCGTATCTGTGTTATTGTTATTCTCAGTTTGCAACACATTCACTCATCCAATGTTTTTTTTTTCAATTTGTTAGTGTTCTATTTTGAGTAAATTGTTACTCTAACTGTGATTAAGAGTTAAATTATTCTCACCCATATATTTCGAGATGTTTTTTTAATTTTTCTAATCTATAATTTCTGTGTGTGCAATTTTAATTGATATATTGACTTAATTCTGCTTATTTTTCACTGTGTATTTTATCGTTATCAAGTGATTATCCCACTTTTTGCTCTGCTATTATATGCTCCATAATCCAGTTGCATTTGCTAGTCGTGTCCTTTCCAAGGATAAAGGTTACCTGGAGGTTATTCCGGGGATCAACGCCCCCGCGGCCCGGTCCATGACCAGGCCTTCCGATGGATCAGGGCCTGATCAATTAGACTGTTACTGCTGGCCGCACGCAGTCCAACGTACGAGCCACAGCCCGGCTGATCCGGCACTGACTTTAGGTATCTGTCCAGCTCTCTCTTGAAGGCAGCCAGGGGTTTATTGGCAGTTCCCCTAATGCTTGATGGGAGGCTGTTGAACAGTCTTGGGCCCCGGACACTTATGTTGTTTTCTCTTGGTGTACCAATGGCGCCCCTACTTTTTATTGGGGGCATTTTGCATCGCCTGCCCAGTCTTTTACTTTCGTAGGGAGTGATTTCTGTGTGCAGATTTGGACCATTCCTTCCAAGATTTTCCAAGTGTAGATTATGTATATTCTCTCCCTCCTGCGTTCCAACGAGTACAAGTCAAGTGCTTCCAAGCGTTCCCAGTAGTTTAAGGTGCTTGACAGAACTTATACGTGCAGTAAAGGATCTCTGTACACTCTCTAGATCTGCGATTTCACCTGCTTTGAATGGAGATGTTAATGTAAAGCAGTATTCCAGCCTAGAGAGAACAAGCGATTTGAAAAGGATCATCATGGGCTTTGCATCTCTCGTTTTGAAAGTTCTCATTATCCATCCTATCATTTTCTTTGCACGTGCGATCGTGGCACTGCTGTGATCCTTGAAAGTGAGATCCTCAGACATTACTACTCCCAGGTCCCTTACATTATTTTTCCGCTCTATTGTATGGCCGGAGTCAGTAGTATACTCTGTTCTAGTTTACAACACATTCACTCATCCAAGGTAATTATACAGTAAATGAGGAAGAACAGTTAACAATAGTCTGGTCTTTAAACCACTTCCAAGACATCTTATACCAGTATCCTGTTCGTGTCTTGATAGATCATGCTCCACTGATTCCTCTATTCCAGAATAAACAGCCAACTGGAAGATTAGCTAGATGATCCTTGATTATCCAGGAGTTCAATCCAACCTCCGAACACTTGCCTGGCAAATCAAGTGTATCTCCATATGTTTTATCTCGACACACTGGTACAGTAGTAGCAGATCCTTCATTCAGTGCCAAGGATGTAAAGAATACTCAAAGAACAGATCCTATGTGGTCTGATGTGATTCGATTCCTGCTGCAGGAAGATCGAACTTTCTCTGTGAAACCACCGCCACACATCAGTGACTTTCGTCATAAACCAAAAGTTACTGCATCGCATAGTTGATCTTGGTACTCTTAGTAGAAGAGTACATCAGCTAGGAATTCCGAAGTCACTAGTGAACGTAACCCTGCAGCTAGTTCACGATATACCAGGTGTTGTACAAGCTGGAATGGATCGTTCTGTACAACAAGCCAGATTAAAATACTTTTGGCTTCGCATGACAACCAACATTTCTGAATATGTTAAGAAATGTAGTGTTTACATGACTCACGAAATCGTAATGACACGATTGCAGACAAACCATACCCCGGCCGGGATTGAACTCCAGCCCGTCGCGTTAGCCACTAGTGTGGCGCGAGTTCAATCCCGGCCGGGGTATGGTTAGTGTTTACATGTAGCGCAAAGGAAATGTTAGTGAACCCAATCCAGTCCAAGTTTATCCCACAACTAGCGAACCATGGGGAAAAATAGTGACGAAGGAAACACTGTAGACTGTCATACGGAGGCATTATTATTAATTATACGTGGAGAGACAAGCCTGACCACGTCCGCCCGTCTCTAGGTCTATCAAGAAATGAGGAAGATCTCTATCGGCGCATGCGCAGGACGCAGCGAGGCTTGACAGGCAGCACGACTATAATCTACGATCAATGCACATAATGCTAGCCAAGTGTTATACTGATAACATTAATTCAGGGGTGGTGGTCCACAAGGACCACTAATACAATGGTGGTGGTCCACAAGGACCACTAATACAGGGGTGGTGGTCCACAAGGACCACTAATACAGGGGTGGTGGTCCACAAGGACCACTAATACAGGGGTGGTGGTCCACAAGGACCACTAATACAATGGTGGTGGTCCACAAGGACCACTAATACAGGGGTGGTGGTCCACAAGGACCACTAATACAGGGGTGCTGGTCCACAAGGACCACTAATACAGGGGTGGTGGTCCACAAGGACCACTAATACAGGGGTGGTGGTCCACAAGGACCACTAATACGGGGGTGGTGGTCCACAAGGACCACTAATACAATGGTGGTGGTCCACAAGGACCACTAATACAGGGGTGGTGGTCCACAAGGACCACTAATACAGGGGTGGTGGTCCACAAGGACCACTAATACAGGGGTGGTGGTCCACAAGGACCACTAATACAGGGGTGGTGGTCCACAAGGACCACTAATACAATGGTGGTGGTCCACAAGGACCACTAATACAGGGGTGGTGGTCCACAAGGACCACTAATACAGGGGTGCTGGTCACAGGACCACTAATACAGGGGTGGTGGTCCACAAGGACCACTAATACAGGGGTGGTGGTCCACAAGGACCACTAATACAGGGGTGGTGGTCCACAAGGACCACTAATACAATGGTGGTGGTCCACAAGGACCACTAATACAGGGGTGGTGGTCCACAAGGACCACTAATACAATGGTGGTGGTCCACAAGGACCACTAATACAGGGGTGGTGGTCCACAAGGACCACTAATACAGGGTGGTGGTCCACAAGGACCACTAATACAATGGTGGTGGTCCACAAGGACCACTAATACAGGGGTGGTGGTCCACAAGGACCACTAATACAGGGGTGGTGGTCCACAAGGGTCACGAACACAAGAGTGGTGTCAGAGTAAACAGAAGCAGGTGAGACTCACTGACCAATGAGAATGAAGAGTAATAACAGTACTGTGTGAAGGATGTGGATCACCACTCACCTGCAGGGCAGTCATGCATCTCTCTCTCTCTCTCTCTCTCTCTCTCTCTCTCTCTCTCTCTCTCTCTCTCTCTCTCTCTCTCTCTCTCTCTCTCGGTGCCTCATAATTACAAGGTTTGGTAAGATTTATTATGGCACTGGTTGGGGTGGGTGCCCTGCACGCCTCCTCTCTTCCTTTTCCCCTACCTCCCCACCCACCTTCATTCACCTTCCAATTTTCTCCACCTCTCCCAACACCATAACCACCTGCAGCCAACTACTAACTACCACCACAATCCCCACCACTCTAGGGTGGGGGAGGGTTGAGGGGGACGCAGTGTCACCAATGAATGAGAACTGCCTCCCCTCCTCCCCAACGCCACGACCACCCGCCCACCACCACCCCTGGTCCCTCCCCCAAGCGTCCATGGCCGTCCAGGGGCCACCACAAGGTTCCTGGCACTGGTTCAAGACAGTAGTCCCCCGGACAGGTTATTCAACTCCTCGAGGAGAATAGAAAAGTCACAGAGAAGGTGGATGGTGAAAGCAGCAAATGGATTTGTATTATTAAAGAGTGCAAAGGTGCTCGTGGTTCATATGGTATCCCGTAGGTGTCCCGTAGGTGTCCTGTAGGTGTCCCGTAGCAGATGTGTCGTGTTGCTCGATTGGTAGCGCACTCAACTCACACTGAGGTCCGTGGTTTGATCCCCGGTACGGGTGAAAACTTTAGGACGTGTTTCCTTAAGACACCTGCAGTCCACGTTCACCTAGAAGTGAAATAGGTAGTTGTGTGGGTCGCATCTTGGGGAGAAAACTGACCTAATTTGCCCGAAATGCTCTGCGTAACAAGGGGTTTTCTATATAGCAGTATGTCATTGATGTCAGCTACGCCTGTATACCTTGTACATGTACTTGTAGAAATAAAGATTATTATTATTATTATTATTATTCTTGTTGTTGTAGCGCCCTTATTCCAGAGTCACTGACGAACCTGGGTTCAATCCTCGGACGAGAGGAGACGTTGAACATGTTTCGTTACACCTGCTGTCCCCTGTTCACCTAAGAGTAAGTAGGTACCTGGGTGTTAGTCACCTTACACCTGCTGTCCCCTATTCACATAGCAGTAAGCAGGTAGTTGGGTGATAGTCACCTTACATCTGTCCTCTGTCCACCTAGCAGTAAGTAGCTGAGTGTTATTCGACTGGTGCGGGTCGCATCCTGGGGAAGAGGATTAAGAGGATATAAAAATGGAGGAACACTGCAGCAGGCCTAATGGCCCATACAAGGCAAGTCCTTCTCAAAAATAACCAATCTCACCCACCCACTGCACACACACACACACACACACACACACACACACACACACACACAACACACACCTGAGGTTCCACGTGGGACACAACTCCTCACTACAAAAAGCGAGCACCATCTTCAAAAGGATATCCGATTTCTCTATTGACATTTCGGATGTTTCTGCGTCCATCATCAGAACCTGAACGATGCATATCTCTCGGTGAATGAACTTTGAAGTTTAACGAACACTTGTCAGTGTTTGAGTACCGCCTTCAGGGAACAGAAACTTGAGAAGAATTACAGGTTACACAAGTTGAAAGAACAGGCAACACTAAGATACAACTTAATACTTAATAAAGAGTTCGGTAGAGACAGTGGCAGCAAAAACTTGTTAATGATAATGAGATTAATACATAACATTTTCTTCTCACTTGTACGTAAATACAACGTAAGCAAAAAAAAAAAAAAACTACTCTCTGGGATTAATAATTCGTTACGACTGTAACCAGATATGAACGTGTAAATAGTACATTATCACAGTAACTTGTTCAGCTATCAGTACTTTGCGGTCCAGTCCCTGGATCCATTATGTACCTGTGTTATACTTTGAATACCAAATCTGCACACAGAAATCACTCCCTACGAAAGTAAAAGACTGGGCAGGCGATGCAAAATGCCCCCAATAAAAAGTAGGGGCGCCATTGGTACACTAAGGGAAAACACCATAAGTGTCCGGGGCCCAAGACTGTTCAACAGCCTCCCATCAAGCATTAGGGGAAATGCCAATAAGCCCCTGGCTGCCTTCAAGAGAGAGCTGGACAGATACCTAAAGTCAGTGCCGGATCAGCCGGGCTGTGGCTCGTACGTTGGACTGCGTGCGGCCAGCAGTAACAGCCTAGTTGATCAGGCCCTGATCCATCGGGAGGCCTGTCATGGACCGGGCCGCGGGGGCGTTGATCCCAGGAATAACCTCCAGGTAACCACAGACAGGATGGGTACAGTGTGTATAATAAAGATGATAAACTGTAACTCTCGGGTTCTCGCTGACTGCAGATGGAATATACAATGAGGAAAACAAGGAATACTTACTGTAGCCTCGTTCCATAAAAATGGCAGTAGAGCACTCGCGAAAACACTATAGACTGTTACCTTTGATTTACCTTTCACCGATTTCGAGTTTTTTCCTTTTTACTCCCGCACCCCTGCCCTGGGCCATCTGCTGCTGGAGGACCGCTGGCCACATATTAATAACAGCTCCTTAATTTGGCAAATGGTGGACCTCTCCCCCACTATCAAAATCTTTGAAAGAGTTTTAAGAAGCAAGACTGCTAAACACGTGGAATTACAATAGAATGATAATGGGTTGATGGCAGGTCGTTCCTGCCTCTCACAAGTACTTGACCATTATGACACGATCTTGGATATACTCGAGGACAAGCAATATGCTGAATTAATATTTATTGTGATGTGCTTGTGGCAATCTCGAGGTTTTTTTTTCCAGCCTTGCTGATCGACTTGAAATCAGGCTTTCCTGTTGGCTGCCTCTTCAACCAGACTGTTGCTGTTAGCAGCCTGCTGGCTCGTGTATCCATCACATCCTGGATGTAGTACATAGCGGAGGTAATGGTACAGTTTTCTCTTCAAGACTTCTACAATTGCTCTGGCAATATGTCTGATATCTGCTGGTAGCAGGTTGAAGAGTCAGTGGACCACGAATTTTGACACAGTGTTCTCTTGAAGATTGAGACACTTATGCAGCATATGGAAATCTTTATTCAGGAAACGTTTCGCCACACAGTGGCTTCATTAGTCCAATACAAAGAGGAAGGCGTAAGGAGAGGAGGAGAATGAGGTAATCAGTCCCTCAACCTGG
>NC_069451.1:15058303-15070803 GCF_026875155.1 Cherax quadricarinatus | reverse complement strand
TATCTCTTTTCCAAAACATTTCGCCTACACAGTAGGCGAAATGTTTTGGCTGCTTCCCTGTACGCTACTGAAGAAGTCTATTGTATAGGCAAAACGTTTCGGTATACAGATGCCTAACTTCTGCACATGTGTCTTATCAACGTGTCGGTACTGTGTAACATTAGCATATTCATGATGTTCACTGAGGCTGTTACTGCTGGCTCGTGGTGCCAATAACCACCGGAATCGAGGAAAAGTGAGGCAGTCCCAAGGTAACCTGTAATAATGTTGGTAGAATTACCGACAATATTGTCGCAACATTTCGCTCTCCTGGAGAGCGAAATGTTGCCACAATAAGATGTCGCATTAGTTAAACTTGTGTCCTTTTACCTAACGTAAGGTAACTTGTAGGTTCACCATTCAACTTGACCTACTTAAGTTGTTACGAAATTCATCAAAAAGACAAGAAGAAGACAAAGTTGCGTGAAACAGCGTGAGTATTAAAAGGAAGAGCTGAATCAACTTATAAGTTAAACAAACTTGAGTGAAACTTGACTATTTAATACCTGGTTACCTGGAGGTTATTCCGGGGATCAACGCCCCCGCGGCCCGGTCCATGACCAGGCTTACGCTTAATTATATGTCTGTTATTATCTGGTTAAGTTGATACCTCATCCAAATGACCAAGATGATTCTCTTAATGACTGTCAAAATCAACTTTAGATACATTATAATTATTATTATTAATATTATTATTATTATTATTATTATTAATATTATTATAGGGAAGCGGTAAAGAAGGATGAGGAAGAAAAGGAGGAGGAGGAAGATTTAAAGACCAGGAGTGGAGGGTAGCAGATCATCCTCACATCACTTACAGTATAGGGACCTCCATGACCCCCAGACATGGGCCACTAATGGCCCTTAAGAAGGACCTTTCACTAGGGCTCTGCCACCTCTGCATGTCAGGGGTCATAAATCATCAAGAACATTCCCTGCCACCCCTGTATGTCGGGAGTCATAAATCACGAACATTCCCTGCCACTGGGTCCAGTCTGGCGCTGGTTTCTGACAGCATCACTGTGATAACTTGGGCATCATTTGTTAAGTGATGGTGTTAGCACTGCTACTGTTGTTACATAAATTCCCTTCAATGGATAAGAGTGCCTTGATATTGGTGAAGAAATATTGCTCTAGGGAATCAGATCTGCCACTCCAATTTGGACACTATTCCGAGGTGCTGGAGGGGTTCAGAACATAACCCTATTTTTCCATAAGTTCTTAACTTTATGTTAAGACAACTCATTTCACGCTAAATTTTTAGGAGTGTATCCCTCGCGTTAAGAGATAGTTTATTTACCTACAGTTCCCCAAATGTTGTTTGATCCTATGGGTTTAGCGCTTCCTCATGAATATTATAATAATGAAAATAACAGGAACTGCAACCCACGTAGTTGTAACCTAACTTGACCTAACCTATCCTAACCTGACCTAACCTAACGTGACCTATCCTAACTTAACCTATCCTAATCTAACCTAAACTAAGTTGACCTATCCTAACCTAACCTAACATATTCTCTCCTAACCTAACCTGACCTAACTTAACCTAACCTGATCTATCCTAACCTAACCTAACCTATCCCAACCTAACGCAACCCAATAAGAGATAGACGTCGGTGTGAGAACGTTAGAAAACTGACGTAGCTGAGCCTTCTATATAAGTAGCGACACTCCATATGGAAGAAGCAATTATCGCAGCTACGACAGCGCCTACTCCAGAATGTTGATGCAGTGTTCCTGTCGCTACTGCTATTCCTGCCGCTGCTGTTCCTGCCATTGCTGCTGTTCCTGTTGCTGTTGTTGCTGCTGTTCCTGCCGCTGTTGTTGTTGTTGCTGTTCCTGCTGTTGTTGTTGCTGTTCCTGCTGTTGTTGCTGTTCCTGCTGCTGTTGCTGTTCCTGTCACTGTTATTGCTGCTGCTCCTGCCGCTGTTGTTGTTGCTGTTCCTGCTGCTGTTGTTGCTGTTCCTGCTGTTGTTGCTGTTGCTGTTCCTGCCACTGCTGTTGTTGCTGTTCCTGCCACTGTTGCTGTTCCTGCTGTTGCTGTTCCTGCCACTGTTGTTATTGCTATTCCTGGTGTTGTTGCTGTTGCTGTTCCTGCTGCTGTTGTTGCTGTTCCTGCCTCTGTTGCTGTTCATACCGCTGTTGTTGCTGCTGTTCCTGCTGCTGATGCTGATGCTGAGTCAGTGTAACTGGCCCCTGCAGTCCACTTGCCTGAGAGGTAGTTGTGTCTTGTCCAAAGTAGTACACTCTAACAGCGCCAAGGGGCTGTTAGAGGTCGATCTCTATGAGTGGCTGGTCTTCGACGCTGGCGAAAAGTTCTTCATCTAAGGACTTAGAGCTGCCCTCCTGTCCCTCAGATCAAACCTTATTTACCCACCCACATCTACCATTTCACAGGTTATCCTTATGGGTTTAGCGCTTCTCCATGATATTGATGATAATTATAATAAAAATAAAAATAGTAATCAATAATAATATATAATCACGTAAATAATAATAATAATAATAAGCAATAATAATAATAATAATAATAATAATAATAATAATAATAATAAACTACAAAACAAAAACAAAAGAATAATATATTATTATTATTATTATTATTATTATTATTATTTATATGTAACTGCTGTAAGAAGTACTCTCAGTGTACAGATATGGAAGTACTCTCTCTCTGTCTCTGAGATGTTACTATAAGTCAAGCATCTAAATCACCGGGAACTCTTAACACGCCTCAGATGTGCTCCTCGGAGTGAAGGTGTGAAAGATATATTACGATTTACCCTGCAAAGTAATGTTGAGACTCATTCCAACTCTATACTGAAACAGCTGTATAAGAGGAGAGGCTACGTGCACTACGAAAAATTCTCTATCGAGTAGTAATAGGTTCACTGAGAAGTATCTACTGCTGCTGCAGCTGCTGCTGCTGCTGCAGCTGCTGCTGCTGCTAATGCTGCTGTTACTATGACCACCACTACTACTATTACTACTGCTGCTGCTACTACTGCTGCTGCTGCTACTACTACCAGTGTTGTTGTTACTGCTACTACTATTACTACTACTACTGCTACTACTGCTGCTGCTGATTCTGCTGGTACTACTATTATTACTATTACTACTACTATTACTACTGCTGCTACTACTACTACTGCTGCTACTACTACTACTACTACTACTACTACTACTACTACTACTGCTGCTACTACTACTACTACTACTACTGCTGCTGCTGCTACTACTACTACTACTAGTAGTACTTCTACTACTACTGCTACTACTGCTGCTACTAACTACTACTACTACTACTATATTACTACTAGTACTTCTACTACTACTACTGCTACTGCTGTTACTACTACTACTACTACTACCAGTTATTGATTCTTCCTGGTTCACAGAGTAGCTCTGTAGAATATATAGTGCTAAGTGTTACTCCAAACCCTATCGGAGTATTGAAGTGATTTTTAATCAACATGAAGAGGTCTATCAGGGTGATAAAGTGTTCTCGCTACCCCACTGTGACACTGTTGCTGTTAGAGGTCTGCATCCATCACAGCCTGGTTGATCTGGCACTCGTAGTGCTACAGACAAGCATGGCTGGGCTGACAGAACTGGAAGACTCTTGAAATCTTTTAAAGGTATATTAAGGGTAAGGTTTAACCCACCCACTCTTATTCCACGCCCACCCCGCCCACTTCAATACTAATACACCCACACCCAATAACTGTTCGATAGCAACACTCCCCCAACTAACTACATCAACCCCCCATCACCAGCTGTACAACAACACCCCTACTACCAGCCCTAACACCCACCACCACCAGCTGTTAAACATCCCCCACCCCACCAGCCCCCACATACCAGCTGGTCACCAGCACTCCCACCACCAGCACTCCCACCACAAGTACCCCCACCCGCAACCCCACCACCAGTACCCCCACCCGCAACCCCACCACCAACACCTCCACCACCATAACCTTGAGCACTCTCATCCCTCTCACTGGGACCACTAGTCTTGGCACTCGGCCAGGCCGCCTCTAACTTTCTAAACGTTGTGGTCAAGTATAGAACTGCTTACCATGACGTGTAACGGAGCGCTGCCCTCACCCACCTTATCTTGGGTAGTAGGGGGAACCTGTGGAAGTTACCGGCCTTCATCCAAGTGATGCTGGGTAGTAGGGTGAATTCGGGTGTGATATACATGCCCTCACCTACCCTAATGAAAGAATAAGATAAGATTTTATTGGGATTTTTAATCCAAGAGGGAGCTGGATAGATACCTAAAGTCAGTGCCAGGTCAGCCGGGCTGTGATTCGTACGTTGGATTACGTGGGGCCAGCAGTAACAGCCTCGTTTATCAGGCCCTGATCCACCAGGAGGCCTGGTCATGGACCGGGCCGCGGGGGCGTTGATCCCCGGAATGCCCTCCAGGTAGACTCCAGGCAAGGTAGGGAGGATTAGCCACCCAGGATAACCCAGTCAAGTCAGTGTGTGAAGGACTGTTTATCTTATTTCCATTGTGGTCCTTCAATCTTGTCTCCCAGGATACCATTCACAACAGTCGACTAACACCCAGGTACCTACGTACTGCTGGGTGAACAGGGACAGCAGATGTAAGGAAACATGCCCAACGTTTCACGCGTGCCGGTGAGCGATCCCGGTCCCCCTCAGTGTGTGAGCTACGGACTCTACCAACTGAGCCACGAGCCCAGTTGACTGCATGTATACTACGTGACACAAAACACAAGTCACCTAAAATCTTCGTTTCCTTCGTAGGTGTTAAACGAATATACTTAACCATGGAAGAAGAAGAAGAAGAAGAAGAAGAAGAAGAAGAAGAAGAAGAAGAAGAAGAAGAAGAAAAGAAAGAAGAAGAAGAAGAAGAAGAAGAAGAAGAAGAAGAATAAGAAGAGAAGAAGAAGAGAGAAGAAGAAGAAGAAGAAAGAAGAATTGTGTGCTTATGAGCTTCTCAGTAAATATATTTATAAGTAAAGAAGGCATCTTGTGGAAAGGAAGAGGCTCTTCATCCAGAAGCCGTGGCGTCCAGCGGCTGAACATAAGCCTCTTTAGGAAATCATTGTCACGCAAATTGTGCAAATGCGGCAGTTTGTAAGGATTGAAAGGACTCTTCCTGGCTGCGTGGTGGACAGGGTCACCACTAAGACGAGTCTTGGGTCCAATGTGCCAAACAGATCTTGAAGTACTGGAGATTGTGGCATACTACGAGTACTTTACATTTTATTCGGCATATGCCACACACCCATATAGGCATGCCTCTCGACCAGCGAATCAGATGCCAGCATCTGGTTCAACCAGCCAATGACAAGGAAGCCCGCATAGGTTGTGAAGCGATGTTGGATACTCGTGAATAAACACTGGCAGACTTTACTTCCAAGTCTGGTCGAAGGCGGTTCTCACCGTGTCTCTTGCTTACAAAATGGGCTTTCTGTACATTTTTTTTAACAAGTCGGCCGTCTCCCCCGAGGCAGGGTGACCCAAAAAGAAAGAAAATCACCAAAAAGAAAATACTTTCATCATCATTCAACACATTCACCTCACTCACACATAATCACTGTTCTGTACATATCCTCTGTAAATATTGTACATATAATTGCTTGCTGTTAGGTGAAGGAAATATGTAAGTATTTACTCTCTGCTGTCTTTTGCTCGTTCCTCGTTTCTACCTTGGTTATTGTGCTACAACCAGGTGTGCAGGCCACAAGACTACACCTGTGTTTGTAATAGAGACCATCACATGGGACTGATGAAAACCCCTTCTGGTGGCCTGGTGGTTAACGCTCTCGCTTCACACGGCGAGGGCCTGGGTTCGATTCCCAGCCAGAGTAGAAACATTGGACGTGTTTCTTTCCACCTGTTGTCTATGTTCCCCATCAGTAAAATGGGTACCTGGGTGTTAGTCGACTGGTGTGGGTCGCATCCTGGGACACTGACCTAAGGAGGCCTGGTCACAGACTGGGCCGCGGGGGCGTTGACCCCCGGAACTCTCTCCAGGTAATCCAGGTAGTCATCTCACTTATATCTTGCTTACGTAGTTGTCTGAATTAAGCAATATTTACAACGTCAAACATATCCAGTATTTCTTGGTCATCTTTAGCTGATGGTTTGACAAGAAAAAAAAGAAATGAAGATAGCTTTGTTAATGATAAAAAGATTTAGCAGGAGAAATCTTGCCTTGATGCAGAATATTAACCACTGGTAACTTTATCAAGTATATGGAATACTTAAAAAAATAAATGATATAAAGAACATATGGGAGGGGGGAGAGTTAGGCTGTGCTGAGTCAGGTCAAGTGAGGTCAATTGGCGTCCTGCAGAAGTGAGGTCGAATTGTCAGGGCTTTGAGTTTTGTGTTTACGATGATCCGAGATTATACACAAATAACCAAGTAACCTGAACATAGGAGAACGAATCTTATGACGACGTTTCGGTCGAAGTCGGACGGAAACGTCGTCGTAAGTATCATTGTATGTGGGAGTTATTTGTGTATTGTTCCAGTCACGGTATTGTGACTTTTTAATTTATCTTTTTTATCCAAGATTATCTGTGTAACAGGTTAAGATATAATGTACATCCCATTGGTATCCGAGATGTCATCTAGAGGGCAATTTTTTTTTTCCTGGACAGAGGCATGGCTGACAGATAGGCAACAGAGAGTTTGCATAAACGGGGAGCAATGAGAGTGGGGACGCGTCACAAGCGGTGTTCCACAGGGGTCAGTGTTGGGCCCCTTGTCGTTCACATTTTACTTAAATGACGTAGATGAGGGAATAAATAACGACATAAGCAAGTTTGCCGATGGCACCAAAATAGGCTGTCGAATTCATTCTGACGAGGACATTAGAGCACTCCAAGAATAGTGAATATGAAAATGGTATACAATACCGACAGATTGCTATGTAAGACACATGTGCAACAGTTAGGTATCTTTATTCCTCAAAACTGTCTTCAAGGGTGATGGACTGATTACATCGCTTTCACATCTGTACTGCTTCTGAAACTCTTCTGCACTCGACTGAAGAAGCCCGCTGTGTAGGAGAAACGTTTCGGAATAAAGATACCTAACTGTTATACATGTTTCTTACTTATCAAGATCTGAACAGACAGATGCAGTGGTCGGAAAAGTGGCAGATGCAGTTTAACGTAGACAAATGCAAAGTTCTAAGCGTTGAAAAGGAAAATAACCATGACATTTATAAACTAAATAATGTAGAGCTTAATATCACTGATTGCGAAAAAGATTTAGGAGTTCTGGTTAGCAGAATAAAACGAATAGAATTCTTGGCTTCATATTAAGAAGTATAAATAACAAGAGTCTCAGGTTGTTCTTCAACTCTATATATCTTTGGTTTCTGGAGTTTATCTGGAGAGAGTTCCGGGGGTCAACGCCCCCGCGGCCCGGTCTGTGACCAGGCCTCCTTAGGTCAGTGTCCCAGGATGCGACCCACACCAGTCGACTAACACCCAGGTACCCATTTTACTGATGGGGAACATAGACAACAGGTGGAAAGAAACACGTCCAATGTTTCTACTCTGGCTGGGAATCGAACCCAGGCCCTCACCGTGTGAAGCGAGAGCGTTAACCACCAGGCCACCAGAGGCCGCATATAGATTATGCTGCACAGTTCTGGTCGCTGTATTACAGAATGGATATAAATGCAGTGGAAAACGTACAAAGAAGAATGACAAAGTTGATCCCATGAATCAGAAATCTTTTCTATGAGGAGAGACTGAGGGCCCTGAATCTGCACTCTATAGAAAGGCATAGAATTAAGGGGGATATGAATGAAGTGTATAAATGGAAAACAGGAATAAATACAGGAATCGTAAATAACGTGTTAAAAGTATCTAACCAAGACAGCACTCGCAGCAATACTTTCAAGTTGGAAAAAATTATATTTAGAGAGGATATAGGAAAACACTGGTTTGGCAATAGAGTTGTGCATGAGTGGAACAAACACTCGAGTTACATGATCGAAGCTGTGCTGTTTTGAAAACAGACAAGTTCATGAGTGGGTGTGGGTGGGTGTGAGTTAGACCTGACTGGATTGGGCCAGAAGGTGACTTGGACCTGCTTAGCACGAACCAGTAAGCCAGTTGCAGTGCTCCTCCTTTCTTATGTAGAGGTTCAAATCCCCGAGAAACCTCTGGATCACTGTTTTGTTCTATCTTTTAGGTGAGGTGGATAGCGGCAGCCTCATTAAGACATTTACATATAGTTTCGTTATTAGATGCGGTGTATCGTACGTGGTAGCAACCTCAAGCCACCTACGTTGGGTTTTGTCGTTTTCTTTGTAGGTAAACTAATCTTGTTTCCAGTTCATGGTGCATAAGGGTGCGCCGCTCTGCATTATGTATGCATCATGTGTGTTTTCGGTCATGCGCATTTAAGTTATGTCAAATATCTAAATCTCTGTTAGGCAAATGGACACAGATGCAACTAATGTGACATTTTATTGTGGCAACGTTTCGCTCTCAAGGACCTATGTCAAGCCTATACAAACATTACAAGGACACAGGTACCACATGAGGTGAAAGATAGAAAGTAGTAGTAATAGTAGTAGTAGTAGTAGTAGTAGTAGTAGTAGTAGTAGTAGTAGTAGTAGTAGTAGTAGCAGCAGTAGTAGTAGTAGTAGTAGTAGTAGTAGTAGTAGTAGTAGTAGTAGTAGTAGTAGTAGTTACAATACAATAACAGTAGAAGTAGTATGAATGGAGATAACTCTAGGTTGCTATGTCCATTTACCTAACATTTTGTGGACAATTCTGCCATTATCTAAATCTCTTAATGTCTCACCTACAAGGAGAGCAAACGGTAAACAATACAGACACGAGGTGTAAGGAACACAAATGAGTAAAACGTCGTTCTCCAGCGAGGAATCACATTACACTGCTGTGCAACTTTCAGCGTCCCACCTTCACAAGGAAAGAGCGAGTAAGAGAGTCGGGAGGCAGCCAAAGCGAAGAGAATTTACAGTAGGCTGAAGAGGATTGTGGGTTATTTTCCAAGTGGTTAGCTAGTCTGTTGCTGCTAGGAGCCCGTAGGTTCACATAGCCATCACGACCCGATTGATCTGGCACTCTCAGAAGACAGTGGTGCACTTTACTCCAGCTCGTATCAGTTATCTAAATTACTGGAACTCCAAAAACACTTTAAAAAGTGGGACTTTATCATTTGCAGTGGAACTTCATCATCTACGATGGGACTTTATCACCCACAGAAGGACTTTACCACCCACAGTGAGACTCTATCTAGTTCTTGAATAAAATCTTGCCTTGCTGGCGTACTGTCTGTCTCAATAACCGGAAGAAATATCATGTGGAGTGACTGGTGCCAAATTTACTCACTGAAAAGACCACTTTCTAAATCACCAAAAGGCACACAGAACCGCAGAAAAATGCTACAAATAAGTGCAATAAGTACACTAACTTAAATTTTAGGCAAGAAAGAGAAGGATGGGCATAATGAATATTCATAGTCTTCAAAAGGCCTTTGACACGCAAGCCAACGGTAGTCTAATTTACGAACTGGAAAAACAGGTTGGAGTAAGTGGGAGGGAACTCCGGTGGAGTAACTGGAAGGGCACTGCAGTGGAGTAACTGGGAGGAAACTCCAGTGGAGTTATTATTAAATAATAATAATTAAAATATTATTATTAATCTACTCGGGAAGGCAGACATCTTCCTGCTAATACCGCAGTTGCTGTTAGTGCAGCTGACGTTGGTGCAGCTGATGTTGGTGCAGTTGTTATTAGTGCAGCTGACGTTGGTGCAGCTGCTGTTAGTGCAGCTGACGTTGGTGCAGCTGATGTTGGTGCAGTTGTTATTGGTGTAGTTGGTGTTAATGCAGCTGACGTTGGTGCAGCTGCTGTTGGTGCAGTTGTTATTAGTGCAGCTGACGTTGGTGCAGCTGATGTTGGTGCAGTTGCTGTTAGTGCAGCTGACGTTGGTGCAGCTGATGTTGGTGCAGTTGTTATTGGTGTAGTTGGTGTTAATGCAGCTGACGTTGTTGGTGCAGTTGTTATTGGTGTAGTTGGTGTTAATGCAGCTGACGTTGGTGCAGCTGCGTTGGTGCAGTTGTTATTGGTGCAGTTGGTGCTGATGCAGCTGACGTTGGTGCAGCTGCTGTTGGTGCAGTTGTTATTAGTGCAGTTGGTGTTAGTGCAGCTGAAGTTGGTGCAGCTGCTGTTGGTGCAGTTGCTATTGGTGCAGTTGGTGTTGTGCAGCTGCTGGGTTTGGTTGCAGCTGCGTTGGTGCAGTTGTTATTGATGCAGTTGGTGTTAGTGCAGCTGATGTTGGTGCAGCTGCTGTTGGTGCAGTTGCTATTGGTGTAGTTGCTGTTAGTACAGCTGATGTTGGTGCAGCTGCTGTTGGGGCAGTTGCTATTGGTGCAGTTGCTGTTGGTGCAGCTGTTGTTGGTGCAGCTGTTGTTGGTGCAGCTGCTGTTGGTGCAGCTGCTGTTAGTGCAGCTGCTGTTGGTGCAGTTGCTGTTGGTGCAGCTGCTGTTGGTACAGCTGCTGTGGGGAGAGTTGCTGTTGGTGCAGTTGCTGTTGGTGCAGTTTGGTGCTGTTGGTGCAGTTGTAGCTGCTGGTGCAGTTGCAGCTGCTGGTGCAGTTGCAGCTGCTGTTGGTGAATCTGTTGTTGCAGTTCTTACAGCTGTTGTTGGTATATCTGATGTTGGTGCAGTTGCTATTGGTACAGTTGCTGTTGGTGCAGTTGCTGTTGGTGCAGTTGCTGTTGGTGCAGCTGCTTTCGGTGCAGTTGCTGTTGGAGCAGTTGCTGTTGGTGCAGTTGCTGTTGGTGCAGCTGCTTTCGGTGCAGCTGCTATTGGTGCAGTTGCTGTTTCAGCAGCTGCTCTTTTTGCAGTAGTTGCTATTGCAGCAACTGCTATTGCTGTTTCTGAAGTTGCTATTGCTGCAGTTGCTGTTGCAGCAGCAGTTTCTGTTGCAGCAGCAGTTGCTGTTGCAGCAGCAGCTGCTGTTCTAGGGTAGACTTATCTCACAAGTATAAAGTTACAGTCTCTTCAGTCTTGTCGGCGGTATCGTTCCTCTCAGGATTTCAACTTCATGTTGCTGGCTAACTATTGTTGGTCAGTTGTTGTTGGTTGGCTGTTGTTGGTTAGCTCTTGTTAGTCAGTTGGTGTTTGTCAGCTGTTGTTGGTCAGCTGTTGTTGCTTAGCTGTTGCTGGACAGCAGTTGTTAGTCAGCAGTTTTTGGTCAGGTATTGTTGGTCAGCAGTTGTTTTTCAACTGTTGTTGGTCAGCTTTTTTTGGTCAGCTGTTGTTGGTCAGCATTTGTTGGTCAGCAGTTGTTGGTCAGCTGTTGTTGATTAACAGTTGCTGGTCAGCTGTTGTCAGTCAGCTGTTGTTAGTCAGATGTTGGCATTCAGCTTTTGTTGGTGCTCAGCTTTTGTTGTTTTTCAGTTGTTGTTGTTCAGGTGTTGTTGGTCAACTGTTCCTGTTATTCAGCTGTTTGTTGTTGGCCAGCCGTTGCTGTCCAGCTGTTGTTGGTGGTCAGCTGTTGTTGGTATTCAGCCGTTGTTTGTAAGCATATCACAACCAGCTGCCTCTACCCGCTAGCTAGCTTTTGTCTACCTGTTACCTGCCTACCTGTTTTAACTCCCTATTGATTACCCGCTACCTACCTGTTGTCTACCTGATATCTTCCTGTTGTCTAACTGATACCTACCTGCTGTCTACCTCATCCTTGCCTATTTTCTGCCTGTTATGTCTTTTATTAACAATATTTCGGTTCCCAAGGTCATCGTTCCCGCGTCCCGGTCCCAGACCAGGTCTACTGATAGACACTTAGACCACCGCTGTCCAGGTATAACCAGGTGGGTTGATTTCTGGGGGGTTCGCTACCCTTTATATAAAATATGAATTATTGAACTGCGATAGATAATTTACAATACACTGGATAGGTTCCTCAAGTCAGTTCCTGATCAGCCGGGCTGTGGTAATCATATGCCGGCCTGCGTATGGTTAGCACAGCCTCGTTGATCAGGCCATCCAGTGGAAGGCTTGGTCTGGGACCAGGAAGGCACAATATACAATGAGCTGTAGAATTCTACTGTCATATTTAAGGAAATAAGTATCAGAATGCTCTTTTGATTAGCAAAACAAGAGTCTCATGCCTTATCATGATAAAGCTCGGGCGAAACGTTGTCCAAGTAGTTTTTGTCCCATACATATGTTTTTCTTCACTATTCTTGGTAGTAGGATATTTGGATCTAGTTCCTTGTCTTCAGTACTTCAGTCACGAGTAGTGAGCTCGGCTTCAGAGAAAGCCTGGGTGAAAATTTTTGAATCTTTTTCAGATTCTGCTGGGTAAGACAGTAAGATAGAGGCTTTGCCGAGGCTCAGGCTGGAGCTTACACAAGTTGTGTTAGATGGAGAACACTCGAAATAAGTAGCAAGAATATCACAGGCACGGCTGTCCCTTCACG
>NC_069451.1:15018303-15053303 GCF_026875155.1 Cherax quadricarinatus | reverse complement strand
GAAATACACAATAAAATGATAAAATGGACTCAATAAACTTGTGCAAAAATTAAAACAAACACACAATTCACTGAAATTAAAAATTAAAATGACAGACAGAATAAAATACTATGCACAGAACAGAGCATAAGAAACTGCACTGTAATAAACTGTATTGCACAACACTGCATAAAATTTTCTGCAAGAAAAACTTTAATAGCAACACAATATTTGCACAAGAATTATTGCAAAATGAGTATGTGCAATAATAAAAATTATAAACACACAAGAAAAAAAATATATCAAGGAATGAAACTTTAACTCTTAACTGCACTTAAACAACAAGCAAAAGAACAAATTTTCTTTAGAAGGAGAATTTAAAAATTTTCACTAAGAGTGAATTTGTTCAATAAAACATGAAAAAAATAATGATGCAAAAAATACATAACAAAACAGAGGGTTGAACACTTACAGTGATGCAGAACACATCAACATAAACACAATACTAGAATTTTCTTGCAATGAAAAAGATGTGTTTTAAAAATTTTGTAATATGAGCTCTTGCGGGTCTTTTAAAAAATGGCACTATTGTTGTGGAAATAAGACAAATTAGACACTGGCTAATGGAAAGAATATGAACACAAGAATGTTCACACACAGGGAACAAAACAAAAATACACAAATGCTAGGAAGAAAATTAACAGACAACACAGAGTTGTGATGCAGAATATGAGGTGAAAAATTTACTGAAATACTTCACTGGAAATACTGAGAACACAAAGGTAATTCTGAAGTGTTAAACACAAGTTCTATATTGCTCATATGTTGCACACACAACAAGGGAAACACTAAGTACTTACTTCAAGTGTATAAAAAGATACCACAACACAACAGATATAAAATAATACACGAAAATTAACACTGAATTAAGGAGATTTTAAAAAAAATTAATGCAATCAGTACATGATAAACACTGAGTCTGATCAAGAGTCACTGAATGTTTACTAAGAGAAAAATTCACTGGGAACACCAAAAAAATGTCTCAACACTCGCAAATGTCTCTTAAAAAAAAAAATTATCGCTGTAACACTTGAAAAATGAGATGATGGATTGTTTAAAATCGTCTTGCTGCTTTTCCTCTGCACAGATGATCGTAGAATTGCGCTTAAATTCGGCGAGAGAAAAACACATAGGAGGCTTTTAAAGATGGCGCGACACACTCTAGCTCTTGACCCCCTATGTGGTCCTTAAAATATGGTGCTACACCCTTAGCAGTGCACCAAAACACTGATTTAGGTAGATGAGTTGTAATGGCCGACTTTAGTTGGGTTTGTGGGTAATGGCTGAGCAAGGCGTCTGAGACCGGCAATGGTGCGACACTCGTTTATCGTGAGTGGCTGGGTTATGGGTTGAACGTCGTAAGCCTCACTGAGAAAACCACACTGCCCCAAAGATAATTCTAAGCCGACTTGCTTAAAATAAAACCCCGAAATACTACAACACCACAAGGATGACAAAGAGCACTCAGAATGCTTGGAACTTGAATCCCCAAGCGATGAAGACTAGTCACGTGGTTGCCTGAGTACTGGGGGTAAGACCCTGGGTTAGTTTCTAGCTGGGTTATCTTAACCCTTCACACAGAATAGCTTGATAACTTCACACGATGAGCACAGCAGGGGTGGAAGCTGGCTTGGCAGACAAAATAATTGGATGGAGTAGGCTAGGCTGGACTGGACTCGGGTGTTCTGACTCCCCCACCACAGACTGGAAGCTGGCTTATTTTTGCAAAAATCGGGTCAACCCCTCGGGGGAGTAATGCAAAAAAGCAGAAACACTAATACAAAGAGACTGACCAGTTTAATAATGTAGAAGCTGGTAGAGTAGCTGGCTTGAGGTAGCTGGCTGGTGAATCTCGGTAGTCGGTAGGCCTACTGGGCACACGAAATGGCCGTCTTGCTGGTCGACAACTTATCTCCAGAAATCGCTGTAATCGTCAGAATTACAGGCTCACCGCTGGCACCATTTATCGTAAGGGTTCTTGAATGGAGATATGTAGGTTGAAAGTAGACACACTTGTAGGATGGTAAATATATTGTCAGACTGAGATGAGAGATGGAGCCCGGTGCCAAGCCTGTTCACGTTTTGTAGGTCTGCCGCCGAGTGAGGGCGGGACAAAGGGATCACTGCCCATGTGTATGCCCATGACGTCACCCAAGCCAAAGGCCTACGAGGGATCTCGGGGTCTAAAGCACATGGAGGATACTAATATGCTATGCTATATAATACAGGGAATACAGGGATCAGCAACTATGCTGACAGGTGAACAACTTGATAGTAGATTAAGTTTTGGTTTAAGTAATTAAGTTCTGGTTTAAGTAATTAAGTTCTGGTTTAAGTCATTAAGTTCTGGTTTAAGTAATTAAGTTCTGGTTTAAGTCATTAAGTTCTGGTTTAAGTCATTAAGTTCTGGTTTAAGTCATTAAGTTCTGGTTTAAGTTGTCTAATATATAATTTCTCTTAAATTTTAAATACAATAATTTTCTGTACCGAAGCTTAAATTATAAAATCTTTTTGACCTTTCGTTTTTTTTTAAATCTGAGTTAATGTTGAATTCTGATTTTTGTTCTGATTGGTGAATGAAATGGCTTTAGTAAGTGATTCTCTAGTAAGTTCTTCATTACTCACTACAATATTACCTTGCTGTTACTAAAATATTACCTTGCTGTTACTCACTCCAATATTACCTTGCTGTTACTCCAATATTACCTTGCTGTTACTCATTCCAATATTACCTTGCTGTTACTCATTCCAATATTACCTTGCTGTTACTCATTCCAATATTACCTTGCTGTTACTCATTCCAATATTACCTTGCTGTTACTCACTCCAACATTACCTTGCTGTTACTCCAATATTACCTTGCTGTTACTCCAATATTACCTTGCTGTTACTCCAATATTACCTTGCTGTTACTCCAATATTACCTTGCTGTTACTCCAATATTACCTTGCTGTTACTTGCTCAAATACTATATTGCTGTTACTTGCTCAAATATTACCTTGCTCTTACTTGCTCAAATATTACCTTGCTGTTACTCATTCAAATATTACCTTGGTGTTACTTACTCCAAGTTTCACCTTTTCGTTACTCCGTTATCACCTCTCCACCTCATCCATCCCGCGACTCACCTGAAAAGGAGACAAAATCCATCATGAGAACATTGACTTAGTATAAATATCAGAGAGCAGGAGGAGCCGCCCTATTAGGGTAAGGTGTGAGCAAGAAGTGTGTGCTGATGGACACAGCGTCAACAGTCTCACAGAAGAATATTTTTGTGCTCACAACTCTCCTCATCAGTCTCTTTGGGACTTTGTGTTTACCTTCAAGCTGTGTTGAGGCTGTGACGGTCCCCCTCCTCCGCTCTCTCTCTCTCTCTCTCTCTCTCTCTCTCTCTCTCTCTCTCTCTCTGAGATTAATAATAATAGTAATAATAATAACAATAATAACAATAATAATAATAATAATAATCTTTATTTCTACAAGTACATGTACAAGATATACAGTCCTAGCTGACATCTATGACATACTACTATATAGAAAGCCCTTTGTTATGTTGTGCATTTCGGGTAAATTAGGTCAGTTTTGTCCCCAGGATGCGACCCACAAAAGTCGACTGACATCCAGGTACCTATTTTAGTGATAGGTGAACATAGACAGCAAGTGTCTTAAGGAAACACGTCCTAATCTTTCCAAAGGTACTGGGGATCGTCCCCCAGACCTCAGTGTGAAGCTGAGTGCGCTACCATTCCAGTTACGAGACACCAAAGTGTGTCCCAAGTTCTGTGTATTTTTCTTTATCTGTGTCTGTGTACTCATCGATTCTCAGCTTCTGGTATTACTGGTTTCAGGCCTCAGGGGTCTTATGTTTATAGAAATTTGCCTCCACTACTTCCTCATCCTACTCCTTTAGCCTTCCTTCCTTCCACACCCCTGAGACCGAAGAAGTCATTCCTAACACTCCTAGAAGTCACTTGTAGCTCATCCTGTGACTGCGCGAAAGAACAGGATTACAAAGGTCTTTGCCACACCCCATTGAGCATAGTTAAAACATTAAGATATTAGTTACTTCATATATTCCAATTTTATCTTGTAACTGATCAACAACCCAATACAAAATGTGGAGAAAATCTTGAGATAATTCATGCATCTTATATATACCACAAAGGACATTAGTCATGACCTAGGTAACAATCTGCTCAGATGCCAGACCATTAATGACTGGTGCAAAATGTGGATACAGTATTAGTGTAATTAAGTGATGTCATTACCTGCATGATGTGGTCTGTCGCGTCTCTAAATGGCTGTGTGTTTGGACACTCTGAGATATAATGTTCCAGTAAATGTTCTTGTCTCTCTCCACACACCCTTTACGTTTCACGTGGCTAACATCTACAATTAAATTGCATTGCCTTAGACTTAATCCGCTTCTACTTCCACTACTACTACTTCCACTACTACTACTACTACTACTACTACTACTACTACTACTACTAATAATAATAATAATAATAATAATAATAATACCACCACCATCATTACGACTACTACTACCACTACTACTACTACTACTACTACTACTACTACTACCACCACCACTATCACTATTACTACCACCACCATTATCACTACTACTACTACTACAACCACCACCACTACTATCACTACTACTACTACTACTACTACCACCACCATCACTACTACTACTACTACCACCACCACCACCACTACCACTACTACTACTACCACCACCACTACTATCACTACTACTACTACAAACTACTACTACCACTACCACTACTACCACCACCACTACTATCAGTACTACTACTACCACCACGACCAACACTACCACTACTACCCACCACCACCACCAACACTACCACTACTACCACCACCACCACCAACACTACCACCACCACCACCACCAACACTACCACCACCACCACCAACACTACCACTACTACCACCACCACCAACACTACCACTACTACCACCACCACTACCACTACTACTAGCACTACTGCCTCGCTTCCCTCCCCTACTTCCACTACCAACATTACCTCTCCCACAACTTCTTCACTTCCTTCTTTCTTCCTCACTTTGCCCCATCCTTCCCCCTCCCTCTCCTATATATACTGGCTCCCTCACCTTGGTGTGTTAGTGTGACTTGTAAATGGTCAAAGTTAGGCCGAAACGTTGTCATTAAGCTTCTCTCCAATATGTGGGTTATTTGTGTATTGCCTCAAATTCTTAGTCTAGAAGTAACAATATCTTGTAATCTACTGACCCAGATATTTTCTTCGCTGACATGTTTAACTTGACACATTGCATTAAGATAAACAACGGATGTGCTAGTTTTTATCTGCATTGTTCTTCTCGCATCTCACTAGTTTGCTAGTTCTTTTATAACAATGGTTCTACGAGAAACCAAAATTTTATTCGAGTCCTTTTATTTAATGTTCAGTTCAGCCAAGAGAGAGAGAGAGAGAGAGAGAGAGAGAGAGAGAGAGAGAGAGAGAAGAGAGAGAGCGAGAGCGAGAGAGAGAGAGAGAGAGAGAGAGAGAGAGAGAGAGAGAGAGAGAGAGAGAGAGAGAGAGAGAGAGAGAGAGAGAGAAGAAGCCACAAAATTAAAGTGTAATCCCATTTTCAAGAATCAGCTCATATTTATTTCTAGCTTCATACACGAACTTATTATATTCATATCTGAGGCTCCTTACATCAAGTAGTGTAGATGGGGATTTATTCTGCTTGAAGTTGTAACTTCTACCAGCTCCAGAGCAACAAATATGGCAAACAGGTCAGGTTTCGAGAAGAAACTCCAGTTTTTATTCTAATATATCTGTGTATTATAGTGTCTTCAGTTTGGTTTACGATAATAGCACTTTCCTCTCTCCCTCTGTCAGAGTTCAGGGAGCTATCACAGTAGATTGTCTGAGTGATATGATTTTTTTTATTCGGCAGGTCGTGTGTGTTCCAGAGTAGTGAATTCAGAAGTTTGTAGATGATGGAGACTTTGCACGATTAGTGGCTTGGGAGGGGTAGCTGGTCCTGCTTAATCAACTAGGCTATTCCAGCTAGTAGCTTGCAGATAAATTGATCTGGAACCCCTGGCTTGCCTGTTTCCTGACGGACATTACCTAACTTAATCTGTGGCACTAACGAAGGCAGGGATGAAAGAATGTGAGGTGATTAACTACTTTCCTAAGGTAGACGATCAACTACTTTCCTAAGGTAGACGATCAACTACTTTCCTAAGGTAGACGGTCAACTACTTTCCTAAGGTAGACGGTCAACTACTTTCCTAAGGTAGACGATCAACTACTTTCCTAAGGTAGACGATCAACTACTTTCCTAAGGTAGACGATCAACTACTTTCCTAAGGTAGACGATCAGCTACTTTCCTAAGGTAGACGATCAACTACTTTCCTAAGGTAGACGATCACTACTTTCCTAAGGTAGACGATCAACTACTTTCCTAAGGTAGACGATCAGCTACTTTCCTAAGGTAGACGATCAACTACTTTCCTAATGTAGACGATCAACTACTTTCCTAAGGTAGACGATCAACTACTTTCCTAAGGTAGACGATCAACTACTTTCCTAAGGTAGACGATCAACTACTTTCCTAAGGTAGACGATCAACTACTTTCCTAATGTAGACGATCAACTACTTTCCTAAGGTAGACGATCAACTACTTTCCTAAGGTAGACGATCAACTACTTTCCTAAGGTAGACGATCAACTACTTTCCTAAGGGAGTTGACAAAATAAACCATATTCTCACGAACGCTCAGATCAACCAGCCGAAATAATCCGGATGAATGAACGCCAGCTGTTGAATGAATGAACATGAACTCACGCATGCAAGGCGGGATTGATGCTAATGAATACATCAATTAAAAGTCGAAAGTTCATCTCTGAGCGCGACAGATTATTAATCCAGCGACCAACAGCGGCTGCAAGTTTACTGCAGCAAGATCACATCTCCTGCCAACTGCAGCATCCAGACGCGAGATCCTCAGGCGAGGAGATCAATGATGCCGCAACTTGCAACATTATAGACAAGCACCTCAATGATGTTGCAAAAATGTTGAATCACCAGATCACTCCTTCAAGACTGGTCCATCAAGGGAGGGAGGGAGGCGGAGGGGAGAGAGGCGCCTTGATGTTGGTGAAAAGCTTATGATTCAAGGAACTGGAGTCATCACCAGCTTCTCAAGATTAATTCTCCAACACCTTTAATTCCTCAATTGTTGTGTGACCACTACGAGTATAATGGCACTTAAGGAAAACAACAATACCTCAGAACATACAAAAAAAAAAAACTGAACCACAGTAACTATTACTATAATTATAATAATAATACTGATAATAATTATTATTATTAATTATTATTATTATTATTTATTGAAATTACTAGTCATTATTATTATCATTAATATTATTATTATTATTGTTACTACTACTACTATTATTATTACTGTTACTACTGCTATTATTGTTGTTATTATTATTATTATTATTATTATTATTATTATTATTGCCATTATCATTTTTACTATCATTATTATTATTCTTATTTTCATAAGGAAGCGCTAATCCCGTAGGAGTAAAGAACAAGCAGATCTGAACGTTGGAAGGCGAGGAGTAGCTTTAATTCCATGCATCAAGAGTCCCACGGAGGGCCCCAGAGATGGGGTCCAACCTACACAGGTGGGCGAAGGCCTCAGAATAAGCAGCAGTTGTCAGAAATTGGTCGTGACCACTCAGAGGCGTGGTCAGTTACTGGAAGACATGAAGATGCAATCAGGAGTCAATCAGGTGCAGGAGGTGCTGGAGGCTGTGTTAGTCACATCCCTCTGTGTGGACCACATCCCACAGAGTGTAGGCCACATCCCAGAGTAGGCCACATATAAGTGTAGACCACATTTTAGTGTAGGCAACATCTCATACAATGAAGGCTACACACCACACAATCTGGCCACATATCACAAAGTGTGGCTACACACCACACTGTGTGGCTACACACCACACTGTGTGGCTACACACTACACTGTGTGGCTGCACACTACACTGTGTGGCTACACACTACACTGTGTGGCTACACACCACACTGTGTGGCTACACACCACACTGTGTGCCTACATATCACACTGTGTGGTAGCACACCACACAGTGTGGCCACACCATACAGTGCGGCTACACATGACACAGAGTGTAGGCCACATCAAACACAGTATAAGCTACACACTACACAACCTGGTCACACACCACACAATATAGCCACACAAAGAGTAGTGGTCAACAGAGTTAAATCGGAGGCTGCAATAGTGAAGAGCTCTGTTCCACAAGGCACAGTACTCGCCCCCATCTTATTCCTTATCCTCATATCAGACATAGACAGAGAAATACACCACAGCACCGTATCATCCTTTGCGGATGATACTAGGATCTGCATGAGGCTGTCATCTGCTGAGGACGCGGTTAACCTCCAAGAAGATACAAACAAAGTTTTCCAGTGGGCAACGGTAAACAATATGATGTTCAATGAGGACAAATTCCAACTACTCCGTTATGGAAAACTGGAGGAGATAATAACTAGAACAGAGTATACTACAGACTCTGGCCATACAATAGAGCGGAAAAATAATGTAAGGGACCTGGGAGTAGTAATGTCTGAGGATCTCACTTTCAAGGATCACAACATTGCCACGATCGCACGTGCAAAGAAAATGATAGGATGGATAATGAGAACGTTCAAAACGAGAGATGCCAAGCCAATGATGATCCTATTCAAATCACTTGTTCTCTCTAGGCTGGGATACTGCTGTACATTAACATCTCCATTCAAAGCAGAGGAAATCGCAGATCTAGAGAGTGTACAAATGTTATAAAAGGCATTCAGCATGAAGTTATAAATAAAGACAATAGATCAGGTCAGCAAACAAAGGGGGACAGCAGAGGGCAGCAAGGGACTAGCTCCCTTAAGGTTTACTATACTAATAGCAGGAGTGTAAGAAATAAGATAGATGAGCTAAGATTAATTGCAAGTGCAGGAAACATAGATATTATTGCTATAACAGAGACCTGGCTCAATCTGAAAGATAGAGAGATGCCCTCTGAATGTCATATACAAGGCTATAAATTATTCCACACTGGCAGGGTCAACAGGAAAGGTGGTGGAGTAGCGATGTATGTCAGAGACAATTTAAATTGTTGTGTTAGACAAGATATTAAATTAGAAGCGTCAGCCACTGAATCTGTTTGGTTACAGCTTCTCGAGGGCCGAGAAAAACTAATTTTGGGTGTGATTTACAGGGCCCCAAATCTTGATAGGGAGTGCAGTAAACTTCTATGGGACGAAATTCGTAAGGCATCTACATACGAAAATGTTGTGCTAATGGGAGATTTCAACTATAGACAGATTGACTGGAGCAATTTGACAGGAAATTTAGAGTCAGGTGACTTTCTTGATACGATCCAGGATTGTTTTTTTAAAACAGTTTGTGACAGAGCCAACTAGGGGAAATAACCTCCTTGACTTGGCTCTTGCCAGTAGGGAAACACTAATTAATAATCTTGAGGTTAATGATGAGCTTGGGGAAAGTGATCACAAATCACTCAGTTTTAATATATCATGGAATTCCCCTAATAATGGCAATCAAGTCTCCGTCCCTGACTTTCGCTTGGCTGATTTCATAGGACTGAAAAATTACTTAGGTGGGCTGAACTGGAATGACCTGACTAAGGGTCAGTAGGTGGTGATGGTTGCCGATATGATGCTTTCCAGGGCATAGTTCTAGCTGCTCAGTCAAATTATGTTCCAAATAGGGAAATCAGATCAAACAAAAATGATCCTAAATGGATGAACAATAGATTAAAATATCTGATTGGTCAAAAGAGAGGCATATATAGGCAAATCAAAAGAGGAGAGGGGCAATTGAGAAATCGATATATTCAGTTAAAGAGAGAAATAAAAAAGGGAATTAGAAAAGCAAAAAGAGATTATGAGGTTAAAGTTGCAAGAGAATCGAAGACTAACCCAAAAGGATTCTTTCAGGTATACAGAAGTAAGATCAGGGACAAGATAGGCCCACTCAAAAGTTCCTCGGGTCAGCTCACTGACAGTGATAAGGAAATGTGTAGAATTTTAACACCATACTTCCTCTCAGTTTTTACACAGGAGGATACCAGCGATATTCCAGTAATGATAAATTATGTAGAACAGGACGATAATAAACTGTGCACTATTAGGGTCCACAAGTGACATGGTCCTTAGGCAAATAGATAAATTAAAACCTAACAAATCCCCAGGC
The DNA here is from genome assembly GCF_026875155.1 of Cherax quadricarinatus. Classification (NCBI taxonomy): domain Eukaryota; kingdom Metazoa; phylum Arthropoda; class Malacostraca; order Decapoda; family Parastacidae; genus Cherax; species Cherax quadricarinatus. The sequence goes on along the minus strand of NC_069451.1, from coordinate 15,042,948 downwards.
CCTGATGAACTGTATGCAAGGGTTCTAAAGGAATGTAAAGAGGAGCTTAGCACACCTTTGGCTAATCTTTTCAACATATCACTACAAACTGGCATGGTGCCAGATAAGTGGAAAATGGCAAATGTGATACCTATTTTCAAAACAGGTGACAGGTCCTTAGCTTCGAACTATAGACCAATAAGCCTGACCTCCATAGTGGGAAAATTTATGGAATCAATAATTGCCGAGGCAGTTCGTAGCCACCTTGAAAAGCATAAATTAATCAACGAATCTCAGCATGGTTTTACAAAGGGGCGTTCCTGCCTTACGAATTTATTAACTTTTTTCACTAAGGTATTTGAGGAGGTAGATCATGGTAATGAATATGATATTGTGTATATGGACTTCAGTAAGGCTTTTGACAGGGTCCCACATCAGAGACTGTTGAGGAAAATTAAAGCACATGGAATAGGAGGAGAAATTTTTTCCTGGATAGAGGCATGGTTGACAAATAGCAGCAGAGAGTTTGCTAAATGGGGAGAAATCAGAGTGGGGAAGTGTCACGAGCGTGTTCCACAGGGGTCAGTGTTGGGCCCCCTGCTGTTCACAATCTACATAAACGACATAGATGAGGGCATAAAGAGCGACATCGGCAAGTTTTGCCGATGACACCAAAATAGGCCGTCGAATTCATTCTGACGAGGACATTCGAGCACTCCAGGAAGATTTGAATAGACTGATGCAGTGGTCGGAGAAGTGGCAGATGCAGTTTAATATAGACAAATGCAAAGTTCTAAATGTTGGACAGGACAATAACCATGCCACATATAAACTAAATAATGTAGATCTTAATATTACGGATTGCGAAAAAGATTTAGGAGTTCTGGTTAGCAGTAATCTGAAACCAAGACAACATGCATAAGTGTTCGCAATAAAGCTAATAGAATCCTTGGCTTCATATCAAGAAGCATAAATAATAGGAGTCCTCAGGTTGTTCTTCAACTCTATACATCCTTGGTTAGGCCTCATTTAGATTATGCTGCACAGTTTTGGTCACCGTATTACAGAATGGATATAAATTCTCTGGAAAATTACAAAGGAGGATGACAAAGTTGATCCCATGTATCAGAAACCTTCCCTATGAGGATAGACAAAGGGGCCCTGAAACTGCACTCTCTAGAAAGACGTAGAATTAGGGGGGATATGATTGAGGTGTATAAATGGAAGACAGGAATAAATAAAGGGGATGTAAATAGTGTGCTGAAAATATCTAGCCTAGACAGGACTCGCAGCAATGGTTTTAAGTTGGAAAAATTCAGATTCAGGAAGGATATAGGAAAGTACTGGTTTGGTAATAGAGTTGTGGATGAGTGGAACAAACCCCAAGTACCGTTATAGAGGCTAGAACGTTGTGTAGCTTTAAAAAATAGGTTGGATAAATACATGATAGATGTGGGTGGGTGTGAGTTAGACCTGATAGCTTGTGCTAAACCCGGTCGGTTGCCGTGTTCCCCCCTTAAGTCAATGTGACCTGACCTGACTAGGTTGGGTGCATTGGCTAAGCCGGTAGGAGACTTGGACCTGCCTCGCATGGGCCAGTAGGCCTTCTGCAGTGTTCCTTCGTTCTTATGTTCTTATGTACAGAGATCCTTTACTGCACGTATAAGTTCTGTCAAGCACCTTAACTACTGGGAACGCTTGGAAGCACTTGACTTGTACTCGTTGGAACGCAGGAGGGAGAGATATATCATAATCTACACTTGGAAAATCTTGGAAGGAATGGTCCCAAATCTGCACACAGAAATCACTCCCTACGAAAGTAAAAGACTGGGCAGGCGATGCAAAATGCCCCCAATAAAAAGTAGGGGCGCCATTGGTACACTAAGGGAAAACACCATAAGTGTCCGGGGTCCAAGACTGTTCAACAGCCTCCCATCAAGCATTAGGGGAATTGCCAATAAGCCCCTGGCTACCTTCAAGAGAGAGCTGGACAGATACCTAAAGTCAGTGCCGGATCAGCCGGGCTGTGGCTCGTACGTTGGACTGCGTGCGGCCAGCAGTAACAGCCTAGTTGATCAGGCCCTGATCCATCGGGAGGCCTGGTCATGGGCCGGGCCGCGGGGGCGTTGATCCCAGGAATAACCTCCAAGTAACTTCCAGGTAACACCATACAGTGTGGCTACACACCACACAATGTGGCTACACGCCACACAGTGTGGTAACACGCCATACAGTGTGGTTGCACACCACACAGTGTGGTCACACTCCACATAGTGTGGCTAAACACCACATAGTGGAGGCTACACACCACACAGTGTGACCACACAGTGTGGCTACACACGACACAGTGTGGTAACACACTACACAGTGTGGCTACACACCACACAGTGTCACCACAAACCACACAGTGTAGACTACACACCACACAGTGTGGTCACGCACCACCCAGTGGCTACACACCACACAGTGTGGCTTCACACCACACCGTGTGGCTACACACCACACTGTGTGGCTACACACCACACTGTGTGGCTATACACCACACTGTGTAGGTACAGACCACACAGAGTGGCCACACCACACAGCATGGCCACATCCCACACAGTGTAGCCTACACACTACACAATCTGGCCACACCCAACACAATCTGGCTACACACCATACAGTGTGACTACACACCACACAGTGTGACACACACCACATAGTGGCTGCACACCACACTGTGGCTACACACCACACAGTGTGACTACACACCACACAGTGTGGCCACACATCACACAGTGTGGCCACACATCACACAATGTGGCCACACACCACACAGTGTAGGCTACACACCACAAAGTGTGGCGACACACCACACAGTGAGGCCACACACCACACAGAGTGACTACACACCACACAGTGTGGCCACGCACCACACAGTGTAGGCTACACACCACAAAGTGTGGCGACACACCACACAGTGTGGCCACACACCATACAGAGTGACTACACACCACATAGTGTGGCCACACATCACACAGTGTGGCCACGCACCACACAGAGTGACTACACACCACATAGTGTGGCCACACATCACACAGTGTAGGCTACACACCACACAGTGTGGCCACACACCATACAGAGTGACTACACACCACACAGTGTGGCGACACACCATACAGTGTGACTACACACCACATAGTGTGGCCACACATCACACAGTGTAGGCTACACACCACACAGTGTGGCCACACACCATACAGAGTGACTACACACCACACAGTGTAGGCTACACACCACAAAGTGTGGCGACACACCATACAGAGTGACTACACACCACATAGTGTGGCCACACATCACACAGTGTAGGCTACACACCACAAAGTGTGGCGACACACCACACAGTGTGGCCACACACCATACAAAGTGGCTACACACCACACAGTGTGGCCACGCACCACACAGTGTGGCCACGCACCACACAGTGCAGGGTACACACCACATAGTGTGGCCACACACCACACAGTGTAGCCACACACCGCACAGTGTGGCCACCTCCCACACAGTGTAGGCTACACACTACACAATGTGGCTACACACCATAAAGTGTGGCTACACACCACACTGTGGCTATACACCACACTGTGGCTATACACCACACAGTGTGGATACTACACAGTGTGGCCACACACCACCCAGCGGCTACACACCACACAGTGTGGCCACACACCACACAGTGTGGCTACACACCACACAGTATGGCTACACACCACACAATGTGGCCACACACCACACAGTGTGGCTACACACCACACAGTGTGGTTACACACCACACAATGTGGCCACACACCACCCAGTAACTACACACCACACAGTGTGGTTACACACTACACAGTGTGGCTACACCACACAGTGGGGTTTTACACACCACACAAGTGGCTACACACCACCATGTGGCACAGCCACATGTGTAGCTCACACCACACAGTGTGGTTACACACTACACTGTGTGCTAACACCACACTGTGTGCTTACACACCACACAGTGAGCTATGCAACCGCACAGTGTGGCCAGAACACTTCAACTACAGTGTGGCTACACACCACACTGTGTGGCCAACCATACAGTGGGCTATCAACCACACAGTATGGCCACACACCGCACAGTATGGCCACACACCACACAGTGTGACAACACACCATACAGTGTGACCACACACCACACAGTGTGGCACACACCACACTGTAGGGCCTTCACCCGACAAAATGGCCACACACAACATCGGAAACACACCAGAGAATACGGTCGACACACACATGTTTTTGACCACCACCCAGTGTGTGTACAAAATGGATTTGTGGTTTACTGTGTGAACTGTAGTGGTGAAGTACTTGTGTTTGTGCTATGTGTGTGTGTGTGTGTGTGTGTGTGTGTGTGTGTATGTGTGTGTTTTGTGTGTGTGTGTGTGTGTGTGTATGTGTGTATGTGTGTGTGTGTGTGTGTGTGTGTGTGTGTGTATGTGTGTGTGTGTGTGTGTGTGTCCGAGGGGGTCTAGACTCAGCTCCTGGACCACGTTGATCGGAATCAGACTTCTGGCCTCTTGGACCTTGTCATGCCTATTGTTGAAGCTGTGTATTGAGTTTGCTTACACTATGCATCATCCACTCCGAGACTAAAGAAATACTTCCTAACATCCCCATGGCTCATCTGTGTCTTCAGCTTCCACCTATGTTCCCTTGATCCATGTCCTCTGATCTAAGTCTGTCCTTAACTGCCCTAACAATTCCTTTTAAGATTTTTTATGTTGTAATCATATCTCCCCTCGTTCAAGCCCTCTTACACATTCTCTTTGCTTCAGTGCATCAAGAATTGTCTCTATAATTTCTTTTTTCTTTTCCTCTAGGGTGTCATGTAGCTCGGGTGCTAGCGTACTCAGCTCACACACTGAGGTCCTTGGTTCGATCCCCGGTACGAGATCGAACCATGGACCTCAGGTACCTGGGTGTTAGTGGACTGGTGTGGGTCGCATCCTGGGACAAAATTGACCTAATTTGCCCCAAATGCTCAGCATAACAAGCGGCTTTCTATATAGTAATATGTCACTGATGTCAGCTATGGTCTGTATACCTTGTACATGTACTTGTAGAAATAAAGATATTATTATTATTATTATTATTATTATTATTATTATTCACTTTGTGAGTAAATCAGGTCGCAGCTCGGTGACTTATCTTCTTATCCCCTCCTCTCTTTTTTTTTTCACTTTTTAGCTCAGCAAATTCTACGTTACTCTTTGTATAAGTTTCGCTCTTCTTGGTTTTGATCATCAGTGGTGGTGCCAGTGTTTCCATTCACTCTCCTTGTCTCTATAATATCACAGTGTTGAGAGTTCATCCTTGCTTCTTGCTCTCTCTTTCTCTCACTCTCTTGTATTTTAATAACTAAAAAGGCACAACACCGTGACTAGTTAATGGTCCAAGGCGGACCGAAACGTCGTCATGTGTTTTTTTTGCTGCTGTGTGCCGGTTATTTGTGCACTGTCTTGTAATTCTGCCCACACTCCTCCCTTGACCTCTTGTTCAGTTATGGCTTTATCACTGTCTTATGTCCATCAGCGCTGCTTCTCCTTATTATGGCTTTATTTTCCATTATTTTCTTACTATAATAATAAGATTAATATCTTTATTTACTACAAGTACATGTACAAGGTATACGACCATAGCTGACATCAATGACATACTACTATATAGAAAGCCGCTTGTTATGCTGAGCATTTCCCGCAAATTAGGTCAGTTTTGTCCCAGGATGCGACCCACACCAGTCGACTAACACCTAGGTATCCATTTTACTAATGAGTGAAGAGGGACAGCAGGTGTAAGGAAACACGCCCAATGTTTCCACCCTTACCGGGAATCGAACCACGAACCCTCAGCGTGTGAAGCGAGAGCTTTGCCTACCAAGCCACGGGCTAGAGTAAAATAGACACAAATGCAGTATAATGTGATAGTTTATTAACTACGTTTCGCCCATACAGTGGGCTTTATCAAGTAACAAGCAGAGCTGTTTGTGGCTTGACTTGCAGTTATAATATCCCAGCACTGGGTTACTATAACCACAAGTCACAAACATATCTACAGCTCTACAAACAAACAAATCTGTTTATGACATGATAAAGTCCTCTGTGTGGGCGAAAGTTAGTCAATAATGGATCACATTATTCTGTATTTGTGTCTATTTTTCCATTGTCGGTATTTTATACAATTAATCTACTTTTTTTCTCTTACTATTTGGTAGCACTCTGGGAGTATTAGTTATTTTCCTCGAAAGCCTCGTCTCGATAACAGATGTTAAATCAGGGGTGTTCCTCCCCTAATCTTCTTCACTGACTTCATGTTTGTTAGAGACTTTATCTACATTCGAGTACCACATTCTGATTCTTCTATATTTTCCTGTTTTCTCTTACTTTATCTTTAGGGACACTGGAGGAGTCCCTGAGAAGTGTTGGAGCATTTCCACGACTCTTTCCTCAGGTAATCCAAGCTTCCTCAGGGGGTCGGTTTCCTGTTCTGTTTCTCTGCCGCTTCCATCTCCTTTCCCGTGTATGTGGGGATGAGGGTACACAAATGTACTCGCCTAGCTCTATTTGCAGAGGTTGATTTATATCTCCTGGCCCAGTGTATGTGTGTACAGACACTCAGGTGTGCTACTGCTATTTGGACAACATACGGGACGGCTGTAACAGGAGAGGAGCGGCGGCGCCGTGATTGTTCCTGAGAGAGAGAGAGAGAGAGAGAGAGAGAGAGAGAGAGAGAGAGAGAGAGAGAGAGAGAGAGAGAGAGAGAGAGAGAGAGAGAGAGAGAGAGAGAGAGAGAGAGAGAGAGAGAGAGAAACAGAGAGAGAGAGAGAGAGAGAGAGAAACAGAGTGCAACTACAGCTGGGAGTTAGAGCGTGACGAGGCGCCCTGGGCAGGTTGGCTGTATCCTGCCCCACACCACATAAACCACTCTACCCATGAAGACGCTCTGTATATCCCCCTTTCCCCCACACAACATAAACCACTCTACCCCTGGAAACGCTCGATATATTTCGCCCCCTTCTCACCTCCGCACCATACAAACCACTCCACATCTCCATTCATTCTTCAATCTAAAAATCGTTTAAGAGACCCCTTCCTTGAAGACCCTGGGAGTCCCATTAGGGACCATATCAGGGACATTTTTATTCATTTATTTTTATTTAGCAAAATGGATTAACCAGCAGTTTTGCTACACTATTCTATATGACAGTTACACAGTGGAAACACCAGCAGTGTTGCTACACTATTCTATATGACAGTTACACAATGGAAACACCAGCAGTGTTGCTACACTATTCTATATGACAGTTACACAGTGGAAACACCAGTAGTGTTGCTACACTATTCTATATGACAGTTACACAGTGGAAACACCAGCAGTGTTGCTACACTATTCTATATGACAGTTACACAGTGGAAACACCAGCAGTGTTGCTACACTATTCTATATGACAGTTACACAGTGGAAACACCAGCAGTGTTGCTACACTATTCTATATGACAGTTACACAATGGAAACACCAGCAGTGTTGCTACACTATTCTATATGACAGTTTCACAGTGGAAACACCAGCAGTGTTGCTACACTATTCTATATGACAGTTACACAGTGGAAACACCAGCAGTGTTGCTACACTATTCTATATGACAGTTACACAGTGGAAACACCAGCAGTGTTGCTACACTATTCTATATGACAGTTACACAGTGGAAACACCAGCAGTGTTGCTACACTATTCTATATGACAGTTACACAGTGGAAACACCAGCAGTGTTGCTACACTATTCTATATGACAGTTACACAGTGGAAACACCAGCAGTGTTGCTACACTATTCTATATGACAGTTACACAGTGGAAACACCAGCAGTGTTGCTACACTATTCTATATGACAGTTACACAGTGGAAACACAGCAGTGTTGCTACACTATTCTATATGACAGTTACACAATGGAAACACCAGCAGTGTTGCTACACTATTCTATATGACAGTTTCACAGTGGAAACACCAGCAGTGTTGCTACACTATTCTTATGACAGTTACACAGTGGAAACACCAGCAGTGTTGCTACAACTATTTATATGACAGTTACACAGTGGAAACACCAGCAGTGTTGCTACACTAATTCTATATGACAGTTACACAGTGGAAACACCAGCAGTGTTGCTACACTATTCTATATGACAGTTACACAGTGGAAACACCAGCAGTGTTGCTAACTATTCTTATGACAGTTACACAGTGGAAACACCAGCAGTGTTGCTACACTATTTCTATATGACAGTTACACAGTGGAAACACCAGCTGTGTTGCTACACTATTCTATATGAGTTATACAGTGAAACACCAGCAGTGTTGCTACACTATTCTATAGACAGTTACACAGTGGAAACACCAGCAGTGTTGCTCACACATTCTATATGACTGTTTCACAGTGGAAACACCAGCAGTGTTGCTACACTATTCTATATGACAGTTACACAGTGGAAACACCAGCAGTGTTGCTACACTATTCTATATGACAGTTACACAGTGGAAACACCAGCAGTGTTGCTACACTATTCTATATGAGTTACACAGTGGGAACAGAAGCTAGCTATGTTTCCCTGTCATATTCCATCATACAGGATGGGTTTCACACACCTCCAGGTAGGTAACAGTGTCAAAATCTGTCAGTCTGAACTGAGAGACTTCAGCAAGACAAAGAAAAGGCTCAATTAGAGTCTCTGTGAGTCTTTTGAGGGGTTATGGAAGACTCGCTGACCACACCACACAAAGGATAAACTCTGAGTGAGTTCCTGCAGTGTTTGTTATGCGGGATGAGCAGTGACACGCCCGTGTCTTTGCTGGTTCATTCATGCTCTGCTCACGCTCGCTGAGCTGGCCAGGTTCTCTCTCTCTCACAGGAAACTCGGATCAAAACAAGACTTCCAGTGTCTGGAGCATCGGCTGTGGCCCTCGTTGTTGCGCGCGCGTGTACTCGCCTAGTTGTACTCACCTAGTTGTGATTGCGGGGGTCGAATCATAGTTCCTGGCCCCGCCTCTTCACTGGCTGCTACTGGGACACTCTTCCTGCTCCGTGAGCTTTATCATACCTCTTCTTAAAGCTATGTATATATCCTGACTCCACTACAATCACTTCCCAGACTATTCCACTGCATGACAACTCTGTGACTGAAGAAATACTTCTTAACGTTCCTGTGATTCATCCGAGTCTTCAACTTCCAGCTGTGACCCCTTGTTGCTGTGTCTTATCTCTGGAACATCCTGACTGTCCACCTTGTCGATTCCTCTCAGTATTTTATATGTTGTTATCATATCCCCCTATCTCTCCTGTCCTCCAGTGTCATCCGGGACTAGTATTGTTGCAAACCCTGGCACTTTCTCTAGTTTCCTGACGTGCTTGGTTAGGTGCGAGTTCCAAACTGGTGCTGCATACTCCAATATAGGCCTAACGTACACGGTGTACAGGGTCCTGAACGACTCCTTATTGAGATGTAGGAATGCTGTTCTTAAGTTTGCTAGGCGCCCGTATGCTGCAGCAGTAATTTGGTTGATGTGCGCCTCAGGAGATGTGCCTGGTGTTATACTCACCCCAATATACACCGACTGCGGTCTTCTTTGCCCTTCCCCAATCTTCATGACTTTGCACTTATGGGGTTGAATGTCAAGAGCCAGTTGCTGGACCAGGCCTGCAGCCTGTCCAGATCCCTTTGTAGTTCTGCCTGGTCCTCGTCTGACTGAATTCTTCTCATCAACTTTACGTCATCTGCAAACAGGGACACTTCTGAGTCTATTCCTTCCGTCATGTCTTTCACAAATACCAGAAATAATACTGGTCCTAGGACTGACCCCTGTGGAACCCCGCTCGTCACAGGCGCCCACTCTGACACCTCGCCACATACCATGATTCGCCGCTGTCTTCCTGACAAGTATCCCCTGATCCACTGCAATGCCTTCCCTGTTATCCCTGCCTGATCCTCAAACTTTTACACTAATCTCCTGTGTGGAACTTTGTCAAACGCCTTCCTACAGTCCAAGAAAATGCAATCTACCCACCCCTCTCTTTCTTGTCTTATTGCTGTCACCCTGTCATAGAACTCCAGTAGGTTTGTGACACAGGAGTTCCCATCCCTGAAACCGTGCTGGCTGTCACTGATAAAGTGCTCCACCACTCTTCTGATAATCTTCTCAAGACTTTGCATACTATACTTGTCAGTGACACAGGTCTACACGAACAAGGGATATACCAACAGGAGCTGGATGAAATACACAACCGAGGAGGAGGTGAAGCTGCTGCTAAGGGACTTTGATACCTCAAAGGTGGTGGGACCGGACATCTCTCCGTGGGTCCTTAGAGAGAGAGCAGAGACACTGTGCATGCAAATAACCACAATTTTCAACACATCCCTTGAAACTGGGCAACTACCTAAGGTATGGAAGATGACAAATGTAGTCCCCATCTTTAAGAAAGGAGACGGAAACGAGGCACTAAACAATAGACCAGTGTCACTGACGTGTATAGTGTGCAAAGTCATGGAGAAGATTATCAGGAGGAGAGTGGTGGAGCACCTGGAACGGAACAAGGTTATAAACGACAAACAGCATGGATTCGTGGAAGGCAAATCCTGTGTCACAAATCTACTGGAGTTTTATGACAGACATGTATGCATGGAGCCCCAGACCGACATAATGAGATTAGTCACGAGGGAACATTCACCAAATTCAACTTCAATAACAAAAACAAAGTGGGACCAAGTAAACCAAGTCCTAACCGATATAAGCAACACAGACCCCCAACTTATGCCTAGAACAGATTAACTTGGTGGCACTCGATGTATGCACAAGGCTTATTCCTCTAAGAAAAAGGAGGAGTAGATGTAAAATAGAAAGAGACAGACGCTCCCTTTACAGGCGACAGAAAAGAATAACAGAGCGGCTAAAATAGGTCAATATATCTGAAATGCGTAGGGAGACACTGGTCAGAGAAATAGCAAGCATCGAACTTAAGCTAAAGGAATCTTACAGGAGTCAGGAATCGCGGGAAGAACTAAAAGCCATAAATGAAATCGAAAGAAACCCAAAGTATTTCTTCTCCTATGCCAAATCAAAGTCGAGAACAACGTCCAGTATTGGGCCCCTACTTAAACAAGATGGGTCCTACACAGATGACAACAAGGAAATGAGTGAGCTACTCAAGTCCCAATATGACTCAGTTTTTAGCAAGCCGCTAACCAGACTGAGAGTCGAAGATCAAAATGAATTTTTTATGAGAGAGCCACAGAATTTGGTTAACACAAGCCTATCCGATGTCATCCTGACGCCAAATGACTTCGAACAGGCGATAAATGACATGCCCATGCACTCTGCCCAAGGGCCAGACTCATGGAACTCCGTGTTCATCAAGAACTGCAAGAAGCCCCTATCACGAGCCTTTTCCATCCTATGGAGAGGGAGCATGGACACGGGGGTCGTCCCTCAGTTACTAAAAACAACAGACATAGCCCTACTCCACAAAGGGGGCAGTAAAGCAACAGCAAAGACCTAAAGACCGATAGCACTAACATCCCATATCATAAAAATCTTTGAAAGGGTTCTAAGAAGCAAGATCACCACCCATCTAGAAACCCATCAGTTACACAACCCAGGGCAACATGGGTTTAGAACAGGTCGCTCCTGTCTGTCTCAACTATTGGATCACTACGACAAGGTCCTAGATGCACTAGAAGACAAAAAGAATGCAGATGTAATATATACAGACTTTGCAAAAGCCTTCGACAAGTGTGACCATGGCGTAATAGCGCACAAAATGCGTGCTAAAGGAATAACAGGAAAAGTCGGTCGATGGATCTATAATTTCCTCACTAACAGAACACAGAGAGTAGTAGTCAACAGAGTAAAGTCCGAGGCAGCTACGGTGAAAAGCTCTGTTCCACAAGGCACAGTACTTGCTCCAATCTTGTTCCTCATCCTCATATCCGACATAGACAAGGATGTCAGCCACAGCACCGTATCTTCCTCTGCAGATGACACCCGAATCTGCATGACAGTGTCTTCCATTGCAGACACTGCAAGGCTCCAGGCGGACATCAACCAAATCTTTCAGTGGGCTGCAGAAAACAATATGAAGTTCAACGATGAGAAATTTCAATTACTCAGATATGGTAAACACGAGGAAATTAAATCTTCATCAGAGTAGAAAACAAATTCTGGCCACAAAATACAGCGAAACACCAACGTCAAAGACCTGGGAGTGATCATGTCGGAGGATCTCACCTTCAAGGACCATAACATTGTATCAATCGCATCTGCTAGAAAAATGACAGGATGGATAATGAGAACCTTCAAAACTAGGGAGGCCAAGCCCATGATGACACTCTTCAGGTCACTTGTTCTATCTAGGCTGGAATATTGCTGCACACTAACAGCACCTTTCAAGGCAGGTGAAATTGCTGACCTAGAAAATGTACAGAGAACCTTCACGGCGCGCATAACGGAGATAAAACACCTCAATTATTGGGAGCGCTTGAGGTTCCTAAACCTGTATTCCCCAGAACGCAGGCGGGAGAGATACATGATTATATACACCTGGAAAATCCTAGTGGGACTAGTACCGAACTTGCACACGAAAATCACTCACTACGAAAGCAAAAGACCTGGCAGACGATGCAACATCCCCCAATGAAAAGCAGGGGTGTCACTAGCACGTTAAGAGACCATACAATAAGTGTCAGGGGCCCGAGACTGTTCAACTGCCTCCGAGCATACATAAGGGGGATTACCAATAGACCCCTGGCAGTCTTCAAGCTGGCACTGGACAAGCACCTAAAGTCGGTTCCTGACCAGCCGGGCTGTGGCTCGTACGTTGGTTTGCGTGCAGCCAGCAGTAACAGCCTGGTTGATCAGGCTCTGATCCACCAGGAGGCCTGGTCACAGACCGGGTCGCGGGGGCGTTGACCCCCGGAACTCTCTCCAGGTAAACTCCAGGTAACAGAAGTAAGACATGAGAGAGAGGGATGGGTTGATTGCATTTTCTTGGACTGCAAGAAGGCCTTCGACACAGTTCCTCACAAGAGATTAGTGCAGAAGCTGGAGGATCAGGCATGTGTAACAGGAAGTGCACTGCAATGGATCAGAGAATACCTGACAGGGAGGCAACAATGAGTCATGGTACGTGATGAGGTATCACAGTGGGCGCTTGTGACAAGCGGGGTCCCACAAGGGTCAGTCCTGGGACTAGTGCTATTTTTGGAATATGTGAATGACATAACGGAAGGGATAGACTCAGAAGTGTCCATGTTTGCAGATGTGAAGTTAATGAGAAGAATTAAATCAGATGAGGATCAGGCCGGACTACAAAGAGACCTGGACAGGCTGGAGACGTGGTCCAGCAACTGGCTCCTAGAATTTAACCCCCGCCAAATGCAAAGTCATGAAGATCGGGAAAGGGCAAAGAAGACCGCAGACAGAGTATAGGCTAAGTGGGCAAAGACTGCAAACCTCACTCAAGAAGAAAGATTGAGGGGTGAGTATAATACCGAGCACGTCTCCGGAAGCACACATTAACCAGATAACTGCTGCAGCATATGGGCGCCTGGCAAACCTGAGAATAGCGTTCCGATACCTTAGTAAGGAATCGTTCAAGACACTGTACACCGTGTACGTCAGGCCCATACTGGTGTACGCAGCACCAGTTTGGAACCTACACCTGGTCAAGCACGTCAAGAAATTAGAGAAAGTGATAAAGTTTGCAACAAGGTTAGTTCCAGAGCTAAGGGGAATGTCCTACGAAGAAAAGTTATGGGAAATCAGCCTGACGACACTGGAGGACAGGAGGGTCAGGGGAGACATGATAACGACATACAGAATACTGCGTGGGATGGATAAAGTGGACAGAGATAGGATGTTCCAGAGATGGGACACAGAAACAAGGGTCACAATTGGAAGGTGAAGACTCAGATGAGTCAAAGGGATGTTAGGAGGTATGTCTTCATCCATAGAGTTGTTAGGAAGTGGAATAGTCTGGCAAGTGATGTAGTGGAGGCAGGAACCATACGTAGTTTTAAGACGAGGTATGATAAAGCTCACGGAGCAGGAAGAGAGGGGACCCAGTAGGGGTCAGTGAAGAGGCGGGGCTAGGAGCTGAGTCTCGACCCCTGCAACCACAAATAGGTGAGTACACACACACACACACGCGCGCACACACACACACACACACACACACACACACACACACACACAGTACACACAGGCTGGGACACCAGATGTACCACAGGCTGGGACACCAGATGTACCACAGGCTGGGACACCAGATGTACCACAAGCTGGGACACCAGACTTACCACAGGCTGGGACACCAGATGTACCACAGGCTGGGACACCAGATGTACCACAGGCTGGGACACCAGATGTACCACAGGCTGGGACACCAGATGTACCACAGGCTGGGACACCAGATGTACCACAGGCTGGGACACCAGATGTACCACAGGCTGGGACACCAGATGTACCACAGGCTGGGACACCGTACCACAGGCTGGCACATCAAATGCACCACCGGAAGGGTCGCTTCCCTCAGGGTAGAGTGTACCACCTGTGCTCCACAACCAGCACAGATCACAGAGAACACACACCACATTTCTTACACGAGGCACAGCATGAGGAACAAGCTGTTATCGAGACAATGTTCTGTTGAGAAAGCTTCATTATATTTCATTCTAAGTGGAGCTTTATCAAGTCAATGACCTGATAAAGCTTTACACAGAGAGAAACATGACTTGATAAGGCTCTACACAGAGTGAAATTGAACTTGATGAATCTCAACATAGAGCGAAACGTGAATTCATAAAGCACACGACCTGAAAAAACTCTACACGGGGTGTAGAGTTGTTTTCAGGTTGTGTACACTGTGTGTACACCTTGTACACCCTGTGTCTAAAGCAGGATTTTTAGTTATTGGATCACTCTGACGCTACCCCCCCCCCTCCCTCCCTCATCCCTTTCCTCGGATCAAACCTCATCACCTCCCGTTCACCAGCGTATTGGCCCTCTACAGGTTTAGCGCTTGAGAGATGAGATCAAGGTCGTTTCCATCGAGAACACCCTGAGATGTGTATCTCTCAGTGTATGTACACCCTGAGATGTGTATCTCTCAGTGTATGTAACACCCTGAGATGTGTATCTCTCAGTGTATGTACACCCTGAGATGTGTATCTCTCAGTGTATGTACACCCTGAGATGTGTATTCTCAGTGTATGTACACCCTGAGATGTGTATCTCTCAGTGTATGTACACCCTGAGATGTGTATCTCTCAGTGTATGTACACCCTGAGATGTGTATCTCTCAGTGTATGTACACCCTGAGATGTGTATCTCTCAGTGTATGTACACCCTGAGATGTGTATCTCTCAGTGTATGTGAACCTTGAGATGTGTATCTCTCAGTGTATGTACACCCTGAGATGTGTATCTCTCAGTGTATGTACACCCTGAGATGTGTATCTCTCAGTGTATGTACACCCTGAGATGTGTATCTCTCAGTGTATGTGAACCTTGAGATGTTTTTCTCTCAGTGTATGTACCCCCTGAGTGGTATCCTCATGAAGTACACCTGAGAGTTATCTTCAGGTAGTACACCCTGAGATGTTATCTCTCAGTGTTGTACACCCTAAATTTGGTACTCTCAGTGTATTACCCGAGAGTGTACTTCAGTGATGTACACCTGAGATGTGTATCTCTCCGTGATGTACCCCTGAATGTGTATCTCTCAGGTAACACCCGAGATGTTATCTCTCATGTAGTACACCCTGGATGTTATCTCTCATGTAAGTACACCCTGAATTGTATCCTCCGTTTTGTACACCCTGAATGTTTTCTCTCAGTTATTACCCCGGGAAATGGTACCCCTCAGTGTATGTACCCCCTGAGATGTGTATTCTATGTATGTCCCCCTGAGTTTGGTATCTCTCATGTTTTTACACCCTGAGATTGTATCTCTCATGTATGTCACCCTAGTGGTATCTCTCATTTTATGTACACCCTGAGATGTGTATCTCTCCGTGTATGTACCCCCTAGATGTGTATCTCCCGGTATGACCCCCCTGGAGTGTTCCTCAGTGTATGTGAACCTTAAAGATTGTACTCTCTGTATGAAAACCCTGAATTTTTATCTCTAGTGTATGTACCCCTGAATTTACTCTCAGTGTATGTACCCCTAGATGTTTCTCCATGTATGAACCCTGAGATTTATCTCTCATGATGTTTTCCCCTGAGATGTGTATCCTCAGTGTATGACACCCTATTTTGGTATCTCTCGTGAAAGTACACCCTGAATTGATCTCTCAGTGTATGTACACCCTGAGATGTGATCTCAGTTAAATATACTAGATGTCGTACCTCAAACATACTGAAATACATCGGGAAATGAGTATTTCCAAGTGTATTTCACAGTAAAATGTAGCCTCCATGTAACATAGTACACCAAATGTGTGTATCTCGCATATATTATACACTGTGAGGTGTAACCCCAGTGTATGTCTCCGGGTGGTTTCTCCTGTATATACCAAAAAATTTACTATATTTCCTTTAAAGAGACTGGAAAATTCCTATAAGGTACACTGGTTCTTCCCTGACTTACTTGGGCAAGACCTTACACCACCATCAAAGCACTGAACATTCCAGCAGATAAGCCATGTAACTCACTTTAGTACCGGATCTAAGTCAATAATTTAAAAAAAATAAACGAAAGTTCAATAATATTTGTAATATAAGTCACTTTAATGTCTTTTTAAATCAATTTTTATTTTTAACTTTAGTGGTTAGATTCAAATTTACTAAAAATAGTAAAAAAAGTCTCAATAAAAGGTCTGTAGAGATTTCGTGGATTTAGAATTATGTATAGATTTCATTTTTTTTCTTCTTTACTCAAAGTATTTTGGTATGATGATGGGAGCACCTCTTGGCATAGTTCTTGCACATCAGTGGCTTTATATACAGAAAAATATGTTAATAAGTAGGGATATGACAAAAACATTTTTTTTTTTTTGGCTGATGTCTGTACCGACACTCGATTTTAGTTCTGACACCAATACCTTGGCACACCTCTATTAATAAGATATAACATGCGGGTTATGGTATGTTACTTATAAGACATTTTGTCTAGCAGCGAGTTTGCCAGTTCTTGAGAATCGATAAATTTCCAAGTGGGTGAAACGCTTTTCTAAGGAAATGTCGTATACTGAGAGCTGTTAACATTTACAGCGATCATTCAAATGGTTGACATGACTTTATCAGAGGCAGAGCATATCTCCACATATTCATCACAGCCTGGTTGATCTGGTACCTGGTGAGAGTTATTGTAGCCGGTGTCTCCTCTTGAAGGCTTCAACTATGTTTGCTCCGCAGTGTTTCGAGATATCTGTCGGTAGTTGATGATATTAGTCTGGGACCCGGATGTTGATACAGTGTTCCCTTATCTGTCCTCAAGTGAACCCCTGCTCCTCATCTTCCACTTCCTCCCATATCTCTCACTACAGTACGTTGTTATGGCAGTGTGCAGATTTGGAACCAAGCCCTCGAGTACCTTCCAGGTATATGTTATCATGTATCTCTCTCTCTTTCGCTCCAATGAGTACATGTTCAAGAATTGAACATGTACTCATGTACATTCTTTACTGGCTCAATGTGAGCCGTAAACGATCTCTGTGTTTGTTCCATCTCTGATATTTATCCTGCTTTGAACAGGGCCGTCAATACTGAGCAATATTCTAAGTGAGGGAGCACTAGCCATTTGAAGAGTGTCACCACTGAAAGTTCTCAGTACCCACCCCGTCATCCTCCTGGCTGTCGTGATGATATCCTCATCATCCCACCCACAGGTTGACGATATCCCCATCATCCCTCTCACACATTGATGATATACTCATCATCCCTCCCACATGTTGATGATATACTCATCATCCCTCCCACATGTTGATGATATCCTCATCATCCCTCCCATGTATTGATGATATCCTCATCATCCTACCTACATGCTGATATCCTCATCATCCCTCCCACATGTTGATGATATCCTCATCATCCCTCCCATGTGTTGATATCCTCATCATCCCTCCCACACGTCGATAATATACTCATCATCCCTCCCACACGTCGATGATATACTCATCATCCCTCCCACATGTTGATGATATCCTCATCATCCCACCCACATGTTGATATCCTCATCATCCATTCCGCACGTAAATGATATCCTCATCATCTGTCCTGTTGGGTTCGGTAACGCGGATTAGTGAGAAACACTCACATAGGCTGTTAAGAACGTATATTAGACAGAATATATGGCGAGCACCAAGCCTGACCTGCCGCCTGTCTAACGCCTCTACCTGAACTGACTCCCCAGTGCCTCAGAGGGTGAGCCGTCTTCAAATCATGCTAGGTCAGCTGTAACAGTGAATAACAGTCAGTGATTCACATAGGAGCATAGGATCAGTAACGGTCGGTGTATGAGTCATTACTACTGATACTACTGGTAACTGGTTACTTGTAACTGGTAACTGGTACTACTGAGAGCTCGGCGACGCTAACGTATGGCGTCCTGACATACAGCTAATACAACTAGAGGCGACAGGTACGGCTTGGGCTGATTGTATACAATGTCAAAGTACACAACAATTGAACATTATAACATAAGGAGACTATCAGAATGGAAGCTAACGTAACTTACTGTAATGCATTACAAGGTATGATATAGCATAATTCATAGAATGAACTCAACATTGGGATTACACAATAGAAGTGAAAAAAAATGTGTTCGATCGATCTGTATCATGTGATCTACAGATTCTGAGGAAGGAATATATACAAAGAAAAAAGTGTTTAACAGAAAGGCAGACTTGGTGCACTCAAATCTACTGTTAAATCTCAGAATTCGGAGAGAATGTGAACAAAACAAAAAAAAAAATTCTTGAATATTAATAAGTTGATACTGTAATTATTCATCTATACAGGTTATTTACATTTAACCCCAACTCTGCTAGGGTGAGATTGACATATGCAGAATGGGTGTCATCTCTGGGAGGATCAAACTCTGTTGCACTGGCTAACTCATGCTGTATTTGAGGCAAACCTGAATTGGAAGTTACAAATGATACTTGAGGATTTCTCAATACCTGTCGTGTACGTAGGGAATAACGACATTCAGGTTGATCGTCTGACTGAGTATCAGAGGTAGAGAGTACAGGATCAGGAGGATTGTCAGAGTCTGTCACATTAGTCTGGGTTGGAACATCATTATCATCACATACTAACTTCATATGATCTAAATGTGATTCTTAATACTGACCAGTACTAATTTCTCTAACCTTATACTTATTGCCAGTGATATGTTCAACTACTCGATAAGGACCAACAAACTTTTGATCAAGCTTAGGCATTGCAGACGTTTTGTTAAAGTTAGTCAGCATAACTCTCGAACCTACTTTGATTTTGGATGGCTTTGCTCGAGTGTTTGCGACTCTTGTAAATTCTGCTGTTGATTTATGAAGTGTTTCACGGATTCTTCTAAAAACACTTTGAGCCAAGCTGGTACGAGTTGCTATGAAATCATCAGGGTAGTAATTTGGTTTCGGATTAGAATATAGCAACTCATCTACACCGTACAATGCATAATGTGGAGTGTCACCTATGGAAACATTGTAAGCAGAATTTATAGCACACTGCACATTAGGTATAACTTCATCCCAAGTTTCACTGTTGGGATTGGATGTCCTCATCATCCCACCCACATGTTGATGATATCCTCATCATCCATTCTGAACGTCAATGATATTCTAATCATCCATCCCACACGTTGATGATATCCTCATCAACCCTGACTGATCAGACACTGATCCACCGGGAAGCCTGGTCGTGGACCGGGCCGCAGGGGCGTTGATCCCCGGAATATCCTCCAGGTAGACTCCTGGTAACCCTCCCACACGTGGCATAACGCAAAACCTCGATGAAAAACAAATGAATGTTGACCAACCGTCAGTCCAATTTTTCTCTCTCTCGAGAAAGGCCACGACCGTCTTCTTCCTTCCAATAACTCATAAAACAAGAGATCAACTCTTCAGAAACTCGGTCTAGCGAATTGGGACAAACAAAGAGTGATCTGACACTGTTATTTCGCCACAACGACAGGACAACCTAGCAGGCGTTCTCATCGGGGGTTTTCCAAGGTACACACACACACACGCACACACACACACACACACACACACACACACACACACACACACACACGATGTAGTGGATGTAGTGGAGGCAGGATCCATACATAGCTTTAAGCAGAGGTATGATAAAGCTCACGGCTCAGGGAGAGTGACCTATTAGCGATCAGTGAAGAGGCGGGGCCAGGAGCTCGGACTCGACCCCCGCAACCTCAACTAGGCAACTAGGTGAGTACACACACACACACACACACTACAAAATGGTAACTAACACACACACACACACACGCACACACAGGATCTGCAGCCTGAAATTCTCAGAAGTGGCATTCAACACCGTTTATAATGGAATCACCGCCTTTAAGTAAGTTTATTTAGGCACATTGAGTACAATTTTCATACATAGTAAGGCATGCTTAACAATTCGCAAATGGGCGGAACTATTTACAAACATTATCTTTCAGTCCACAAGAGGATTTGAACCTACACTGCATCCAAGTACGTAATGCTTCACCCCGTCAGTTAGATCTAGCTGAGTGGCGTAAGTACTACGTGCTTCGATGCAGAGTTTGTAGGCTTGAATCCTGCTGTGGACTGAGAGATTATGTTGATAGTAACACATGTGTAAATTACATATGATAATCCCCCCAAAAAAGTCGGACGAAGTGATTTATTTCCATTGGGATTCTTGGAATCTTTAGTGTGTACATCACCGCGAGAAAATTAACGCGCGATGCTCACTACGTCTCAGAGGACTTGGATGCTTCTAAAGACTAACAGGAACAACGACAGCACAACGGGAGGAATAAACAACACAAGAGGAGTGACAACAGCACAACTGGAGGAACACCCACAGCACAACAGAAGGAACAACAACAGTACAATCAAAAGAGCAACAGCACAACGGTCCACAACAGAACAGGTTGAGGGATAAAACACATTAGTAACGGAGCTCAGTATGTATAAGGCAAGAACTTGTCACCCCTCCTATAACCTCCTGTTACCCCCTCCTGTCACCTTTCCTGCCACCTCTCCTGTCACCCCCTACTGTCACCCTTCCTGCCACCCCTTCTATCACCCTTCCTGCCACCCCTTCTATCACCCCTCTTGTCACCCCTCTTGCCATTCCTATCACCCCTCGTGGCACCCTTTCTGCCACCCCTCGTGTCACTCCTCCTGTTACCCCCCTGAGGGTTAATAATTGACATAATAGAGGTAGGTAGTGTGGCACCTACTTGCCTCGAACGAATGAACGAAGAAGTTCAGGTAAGATCCCAATGGGATAAGCGGGGAAGACGGGACAGACGAAGAGTAGCGCTGAAGAGGTGTGTTCTTAGTCGTAGAAATAGAGCCAGGGCTTAACCCTGCAGTAGGTTAGTCACAGGACGAGGCAGGCAGGGAAGAACATCAGAGGGCAGCATACTGGTGGTGTTATTGGATGAGATTAGGCCCCTGGGTGAATAGAGGGCAGCAGTTGTAAGGAGACCTACCCTTACGTCTCAACCCGTCCAAGACTGTAGTTCCCTGGGACCTTTTGTTGTGAGTAAGATGCTCTGAGCTACGAGGTAAAAGGATTTGTTTTTCTTCAAGAAATTTCAAGTCTAGGAGCGAGCGCTGAATTCCGAGACCGTATATTCATTTTATTAATCCACGTCTTAACACCGGTCTTCAGGACCAGTCTGGTCTAGGAACAAGTTGCTAAAGTGATCATGAATATCAATATTACCTAAGTAATCATCTCATGAGCTGAGGGGACCTGAGGTGTGGGTTTTGTGCCTAACCCTATCAACCTTTTTTTTTTTTTTTCACTAACATTATTAAGTACACAGATATCTGTTAACCAACATTTGAATAACTCTGACAGGTACTGGGGTTTCTTACACAGGACTGGAATGTTTTCTTACACAAGATAAAACGTTCCAGCAGGTACTGGAGTTTCTTACACTGGACTGGAGTGTCTTCTTACACAGGATTATAACGTTAAAGCAGGTACTGGAGTTTCTTACACTGGACTGGAGTGTTTTCTTACACAGGATTATAACGTTCCAGCAGGACAGGCATTTTCTAGCACATTTTCCCCTGGTTCCGACCCACAACAGTCTGCTAACACACAGGAACCTATTTTAACTGCTAGGTGGATAGGGGCAGCAGAGGTCTGCAGTCCACTGAATGCGATAGTGAGGGAAAGGGTGCGGGATAGAGTGACAGAAATGCATACACAAGTGTTACTGATGTGTGTACAGATGTTAGTGCCTTGTGTGCAAGTATTGGCAGAGTGTGTACTTGTGTGTACTCCTTCACAGGTGTGGCCGAGTGTGCAGGTGTTCGAGAGGACGTATGTGTATAGGAGGCACACAGGTAGTGGGAGGCGCACAGGGAGTGGAATTCACATACACACACACACACACACACACACACAACACACACACACACACACACAAAACTAGCTCCTGGAGTTTAACACCAAATGCAAAGTTATAAAGATTGGGGAAGAGCAATGAAGACCGCAAACAGAGTACAGGCTAGGGGGAGAAAGACTGCAAAACTCACTCAAGAAAAAGGATCTTGGAGTTTGTATAATACCGAGCATATTTCCTGAGGTGCACATCAACCAAATAACTGCTGCAGCATATGGGCGCCTGGCAAACATAAGAATAGCGTTTTGACACTTTAGCAAGGAATCGTTGAAGACTCTGTACACCGTGTATGTCAGGCCCATATTGGAGCATGCAGCGGCAGTATGGAACTCACATCTGATCAAGCACGTCAAGAAATTAGAGAAAGAGTAAAGGTTTGCAACAAGACTAGTCTCGGGGTTAAGGGGTATGTACTACGGAGAGAGGTTTAGGGAAATGGACCTGACGACACTGGAGGACAGGAGAGATAGGGAAGACATAATAACGACATACAAAATACTGAGAGGAATTGAAAAGGTGGATAGGGACGGAATATTTTACAGATGGGACACAGCAACAACGGGTCATAACTGGAAGTTAAAGATTAAAATGAGTCACTGGGATGTTAGGAAGTTTTTCTTCAGCCACTGGGTTGTCAAGAAGTGGAATAATCCGGAGAGTGATGTAGTGGAAGCAGGATCCATACACAGCATTAAGAAGAGATACGATAAAGCTCATGGAGCAGGGAGTGACCTAGTGGTGACCAGTGAAGAGGCGGGGCCAGGAGCTGTGAATAGACCCCTGCAACCACAAATATGTAATAAGACACACATACACACACACACATATATATACACACAGGAAGAGCATATACCTAGTGGCAATCAGCGAAGACGCGGGCCCGGGAGCTGTGACTCGACCTTTGCAACCACACAAGAACAATAAGGGAAGATGAAAGTCACTTTGAAAAAGCATATTTCACCAAAGACTACAACAGAAACAAAGTTACATACTCCAAAGTCACATAAGACAAAAACAACAACTGTTAAGAATCGAGCCAAAAGGCTGTAGGAGGAGGATTATTTAGCACCGATGGAGAGTGACAGAGACGTACGCTAAGAGTTTAGCAAAAGATTCAGAGAGTTTTTACAGAAGAAAGTGGAGAGTTAGCAAAGGTACTGTTGTCAGACCAGATCAACAGGTTCTAGAAAGTATCGGCACAACAAAGGCAGCGATGAGAGTACTAAGTGTGCTTCATTTAACAAAAGCAATAATGCCAGATAACTTATCTCCATGGATGCTGAGAGAAGGAGCCGAGCCACTGTGTGACCCAATAACAAAAGGTGTTTAACCAGTCTCTCCAATGTGGACAAAAATTAGTGCCGACATCTTTAACATTAATATTGTCAAAAGTTCTGGAGGAGACAGTATGGAAAAAGATTTAGGAGAACTTAGAGCGAAGGTTCTTTACAAAAAAAAAAACAAAAAAAAATCCCGTTTCACAAATTTCCTAAAGTTCTGTAACAATCACAAAGATAAAACTAGTTAATGGTCCAAGTTAGACCGAAACGTCATCATAAGTTTTTCTTAAACGTGCGGGTTATTTGTGTATTGTTCCAGTCACGGTATTGTGTTTTTTTTTTATTCCTTACAACAGCAGAGATAAGTGGAGAAAGAAGAGGAAGAGGCAGGATTAAAAGACAGTTCTGAAGCGGGTCAAGGAGTACCTGAATGACACAAGATAGAGAGTAAGGAACGGATGAGATGTCAGACTGGGAGGGAGTAACGAGTGGGGTTCCACAAGTACCAGGACCGATACTGTTCTTAATATATGTGAATGACCTACCAGAGAGGATTAAGTACTATGTCTCTTGTTTACGGAGATGACAAGATCATGCGATTTCGAGGTGAGAACAGATCAGACACAGAGTACAACATGGGAGGAGAGAAGTTACAAATATCAGAGAGTAGAAAGGACCTGGGGTGAATACATCACCAAG
>NC_069451.1:14973303-15013303 GCF_026875155.1 Cherax quadricarinatus | reverse complement strand
GCCACAAAATAGAGCGAAGCACCAACGTCAAAGACCTGGGAGTGATCATGTCGGAGGATCTCACCTTCAAGGACCGTAACATTGTATCAATCGCATCTGCTAGAAAAATGACAGGATGGATAATGAGAACCTTCAAAACTAGGGATGCCAAGCCCATGATGACATTCTTCAGGTCACTTGTTTTATCTAGGCTGGAATATTGCTGCACACTAACAGCACCTTTCAAGGCAGGTGAAATTGCTGACCTAGAAAATGTACAGAGAACCTCCACGGCGCGCATAACGGAGATAAAACACCTCAATTACTGGGAGCGCTTGAGGTTTCTGAACCTGTATTCCCTGGAACGCAGGCGGGAGAGATACATGATTATATACACCTGGAAAATCCTAGAGGGACTAGTACCGAACTTGCACTCGAAAATCACTCACTACGAAAGCAAAAGACTTGGCAGACGATGCAACATCTCCCCAATGAAAAGCAGGGGTGTCACTAGCACGTTAAGAGACCATACAATAAGTGTCAGGGGCCCGAGTCTGTTCAACTGCCTCCAAGCATACATAAGGGGTATTACCAACAGACCCCTGGCAGTCTTCAAGCTGGCACTGGACAAGCACCTAAAGTCGGTTCCTGACCGGCCGGGCTGTGGCTCGTACGTTGGTTTACGTGCAGCCAGCAGTACAGCCTGGTTGATCAGCCTCTGATCCACCAGGAGGCCTGGTCACAGACCGGGCCGCGGGGGCGTTGACCCCCGGAACTCTCTCCAGGTCTCCAGGCAAACTCCAGATTATATATAATATTATATATATATTATATATATATATATATATATATATATATATATATAATATATATATATACAACACACACACACACCCCTTTCGTGGTTTCTCGCATTACCTGGAGAGGGTTTTGGGGTCAACGCCCCCGCGGTCCGGTCTGAGACCGGGCCTCATGGTGGATCAGGGTCTGATCAACCAGGCTGCTACTGTTGGCCGCACGTAAACCGACGTACGAACCACAGACCAATTGATCAGGTACTGACTTAAGGTGCCTGTCCAGCCCCTTCTTGAAGAAAGCCAGGGGCCTATTGGTGATCCCCCTTATGTATGCTGGGAGGCAAGTTGAACAGACTGGGGCTCCTGGCCCAAGACTGAGGGAACGTTGTATCTCCTGCCAAGTCTTTTGCTTTCGTAGGGAGAGATTTTCATGTGTAAGTTTGGTACCAATCCCTCTAGGATTTTCCAGGTGTATATTATCATGTATCTTTCTCGCCTGCATTCAAGGGAATATAAATCAAGGGACTTCAACCGTTCCCAATAATATAAGTGCTTTTATCGTACTTATGTGTGCCGTGAAAGTTCTCTGTATATTCTCCAGGTCAGCAATTTCGCCTGCTTTGACGGGGGCAGTTAGTGAACAGCAGTATTCCAACCTAGAGAGAACAAGCGATTTGAAGAACATCATCATGGGCTTTGCATCCCTAGTTCTGAAGGTTCTTATTATCCATCCTATCATTTTTCTGGCAGATGAGGTAGATACATTGTTGTGGTCTTTGAAGGTGAGATCCTCTGATATTATCACTCCCAGATCTTTCACATTACTTTTTCGCTCTATTGTGTGTTTCTTTTATACTCTGATAAAGTTTTAATTTCCTCAACTTCTCCATATATGAGTAGCTTGAAATTTCTCTTCATTGAACTTCATATTATTTTGTCCAGCCCATTTAAAGATTTGGTTGATGTCAGCTAGGAGTCTTCCGGAGTCTTCGAAGGGGGTCTCTTGTCATGGCAATTCGGGTGTCATCCGCAAAGGAAGACACGGAGCTATGGCTTACATCTCTGTCTATGTCAGATATGAGGATGAGGAACAAGATGGAAGTGAGTACTGTGCCTTGTGGAACAGAGCTTTTCACTGTAGCTACCTTAGACTTTACTCTGTTTACTATTACGTTTTGCGTTATCAAGAAATTGTACATATAACAGGACAGCTGGTGGGTATGAGGCCCAGATAACACCTCACGGTCAACATCCGACACCTCACCCGTCCCTTTATAATTTAATCAAATTCGTATAATCCTTAACCAATATTCATATTAAAACCAACACTATATTTTATGTAGCTTGAGATATATATATGTGTATATAGATGTATATATATATATATATATATATATATATATATATATATATATATATATATATATATATATATATATATATATATATATATATACATGTGTGTGTGTGTGTGTATGCAGAGAGGTGTTGTCCAGTGTGTGTGTGTGTGTGTGTTTGTGTGTGTGTGTTGACAACACCAGACTGGTGCCGTTTGTGTCTCTGTACCGTAGCTTGACTCCTTATCTGACCATGACCGCCAACACGACGCTGAACTTTTACGAGGCTACATCTCCTTCATCCTTGGATCCTGGTGTCCTTGCCATCCTAGACGTCCTTAAAGGAGATCCTTCCAGGAGCTTATGAAGCAACCAGGGTATATGTCAGGCTTAGTCGTTGAGCTCTTAGACAAATACAGCTTCTGATCCCTACCTCAAACGAGGGAAAAATGCCAATTTGATGTCATATCTGCCAAGCTGGGCTTTATCCTGGTGGTCTGAACCACCAGACAAGGTCAGTGTGTGTGTGTGTGTGTGTGTGTGTGTGTGTGTGTGTGTGTGTGTGTGTTGTGTGTGTACTTGCCTATTTGTGGTTGCAGGGGTCGAGTCCTTGCTCCTGGCTCCGTCTCTTTGCTGATCGCTACTAAGTGCACTCTCTCCCTGCTCTAAGAATCTTATCGTACCTCTCCTTAAAGTTATGTATGGATCCTGCCTCCATTACTTCACTCTGCAGATTGTTCCACTTCCTGACAATCTCTAAGGCCAAGGAAGTACTTCCTTACATCCCTATGACTTATCAGAGTTTTTAACTTCCAGTTGTGTCCCCTTGTTCTGTGTCCCATCTCTAAAACATTCTGGCCCTGTTCACCTTGTCAATTTCTCTCGGTATTTTGTACGTCGTTATCATGTCTTCCTTATCCATTCTGTTCTCCAGTGTCATCAAGTTGAGTTCCCTTAACCTCTCCTCATAGCGCATATCGTTTAGCTCCGGCACTAGTCTTGTTGCAAACTTTTGCACTTGCTCTACTTCTGGATGTGTTTGACCAGGTGTGGGTTCCTTACTAGTGCTACATATGGGCCTGACGTACACGGTATAACAGTGTCGTGAATGACTGCTTGCATAGATGCCAAAACGCTGTTCTCAGGTTTGCCAGGCACCATTATTCTGCAGCGGTTATTTGGTTTTCGTGTGCACGTGTGCCTCAGGAGGTGTGTTCGGTATGATACTCACCCCAAGGTCTTTTTCCTTGAGTGAGCTTTGCAGTTTTTGACCTCTTAGGCTGTACCCCGTCAGCGGTCCTCTTTGTCCTTCCCCAAGCTTAATGACCTTGAATTTGCTGGGGTTAAACTCCAGGAGCTTTTTATCGGACCAGGTTTGCAACCTGTCAAGACCCTCTCGAAGGCTTACCTGAACCTTGTCCGCTTGTATTCTTGTTATTAGCTTTACATAGTCTGCGAAAAGGGATACCTCTGAATCTAACCCTTCTGTCATGTCATTCACATATACAAGAAACAGCACCGGACCTAGGACAGATCCTTGTGGAACCAGTGATTTCCTACATCCTTCATGTATCTGAATTTTTCCAACTGAAAGAGATTGCTGGAAGTCCTGTCTAGGCTAGATATTTTTAGCACGCTATTTACATCCCCTTTATTTATTCCTGTTTTCCATTTATACACCTCAATCATATCCTCGCTAATTTTACGCCTTTCTAGAGAGTGCAAATTCAGGGCCTCAGTCTATCCTCATAGAGAAGATTTCTGATACAAGGATCAACTTTGTCATCCTCCTTTGTACGTTTTCCAGTGCATTTATATCCATTCTGTATACGGTGACCAGAACTGTGCAGCATAGTCTAAATGAGAGCCTAACCAAGGATATATAGAGTTGAAGAACAACCTGAGGACTTCTATTATTTATACTTCTTGATATGAAGCCAAAGATTCTGTTAGCTTTATTGCAAACACTTATGCACTGTTGTCTTGGTTTTAGATTACTGCTAACCAGAACTTCCTAAATCCTTGTCGCAATCAGTAATATTAAGACCTATATTATTTAGTTTATATGTGGCATGGTTATTTTCCTGTCCAACATTTAGAACTTTGCACTTGTCTATATTAAACTGCATCTGCCACTTCTCTGACCACTGCATGAGTCTATTCAAATCATCCTGGAGTGCTCTAGTGTCCTCATTAGAATGAATTGGATGGCCTATTTTGGTGTCATCAGCAAATTTGCTTATGTCGCTATTTATTCCCTTATCTATGTCGTTTATGTAAATTGTGAACACCAAGCTACCCAGCACTGACCCCTGTGGAACACCGCTTCTGGCGTGCCCCCATTTCTCCCCATTTATTTAAACTCTCTGCTGCCTATTTGTCAGCCATGCCTCTACCCAGGAAAAAATTTCTCCTCCTCTTCCGTGTGCCTTAAGTTTTCTCAATAGCCTCTGATGTGGAACTCTATCAAAAGCCTTATGAAATCCATATACACAATATCACATTCAATATCATGATCTACCTCCTCAAACACCTTAGTGAAAAAAGTTAGTAAATTCGTAAGACAGGAACACCCCTTTGTAAAACCGTGCTGAGATTCATTAATCAATTTATGCCTTTCAAGATGGCTAAGAACTGCCTCGCAATTATTGATTCCATAAATTTTCCCACTATGGTTTATAGCTCGAAGCCAAGGACCTGTCACCTGCCTTGTAAATAGGTATTACATTTGCCATTTTCCACTTGTCTGGCACTATGCCAGTTTGTAGTGATATATTGAAAAGATTAGCCAAAAGTATGCTAAGTTCCTCTTTACATTCCTTTAAAACCCTTGCAAACAGTTCATCAGGACCTGGGGATTTAGGTTTTAATTTCTCTATTTGTCTGAGGACCATGTCACTAGTTACCCCAATCAAGCATAGTTTATTATCGTCCTGTTCTACATAATTTATTATTTCAGGAATTTCGCTGGTATCTTCCCGAGTAAAAACTGAGAGGAAGTAAGTGTTGAAAAGTTCACACATTTCCTTATCACTGTCAGTGATCTGACCTGAGTTACTCTTAAGTGGGCCTATCTTTTCCCTAATCTTACTTCTGTATACCTGAAAGAACTCTTTTGGGTTAGTCTTTGAACCCTTGTGACTTTAGCCTCATAATCCGTTTTTGCTTTTCTTATTCCTTTTTTTATCTCTCTCTTTAACTGAATATATATTAATTTCTTAACTGCCCATCCCCTCTTTTGATACGCCTATATATGCCTCTCTTTTGACCAATCAGATGTTTTAATCTATTGTTTATCTATTTGGGGTCATTTTTGTTAGATCTAATTTCCCTAATGGGAACAAAAATTGTCTGGGCAGCTAGAACTATGCTCTGAAATACGTTATATTGGCAACCAACACCACTTACCTGACCCATAGTCAGGTCATCCTAATTTAGCCCACCCAGGTAATTTCTCAGTCCCATGAAGTTGGCCAAGCAGAAGTCTGGGACAGAGACTTGATTGCAGTTATCAGGGTAATTCTATAATATATTGAAACTAAGTGATTTGTGATCACTTTCCCCAAGCTCATCATTAACCTCAAGAATATTAATTAGTAATTCTTCGTTGGCAAGAACCAAGTCAAGCAGATTGTTTCCTCTTGTTGGTTCTGTCACAAACTGTTATAAAAAGAAATCCTGCACTGTGTCAAAAATGTCACTAGACTCAAAGATTTCCTGTCACATTGTTCCAATCAATTTGTCTAAAGTTAAAATCCCCCAGTAACGTAACATTTTCATATCTAGATGCCTTATGAATTTCGACCCATAGCAGCTTACTGCACTCCCTATCAAGGTTTGGGGGCTTATAAATCACACCCAAAATTAATTTTTCTCGACCCTCGAGAAACTGAAGCCAAACAGATCCTGTGTCTGATGTTTCTAATCTTATACCTTGTCTAACATAACAATTTAAATTATCTCTGACATACATCGCCACTCCACCACCCTTCCTGTTGACCCTGTTAGTGTGGAATAGTATATAACCTTGTATGTTGCATTCAGAAGGCATTTCTCTATCTTTCGCCCATCTCCTCAAAAGTTCATTGGTTTTTGATGAGCAATGCAACTCCTCCCTTCCCTCTGTTCCCCTTGTCTTTCCTCAAGATCTGACATCCAGATGGGAAGATCGAATCTGTCATCGCCTCTTTGAGCTTTGCCTCTGTGAATGCTATTATGTCCAAGAATGCCTTGGTAATTCTTTCCTGCCACTCCTCATTCTTATTTGCTATTCCAACTGCGTTGGAGTACTGTACCTTCGGCTTCCTTTCCAGAACTGTATTCTGGGGGTGGGAGGGGTTAGTGCAGGCTGTGTTCTCACCTATTTGTGGTTGCAGGGGTCGATTCATAGCTCCTGGCCCCGCCTCTTCAATGGTCGCTACTGGGTCACTGTCTCAACTCTTGCATAAACTGACCCACAAGAGATATTTCTTAGAATGCCAAATAATCCTCTGCACTCTCCGCTTTTCCTGTTTCCAGCGTTACGATCGCCTGTATTTTACGAAGCTGTTGCGCGAGCGAAAAATTTCTGCAATAAAGATACCTAAGTGCTGCACATGTCTTATTTATCAACTTATAGGTTTTGTATACAATTTACAATACGAAGTTGCCGTTTAGATGGTATAAACAATGCATAGTTAAGCACAGTAGTTACCACCGTCAAAGTCGCAGCTTTCTTGTCCTTGAGCTCATGGCAACAATGGTGATCTGGGTGTTGACACACGTACATATTAATACGTGAGACGTGCAGGGAAGTCCAAGACAAACTACGTTGCTGAGCTCTCGTGGTTATCCCTCCCATCTTCACAACAGTACTGCATTAAATTTTTCTTCAGTGATATAAATATAACCGATTCCTAACCAAACAATTTACAAACTCCTCCATTTTAACAGCATGGTCTAGGAGTACGCAAATTTGTAGCTTTCTGCTGACACTACTAAAGATACACCCTCTTAGAACAAGGTTTAACTGAGAGAACGTTTCGCTCTGTGAAGAGCTTTATCAAAGGTTTCGCTCCGCCTCGCTGGAACGAAACCATTGAAAGTGCCGTAGCTACTGAATTCGTAGCTACTGAACCTGTAGCCTCGTCTTCCTGCTGAAGCCTCCCAGGTTGGGCTGACGAATTTCATTACTTTGTGTACGAAACTCATCCTGTGTGATGGAATATGCCAGTAAAATAGACCTATGACATGCTGACAGGCAAGAGGACTGACAGCAGCAAGACATGCTGATATGTAGACAGACACGCAGGCAGACGGGAGGGCTGACAGCAGCAAGACATGCTGACATGCAGACAACGCAGACAGACAAGAGGAGTGAGAGAGGTAATACAATACGTGACTGGCCCTGGGAATCAAGAAGTCTAATAACACAGGGAGCCATGTCTGTGATCTTGGCCAAAACCAGCGTCAAGCCTGGATAACAGTGATACTGCCTGGATAACAATGTTGCTGCCTGGATAACAGTGTTGCTGCCTGGATAACAGTGTTACTGCCTGCATAACAGTGTTGCTGCCTGGATAATAGTGTTGCTGCCTGGATAACAGTATTAATACATGGATAATAGTGTTGCTGCCTGAATAACAGTGTTGCTGCCTGGATAACAGTGTTACTGCCTGGATAACAGTGTTGCTGCCTGGATAACAGTGTTACTGCCTGGATAACAGTGTTGCTGCCTGGATAACAGTGTTGCTGCCTGGATAATAGTGTTGCTGCCTGGATAACAGTGTTGCTGCCTGGATAATAGTGTTGCTGCCTGGATAACAGTATTAATACATGGATAATAGTGTTGCTGCCTGAATAACAGTGTTGCTGCCTGGATAACAGTGTTACTGCCTGGATAACAGTGTTACTGCCTGGATAACAGTGTTACTGCCTGGATAAGTGTTGCTGCTTGAATAACAGGTTGCTGCCTGGATAACAGTGTTGCTGCCTGGATAACAGTGTTGCTGCCTGAATAACAGAGTTGCTGCCTGGATAACAGTGTTACTGCCTGGAAACAGTGTTGCTGCCTGGATAACAGTGTTGCTCCCTGAATAACAGTTGTTGCTCCCCTGGATAACAGTGTTACTGCTGGATAACAGTTTTTGCTGCCTGAATAACAGTGTTGCTGCCTGGATAACAGAGTTGCTGCCTGGATAACAGTATTAATACATGGATAATAGTGTTGCTGCTTGAATAACAGTGTTGCTGCCTGGACAACAGTGTTGCTGCCTGGATAACAGTGTTGCTGCCTGGATAACAGTGTTGCTGCCTGGACAACAGTGTTGCTGCCTGGATAACAGTGTTACTGCCTGGATAACAGTGTTGCTGCATGGATAACAGTATTAATACATGGATAATAGTGTTGCTGCCTGAATAACAGTGTTGCTGCATGGATAAGAGTGTTGCTGCCTGGATAACAGTGTTGCTGCCTGGATAACAGTGTTGCTGCCTGGATAGCAATGTTGCTGCAAAGATTACAATACTCCTCACGTGAATTACAGTGGTGCTACGTGGATAATGTTGCTAAGTGGATGACAATGGATCTGCGTAGATTACAGTAATGCCGAATGAGCTACAGTAGTACTCGCTGAATTACAGTAATGTTCTGGATTACAGCAGTGCTGAGCGAATTATAGTAGTGCTGAGCGAATTATAGTAGTGCTGAGCGAATTATAGTAGTGCTGAGCAAATTTATAGTAGTGCTGAGTGAATTATAGTAGTGCTGAGCGAATTATAGTAGTGCTGAGCGAATTATAGTAGTGCTGAGTGAATTATAGTAGTGCTGAGTGAATTATAGTAGTGCTGAGTGAATTATAGTAGTGCTGAGTGAATTATAGTAGTGCTGAGTGAATTATAGTAGTGCTGAGTGAATTATATAGTGCTGAGTGAATTTTTAGTAGTGCTGAGCGAATTATATTTAGTGCTGAGTGAATTATAGTAGTGCTGAGTGAATTATAGTAGTGCTGAGTGAATTATAGTAGTGCTGAGTGAAAATATAGTAGTGCTGAGTGAATTATAGTAGTGCTGAGTGAATTATAGTAGTGCTGAGTGAATTATAGTAGTGCTGAGCGAATTATAGTAGTGCTGAGTGAATTATAGTAGTGCTGAGTGAATTATAGTAGTGCTGAGCGAATTACAGTAGTGCTGAGTGAATTATAGTAGTGCTGAGCGAATTATAGTAGTGCTGAGTGAATTATAGTAGTGCTGAGTGAATTACAGTAGTGCTGAGTGAATTATAGTAGTGCTGAGTGAATTATAGTAGTGCTGAGTGAATTATAGTAGTGCTGAGTGAAATATAGTAGTGCTGAGCGAATTACAGTAGTGCTGAGTGAATTATAGTAGTGCTGAGCGAATTACAGTAGTGCTGAGTGAATTATAGTAGTGCTGAGTGAATTACAGTAGTGCTGAGTGAATTATAGTAGTGCTGAGTGAATTATAGTAGTGCTGAGTGAATTATAGTAGTGCTGAGTGAATTATAGTAGTGCTGAGCGAATTACAGTAGTGCTGAGTGAATTATAGTAGTGCTGAGTGAATTACAGTAGTGCTGAGTGAATTATAGTAGTGCTGAGTGAATTACAGTAGTGCTGAGTGAATTATAGTAGTGCTGAGTGGATTACAGTAGTGCTGAGTGGATTACAAGAGTGCTGAGTGGATTACAGTAGTGCTGAGTGGATTACAGGAGTGCTGAGTGGATTACAGTAGTGCTGAGTGGTTTACAGGAGTGCTGATTGGATTCAGTAGTGCTGAGTGGATTACAGGAGTGCTGAGTGGATTACAGGAGTGCTGAGTGGATTACAGGAGTGCTGAGTGGATTACAGTAGTGCTGAGTGGATTACAGGAGTGCTGAGTGGATTACAGGAGTGCTGAGTGGATTACAGGAGTGCTGAGTGGATTACAGGAGTGCTGAGTGGATTACAGTAGTGCTGAGTGAATTACAGTATTGCTGAGTGGATTACAGGAGTGATGAGTGGATTACAGGAGTGCTGAGTGGATTACAGGAGTGCTGAGTGAATTACAATAGTGCTGAGTGGATTACAATAGTGCTGAGTGGATTACAGTAGTGCTGAGTGAATTACAGTAGTGCTGAGTGAATTACAGTAGTGCTGAGTGAATTACAATAGTGCTGAGTGGATTACAGTAGTGCTGAGTGGATTACATTATTGCTGAGTGGATTACAGTAGTACTGAGTGAATTACAGTAGTGCTGAGTGGATTACAGTATTGCTGAGTGAATTACAATTGTGCTGAGTGGATTACAGTATTGCTGAGTGGATTACAGGAGTGCTGAGTGGATTACAGTATTGCTGAGTGAATTACAGTAGTGCTGAGTGGATTACAATTGTGCTGAGTGGATTACATTATTGCTGAGTGAATTACAGTAGTGCTGAGTGAATTACAGTAGTGCTGAGTGGATTACAATTGTGCTGAGTGAATTACAATAGTGCTGAGTGGATTACATTATTGCTGAGTGGATTACAGTAGTACTGAGTGAATTACAGTAGTGCTGAGTGGATTACAGTATTGCTGAGTGAATTACAATTGTGCTGAGTGGATTACAGTATTGCTGAGTGGATTACAGGAGTGCTGAGTGGATTACAGTATTGCTGAGTGAATTACAGTAGTGCTGAGTGGATTACAGTATTGCTGAGTGAATTACAGTAGTGCTGAGTGGATTACAGTATTGCTGAGTGAATCACAGTAGTGCTGAGTGGATTACAATTGTGCTGAGTGAATTACAATAGTGCTGAGTGGATTACATTATTGCTGAGTGGATTACAGTAGTACTGAGTGAATTACAGTAGTGCTGAGTGGATTACAGTATTGCTGAGTGAATTACAATTGTGCTGAGTGGATTACAGTATTGCTGAGTGGATTACAGGAGTGCTGAGTGGATTACAGTATTGCTGAGTGAATTACAGTAGTGCTGAGTGGATTACAGGAGTGCTGAGTGGATTACAGTATTGCTGAGTGAATTACAATTGTGCTGAGTGGATTACAGTATTGCTGAGTGGATTACAGGAGTGCTGAGTGGATTACAGTATTGCTGAGTGAATTACAGTAGTGCTGAGTGAATTACAGGAGTGCTGAGTGGATTACAGTAGTGCTGAGTGGATTACAGTAGTGCTGAGTGAATTACAGGAGTGCTGAGTGGATTACAGTATTGCTGAGTGAATTACAGTAGTGCTGAGTGGATTACAGGAGTGCTGAGTGAATTACAGTAGTGCTGAGTGAATTACAGTAGTGCTGAGTGGATTACAGGAGTGCTGAGTGGATTACAGTAGTGCTGAGTGGATTACAGGAGTGCTGAGTGGATTACAGTATTGCTGAGTGGATTACAGGAGTGCTGAGTGGATTACAGTATTGCTCAGTGAATTACAGTAGTGCTGAGTGGATTACAGGAGTGCTGAGTGGATTACAGTAGTGCTGAGTGGATTACAGTAGTGCTGAGTGGATTACAGGAGTGCTGAGTGGATTACAGGAGTGCTGAGTGGATTACAGTAGTGCTGAGTGGATTACAGTAGTGCTGAGTGGATTACATTATTGCTGAGTGAATTACAGTAGTGCTGAGTGGATTACAGGAGTGCTGAGTGGATTACAGGAGTGCTGAGTGGATTACAGTAGTGCTGAGTGGATTACAGTATTGCTGAGTGGATTACAGTAGAGCTGAGTGGATTACAGTATTTCTGAGTGGATTACAGGAGTGCTGAGTGGATTACAGTAGTGCTGAGTGGATTACAGTAGTGCTGAGTGGATTACGGGATGTGAGTGGATTACAGTAGTGCTGAGTGGATTACAGTATTGCTGAGTGGATTACAGGAGTGCTGAGTGGATTACAGTAGTGCTGAGTGAATTACAGTAGTGCTGAGTGGATTACAGGAGTGCTGAGTGGATTACAGGAGTGCTGAGTGGATTACAGTAGTGCTGAGTGGATTACAGTAGTGCTGAGTGGATTACATATTTTTGAGTGGATTACAGGAGTGCTGAGTGGATTACAGTAGTGCTGAGTGGATTACAGTAGTGCTGAGTGGATTACAGTATTGCTGAGTGGATTACAGGAGTGCTGAGTGGATTACAGTAGTGCTGAGTGAATTACAGTAGGCTGAGTGGATTAAAGGAGTGCTGAGTGGTTTAAACAGGAGTGCTGAGTGGATTACAGTAGTGCTGAGTGGATTACAGTAGTGCTGAGTGGATTACAGTATTGCTGAGTGGATTACAGTAGTGCTGAGTGGATTACAGTATTGCTGAGTGGATTACAGGAGTGCTGAGTGGATTACAGTAGTGCTGAGTGGATTAGTTTTCAAGGGTTATAGTAAGCTTGGTGAAGCTCTGTGCTTGGATTTATCAGACTGTTGGTGCTCTAGGTAGGCATTACGGCTAAGGTACTACTTGTGAGGTGATCAGGAATCTCCTGGAGGAATGTGTCAAATTTCTTCAGGGGTACATCACTACTCCCATGATTGCCATGACGCTGGCAGCAACAGCCTGATTGATCAGAGTGAGCTGTGTGGAGGATACCCGAATCATGCTTCCGGGGGTCAACGCCCCCGCGGCTCGGTCACAGACCAGCATTCCCATTAAATCAAAGCCTGAGCAACCAGTCTGTTACTACTGCCAGCACGCAGTAATAACAGACTGCTTAAGATAAATGCTTAAGAACAGTCTAAAACGTTGTCAAAGGCAAATCCTGGACTGCGCGCTGGCAGCAACAGCCTGGTTAACCAGGCTGTTAGTCATGGGTTTATGCCAGGGCGCTAGGGGTAAAAACATCCCTCGAAACCGGTTACAGGTAGCACGCAGATCAGACTTATATCAGTTGAAAGTGGTAGTTGTGCTCGTTAAGAAGGTCTACATGATCTTGGCAGCAACGGATCGATTCACAGCTCCTGGCCCCGCCTCTTTACTGGCCGTAGCACTACTTTGTGTGTGTGTGGTGTGTGTGTGTGTGTGTGTGTGTGTGTGTGTGTGTGTGTGTGTGTGTGTGTGTGTGTGTGTGTGTGTGTGTGTGTGTGTGTGTGTGTATGTGTATGTGTATGTGTGTATGTGTATGTGTATGTGTGTGTGTGTGTGTGTGTACTCACCTATTTGTACACACCTAATTGTGGTTGCAGGGGTCGAGACTCAGCTCTTGGCCTCGCCTCTTCACTGATTGCTACTAGGTCCTCTCTCTCTGCCTGATCAATGAGCTTTATCATACCTTGTCTTAAAACTATGAATGGTTCCTGCCTCCACTGCCTCCAGTGTGTGTGTGCTTGCGTTCTTACCTACCTATTTGTTGTTGCAGTGGTCGAGTCAGAGCTCCTGGCCCCCGCCTCTTCGCTGATCCCTACTAGGTCACTCTTTCCCTGTTCCATAAGCTTTGTCGTACCTCTTCTTAAAGCTGTGTATGGATCCAGCCTCCAGTACATCACTCACCAGACTGCTCCACTTCCTGACAACTCTATGATTGAAGAACTATTTCCTAACATCCCTGTGACTCATCTGAGTCTTCAACTTTTAGCTGTGACCCTTTGTTGCTGTGTCCCATCTTTGAAACGTTCTTTCTCTATCTATCCTGTCAATTCCTCTCGGTATTTTATGTTATCATGTCCTCCCCATCCCTCCTGTCCTTCAGTGTCGTCAGGCTGAGTTCCCTTAACCTTTCCTCGTCGTGTGTGTGTGTGTGTGTGTGTGTGTGTGTGTGTGTGTGTGTGTGTGTGTGTGTGTGTGTGTGTGTGTGTTTTAGACTTGTAACGTGATGCAGCCCGCCTCGTGGGCGAAATATTGTCAATAAAGGAACACATTGCATTTGTTTTTCTTATTTTTCCTGGGCTAGTGACACTTGCGCCCCTGCCGTACACTTATGTGGTCACTTTGACCCGGTACGGCCATTTGCAAGAACAACACCACCTGCAGCTGTGTGTGACGCACAAGGCTCTTTACCAGGGTCACTCCACTTGGGAAAACAAGGCAGGTTATTCGCACAGTTAGCATGTGTTGTATCCAACACAGAGGTGCGTCGTCCTTGACGCAATGCTTAGTTACGCTATGCAAACATTACACGCATGTCAACTCCGCTTCACAGCAACCTGGTTTTCGTTCTATATGGCTCATAGCAAGGCTGTCATGTGGACATTTCCAACCACATCCGAAGTTGGCACTCTCTTGGAGCAACTCTTGCGCATGTCAGTCATACGTTACCTCTCAAGGTCGATAAGCCAGTGGAAGGCCTCGGTTAGATGACCAAAAGTTCCAGCTGCGGGTCACCATATGACCCTCGTCAGGAAACACTTGTCCTGTTTCCTGACAAACTTTACCTAACTACCTAACTAATCTCAATTCCCCTTAATGGCACTCAAAGTAAGAGAGTTGATTAGTAGTCATCAACCTCACAGAGAAGTACTACCATGCTATCAATGGTCGTTAATGTAGACAGCCTGTACTGACAGAGCACACAGCCTAGCCGTATGCTCTGACTAGTTCATATTTCGCGGCATTCAGTGCTGCCCTCTGTAGGCCTACCTAGGTCGGTGGGACGCACAGTCCACCCTCTCTCACTCCTCGACCGACCGACGTGATAGACACAGGTGCCCCTCCACGGACTGGCTTGCGGTCACTCCCTCACACTGCCCGTTGTGTACTCACACCTACCCGATTAAAGCCAATCTAGTCCACGGCCGTATCATTGCTACCTACGCTACCTTCATCGGCACTAAACCGCTGTTCAACAGTAAGAACAGCAATAACATTAAGACCTACCAATAAACCACAGACACAACAGTTGTGTATTTCCCCAACACCTCCATAAAGTTCCACGAACCCACAATACGACATATATACCGAACAAGTACGTTAATAACACAGAAAATGAGGTTTATGATATTCTATTGAGAAGACTTTATCAATTCTTACCAAAACATTAATAAAAGCCCCTGGTGAACGAAACGTCTTCCTGATTAATATACTATGTTGTTGTACGAGTGTGGTATGTTTTGCACTCTGGCAGGAGCCTGGAAGCCATCAATAATCTAGAGTGTGACTTTGTCAATGGTCCAAGTCGGACCGAAACGTCGTCGTAAGCTTTTATGTGCGGGTTATTTGTGTATCGTTCCAGTCACGGTATTGTGCCTTTTTTGTTATTTGAGGGACTACCATCTCGTCAAAACAGGGAGTGAACGAGGTTCTCGACAGTCCTGCACTTTGGCAGGATTGTCGATCTTCGCATTCGATCTCATATAGATGTTAAGACAACAGTTAGATCTTACATAGGTCTGTTTATATTGAGCTCATTCTCATCTTTTTCTTCAAGTATGTTTATTGTTCCTATTCCTGCGGTGTTTAATGTTTAATTGGCAAGGTCTGGTCTGAAACCGGGTCCCAGGAGCGATGATCCTTACCACAGTTTATACACAGATACAATCACGGTGACACACACCGAGAGATGTATATCTCTCACTGTATATACACTGAGAAGTTACATTAATCCGCATTTTAGATATTAAAGTATTCTTGACTGGTGGTGAACAGGCGACATGTAGCCTTAATGACCCTCGTGTAGTAGATAGGCCTTAAACCCCCATTAACCAATAAACATAACCCACTTTCCAGGCTGACAGCATGAAGCAGTGTCTGTCTGACGTACTCTAGCGGACTCTGGTACCCAGGGCGAAGCACTCTGACGTTCGGATCTCGGTCGCCTACGTGGATTTAAGCACGTTTTGTCCATCGTTTAAAGCCCCCAGGTTCTCTCTATAAGGATATGGGCTTTATTTTAACTCTGGCAACAGAGCAAGACTCAGAATATATTATTCTCCTTCCAGCGTCTCTGTCTGGACTCCAGTCACCATCCACATGTACTCTCGACAACAGTGAAGATAAAAAAAGAAATTGCTTTTGGTTGCGACAACGTTCCGCTCTGTGTAGTGCTTCGTGACGTCACGGAAACATTTTAGTAATAATAGGTGCAGGATAACATGTTTCTCAAGTCAGTTCCTGATTAGCCGGGCTGTGGTTCGTGCGCTGGACTGCGTGCGGCCAGCAGTAACAGCCTGGTTGATGAGGATTTGATCTACAAGGGGCAGGCCTGGTCTGGGACTGGGCAGCGGGGGCGTTAACCCCCTGTAACCTGTGTCAAGTGATGTTCTCTTACCGCCTCTCTCTCTCTCTCTCTCTCTCTCTCTCTCTTTCTTTCTCTCTCTCTCTCTCTCTCTCTCTCTCGTGTTGCACTTGTAAAGCAGAGTTCCAAGACGCAGGCGAAGTGCTTTTCGTCCAAGGAGTCAGAGCCTTCCTCACCTTCCGTTCCCCAGGTGCTGTAGGACCCCAGCGGATTTAGAGCTTACCATTAATACAACAATAACCCCTTTTATTGCCACCTATTTAATTCCTCCTTTTATTGCCATCTTTCCTATTCCTCTTTTTCATTATCTTCCCTTTCATTCGATTCAAGTTTTCG
Source organism: Cherax quadricarinatus (assembly GCF_026875155.1). Lineage (NCBI taxonomy): Eukaryota > Metazoa > Arthropoda > Malacostraca > Decapoda > Parastacidae > Cherax > Cherax quadricarinatus. Next base: position 14,996,739 of record NC_069451.1, on the reverse strand, counting down.
AGATAATCTTTCGTTTACTTCTTTCTAATCTTCCTCTCTCTCTCTCTCTCTCTCTCTCTCTCTCTCTCTCTCTCTCTCTCCTCTCTCTCTCTCTCTCTCTCTCTCTCTCTCCCTCTTTCTACTTTTAACATTTCCTTCATGAGATCTTTCTCTCAGCTTAACACTTCTGCTGAATCTTTCTCCCTCTTCTGTTCTTAATATTTCTTCTTGGAAGACGCGCAGTAAGACAACACACGCGTGAAAGAACCTTAGAGGGGGGGGGGACTATTTTGGAGTGAGTTCTGCTCAGTGAGAACTAAGAGAAACGCCATTTTCTTTTAACTGTCTCATTACTCTCATAGTGTCTCTGATTTACCCCATTTCTCATTAGTCTTCCTTATTGTGTGTCTGAAGGAAGAGATCAACGACAGACCGTGGCTTAGTTAATGCCAGGCTGCAAAGGAAGCTTGGGGGGATAGGGTGGGGGTTGATGGCGGGGGGAGGGAGGGAGGAGAACCTGAACACCTGTCACAGGTATGTCATACGTGTTATTGGATGAATTCACCTGAGGTGGGTTTTAGAACACCTGTTCATTTGCCAGACGACTCATCAACACCGTAATCACGAGATGGGTTGCTGACACTGCCATGACTGTCATGTGGTAGAGCACTTGGCTCTCTTGTTGACATCCCCTCAAGGAAGGTTCCTTGATGTTGGTGAGGAGCTCTTGATTTAGGGAATTGGATCGGTGCTCCAGTTCCCCGAATTAAGCCTGAATGCCTTCCACATCCCCCCCCCCAGGCGCTGTATAATCCTCCGGGTTTAGCGCTTCCCCTTGATTATAATAATAATAATAATCTTGTTGACATGGGGTCAGGTATATAATAATAATAATAATAATAATAATTATTATTATTATTATTATTACATGAATGGAAATGTGATAAACCCATGAGGTTTATAGTGCCTTGGGAATGGAAAGCAATCGGGTTTAATCCATGAAAAGAGATGGGTAACTATAATCCTGGGGGTATTGTGATGTCTAGTATAATACCTACTGGTCACCGAGGCTGGCCACTGAGTTATTGTTTCCCACCGTGATTTTAATCATAATACGTACCTGAGGTCTTGATGAGTTTGTCAGGTATGAGTTTTGAGCTGGGTGTTGTATCTGTGGCCGCTCACTGTCATGGAAACAAATGTACTCATCTCCCTAGCAGCTATTTTGAGAGCGTGTTCCTGCACCCTCATTTCTTTTTCTTTGGTTGGTTGGTTGGGATTCAAGGCGCTCGACTACACGAGAGGTCATTAACGCTGCATTTCTCCTGTTCACTACCATTCAAAAATACTCATATTCCCTAAAATACGGATTAATCTCACTAAAATACGGATTAATCTCACTAAAATACGGATTAATCTCACTAAAATACGGATTAATCTCACTAAAATACGGATTAATCTCACTAAAATACGGATTAATCTCACTAAAATACGGATTGATCTCCACTCTAGGGATTCAAGTATTCTTGACTGGTGGTGAACAAGTGATACGTAGCCTTAATGTACATCATACACCAGACAGTCCCTAGGTTCCACTAACCATGAATGGAGACATTTTGTATATTTTCTGACGAGTGTATCACTTGATGTGTGTGTCGGTGAGTGTGCTAAGCGCATCGGTGAGTGTTCGTAGTCTTGCAAATCATTGTTTGCTAGGGAGCATTCACTCTGTATTCGACGCACGCCATACAAAACTACAATCATGCAAGTCATCTCAAGCAGCTGAAAGCACGGTCTGCCTGAGCCAAGTAGCGGTTAGTAGAAGACCCCTAGTTGGTCTGGCCAACTACTAGGGCTTGGGCTGTCTGAATGTTCAGAGGGAGGGTTGTTTGGCTGGGATAGTTATTTCAATTGTTGAATAAGACACATGTGCTACATTTGGGTGTTTTAATTGCCGAAACGTTTCGTCTGCACGGCAGGCTTTTTTTTATGGAATAAAGAAGCGATTTTCAAACCGGAGGCAATGGAAGAAAAGGAGACGTAATTTTAAGGTTACTTTAGCCTTGATCTATCAAAATAATATACTTAGGTGTTGTACATGTGTTTAATTCACCATGCTGTCATTACTATTTAAAAAAAAATTATGATACCTCGGTTGTGGAACGCTACATCCAGCCAGACCCCTATCGTGCCATCAGCTGGCTCGCAATTTATCACCTACCACTTTTAGTTCCTTATTCACTGCTGCAGTTGAATTTTCACATACTACATTGCTTATCATAAACTCCGAAAATGTATGTTTGACTTGTGATTTGCTTTGAACCCGAGATTTTCACCCGTGACCTTTTCGGGAGTTTTCCTTCTTCCTTAGCCAAGTCCTGGGTCAGGTCTTCCTCTTAACTAATCGACCAGGCTTTTGCCGTTGGCAGCCCGCCAGCTTACATATCCACCACAAACTGGTTGATTTGACTCACCACGGAAATAGAGATCCAATTTCCTCTTAAAGACCTCTCCACTCCTCATGTGGGCTATCAGTACTAACAATATTCAGCATTAATGCAACATCTAGTGTTAACTGGGGACTCATAATCTCGGGGAAGAGATTAAACTACGGTCTTTCATCGAAGAATCTGAGGAGGTTTTCCCTCTTAGATCGACCACCCCTCGTGCATATTTATAATATACTATAGGTAAAACTGGTCAATTAGCAAGAGCTCATTTAAAATTAAGTTCTTACTAATATTTTCTCTTATACGTTTAAAGATATATATATATTTTTTTTATTCATGTTAATGTAAAAATTAATAATTTTGTACCAAAAGAACCTTAGAAAACTTACCTAACCTTATTAAAACAAGCGCAATTTATTTTAGCCTAATCGAACTAGTTACATTTTGGTTTACAATAATTTAATAATAAACAAACAAAATTAAATATATTTTCTTCGTTAGGTTCAGAATGGTTTTCGCGAAATTACTGCATACACAAGTTTTCCCTTGCTTTATTTGATAAGAAGAGATTGCTATTTATGCGAAAATCGCAAGTTTTACCTATTCGGTACGACATTATATATATATATATATATATATATATTATATATATATATATATATATATATATATATATATATATATATATATATATTATATATATATATATATATTATGTCGTGCCGAATATGTAAAACTGGTCAATTAGCAAGAACTCATTTAAAATTAAGTCCTTTCAAAAATTTTCTCTTATACTCTTAAAGATATATTTTTTTCATTAATGTTAATGTAAAAAATTTTAATTTTGCACCAAAAGAATCTTAGAAAACTTACCTAACCTTATTATAACAAGCGCAATTTATTTTAGCCTAACCCAACTAAATATATTTTAAATACGTTTACAGTAATTTAATACTAAACAAACACAATGAAATATATTTTTTTCGTTAGGTTTAGAATGATATTTGCGAAATTATTGCATACACAAATTTTCACTTGTCCTATATAGCAAGATGAACGTTGCTATTTAAGCCAAGATCGCAAGTTCTGCCTATTCGGCACGACATATATATATATATATATATATATATATATATATATATATTATATATATATATAATATATATATATATATAATATAATATATATATATAAATATATATTATATATATATATTATATATATATATATATATAAGCAATGGAAATCTTCATCTAAAGATTTTCCACACTTGAGCTGAAGATTTTCATCTCTCCGTGGCTTGTCTTGCATTGTCAAAATCGCCTGTCTGCGATTGTAATGCACACACACACACACACCACACACACACACACCACACACACAAACCTACTGGAGTTTTATGACAAGGTAACAGAAGACACGAGAGAGAGGGGTGGATACCCTGCATTTTCTTGGATTGCAAGAAGGCCTTCGACAGTTCCTCACTAAAGGTTAATGCAAAAGCTAGAGGATCAGGCACGCATAACAGGAAAGGCACTGCAATGGATCAAAGAATATCTGACAGGGAGCCAACAGCGAGTCATGGTACGACACGAGGTGTCAGAGTGGGCACAGGGGTCAATCCTAGGACCAGTGCTGTTTTTGGTATCAGTGAATGAGATGACGGGAAGGATAGACTCAGAAGTGTTCCTGTTTGCAGATGATGTGAAGTTAATGAGGAGAATTAAATCGGATGAGGATCAGGCAGGACCACAGAGAGACTTGCACAGGCTGGAAGACTGGTCCGGCAACTGGCTCCTCGAATTTAACCCAGCCAAATGTAAAATAATGAAGATTGGGGAAGGTCAAAGAAGATCGCAGACAGAGTATACGCTAGGTGGCCAAAGACTGCAAACCCCACTCAAGGAAAAGGATCTTGGGGTGAGTATAATACCGAGCACATCTGAGGCGCACATCAACCAGATAACTGCTGCGGCATATGGGCGCCTGGCAAAACTAATAAAAGCGTTCCGACACCTCTAAGGAATCGTTCAAGACTCTGTACACCATGTACGTCAGGCCAACATTGGCGTATGCAGCACCAGTTTGGAACCCACACCTGGTCAAACACGTCAAGAAATTGCAGAAAATGCAAAGGTTTACAGTAAGACTAGTCCCGGAACTAAGGGGAATGTCCTAGGAAGAAAGGTTAAGGGAAATCGGTCTTTTGACATTGGAGGACAGGAGGGTTATGGAAGACATGATAACGACATATAAAATACTGCGAGGAATTGACAGGATTAACAAAGACAGGATGTTCCAGAGATGAGACACAGAAACAATGGGTCACAATTGGAAGTTGAAGACTCAGATGAGTCAAAGGGATGTTAGGAAGTATTTCTTCAGTCACAGAGTTGTCAGGAAGTGGATAGTCTCTAAAGTGACCTAGTGGAGGCAGGAACCGTACATAGTTTTAAAACGAAGCATGATAAAGCTCATGGAGCAGGGAGAGAGAGGACCTAGTAGCGACCAGTAAAGATGTGGGGGCAGGAGCTATGACTCGACCCCAGCAACCACAATTAGGTGAGTACCTCTCGGTTTATACATGTAGTTCCGGTGAGGGCAGAAGGCATGTGAGAGTGTGTCACCAGACACAGAGAGTCTTGTTGACACTCGCACCATTGTGTTAGGAGTAAATGTGGAATTTCCCATTTCTATCTGTGGGTCGTGATCAGCATCTCTTCCAAGCTGCGCGCCTGCGCGCCTGCGCTGATGCTCAACAACCAATCAAGTGCAGCGTACTAATTAATGAGCTGTGCCGAGTATATTCTCATCGATGGCAACGGTATATATATATATATATATATATATATATATATATATATATATATATATATATATATATATATATATATATATAATATATATATATAAGCAAAACAACCTTGTGAGAAAGTAGTACATATATTCTTGCAAGCACTGTCGTCATTTCTCACATTATCAAGGATCTGTAAAAATGATAAACAGCAGAAGGCTTATAAGGCTGAGATATCACCTCACGTGCGACATGACACCCGTCCCATAAATAAATTACACCTAATTAGCTTTCTAGATGAGGGGGGGGGGGAAATGACAGTCACTGCATTCCTATCTCTGCTGTACCTAATTCCTATCTAATGTAGTCCGTCATTCACCTCTCGACTTCCCTTGACTAACTCTGCTGTACCTCTTTCCTATATCGACTTCCCTTGTCTCCGCTCCATCTGTATGACTAGTTTCTTCATCACGCTGCATGGATCCTTATCTGTTCTTGTTTCCCTCCCTCCGTCCTACCTTCCTCCCCACTCTCCCTCCCTCCTTCTTCTTCACGCCCTCCATTCCACCAACAATAAGGAGATATAAAATTCAAGCAAAAGCAAGTGGAGCGTAGTGTTCCCAAGCTCTCAGTGACGGCACCATCTGCATCGCTCTATGCTGAAGTTACTCTCTCTCTCTCTCTCTCTCTCTCTCTCTCTCTCTCTCTCTCTCTCTCCTCTCTCTCTCTGCCTTCCTCCCTCCCGTACCCACTTCCAAAGTGGGAAAATCCTCCCGGCCCCTCCCTGAAACGCTCCTACGTCCCTCCCTCCCTGAAGTGTTCCCAGCAGTGCATACTGATGCTGGCTGGGGGAGGCAGCAGGAGCGCCCAATAAAAAATACAAAGCATCAGGCAGTGAATCCTATGCATTTCCGCATTGACTGTCGACCGTGCGCGTCGACCCGCATGTCTCACCACGATACGCATCCACGCCCGCACGTACGCTACAGTATACTCACTGGTATACGCACACATGTATACACCACAGTACTCACTCTTATTTTAGTCATTCACGATCCGCTCCTTCCCAAATAGAGGATATATATATATATATACTTAAAGGTATATACACTTAAAGGTATATATCTCCCAGTGTATAGAATAGATTTTAACATAGTCCCTGTTTTAGGTATTAAAGAATGTATTTTTAACTGGTGGTGTGGATAAACGGTTTAGAAAACCGACAAGTTGATAAATGAGACACGTGTGCAATATTTGGGTATCTTTTTGGAAACGTTTCGTTAGCCAATGATTTCTTCAGTCAAGTGGAGAGAAAGGTGGGAGATGAGGAGGAGTTTGAGGTAGTCAGTCCCTCAGTCTGAAGTCAATTTGTTCAGTCCATCAAGACTGAAGGAATGAACACATTAGGCTGAGGGACTGACTGCTTCAAACTCCTCCTTTCTCTGCACTGGACTGAAGAAGCCACAGGCTTGCGAAACGTTTCCAGAAAAAAAGATACCCAAATGTTTCCCGTGTCTAATTTATTAACTCTAGTGAACAGGTGTCATGCAGCCTTAATGACCATCGTGTGGTAGACAGGTTTTAAACCCCATCAACCAACCAGTACTCCCCTACACTAATCCTCCCTCACCCCTGCATCCATGGCATTCATGGCATTCATGGCATTCATGGCATCCATGGCATCCATGGCATCCATGGCATCCATGCATATATGGTAAACTACTTACTTCTGATATACCTCTGATGGATTTCGCGAGTTTTCCCTACACCTTCAGCGAGGCCCTGGCGAAGCTTGTTTGGTTTGTCTGGTCAACCAGGCTGTTATTACTGGCTTCTCGCTGGCCCACATATCCAGTAGGGATTGGTGGGTGACAAGAAGAGTTAACACACGCACTGGCACTGAATAAATGCCACAGTACTGCTGAAACCACTGGAATAGTTTACAATGCAAGGTGAATTTTAAACTGGAGGAACTGGGATCAAACAGCCATTCAGCAGTCAATATTAGAGATAGTTTACTATCTCTCTCTCTCGCTCTCCTTCCTGTAAACTACAATTCGTAAAAGGACGCCACGAGTTCAGCTCTACTCCTACAGCTACAAACAAGCATTTATACTGTATTGTGCGTGCTGTAGTGTGTCTCATGATGTACTAAACCCACGTGGGTCTTGCAGAGGAAGTAGGACTGGAGGCTCCATCTACCGTCCATAAATCGCTGGCCGATCCTTGACCAGTAAGGCTGTTGGTTATCATTAATATTAGTGAAGGAAACGTAATTTGAATACAACAGCAATATTGGGGTTGGGAGCTAGAGCATTTAGTTACCAAAGCCTCTGATCACCGAGGACTCTGGCCACTGAGGAGTCTGGCCAAAAGAGCCTCAGGAGCCTCTGATCACCGAAAACTGGCTACTGGAGCCTCTTGCCACTGGAGCCTCTAGCTACTGGAACCACAGGAGCCTCTGGCCACTAGAGCCACAGGAGCCTCTGGCTACCGGAGCCTCAGGAGCCTCTGGCCACCGGGGCCACAGGAGCTCTGGCCAGCCAATGGAGCCTCAGGAGCCACTGACCATCGGGGGTAGGCACCATTACACTCTAACTTCACTGATCTATTAATTGGGAGAAATGCTTATAAAAAAAGGTAATCCTTCAGCCTGGCTCCACAACCTCATTCTCTTCGTGAGTAGGACGTCGAAATACCCGCAATTATGTCTTCTTCTCGACGGATAGTGCTGTAACTTCAGCACGTAGAGTCGAGTTCCCACTTATTTTTATTCAGGAACATGACCCTTGAGTGAAGGAACTCCTAGAGGAGGATTTGAACCCGAATGGAAAGCTGTTTTTCAGAGAGAAGTGTATGTGTAAACATTATCACGATGCTGTGCCTGTCTGGAGTCTGTGGAAGTGTTGTTATTGAGAGAACAGGCCAAAAGGTTATATATATGTCGTGCCGAATAGGTAAAATTTGTCAATTAGCAAGAACTCATTTAAAATTAAGTCCTTTCTAAAATTTTCTTTTATACGTTTTAAGATATATTTTTTTCATTTATGTTAATGTAAAAATTAGTAATTTCGTACCAATAGAACCTTAGAAAACTTACCTAACCATATTATAACCCAGTTAAATTTAGCCTAATCAAACTAAATATATTTTAGATACATTTACAATAATTTAATAAACAAACACAATGAAATATTTTTTTTCCATTAGGTTCAGAAAATTATTGCATACACAAATTTTAGCTTGCCTTATTCGGCAAGAACGTTGCTATTTAAGCCAAAATCGCAAGTTTTACCTATTCGGCACGACATTATATATATAATATATATATATATATATATATATATATATATATATATATATATATATATATATATATATATATATATATATATATATATAATATATATACATACATAATATATATATATATATATATATATATACATAATATATATATATATATATATATATATATATATATATATATATATATATTATGTATGTATATATATATATATATATATGTATATATATATATATATGTATATATATATATATGTATATATATGTATGTATATATATAATATATATATATATATATATATATATAATATATATATATATATTATATATATATATATATATATATCGTGCCGAATAGGCAGAACTTGCGATCTTGGCTTAAATAGCAACGCTCATCTTGCCATATAGGATAAGTGAAAATTTGTGTATGTAATAATTGCGCCAAAATCATTCTGATCCTAACGAAAAAAATATATTTCACTGTGTTTGTTTAGTATTTAATTATTGTAAACAAATCTAAAATATATTTAGTTGGGTTAGGCTAAAATAAATTGCGATTGTTATAATAAGGTTAGATAAGTTTTCTAAGTTCCTTTTGGTGCAAAATTATAAATTTTTACATCAACATTAATGAAAAAATATATCTTTAAACGTATAAGAGAAAATTTCAGAAAGGACTTAATTTTAAATGAGTTCTTGCTAATTGACCAGTTTTACATATTCGGCACGACATATATATATATATATATTATATAAATATATATATATATATATATATATATATATATATATATATATATATATATATAAATAAATAAATGATAGGGATATTATAATTACTTTACTTACTTGATGTAATGTTAATATAGCAATTTATTCATTAATTAATTTTTGCACACCAGCTTCATCTGCCTCTGTGGGACGGGTGTTCTGAGTGATGCTGGGAGAGTATTTCCTGCTGTGGGACGGGTGTTCTGAGTGTTGCTGGGAAAGTATTTCCTGCTGTGGGACGGGTGTTCTGAGTGTTGCTGGGAAAGTATTTCCTGCTGTGGGACGGGTGTTCTGAGTGATGCTGGGAAAGTATTTCCTCCTGTGGGACGGGTGTTCTCAGTGATGCTGGAAAAGTCTTCCCTTCTGACAGATGCCAGTTGACTTCTCTCAGAAGTGTTAATGACAGTACAGTACAGTACAGTACAGTCTATTTGAACAACATAAATACTCTAAGAAAATAATTACGCTGTTACACCCTTTTGTTCATTTTGTTCATTTTCTTATTATCACAATGGTATATATACTATTACATGTTATTTTTGCTATTTCACTTAATATTATATTCAGGAGTAATTCCATTAGTAGCTAAAATGGATTTGCTCGACTTTATAATATTATCTGGTCCTATTACTTAGCTTTGTATTTAGGTAGGTCATTTAATTAGTGTCAACTGCTGGTGACCTGGCCAAGCACCAGTAGGTGTTTTGAGCTGCTCGACCCCTGCTCCGACCGAGGCAAAGTGGGCTGGTAAAGCCTCACAGAGTTCAGTTCTTACCTTCCTCACCTCTCGTGAAGGAAGCTCCCTGATTCCTGGATTTAAACTTCTGGTCCCACATGAGGTTCCCTAGTGACCGTCCAGTACCTCGGACGGTATCACACGTAAGTGTGTGTTGCTGTTTTGGAGACGCTGGTGATTGTCCCTAGCTCTGCTAGGAGTGAATTTAAGCAGTATTGGTTCAAAGAGGACGGTGAAAAAGTCATGGGAGACAGACTCGCCTCAAAATTCCTTTAAGTGTAAAATATTCCTAATCTCACTTAGTATATTATGAAAGTGAACAAGAGTGAATTATTATTGAAGTGTTACGTCTTCTGTCTCATTTGGATTGAGTTAAGTAAAGTGTTATTATGTGAAGAGAAGGTGTTATGATACTAGAGCCGTTCAGTACTATAATCAAGATAATACTGTGTATTATCTTTTAAGTGAACTTAAGTGTAAATTTCATGAGTACTCTGTTTTATGGTGCGACCTTTTTAAAGTTAATATAAAACCCTTCTATGGTTTATTAAGAAACTTAATAAAAAACCGGAAAGAAACATTGTGATTGTTTACTACTGAAACCTTTAATGATTTCATCTAGAACAGGATATTCAATCCTGTTTATTTGTTGCAAGAAAGTGCTAAACAGGCTTAAGTAGTGGCCCTGTACGCAACATACGCGAATATGCTTAATGGTGTGGAACTTTAATTTTTATAGATAAAACCTGAGATTCTAAAAGCTCAGAAAATACAATGCTGTTACCTGGAGGTTACCTGGAGGTTATTCCGGGGATCAACGCCCCCGCGGCCCGGTCCATGACCAGGCCTCCCGATGGATCAGGGCCTGATCAACTAGGCTGTTACTGCTGGCCGCATGCAGTCCAACGTACGAGCCACAGCCCGGCTGATCCGGCACTGACTTTAGGTATCTGTCCAGCTCTCTCTTGAAGGCAGCCAGGGGTTTATTGGCAATTCCCATAATGCATGATGGGAGGCTGTTGAACAGTCTTGGGCCCCGGACACTTATGGTGTTTTCCCCTAGTGTACCAATGGCGCCCCTACTTTTTATCGGGGGCATTTTGCATCGCATGCCCAGTCTTTTACTTTCGTAGGGAGTGATTTCTGTGTGCAGATTTGGGACCATTCCTTCCAGGATTTTCCAAGTGTAGATTATGATATATCTCTCCCTCCTGCGTTCCAACGAGTACGTCAAGTGCTTCCAGAACTTACACGTGCAGTAAAGGATCTCTGTACACTCTCTAGATCTGCGATTTCACCTGCTTTGAATGGAGATGTTAATGTACAGCAGTATTCCAGCCTAGAGAGAACAAGTGATTTGAAAAGGATCATCATTGGCTTGGCATCTCTCGTTTTGAAAGTTCTCATTATCCATCCTATCATTTTCTTTGCACGTGCGATCGTGGCACTGTTGTGATCCTTGAAAGTGAGATCCTCAGACATTACTACTCCCAGGTCCCTTACATTATTTTTCCGCTCTATTGTATGGCCGGAGTCAGTAGTATACTCTGTTCTAGTTATTATCTCCTCCAGTTTTCCATAACGGAGTCGTTGGAATTTGTCCTCATTGAACATCATATTGTTTCCGTTGCCCACTGGAAAACTTTGTTTATATCTTCTTGGAGGTTAACCGCGTCCTCAGCAGATGACAGCCTCATGCAGATCCTAGTATCATCCGCAAAGGATGATACGGTGCTGTGGTGTATGTCCGTTATCAAAGATTTTAAAAACCAAAATGCATTAAATATTGTTCTATATTTTGTCTTTCTGGGCTGCAAGTTTTTCAGAAATACTAAAAACCCATATGTTTTCCAAGCAGGAGGTGACCAGTGTTACTTAACAGTAGTATATAGTAAGTTTATTCAGGTATACACAAATACAGTTACATAGATTATCATACACAGCAGCATATGTGTAGAGAACCTAAGATAACACAAAAATGTTAGACAGGGTGACTTATTTCCATTGGGGTTAGAACCAGACTATCGTGTTATCTCCAAACTAAAGATATTTCTTCAACATCCACAGTAACAAAGTTATGCGAGAAGTGAGAGGCGGCTTTATTTGAGCTGCAATAAAGTGAACTCCTTTATTTGTTCACATCAGTGCACTCCTTCGCCACCTTCAAGGCACCTCAGCCCGTGGAAATGTGCAGTGCTAGTACAAGAATGGTTACTGTAAGTCATAGGAAACCCCGTTTGTTGACGTCTGGCTCAGCTCATTATGCACAGTCACAGCCACAGTTACAGCCAGACACACAGTCGTTACAGTTACAGTTACAGTCACGTAGTTTTAGTCAGAGTTACAGCCAGTCACATAGACACTAAAGTAACAGTTACAATAACAGTAACAGTCAAAGACACAATCATCGTTGCAGTCAAAGCTACAGTCACACAGTCACAGCTACAGCACGATGTCTCTGATACACACGCAACGCGCACACAAGACGTCCCAACAAGGTTTATTCTACGTGTGTGTAAATTATATATATATGTATATATATATATATGTCATGCAGAATAGGTAAAACTTGCGATTCTGGATGAAATAGTAACTCTCTTCTTGCCGAATAAGGCAAACGAAAATTATGTCTGCAATAATTTCGCAAAAAACATTCCGAACCTGACAAAAAAAAATATATTTCATTGTTTTTGTTTATTATTAAATTATTGTAAACTTAAACTGCGCTTGTTAAGATAAGGTTAGGCAAATTTTTTAAGGTTCTTTTGGTACAAAATTATTATTTCTTGCAATAACAAATGAAAAAAAAAATATCTTTAAACGTAAAAGAGAAAATTTTAGAAAGGACTTAATTTTAAATGAGTTCTTGCTAACTGGCTAATTTTACCTATTCGGCACCACACACACACACACATATAAAATACTGAGCGGAATAGACAGGGTGGACAAAGACAGGATGTTCCAGAGATGGGACACAGAAACAAGAGGTCACATTCGGAAGTTGAAGACTCAGATGAATCAAAGGGATGTTAGGAAGTATTTCTTTAGTCATAGAGTTGTCAGGCAGTAGATAGTCTGGAAAGTGACGTAGTGGAGGCGGGAACCATACATAGTTTTAAGACAAAGTATGATAAAGCTCATGGAGCAGGGAGAGAGAGGACCTAGTAGCAATCAGTGAAGAGGCGGGGCCAGGAGTTATGAATCGACCCCTGCAACCACAAATAGGTGAGTACACTATATATATATATATATATATATATATATATATATATATATATATATATATATATATATATACGTATACTTTGAATAATATATTTTGGGGATTCGCTAGATTCACAGGGGTTAAACAGCGTCTGAATAATGGAAAGAAATCAGATTTATTCTAAGGACAGAGAGGCTTTAATTCATCTACTCAAGAGTCCTTGAACGACACTCAAGCATTTCCCTTGATGAGGTTAAAATACACATTATTTTCAGACTTGGACGAACAGGAAGCTAGGTGTGGTCCCTCACTCTTAACACAACATCGTGCAGAGAGAATGACCTCGAGGAGAGAAAGAATTGGCTCTCTCTTTGCACACATGCATGGCCTGACACTCGTGTCAGATTCCTTCAGAAGGAGACATATTAATGATACTGATTTTTACGTAGCAATTGTACCTGGGTTTGGAGGCAGGTGCTCCAGCAGTCTGCAGCTTTCACCCCAGCACCTCCGGGTCAGGTACCACCAACCTCACATTTCAGGGCCTGAAACCATGGCAAGCCAGTCTATGACTAACAAGCCAGTATTCTAACCACTAGAACGTGCTGGCTTAAATAAGATTCATCTGTCTACCTTGTTATTACTTTGACTCTTGTGATATATATATATATATATATATATATATATATATAATATATATATATATATATATATATATATATATATATATATATATTAAAAGGTTTTGTGAGTAAGTTTCACATATGTCAGTGTTGTTCAGGTGTTCACGAGGTTTTCTGAACATGTGAACACTGCGTAATCAAAGTGCGGCGTCTGGTTGTCTTTGTTATGGACGTTTGGCCATCCAGTGGCTGGCTGGATGGCGAAACGTCTACGATAGGGATGCCCGGGTGTTGCGCATGTGTCTTAATTTCATCTTGTCGGTATTATATACCATTCTTGTACTACTACTACTACTACTACTACTACTACCACCACCACCTCTTCCTGCCTATATATAGCCGTCCTGCTCCACCTCTGATAGTGTGACTTTGTCAATGGTCCAAGTCGGACCGGAACGTCGTTGTAAGCCTCTCTCTTTTATGTGCGGGTTATTTGTGTATTGTGTATGTTACATGGAAGAGTAATACTAAGTAGTAATACTTCAGCGCCTCCGTCTTGCAAGGAAGACAAATGGCAACCTCGGCTGTTTTTTTTTCGTTTTTAAAGATGGCAAAACGACACTTTTGTTGTGTTGTTGTCGTCGTTGTTATTATTGTTGTTACTGTTGCTGTTGATGGTGGTGGTTGTACTTGTTTTTATTGTTGTTGTTATTGCGTTCATTATTTTGTGATTTTTATTTTTAATAATAATAATAATATTATTATTATTAGTCGTAGTAGTAGCAGTGGTAGTAGTAGTATAGTAATTGTATAAGTAGTATTAGCAGTAGTAATAGTAATTATAGTAGTGCTATTAGCAGTAGCAATAGTAGTAGTATGAGTAATAGTAGCAGTAGTAGTATGAGTAATAGTAGCAGTAGTAGTGTGAGTAATATTAGCAGTAGTAGTATGAATAATAGTAGCAGTAGTAGTATGAGTAATAGTAGCAGTAGTAGTGTGAGTAATATTAGCAGTAGTAGTATGAGTAATAGTAGCAGTAGTAGTATGAGTAATAGCAGTATTAGTATGAGTAATAGTAGTAGTATGAGTAATAGTATGAGTAATAGTAGTAGTATGAGTAATAGTAGTAGTATGAGTAATAGTATGAGTAATAGTAGTATGAGTAATAGTATGAGTAATAGTAGTAGTATGAGTAATAGTAGCAGGTGGCCCGGTGGCCTGGTGGCTAAAGCTCCCGCTTCACACACGGAGGGCCCGGGTTCGATTCCCGGCGGGTGGAAACATTTCGACACGTTTCCTTACACCTATTGTCCTGTTCACCTAGCAGCAAATAGGTACCTGGGTGTTAGTCGACTGGTATGGGTCGCATCCTGGGGGACAAGATTAAGGACCCCAATGGAAATAAGTTAGACAGTCCTCGATGACGCACTGACTTTCTTGGGTTATCCTGGGTGGCTAACCCTCCGGGGTTAAAAATACGAACGAAATCTTATCCTAGTAGTATGAGTAATAGTAGTAATAGTAGTATGAGTAATAGTAGTAGTGGTATTAGTAGTAGTAATACTAATTGTAGTAGTGATATTAGTAGTCGTAGTAACTGCAGTAGAAGTATTTCCACGAAGCACTAAACTCGTAAAGGGAAGTTATGTTGTTCCTGTGGAAACGAAGGTAATCAGGTTTGATCCAGTAGCTCCGATTCACTGGATCAAGAGTCCTCCACCAGCATCGAGATTCTTCCTTCGTAGGCATAAAAAAAGTAATAATATTAATTTCAACTTCTTACCAACAATTATTATTATTATTATTATTATTTTCAGCCATTGCAGAATCTCACTATGTATTCGTTCCAAGAACAAATGGCACAATACCGTGACTGGAACAATACACAAATAACCCGCACAAAGGAGAGAAATGCTTACGGCGACGTTTCGGTCCGTGTACGGTATGGAATTCTGCACGGTACGGTTACCTTTCCATTTGTTAGAAAGTAGGTATGGTATTACGGTTCGATATTTCTAACAGGTACGAAAAACGTAAAATACCGTCGTGTGCCGTACTTCCAGCCTTGGTATATCGTGATTTATTTGTTAATCAACAGGGGAAGTTTCATATTTATTTTTTTGGGTCGAAGAATAGGGCGAAACGTATGGCCAAGTCTCCTAACACCTACAGTAGCTAACTACGGATCGGGCGGGGATCGAACCCAAGGTAGGCGAGTCTTCAAACTCTAGGCAAATACGTAAACCACTCTACCAGCTGGAATTTTAGGACTCATTTTCCATGGGTTCAGTCCCCACCTATTCCGTGGTTTGCTTACAATCGTGTTGTTACGATTTCGTGAACCTACAGTAGCTATTCACTTAGCAATATACTTTAGGCACCTGAGTATTCTCTTTATTTTGGTTTTATAGGGCCAATGACAGTCTGCACCGTATCGAACCCTACGTCGGTACGTGAATGTTAGCCGACTGTTGCGAGTCGCATCTGAGAAAGAATGAAATAGGTCATAAGCTTTCTCGAGTTATTATGAAACCAGCAAACAAAGCAGACTTGCATCGCCATAGACTTACTTTCCTTGAAACTCCACTCCTTGACACGTAGGCGAGAAAGTTATATCTTAATCTACACCGGGAAAATTCTGGAGGGATTAGTCCCAAACCTGCACACTGAAATCACTTCATGTGAAAACAAGATGCTTTGCAGACACTGAAGAATATATTGAATGAAATACAGGGCGTGTTGAATACATTATGTCAACTTGATAAGTGTAAGGGGACCAAGACGCTAGATAGACTGCCAGTGGAAAAGTTTGTAAATACCGACAAATCAGAATAAACCTCACAGAAGAGCATTTTCAAGTGGAATTTGAGCAAAACGTAGCTATCTAGACAGTTTCCATACTGCAGTGAAGCGTTTCACTTTATTTCGATTATACCACCTCTGCCCAGGCAGTGAGTGACCATAGCAGACCGCAAGCTGGTGTGGTCAGTCGTGGTTTGCCTCCCAGGTAAGCAATATACAATCTCATTTTTTGCATGGACCGCCAGCGTCCAGATGGTCAGGGCCGTTGTTGCTTCTCTCTGTACATGGACCGTGTCCCGATGTTGACACCAGTTGCTAGTTCTCTCTATACATGGACCATCTGTGTCCCCGATGTTGTGATTATTTGTTAGTTCCTTCTATACATGGTCCAGTTGTGTTCTGCCGCAACACAAGTTCTGACAGTTCCCAGAGTAAACAGTAGGATCCCTGACTGAGCCGTAGGATCTCTGAATTAGCCGTAGGATCCCTGAGCCGTAGGAGCCCCGAGTGAGCTGTAGGGTCCCTTAGAGAGCCGTGGGATCCCTGGTGGGAGCAGAACATCAGCATGCGTGGAGGCTCGAGTGTGTGACCTGGGAACCTGGCTGATATTTCATTGACCCACTTTAAAGTTCGTTCAGGCCCTCCTGCTGCCGCCCTCTGACCCATATTTCCGTGACAGAAGAAACACACACTGCCGGCTCTCCCATCCCGATTACTGATTTACCGTACCGAATTGCTTGCAGACCACCACGGTACCGGTCAAGACGCTTTAAGTGGCAGAGCAGTAAGGGTTCGAACGATTTTTTTTTTTTTTGCTTGTAGAGGTTCACTGTACATGGATGGGTTAGTGTTAGGGAGGGAGGTGTAAGGAGGTTTATTCTGCGCTACAGGGAAGAGCAATACTGGCTCTGAAGGAAAGGTTACAAGAACAAATGGCTGATTTATGCACAACTACTCACAGGGAGAGGGACTTCAGAAGCAGCTAACAAAAGATACAGAGCTATTTTTTTTTAATACATCGGCCGTCTCCCGCCAAGCATGTTGACCCAAATAAGTTTCTCTTCTTTTTACATTTAGTAATTAATACAAGAGAAGGGGTTACTAGCCCTTTGCTCCAGGAAGTTTAGTTGCCACTTACGATACGCATAACTTACGGAGGAAGGATTCTTTCCACTTCCTGATGGACGGCTTTTATACTGCAACAAAATGGTTTGCTTGACAAACGTGCAGAACATGACGATCATGCTTACATACATTAGAAGGGATTATTTTCCCCACCTCTTAACTTCACTTTTACAAGCCTCTTTCACACTCTATACTACCATACTAGTTAACCACTTATGAACACTTACCTGATTTTAGAAGTGTAAACCAAAGTTTTTTTTTTTAAACCTAAAAAAAATCTCTCGATATAGACAGCATAAATTTAACTAGAACACTTAAATACCTCTTAGACTACTTAATGCCCATTTACAAAACTTAATTACCACTGAAGTGGGGTACCTAGTTGAAGTGATACTTAGCTTTACCCAGGTGAAACAAACTATTCTCACCACCACTTGATAAACCCACTGAAGAACTACGTCAGTACTGTTTACACAAACCATCGGTGAGGAGATAATCGTGGTTAACCAACGAAGAATGACTCAAAATATATTATGAAGGAGACATTTGATTTAACACATTCAGTGTACAGGATTACACTTCAGATTGCCACGCTAACAATATTCCACAAAGGTATTAACTGGGTCACTGGGGCTGGAATGATATCAACTGTAAGGAAATACTGTACTGATATCGTAGAACAAAGGGGTTACACAAACTTAATATGTTGATAGCAAGCTGGTCAGCAGGTTTTAGGACTGGTTTGTGTTGTTCGCAATCGTGGCATTACGATTTCACGAGTCAGATTTGTGGTGTAATCCATGTTCAACTTGTAGACGGTAGTGGCTAGTTTGTTGTGTACTCCATGGTTATCTTGTAGACGGTAGTGGCTAGTTTGTTGTGTACTCCATGGTTATCTTGTAGACGGTAGTGGCTAGATTGTTGTGTATTTCATGGTTACCTTGGAGACAGTAGTGGCTAGTTTGTTGTGTATTTCATGGTCATCTTGTGGACGGTAGTGACTAGTTTGTTGTGTACTCCATGGTCATCTTGTGGACGGTAGTGGCTAGTTAACTATGCACTCCACATCCATCCTGTGGACAGCAGCGCAAGAGCACATGGATACACAAAAGGTCTGGGAACTAATCTCCAAAATGGTTAACAGGAGTACACATGGATTTATATCTACATTTGTCTGAACAGTTGAGGCAAAACTGGGTGGTACATACCTGGAGTTTACCTGGAGAGAGTTCCGGGGGTCATACAATGATTTATTTTCAGTTCTTCGATACATGTTCAGCGACCTGCTTCAGTTAGGATCTCGAGAAGAAAGTCTTCAGTACTATGTTGTTTTAAGCAACTACGCAGCTCTCTAACCTCCAACCTGCCGTAGTCCCCGCATAATTTTGATATGTTTCCAGAGTTTGTCTATTTCCCTGAGCCCGGCCCTAGTTTAGGTTCGTCTGGTGATTGCCTGGTCAATCAGGCTGTTACTCTTGGCGGCCCACTGGTCCACGTATCCATCATAGCCAGGTTGATCTGGCAGAAGTGTGCAGATGTCACAGTTCGTATGACACTCCGAACAGCAACCTCTTCATTCCTACTTCAGAGTGCAGACACTGGATTTCCAACCGCCAGGATTCAAGCTTGGCAAACCGATTTCCCCTGAATCTCTTCACAAATGTTACCTTCTTCACACTCCAACAATACGTCAAACCATAGAAATCACTTGTCTCCACTAGCTCTCATCTGATATTCTCAAACAAGCTTGCTGGAAGCTCAAGCCCCTGACAATCAAATCCTGGAGGTTACCTGGAGGTTATTCCGGGGATCAACGCCCCCGCGACCCGGTCCATGACCAGGCCTCCCGGTGGATCAGGGCCTGATCAACTAGGCTGTTACTGCTGGCCGCACGTAGTCCAACGTACGAGCCACAGCCCGGCTGATCCGGCACTGACTTTAGGTATCTGTCCAGCTCTCTCTTGAAGGCAGCCAGGGGTTTATTGGCAATTCCCCTAATGCTTGATGGGAGGCTGTTGAACAGTCTTGGGCCCCGGGCACTTATAGTGTTTTCTCTTAGTGTACCAATGGCGCCCCTACTTTTAATTGGGGGTATTTTGCATCGCCTGCCCAGTCTTTTACTTTCGTAGGGAGTGATTTCTGTGTGCAGATTCGGGACCATTCCTTCCAGGATTTTCCAAGTGTAGATTATGATACATCTCTCCCTCCTGCGTTCCAACGAGTACAAGTCAAGTGCTTCCAAGCGTTCCCAGTAGTTAAGGTGCTTGACAGAACTTATACGTGCAGTAAAGGCTCTCTGTACACTCTCTAGATCTGCAATTTCACCTGCTTTGAATGGAGATGTTAATGTACAGCAGTATTCCAGCCTAGAAAGAAAAAGTGATTTGAAAAGGATCATCATTGGCTTGGCACCTCTCGTTTTGAACGTTCTCATTATCCATCCTATCATTTTCTTTGCACTTGTGATCGTGGCACTGTTGTGATCCTTGAAAGTGAGATCCTCAGACATTACTACTCCCAGGTCCCTTACATTATTTTTCCGCTCTATTGTATGGCCAGAGTTTGTAGCGTACTCTGTTCTGGTTATTATCTCCTCCAGTTTTCCAAAACGAGTAGTTGGAATTTGTCCTCATTGAACATCATATTGTTTACCGTTGCCCACTGGAAAACTTTGTTTGTATCTTCTTGGAGGTTAACCGCGTCCTCAGCAGATGACAGCCTCATGCAGATCCTAGTATCATCCGCAAAGGATGATACGGTGCTGTGGTGTATATCTCTGTCCATGTCTAATATGAGGAATAAGATGGGGGGCCGAGTACTGTACCTTGTGGAACAGAGCTCTTCACTATGGCAGCCTCCGATTTAACTCTGCTGACCGCTACTCTTAGTGTTCGATTTGTTAGGAATTTGAAGATCCATCTCCCCACTTTCCCAGTTATTCCTTTAGCACGTATTTTGTGCGCTATTACGCCATGATCGCATTTGTCAAACGCTTTTGCAAAGTCTGTGTATATTACATCTGCATTCTGATTTTCTTCAAGTGCATCCAAGGCCATATCATAGTGATCCAGTAGTTGTGAGAGGCAGGAGCGACCTGCCCTGAACCCATGTTGCCCTGGATTGTGCAGATTTTGGGAATCCAGGTGACTTGCAATCCTGCTTCTTAGCACTCTTTCAAAGATTTTTATGATGTGGGACGTCAGAGCTATTAGTCTATAGTTCTTAGCTAATGCTTTGCTGCCACCTCTATGGAGTGGGGCTATATCTGTTGTTTTAAGTGACTGTGGAATTTCACCCATGTCCAAGCTCCTCGTCCATAGTGTACTTAGGGCACGCGAGAGGGGTTTCTTGCAGTTCTTAATAAATACAGAGTTCCACGAGTCTGGGCCCGGGGCTGAGTGCATGGGCATGTTGTCAATGGCTTTTTCGAAGTCTATCGGAGTTTGGGTAATGTCGGAAATCTGGCATACATTTATGGAGTTATGATGCTCATTCATGAAGAAATCATTTGGGCCGTCGATCCTCAGACTGATTAGTGGCTCACTAAACACAGTCGTACTGGGATTTCAGTATTTCACTCATTTCCTTGTTGTCATCTGTGTAAGTCCCATCCTGTCTGAGTAAGGGCCCGATACTAGATGTGGTATTTGCCTTGTTTTTGGCATATGAAAAGAAATATTTCGAATTTCTTTCAATTTCACTAATAGCTTTAAGCTCCTCCTGTCTCTCCTGGTTCCTGTAAGAGTCCTTTAACTTAAGTTCGATAGTTTCCACTTCCCTGGTCAGCGCCTCCTTTCGTGTATCAGATATTCTAGCACTCCCGAGGAGCTCAGTGACTCTTCTTCGTCGTCTTCTGTAGAGGGAGCATCTTTCTCTCTCCGGTTTACTCCTGCTCTTCTTCTTTCTTAGGGGATTATTATTATAATAAAAAAAGCGCTAAACTACAAGGGTTATACAGCTTCTTAGGGAATATGCCTAGAACATGCTTCAGCTGCCAGGAAGTTGGTCCTTTCAAGGCACTGGTTTGGATCCATGTTATTTAAGATATCTTCCCAACATGTTTCATTTAGGACATGGTTTACCTGGTCCCAATCCCAATCCTCCAACCTTTCTTGGTAAGATCCCTACCCCTCTTCTTTTCCTCTCCAGATTTATACACCCTCGTAGCCATCCAATTCTGTTCCATCCTCTCTAAATGCCAAAACCTCAGTAACTCTTCCTCTACCCTCTCAGTTATATCTTCGGTGATCCCACACTGTCTCCTGATTTCTGCGCTGCTAATTCATTACATAGTATTTACACGGAACAGTGTTCTCAATAATGTTCCTTTATTACTATATTCATAGTTAAGTGATACCTGTTAAGGGATAAGAGGCATTCAAGTTTTAACTAACGAAGGGTAGTGTAGCTCCATTTCCCTGAATCAAAACTTCTGGCGTCCTACACAGACTTTCTATTACTAGTAATGCCATTTGCCATTCATATCTGCAAAATGCACTGATACTACACCTATTACTACTACAACAACACCTGTTACTACTACTATCACTGCTGTGCTCTCCTTTCCCTATACATAGCCTCTGTGTTCTCATATTCCTCATTTATTTGAAGAGATCATCTTCTGAAGTTTCCCAAGTGAATATATTCGTGTCCATTTCTCTGAAAATCGCGAATATTTAAGAACTGTTGCTACATCACAGATCACAGATGTCGTGTCCAACATCTCAACAATGGCGTCTTAAGAGTTAAGTCTCCGTGTGTGTGTGTGTGTGTACTCACCTAATTGTACTCACCAAATTGTGGTTGCAGGGGTCGATACTCAGCTCCTGGCCCCGCCTCTTCACTGAGTGCTACTAGGTCCTCGCTATCCCTGCTCCATGAGCTTTATCATACCTCATCTTTAAACTATATATGGTTCCTACCTCCACTACCTCACTTGCACTACACACACTTATGAGTGTGTGTTCCACACCACTCATTGGTCTCTGATACCAGCACTGAATAATACCTTATCCTTTGCTGACTGGGTGTCCAGTTTTCTTATTTAACAAAAAGGGCACATCAGCGATGGGCTGCTACCCTATTTCATATGAAATATGCACAGTGGGAACAAAAGCTATGCTGAACTATCATATTCCATCAGGTGGGATGTTGCTCGTACAAGGTGTTGAACTCAGCCTGTGCTGGGAGACTTTAGTAGGGCATTGAGGATGTTGTCAATAAGTCCAGTAAGGATTAATCAGCTACCTGAGCTGTTTTAACCACATCGTTGGCCACACCCCTCGTCACAAGCATCTCAGGGTGTGGAGTTGGCACTCGACAGGTGTGTATGTGTGTATGTGTGTATGTATGTGTGTGTGTGTGTGTGTGTGTGTGTACTCACCTATTTGTGCTCACCTATTTGTGGTTGCAGGGGTCGATTCATAGCTCCTGGCCCCGCCTCTTCACTGATTACTACTAGGTCCTCTCTCTCCCTGCCCCATGAGCTTTATCATACCTCGCCTTAAAACTATGTATGGTTCCCGCGTCCACTACGTCACTTTCTAGGCTATTCCACGGCCTGACTACTCTATGACTGAAGAAATACTTCCTAACATCCCTTTGATTTATTTGAGTCTTCAACTTTCAATTGTGACCTCTTGTTT
>NC_069451.1:14945803-14968303 GCF_026875155.1 Cherax quadricarinatus | reverse complement strand
CACGTGTAAAATTCCCTAATGAAAGTTCCTTTTTGCTCTGAGATATGGACACTCCCAATATCTCTTTGTTAAATAGGGTGCCGTTTTTTCCAGTTTCTTTTTGCGGGATTAGCCCCCGAGTGAGAAGGATTGTGGGGGGACACGCATGTTGGAGATTTGGGGGCTTTGTATCTCCCCTGAGGTGAGAGCTGTGTGGAACCCGGGTTCTTGTTTTTTTCTGTGATTTAGTAAAGAAACAACCACAATACCGGTTTGGGAAACAATACTAAATAACCACCGTGGGGGAACGAATCTTACGACGACGTTTCGGCCGACTTGGACCTTTAGCGGCACCGGCCTTTTCGGACAAAAAAACGTGTAAAAAGTTTTTGTAATTAATAGACCATCGGCCTATAATTTCTCTGTAAAATAAATCTCCCTTTTGTAAAATTAAGTCTCCCCGGTTATAGCCTTGAAAAGAGTTTTTGATTTTTTAATAATAACAAAAATTAATAATAAAAAAATAAATAAAAATAATATCTTATTTCTCACGTAATGAAAGGGTTCGCCTAGTGACCCAAATAAATACTATTTAAATAGAAAGCCGCTTGTTATGCGACATTTCGGGCAAATTAGGTCCTTGTGTCCCCGGGCACCAACACCAGTCGACTAACACCCAGGTCCTTTTTTACGAGCTGTCTTAAAAAAAACACGTCCTAAGGGTTTCCACCCTTCCGGGGTCGCCCGAACCCAAACGTGTGATCGAGTGCGCTAGCAAACCGAATACGGAATTTATTAAGGTCAAATTTTTATATTTTTCGGTAAAAGGGCGGTGAATGCTTACCCATGATTTTTTAAGCAACACTTTGTGGAAAAATTAAGTGACTTTTTTAAGCTAAATTTAAGGGGGAGTTTTAAATTAATGGGTTTTTGGGGAAAATAATAGTTCACCCTAGTTACCCCTTTTTCATTCGGTTCCTTGTTTCACTCTGGTTACCCTTGTTCACTCTGGGTTTCCCTTGTTCACTTTTGTTCCCTTGTTCCCTGGTTACCCTTTTTTCACTCTGGTTTTCCCCGTTCACTCTGGTTACCCCTTTTTTCACTCTGTTTCCCCCGTTCACTCTGGTTCCCTTGTTCACTCTGGTTTTCCCCTGTTCACTCGGTTTCCCTTGTTCCTCTGGTTACCCGTTCCCGGTTACAATGTTTCCTCTGGTTACCCTTGTTTTCCCCAGTTACCCTTGTTTACCTTATTTTCCATTTTTCCTCGGGTTTCCCTTTTTCACTCGGTTACCCCCCGTTCCTCTGGGTTTCCCTTGTTCACTTGGTTTTCCCTTGTTCACTCTGGTTTTCCCTTGTTCCTCTGGTTACAAATTTTTCACTCTGGGTTTCCCTTTTTTACCCTAGTTTTCCCCGTTTACCTTGTTACCATTGTTCACTCTGGTTACCCTTGTTCCTCTGGACCCTTTCATTCTGGTTACCTTGTTCAATTGGTTTCCCTTGTTTATTTGGTTACCCTTTTCACTTTGGTTACCCTTGTTCACTTGGGGTTTCCTTGTTCATTGGTTGCCCTTGTTCCTCTGTTACCCTTTTCACTCTGGGTTTCCCTTGTTTACTCTGGTTACCCTTGTTCACTCGGTTTCCCTTTTTCACTCTGGTTACCCTTGTTCACTCTGGTTACCCTTGTTTTCCCAAGTTTTTTGTTCATTCTGGGTTTCCCTTGTTCCCTGGGTTTCCCATGTTCTTTTGGGACCCGGTTTACTCTGGTTACCCTTTTCAATTTGGTGCCCTTGTTCACTCGGTTACCCTTTTTCACTCTGGTTACCCTTGTTCCTCTGGTTACCCCTTTTTCCTAGTTACTTTTGTTCATTGGGTTTCCCCTTTTTCACTCGGTTCCCTTGTTCACCTGGTTACCCTTGTTCACTTGGTACCCCCCTTCACTCTGTTCCCTTGTTCACTCGGTTACCCTTGTTTTACTCTGGTTCAAATTTTCACTCTGGGTTTCCCTTGTTTACCTAGTTTCCCTTGTTTTACCTTGTTACCATTTTTACTCGGACCCTGCACTCTGGTTCCCCTGTTCCCGGTTTCCCTTGTTCCCTCGGTTACCCGTTCCTCTGGTTTTCCCTTGTTCACTTGGTTACAATTTTCATCTGGTTACCTTTTTTACCCAGACCCTTGTTTTCCTTTAATTGGGGGCACTTGGTTACCCTTTTTCATTTGTTCCCTTGTTCACTCTGGTTACCCCTTTTTCTTCTGGGTTCCCTTGTTCACTTGGTTACCCTTGTTCCGTCTGGTTACCCTTTTTCACTCGGTTGCCCTTGTTTATTTGGTTACCCTTTTTCCTTGGTTCCCTTGTTCACTCTGTTACCCTTGTTCACCGGTTTTCCCCTTTCACTCTGGTTACCCTTGTTCACCTTTGGTTTTCCCCGTTTTCCCTAGTTTTCCTTGTTCATTCTGGTTTTCCCTGCACTCTGGGTTTCCCCCCCGTTCATTGGGTTTCCCTTGTTCACTCTGGTTACCCCCTTTTCACTGGTTGCCCTTGTTCACCTTTTTTACCCTTTTCATCTGGTTTCCCTTTTTTACCCTAGTTTCCCCTTTTTCACTCTGGGTTTCCCTTTTTCACTCTGGTTTCCCTTGTTCACTCTGGTTACCTTTTTTTACCCAGTTACCCTTGTTTACTCTGGTCCCTTGTTCACTCTGGTTTCCCCGTTCACTTTTGGTTACCCTTGTTTACTCTGGTTAACCTTTTTCACTCTGGGTTTCCTTGTTAACCGTTACAATTGTTCACTCTGGTTACAACTGTTTTTCCCTAGTTCCCTTGTTTACCTTTGTTACCAGTTCACTCTGGTTACCCCGTTTACCCGGTTACCCTTTTTCTTCTGGTTACCCTTGTTCATCTGGTTACCCCTTTTCTTCTGGTTACCCATTCGGGGACCCTTGTTCCTTTGGTTTCCCCTTTTTCACTCGGTTAAAACCCTTTTTCACTTGGTTTCCCTTTTTTTTTCTCTGGTTTCCCCGTTCCCTTTGGTTACCCTTGTTCCTTGGTTTTCCCCTTTTTCACTCTGGTTCCCTTGTTCATTGGTTTCCCTTTTTTTACCCAGTTTCCCCTTTTTTTACCTTAGTTACCTTTTTTACCTTAGTTTCCCTTTTCACTCTGGGTTTTCCCTTGTTCACTCTGGTTACTCTTGTTTCCCTAGTTTCCCTTGTTCACTTGGTACCCTTGTTTACTTGGGTTTCCATGTTCACTCTGGTTACGATTGTTCACCGGTTACCCTTGTTCACTCTGGGGACTTTGTTCGCTCTGTTACCCTTGTTCGCCTTGGTTTTCCCTTTTTCACTTTTGGGTTTAAAATTGTTCACTCTGGGTTTCAAAATTTTTTCCCCGGTTCCCTTTTTACCCTAGTTACCCTTTTTACTCGGTTTTCCCTTTTCACTCTGGGTTTCCCTTGTTATCTGGTTACCCTTGTTCCCTGGTTACCCCTTTTTTCACTCTGGTTACCCCCGCCCTCTGGTTCCCTTGCTCACTCTGGGTTCCCTGTTCAAATCTGGTTTTCCCTTGTTTTGTCTGGGTTCCCTTTTTCACTCTGGTTTTCTCTTTTTACCTGGGTTCCCCTTTTTCACTCTGGTTCTCTTGTTTTACCTGGTTACCCCTTTTCACTCTGGTTACCCTGTTCACCTGGGTTTCCCTTGTTCACTCTGGTTACCCCTTTTTCACTCTGGTTACCCTTGTTCACCTGGTTACCCTTTTTCCTATGGGTTTCCCTTTTTCACTATGGTTACCCTTGTCACTCGGTTTCCCTTTTTTACTTGGTTTACCCTTGTTTTCTCTGGTTACCCCGTTTACTCGGTTACCCTTCTTTATTTGGTTTCCCTTCTCACCCGGTTTCTCTTGTTTCCCCCTGGTTACTCTTGTTCCTTGGGTTTCCCTTGTTTACCGGGGACCCTTGTTCACTCTGGTTTACTCTTGTTTTACTCTGGTACCCTTGTTTACTTGGTACTCTTTTTTCACTTGGGACTTTGTTTTACTCTGGTTACCCTTGTTCACTCTGGTACCCTTGTTTTCACTCGGGGACCCGTTCCCTGGTTACCCTTGTACCTGGTTACCCTTGTTCACTCTGGTTACTTTGTTTACTTGGTTCCCTTTTCCTCTGGTTACCTTGTTTATTGGTTTTTTCTTTTCACTCTGGTTTCCCTTTTTCACTCTGGTTCCTGTTCACTTGGTTTTCTCTTGTTTCCCCGGTTACCCCTTTTTTACTCTGGTTACCCTTTTTCCTCTGGTACTCTTGTTCACTCTGGTTACTCTTGGTCACCTTTAGTAAATCCTCACTATATTTACGTACTGTTCTTTCCTCTTGTCCCATCTTGCCCTCCACTTCTTTTTTTTTCAATCCACTCTGTCTTTCTTCGCGCCTCAGGACCTCATGTCCTAAATACATTGTTAAGTTCTCAACGCACTCTTATGTCTTCAAAACACTGATATGTCTTCAAAGCACTGTTATGTCTACAAAGCACTGTTATGTCTACAAAGCACTGTTATGTCTACAAAGCACTGTTATGTCTACAAAGCACTGTTATGTCTTCAAAGCACTGTTATGTCTTCAAAGCACTGTTATGTCTTCAAAGCACTGTTATGTCTTCAAAGCACTGTTATGTCTACAAAGCACTGTTATGTCTTCAAAGCACTGTTATGTCTACAAAGCACTGTTATGTCTACAAAGCACTGTTATGTCTTCAAAGCACTGTTATGTCTACAAAGCACTGTTATGTCTTCAAAGCAGTTATGTCTACAAAGCACTGTTATGTCTACAAAGCACTGTTATGTCTATAAAGCACTGTTATGTCTTCAAAGCACTGTTATGTCTTCAAAGCACTGTTATGTCTACAAAGCACTTTTATGTCTACAAAGCACTGTTATGTCTTCAAAGCACTGTTATGTCTACAAAGCACTGTTATGTCTACAAAGCACTGTTATGTCTACAAAGCACTGTTATGTCTACAAAGCACTGTTATGTCTACAAAGCACTGTTATATCTTCAAAGCACTGTTATGTCTACAAAGCACTGTTATGTCTTCAAAGCACTGTTATGTCTACAAAACACTTTTATGTCTACAAGCCTGTTATGTCTCAAAGCACTGTTATGTCTACAAAACACTGTTATTCTACAAAACATGTTATGTTCAAAACACTGTTATGTCCAAAGCATGTTATTCTTCAAAGCATGTTATGTCTACAAAGCACTGTTTTATGTCTTAAAGCACTGTTTATGTCTCAAACAAGTTTTTTCACAAGCACGTTAGTCTCAAAGCACTGTTATGCTAAAGTTGAATTTAAAAACCCCCAAAACCCTCCGTGTTTGGAACAAATACACAAAAAAACCCCCAACCTCTTAGGGAGGAACTTACGAAGGGACCTTTTCCAAAATTTTTGGACCATTGGCTTCACCAGCCCAAAAAAAAAAGGGGAAAAGGCCGTAAAAAGGGGGTTTGAATTTAATGCCCATTTCCATAATTTTTTGTTAAAATCAACCCCCTTAACGTAAATTAATTCTCCCCCCCTTTTTGTTTGGGATTTTAAGATTTTGGGGGAATTTTCCCTTAATTAAAATTTAAAAATTAAAATTTAATAATTAATTGTCTTTTTTCAACCTTCAAAACCCATATTACGGCCTTTTGTGAAAAAACAAGGGTCATTACTAAAAAAGGGAAACCCTTTTTAAATGCAAAAAGCTTTTCGGGGAAATTTACCCAATTTTTTCCCCCGGGGAAAAGGCGACCCCCACCAGTGATAAAAACCAAAAGGTTTTACCTAATTTTCCCTTCCTACTGTTTTAAAAAAACCAAATTTTCCAAAGGGGTTCACCCGAGGGGGAAATTGATGGCCCCCAAAAGGGGATTTGGGGCGGTGAACCGTCGGGCCTTTTATAATGGGGGAATTCCCTTTTTTTCGGTGGGAGTTAGAAAGTCCCCAAAATGGATTGGAAAAATAAATCCCCAATTCGGGGGGAAAATTTAAGGACTTTTTATTTAAGTTTATAATTTTTGGGGAAAAAAAAAAGTATCTTTGGGGGAATTTAATAGCCCCCAGTTCCCTTTTTCTTCGGGTTAACCCCCGTTAAAATTCTGGTTTAAACCTTTGGGTAAATTTTTGGTTATTTTTAATTCTTTAAAATTTTAATTTTAATTTTTATTTTTACCGTTAAAGTCGGTTACCCTTGTTCTTCTTTAAAAACCCTTTTTTTTTCAAATTTGGGGGGTTACCTTGTTCCCCGGTTACCCCCGTCTCATTCCCGGTTTCCCCTTTTTTTTTTTTTAAAGGAAAACCGGCCCTTAATGGTTACCCGTTCCATCGGGACCCCTTGTTTCAATTTGGTTACCCCTTGGCATTTTTTAAAGGGTTTAAATTCCCTTTTTCCCCCTTTTAAACTTGGTTTACCCTTGTTTTTTCGGGCCCTTTTGTTTAAAAATTAAGGGGTTCCTTTTTTCATTTTGGGGGTTTTGTTTATTTTTGGGGGAAAAATGTTCCCTGGTTCCCTTGTTCACCCCGGGTTTAACCTTGTTAAACTTGGTTACCCTTGTTCACCTCTTTTTCCTTGTTCACTTGGTTACCCTTGTTCATTTTGGGTTTTACCCTTTTTTTCATTCTGGTTCCCCAGTTCATTTGGTTACCCTTGTTACTCTGGTTCCCCTTTGTTCATTTTGGGGGACCCTTTTTCATTCTGGTTCCCCCTTTTTCATCGGTTTCCCCTTTTTTCCTCTGGTTACCCTTTTTCCCTCGGGTTTTACAATTTTTCCCACTCTGGTTACCCCTTGTTTCCCCTTTTTTCCCCCTTTTTTACCTTTTTCCCCTTGTTTCCCTGGTTACCTTGTTACCCCGGTTCCCCTTTGTTCTCTCGGGGTTACCCTTGTTTTTTTGGGGTTTACCCTTTTCATTGGGTTTCCCTTGTTCATTCTGGTTCCCTTGTTCACTCTGGTTCCCCTTTGGGTTTACCCTGGTTTTTTCCCTTTTTTTGGTTCACTCGGGTTTTAATTTGTTCACTCTTTTTTCCCTTTTCATTCTGGTTCCCCTTGTTAATTGGGTTTTCCCTTGTTCATTTGGTTCCCCTTTTTCATTTCTGGTTACCCTTTTTTCATTTTGGGTTCCCCCTTTGTTCACTTGGTTGCCCTTGTTAATTCTGGTTTACCTTTTCCTCTGGTTACCCGGGTTTCACTTGGTTACCCTTGTTCACTCGGTTCCCCTTTGTTCAACTCGGGTTTCCCCTTGTTCATTCGGGTTACCCTTTTTTCCCTTTTGTTTTTTGGGTTACCCTTTTTTCACTTGGTTCCCAGTTCATTTGGGGTTCCCTTTGGGTTCACTCGGTTCCCTTTTTTCCCAATTTGGTTCCCTTTTTCCTCTGGTTACCCTTTTTCATCGGGGCCCCCTTTTTCCGGGGGGTTACCGGGGTTTCCATTTTTTTTTCCCTTTTCCCCTTTTATTTTATTTTTATTTGGTTTTTTCCCTTTTGGGTCCCTTTCCTTGCCCCTTTTCCACTTTCCCTTTTTTTTTCAATTTTTCTTTCCCCTTGACCTGGGGACCCTTTTTTCCTTTTAAATTACCATTTTTAATTTTTCCCCCTTTTACTCTTTAATTTTCCTTCCCCCCTTTGTTATTTTCCCCTTGCACTTTTTTATTGTTCCTTAAAACACTTGGTATTGTTTAAACCCCTTTGTTACCTTAAACATTTGGTTATTGTTTTTTTCCCGCATTTGGTTTTGTTTAAACGCCCTTTGTTTTTGGTTCCCTTTTCGCCGGGTTATTGTTAAAACCGGGTTTGCCTTGTTAAACTTTTTTTCCCCCAAAGCATTTGGTTATTTTTCCTCCGCCCCCTTGTTAGGTCCTTTCAAAGGACCCTTTTTATTGGTTTTAAAACATTTTTATGTTTTCCTTGTTATTCTTTAAAGCACCGGGTTTACCCCTTGCTTTTGGTTATTGTTCCCCGGCCCCTTGTTTTTTGGTTCCCTTTTAAAACAGGGGTTATTTTCAACCGGGTTATTGTTTCCCCTAGTTATTTTAAAACTCGGTTATTTTAAAACCGGGTTATTGTTAAAACCGGGTTATTGTTTTACCCAAATTTTTATTGGCCCCTTTTCATCGGCCCCTGTTATTGGTTCCCCTTTTAAAACTCGGGTTAAATTTTAAAACCTGTTATTTTTCTTTTCAAGCATTTGGGGTTCCTTTTACCCTGTTATTGTTTAAAACCTTTTTAAATTTTAAAAACTCGGGTTATTTTTCCTTAAAGCACGGTTTATTTTAAAATTTTGGGTTATTGTTTTTCGGTTCCTTTTATTTTTTACCCTTGTTTTTGGTTTAAAACCTTTGGTTATTGGTTACCCTTTGTTATTTTTGGGCCCCCTTTTGTTATTCTTTGCCCTTTTTTTTGTTCCCCGCCAGGGTTAAATTTTAAAACCGGGTTATTGTTACAAGGGATTTTTTATTTTCCCTTGAAAATTTGTTATTGTTTCCAAAGAATTTTTCAAAATTGGAGTTATTTTAAATTGGACTTTTTTCCCCTTAAAACCCCCTTGTTAGGGGCTCCCCGCATTTGGTTAAATTTTTCCTTTTAACAGCATTTGGTTATTTTAAAACCGGGGTTATTTTTTTCCCGGCCCCCTTGTTGGGGGTTTCCTTGCACTTTTGGTTTAAAAATTGTTATTGGTTACAAAAAATTGGTTTTGTTTCCCAAAGCCCCATTTTTATTGGTTTCCCCCAACATTTGGTTATTGTTTTCGGGCCCCCTTGTTTTGGGTTCCCGCATTTGGTTATTGCCCCTTCAAACCCCCATTTGGGTTATTGTTAAAAACCGGGTTTAGTCATTCGCCCCTTGTTATTTTTAAAACCTTTTGTTATTCTTTTAAGAAATTGGTTATTTTTAAAAACCCCGGGTTATTGTATCGGCCCCTTGTTATTTTCCCCTTGCATTTGGTTATTGTTAAAAACCGGGTTATTTTAAAACCGGGTTATTTTAAAACAGGGTTTTTTTCAAAACCCCTTTGTATTGGTTTCCCTTGTTATTGGTTTCCCCTTTTTTAATTCTTTAAGCATTTGGTTATTCTTAAAAAGGGGTTAACCTTTTAAAAACCCTTTTAAATTCTTTTAAACCGGGTTTTTTGTTTAAAAACTTTTTAAACCAAAAGCATTTTAGGTCCCTTTGCATTTGGTTTTTTGTTTAAACTCTGTTATTTTAAAATTTAACTTTTTGTTAAAAAAGGTTTTTTGTTATTGGTTCCCCGCATTTCGGGCTCCCCGATCGGGTTATTGTTAAAACCTGAATTTTCCTTTAGTCTTTTGGTTCCCCTTGCATTTGGTTATTTTTGCACTTTGCCCTTTTAAAATCCGGGTTTTATTTTTTAAAAGGATTTTGTTAGGTTCCCCGCACTTTGGGTTTTAAAAAGCACTAGGGTTTTTTTGCCTTTTGGTTATTTTAAAACCCGGGTTATTTTAAAAACCGGGTTTTTTTTAAAACCGGGTTTTTTGGTCTTTTTAAAAACCCCTTTATATTTAAAGTTTTTTCCTTTGCCCTTTCCCCACTTTTTTTTTCCCCAAAACCCATTTGTTTTTTCGGCCTGGAACTTTCAAAAAAATTTTTAAATTTTTAAAAAGCACTTTTAAAATTTTTTCAAAACTGTTATGTTTTCAAAGCACTGTTATTTTTAAAAAGGGCACGTTATTTTCTAAAAAGCACTGTTATGTTTTCAAACCCACTGTTATGTTTACAAAGCCCTGTTATGTCTTAAAAGCACTTTATGCCCTTAAAAAGGGCACTTTTATGTTTTAAAAAAAGCACTTTTATGTCTTCAAAGCACTGTTTGTTTCAAAGCACTTTATGTCTTAAAAAGACTGTTATGTCTAAAAAGCCTGTTTTTTCTACAAAGCACTTTTATGCCCTTAAAAAGCACTGTTTGTCTCCCAAACCCCTGTTATGTTTTCAAAGAAAGTTATGTTTAAAAAGCATTTTTATGTCTAAAAAGGAAAACTTTTAAATGTCTTAAAGCACTGTTATGTCTTCAAGCACTGTTATTCTTAAAAAGCACGGGTTATTTTAAAAAGGGCACTTTTAGGTCTCAAAGCCTGTTAGGGCTCCAAAAGCATGTTATTTTTTCAAAGCACTGTTTTTCTACAAAGCATGTTTTTGTCTACAAAGAAATTTTATTTTTCAAAGCACTGTTTTTCTCAAAGCACTGTTTTCTTCAAAGCCTGTTAGGGTTTTCCAAGCACTGTTATTTTTCCCAAAGCATGTTTTTTTTTCCCTTTTTTCCCCAAAAAAGCACTGTTATGTTTTCAAAGCAGGGTTATTTTTAAAAAGGGCCAGTTATTTTTAAAAAGCATGTTTTGTCTACAAACCCCATGTTATGTTTTCAAAGCATGTTATTTTTTCCAAAACACTGTTATGTTTAAAAAAGCATGTTATGTTTTCCCAAAGAAGGTTATGTTTTCAAAAAAATGTTATGTTTAAAAAGAAATGTTATGTTTTCAAAGCACTGTTAGTTTTAAAAAGAAACTTTTATGTTTAAAAACCCCACTGTTATGTTCCCAAAGCACTGTTATGTCTACAAAGCACGGGTTTTGTCTCAAAGCATGTTATGCCCTTTAAGACACAGAAAGCAAAAAAACAGTTCACTGTAACAAAAATGTATTGGGGGACGAAGTGAAAAAAAAAACGTTTTTGGAAAAACTTTTATTGGAACAACGTTTTTTCCAATACCTAACAAAAGGGGAAAACGGTTTTCCCTTTTAAAAACCATTCCCTCTCTAAAAAGGAGCAGTATTTCCTCCTAAAATTACCTCACATAAAAGGAAAATAGCTAGTTTTTTTTAAAAACATTGCCTACAATAAGGAGTGGTTTGTTCCCCCTAAAATTACCTAAACATAAAAGGAGCAGCTATTTCCCTGTTAAAAACATTACTTGCATAAAAGGGGGAGTAGCAAATTCGAATTTTTTCCCTTTAAATTAAACATAACTTTATATACAGCAGCGGGTTTTAAATTTAAATATTCCCCAATTTATTCTACAAATTAATATGCAGTAAAAAAAAAAATTTTTTTTTTTTTTTTTTTCATTTAAGTTTTTTTTTTTAAAATTTTAAAAATTTTTTTTTATTTCCTTTTTTTTTTTTAAACCCCTTTTTTTTTTGGGGGGGGGGGAAAAAAAAAATTTTTTTTTTTAAAAAATGGGGGGGGGAAAAATGTTGAAGGGTTTTAGTCCTGTGGGTTTTGGGTTTTGTTCCAGCCACGGAATTTATTTAATTTGGGGAAAAAATTTTTGGGTTAAACCCCCTTCCAACCCCCTATTTAACCCAAAAATTCCCCCGGTTTAAAAAAAACGATTTTTGGGGGGGGGTTTTAAAAAGGGGGGGAAAAAATTTTTTTTTTTTTTCTTTTTAAAAAAAAAAAAAAACCCAAAAATTAAAAAATTTTTGGGAAAAAAAAACCCAAATTTTTTAAAATTTTTTAAAAAAAATTAAAAACTTGACAGATGTACACTGAACGATCCAAACCCCGGGGAAAACCTTTTTGGTCCAGGTCCAAAAGGGAAAAAACCCTTTTTCCCCCCCCCTTTTTTTCCCCCCCCCCCCGGGGGGCCCCTTTTTGGGGGGGAATTTTTTTTTAAAAAAAGGGGGGGTTTTTTTTTTCCGGCCCGGGGGGCCCCCGGGGGGGGTTTTCCCCCCCTTTAAAAACCCCCGGGGGGGGTTTTTTTTAAAAAAAAAAAAAAATTTTTAAAAAAAATTTTTTTTTTAAAAAATTTTTTTTTTTTTTTTTAGGGGTTTTTTGGGGGTCCTTTTTGGGGTTTTTTTTTTTTTTTTTGTTTAAAATTTTTTTTTTTTTGGGGGGAAAAAATTTTGGGGGGGGGCCCCTTTTAAAGGGGGGCCCCTTTTTTTTCCCCCCTTTTTTAATTTTTTAAAATTTTTTTTTTTTTTTTTTTTTTTTCCCGGGGGAAAAAATAAAAAAAAGGGGGGGGGGGGTTGGGGGGAAAAAGGGGGGGTTTTTTTTTTGGGGGGGGGGTTTTTTTTTTTTTTGGGGGGTTTGGGGGGGGTTTAAAAACCGGGGGCCCCCCCCTTTTTTTTTTTTTTTAAAAAAATTTTTTTTTTAAAATTTTTATTTTTTTTAAAAAAAAAAATTTTTTTTTTAATTTTTGGGGGGTTTTTTTTTTTTTTTTTTTTTTTTTTTTTTTTTTTTTTTTTTTTTATTTTTTTTTTTTTTTATTGTTTTAAAAATTTTTTTTTTTTTTTTTTTTTTTTGGGGGTTTTAAATTTTTTTTTTTTTTTTTTTATGTTTTTTATTGTTTTTTTTTTTTTTTAATTTGGGGGGGTTTTTTTTTTTTTTTTGGGGTTTTTTGGGGGGTTTTTTTTTGTGGGGGGGGGAGGGGTTTTGGGGGGGAAAGGGTTTTTTATTTTTTAATTTTTTTTTTTTTTTAAAAAATTTTTTTTTTTAAAAAATTTTTTTTTTTTTTTGGTTCGGGGGGTTTGGGTTTTTTTTAAAAAAATGGTTTTTGTTTGGGGGGTGGGGTTTTTTTTGGGGGGGTTTTTTTTTAAATTTTTTTTGGGTTTTTTTTTTGGGGGGGGGGGGGTTTTTTTTTTTTTTTCCCCCTTTTTTTGGGGGGGCGGGGGGGGGGGTTTTTTTTGGGGGGGGGTTTTTTTTTTTTTTTAAAATTTTTTTTTTTTAAAAAATTTTTTTTTTTTTTTTATTTTAATTTTGGGGGGGTTTTTTTTAAAATTTTGGGGGGGGTTGGGGGGGGGCCCGGGTTTTTTTGGGGGGGGGTTTTTGGGGGGCCCGGGGGTTTTTTTTGGGGGGGGGGGTTTTTTGGGGGGGGGGTTTGGGGGGGTTTTTTTGGGGGGGTTTTTTTGGGGGGGGGGGTTTTTTTTGGGGGGGGTGGTTTTTTTTGGGGGGTTTTTTTTGTTTTTTTTTGTGTTGTTGGGGGGTTTTTTGGGGGGTTTTTTTTTGGGGTTTTTTTTTTTTTAAAAAAATTTTTTTTTTTTTTTTGTAATTTTAAAAATTTTTAATTTTTGTTTTTAATTTTTTTAAATTTTTTTAAATTTTTTTTAAAAAATTTTTTTTTTTTTTTAAAAAAAAAAATTTTTTTTTTTTGGTTTTTAAAATTTTTTTTTTTTTTTTTATTTTTTAAAAATTTTTTTTTTTAAAAATTTTTTTAAAAAAAAAAATTTTTTAAAAAAATTTTTTTAAAAAAATTTTTTTAAAAATTTTTTTTTTAAAAAAATTTTTTTTTTTTAAAATTTTTTTTTTTTATAATTTTTATTTAAAAAAATTTTTTTTATTTAAAAAAAATTTAAATTTTAAAAAAATTTTAAAAAAATTTTTTTAAAAAAAATATTTTAAAAATTTTTTTTAAAAAATTTTTAAAAAAAATTTTTTTTTTTTTTTTTAAAAAATTTTTAAATTTTTTTTTTTTTTTTTTTTAAATTTTTTTTTTAAAGGGTTTTTTTAAATTTTTTTATATTTAAAAATTTTTTTTTAAAAAAAATTTTTTTTTTTTTTTTTAAAATTTTAAAAAAAAATTTTTTTTTATTTGGGTTTTTTTTTTAAAAAAAATTTTATTTTTAAAATTTTTTTTTTTTTTTTTAAAAAAAAATTTTTTTTTTTTAATTTTTTTTTTTATGGGGGGGGGCCCCAAAATTTTTCCCCCGTTTTTTTTTAAAAAAAAAAAAGGTTTTTTTTTTTGGGTTTTTTTTAAAATTTAAAAAACCCCCTTTTTAAAATTTTTTTTAAAATTTTTTTTTTCTAATTGGAAAGGGAAAAAAAAAAAAAAAGGTTTAAAATTTTTTAAAAAAAGGGGGGTTTAAAAAAATTTTGGAAAACCCTTTAAAAAAGGTTTTTCAAACCAACCCACATGATGTTTCGCTCCATCCTGGACCATTATCATTATCTTTAAATAGGTTAAATCTACGTAATTTATCACCTATATATGACCAAAACTAATGTGCTTATCGGAACAAATTAATAGCAGAATATAAAATATATGTATTCGTGAATAATTATTGAGAGAAATGCAGAAGTAATACTTAAATGTAATAAATGAATATAAATTAGTCTGTATATTGTATTACTGCATATTAATTTGTAGAATATTTCGTAATATTTAATGTAAACCAGCTGCTGTATATAAAGTTATGTTTATTCATGAGGTAATGGTTCGAATTAGCTACTCCTTATATGCGAAGTAATGTTTAACAGGAACTAGCTGCTCCTTATATGTGAGGTAATGTTTAGGAGGAACTAGCCACTCCTTATATGTGAGGCAATGTTTAAAAAGAACTAGCTATTCCTTATATGTGAGGTAATCTTTAGGAGGAACTAGCTGCTCCTTATATGAGAGGTAATGTTTAAGAGGAACTAGCTGTTCCTTATATGTGAGGTATGAGGAGAAACGTTGTTCCAATAAAAGTTTGATCCACAACGTTTTTTGTCACTTCTGTCCACAATACATTAAGTTACAGTGAACTGTTTGTTGTCTTGCGTGTGTACTTAACGACATAACAGTGCTTTGTAGACATAACAGTGCTTTGTAGACATAACAGTGCT
Organism: Cherax quadricarinatus; assembly: GCF_026875155.1. Classification (NCBI taxonomy): domain Eukaryota; kingdom Metazoa; phylum Arthropoda; class Malacostraca; order Decapoda; family Parastacidae; genus Cherax; species Cherax quadricarinatus. The sequence continues at coordinate 14,953,754 of NC_069451.1, read as the reverse complement.
TTGTAGACATAACAGTGCTTTGAAGACATAACAGTGCTTTGAAGACATAACAGTGCTTTGAAGACATAACAGTGCTTTGAAGACATAACAGTGCTTTGAAGACATAACAGTGCTTTGAAGACATAACAGTGCTTTGTAGACATAACAGTGTTTTGAAGATATAACAGTGCTTTGAAGACATAACAGTGCTTTGTAGACATAACAGTGCTTTGAAGATATAACTGCTTTGAAGATATAACAGTGCTTTGAAGACATAACAGTGCTTTGAAGATATAACAGTGCTTTGAAGATATAACAGTGCTTTGAAGACATAACAGAGCTTTGAAGACATAACAGTGCTTTGATGATATAACAGTGCTTTGAAGATATAACAGTGCTTTGTAGACATAACAGTGCTTTGTAGATATAACAGTGCTTTGAAGATATAACAGTGCTTTGTAGACATAACAGTGCTTTGAAGACATAACAGTGCTTTGAAGACATAACAGTGCTTTGAAGATATAACAGTGCTTTGAAGACATAACAGTGCTTTGAAGACATAACAGTGCTCTGTAGACATAACAGTGCTTTGAAGACATAACAGTGCTTTGTAGACATAACAGTGCTTTGTAGACATAACAGTGCTTTGAAGACATAACAGTGCTTTGTAGACATAACAGTGCTTGTAGACATAACAGTGCGTTGTAGACAAACAGTGCTTTGAAGACATAACAGTGCTTTGAAGATAACAGTGCTTTGTAGACATAACAGTGCTTTGTAGACATAACAGTGCTTTGAAGACATAACAGTGCTTTGTAGACATAACAGTGCTTTGAAGACATAACAGTGCTTTGTAGATATAACAGTGCTTTGAAGATATAACAGTGCTTTGTAGACATAACAGTGCTTTGAAGATATAACAGTGCTTTGTAGACATAACAGTGTTTTGAAGATATAACAGTGCTTTGAAGATATAACAGTGCTTTGTAGACATAACAGTGCTTTGAAGACAACAGTGCTTTGAAGATATAACAGTGCTTTGTAGACATAACAGTGTTTTGAAGACAACAGTGCTTTGAAGATATAACAGTGCTTTGAAGATATAACAGTGCTTTGAGAATAGTGCTTGTTAGAATAACGTGCTTTGTAGACTACAGGCTTTGAAGTATAACAGTGCTTTGTGGGCCCATAGTGCTTTGTAGAATAACAGTGCTTTGTAGACCTAACAGGGGCTTTGAGATATACAGTGCTTTGTAGAAGTTAACAGTGCTTTGTAGAATGACAGGCTTTAGTAGACCAAAACAGTGCTTATGATAGACATATACAGATTTTTGAAGAATAAATGCTTTGTAGAATAATAGTGTTGTAGAATAACAGTGCTTTGAAGTAATATTAACAGTGCTTTGTAAATAAATAGTGCTTTATAGTATAACAGTGCTTTGAATTGTAGACATAGTTGAAGAATAACATGCTTTGAAGATATAACAGTGCTTTGTAAATACGTGCTTTGATAGAGTAACAGTGGTTTGAAGATATAACAGTGCTTTGTAGACATAAAATGCTTTGAGACAGAACAGTGCTCCTTTAGATACAGGCTTTGAGACATAACAGTGCTTTGTAGACATAAAGTGCATTTGTTAGACATAACATTGCTTGAGCATACAGTGCTTGAAGGACTAACTGCTTTGAAGACAAACAGTGCTCTGTAGATGAACGTAGCTTTGAAGACATAACAGTGTCCTTTGTAGACTAACGTGCTTGAGAATAACAGTGCTTTGTCACATAAAATGCTTTGTACATAACAGTGTTTGTCAGACTACAATTGCATTTAAGTACATAACTGCTTTGTGTCTTGCTGTATTTAAGACATAACAGTGCTTTGAAGACATAACAGTGCTTTGTAGACATAACAGTGCTTTGTAGACATAACAGTGCTTTGTAGACATAACAGTGCTTTGAAGACATAACAGTGCTTTGAAGATATAACAGTGCTTTGTAGACATAACATTGCTTTGAAGACATAACAGTGCTTTCAAGACATAACAGTGCTTTGTAGACATAACAGTGCTTTGAAGACATAACAGTGCTTTGTAGACATAACAGTGCTTTGAAGACATAACAGTGCTTTCAAGACATAACAGTGCTTTGTAGACATAACAGTGCTTTGAGACATAACAGTGCTTTGTAGACATAACAGTGTTTGAAGACATAACAGTGCTTTGAAGACATAACAGTGCTTTGATAGACATAACAGTGCTTTGAAGATATAACAGTGCTTTGAGACATAACAGTGCTTTGAAGACATAACAGTGCTTTGAAGACATAACAGTGCTTTGAAGACATAACAGTGCTTTGAAGACATAACAGTGCGTTGAAGACATAACAGTGCGTTGAGACATAACAGTGCTTTGTAAGACATAACAGTGCTTTGTAGACATAACAGTGCTTTGAAGACATAACAGTGCTTTGTAGACATAACAGTGCTTTGAAGACATAACAGTGCTTTGTAGACATAACAGTGCTTTGTAGACATAACAGTGCTTTGAGACATAACAGTGCTTTGAAGACATAACAGTGCTTTGAGACATAACAGTGCTTTGAAGACATAACAGTGCTTTGAAGACATAACAGTGCTTTGAGACATAACAGTGCTTTGAAGACATAACAGTGCTTTGAAGACATAACAGTGCTTTGAAGACATAACAGTGCTTTGAAGACATAACAGTGCTTTGAAGACATAACAGTGCGTTGAAGACATAACAGTGCTTTGAGACATAACAGTGCTTTGAGACATAACAGTGCTTTGAGACATAACAGTGCTTTGAAGACATAACAGTGCTTTGAAGACATAAGAGTGCGTTGAGAACTTAACAATGTATTTAGGACATGAGTGTCCTGAGGCTGCGAAGAAAGACAGAGTGGATTGAAAAAAAAAGAAGTGGAGGGCAAGATGGGACAAGAGGAAAGAACAGTACGTAAATATAGTGAGGATTTACTAAAGGTGACCAAGAGTAACCAGAGTGAACAAGGGTGACCAGAGTGAACAAGGGTAACCAGAGTGAACAAGAGTAACCAGAGTGAACAAGAGTAACCGGAGTGAACAAGGGTAACCAAAGTGAACAAGAGTAACCAGAGTGAACAAGGGTAACCAGAATGAACAAGGGTAACCAGAATGAACAAGGGTAACCAGAGTGAACAAGGGTAACCAGAGTGAACAAGGGTAACCAGAGTGAACAAGGGTAACCAGAGTGAACAAGGGTAACCAGAATGAACAAGGGCAACCAGAGTGAACAAGGGTAACCAGAATGAACAAGGGTAACCAGAGTGAACAAGGGTAACCAGAGTGAACAAGGGTAACCAGAGTGAACAAGGGTAACCAGAGTGAACAAGGGTAACCAGAGTGAACAAGAGTAACCAGAGTGAACAAGAGTAACCAGAGTGAACAAGGGTAACCAGTGTGAAAGGGTAACCAAATGAAAGGGTAACCAGAGTGAATAAGGGTAACCAGAATGTGAACAGGGTAACCAGAGTGAACAAGGGTAACCAGAATGAACAAGGGTAACCAGAGTGAACAAGGGTAACCAGAGTGAACAAGAGTAACCAGAGTGAACAAGGGTAACCAGAGTGAACAAGGGTAACCAGAGTGAACAAGGGTAACCAGAGTGAACAAGGGTAACCAGAGTGAACAAGGGTAACCAGAATGAATAAGGGTAACCAAAGTGAACAAGGGTAACCAGAGTGAACAAGGGTAACCAGAATGAACAAGGGTAACCAGAATGAACAAGGGTAACCAAAGTGAACAAGGGTAACCAGAGTGAACAAGGGTAACCAGAGTGAACAAGGGTAACTAAGGTAAACAAGGGTAACCAGAGTGAACAAGGGTAACCAGAGTGAACAAGGGTAACCAGAGTGAACAAGTGTAACCAGAATGAACAAGGGTAACCAGAATGAACAAGGGTAACCAGAATGAACAAGGGTAACCAGAGTGAACAAGGGTAACCAGAATGAACAAGGTAACCAGAATGAACAAGGGTAACCAGGAATGAAACAAGGGTAACCAGAGTGAACAATGGTAACCAGAATGAACAAGGGTAACCAGAGTGAACAAGGGTAACCAGAATGAACAAGGGTAACCAGAGTGAACAAGGGTAACCAGAATGAACAAGGGTAACCAGAATGAACAAGGGTAACCAGAATGAACAAGGGTAACCAGAGTGAACAAGTGTAACCAGAATGAACAAGGGTAACAAATGAACAAGGGTAACCAGAATGAACAAGGGTAACCAGAATGAACAAGGGTAACCAGAATGAACAAGGGTAACTAGGGTGAACTATTACTTTCCCCAGAAGATCCATTATCTTAAAACTCCCCCTTTAAATTATAGCTTATAAAAAGATCACTTAATTATACCACTGAAGTGTTCATCTATAACAATCATGGGTAAGCACATTCTACTACGTCCTTTACCGAAAAATATGGAATTGCACCTTAATAAAGTGTCCCGTAGTTCGGTTGCTAGCGCACTCGACTCACACGTTGAGGGTCTCGGGTCGATCCCCGGTACGGGTGGAACCATTAGGACGTGTTTCTTTAAGACAGCTAGCAGTAAAATAGGTACCTGGGTGTTAGTCGACTGGTGTTGGTCGCATCCTGGGGACACAAGTGACCTAATTTGCCCGAAATGCTCTGCATAACAAGCGGCTTTCTATATAGTAGTATGTCATTGGTGTCAGCTAGGCCTGTATACCTTGTACATGTACGTGTAGAAATAAAGATATTATTATTATTATTATTATTATTATTATTATTATTATTATTATTAAGAAATATCATAAACTCTTACTCAAGGCTATAACTTGGGGAGACTTAATTTTACGTTAAGGGAGATTGATTTTACAGAGAAATTATAGGCAGACTGGTCTATTAATTACAAAACTTTTGACGACGTTTCTGTCCGACTTGGACCGGTGACCAGCTAATGGTCCAAGTCGGACCGAAACGTCGTCGTAAGATTCGTTCCCCTACGAGTGGGTTATTTGTGTATTGTTCCAATCACGGTGTTGTGCGTTTTTATTCTTTACTTCTCGCAGAATAAAACAAGAACCCTGCTTCCACTGACAGCTCTCACCTCCAGGCTGACAGATACAACAGCCCAACTCTCCAACATGTGTGTCACCCTACAAGTCCTTCTCACTCGGGTGCTAATCCTCGCAAACAGAAACTGAAGTAACAGGACACTCGTATTTACACAACGAGATATTGGAGAGTGTCCATATCTCATAGCAATAAGGAACTTTGTCATCATGGGAATTGTCATCACGTGTCCCGTGGGGAGTCTAGTTCATTCTCCTGCGTGGTAGAAGAAATATTGGGTATGTTCCCTTGCACATGCTGTTCCTGTTCATCTAGCAGTAAGTAGGTATGTGATGAATGGTTTGAAAAACCGACAAGTTGAAGATTGAGACACTTATGCAGCATATGGGAATCTTTATTCAGGAAACGTTTCGCCACACAGTGGCTTCATCAGTCCAATACAAAGAGGAAGGCGTAAGTAGAGGAGGAGTATGAGGTAATCAGTCCCTCAGCCTGGAGTCGATGTGTTCAGTCCATCAATCTACAAGATTGATGGACTGAGGGACTGATTTTTCTCATTTCCCTCCTTCCTTAGCCTTCCTCTTTGTATTGGACTGATAAAGCCACTGTGTCGCGAAACGTTTCCTGAATAAAAGATTCCCATATGCTGCAAAAGTGTCTCAATCAGTAAGTAGGTACCTGGGTGTTAGTCACCTTGCCATGCTGTTCCTTCATCTAGCAGTAAGTAGGTCCCATGGGTTGTTAGTCCCCTTTGGGCACATGCTGTTCCTGTTCATCTAGCAGTAAGAAAGGTACCTGGGGTGTTAGTTGACTGATGTGGGTAGGATCCTGGGGAGCAAGATTGAACGATCACAAGGGAAAATAAGACAGTTTCTCCATGACGTATGACTTTCTTGGGTTATCCTGGGTAGTTGACCCTCTCGGGTTAAAAATCCCAACGTCTTATCTTATGCTAGAAGGAATCTATACCCAAAAGAACTGGCTGAATCAAGCCTTATCTGGGATTCCCCTGGAGCTGTAGAGCCCTACGGGTTTTAGCGTAACCAGAGACAGTGGCAGAGAATCATTTTCCACTTAAAATATAATATAATCATAATATATAATCTTTATTTCCAAGTACTTACAGTTATACAGGCCTAGGTTTTCTGGAGTTTACTGGAGGAGTTCGGGGTCACGCCCCGCGGCCCGGTCGTAAACCAGCCTCTTAGGTCAGGTCCAGGATGCGACCCACACCAGTCGACTAACACCCAGGTACCCATTTTACTGATGGGGAACATAGACAACAGGTGGAAAGAAACACGTCCAATGTTTCTACTCTGGCTGGGAATCGAACCCAGGCCCTCACCGTGTGAAGCGAGAGCGTTAACCACCAGGTTAATTTTGTTGCAGGATGCAACCCACACCGGTCGACTAACACCCAGGTACCTATTTTACTGATGGTGAGCCCCTGGACAGCAAGTGTTTTAAGGAAACACGTCCAGATACCGTACCGGGGATCGATCCCAGGACCCCGGCGTGTATACCGAATGCGCTAGCAATCGAGCTAGGAATAAGAGTCGTTCTTATACACAAGAGCCCTGGAGAAATGGGGAAAAAATCTGCCTACAGGTTGAAAGTAGCGCTTCAGGGGTACTTTTTAATGTATTAGCTGGGTTGGTAGCTCACTCGTCTCACACACTGAGTGTCCCTGATTCGATCCCTCGTACGGATAAAACATTGGGGTCTTGTTCCCTTAAGACATTGCTGTCCCCGTTCACCTAGCAAATAAGTAGTTACCTGGGTGTTAGTCGACTGGTGGGGGGTCACATCCTGGAGGTTACCTGGAGGTTATTCCGGGGATCAACGCCCCCGCCGGCCCGGTCCATGACCAGGCCCTCCGATGGATCAGGGCCTGATCAAATAGGCTGTTACTGCTGGCCGCACGCAGTCCAACGTACGAGCCACAGCCCGGCTGATCCGGCACTGACTTTAGATATCTGTCCAAACTCTCTTTGAAGGCAGCCAGGGGTTTTTGGCAATTCCCCTAATGCTTGATGGAGGCTGTTGAACAGTCTTGGGCCCCGGACACTTATGGTGTTTAACCTTAGTGTACCAAAATACCTCAACCAAAGGCTTTTTTTATAGGTCATTGGTTTTCATCTATGGTCTGTATAAGTTGTATCATGTGTACCTTTAGAAAAAATAATTAATAATAATAATAAATTTTTTTTATTATTATTATTGTTATTATTTAGAGATTCACGTGAAGCTTTACGAAACAGAGAAGGAAAAAACCAGAACACAACAGGTGAAAACATCACAAATAACTGAGCGAAATGTTGTCATAAGGCACCTGTCTTTAAAACCCAGGTTTTGGTGATTACGAAATGGTTTTATTGTAGCCTAAATTGTTTTATTGGACGTTGGGGTACATTAACTTATGTTAAAGTTATTAAAGTTATTTTAGTGCTCGTGTTAATGGTTTTTTAGTGAGGGAGAAGTTTGTTTAGTTTAAATTGCGTGAGCGCGAGAGTGCCACCACCACCACCACCACACCCCACACTAACACACTCACCAAAAACCACCACCACCACCACTACCACCATCACCACCACCACCACACCACCACCATCACAATTCACCATCATCACCACACCACCATATACCACCTCCACTATGCCACCACACCACATCACACCATCTCACAATACACCAAACCATCACCACCAAAAATCCCCCCAATAAAAAAAAAAAACCCCCCAAAAAATAAAAAAAAAAAAAAAAAAAAAAAAATAATACCCCCAAAAAAAAAAAATAACCCCCAAAAAATTAAAAACCCCAATAAATTTCCCCCCCCCAAAAAAAAATACAAAAATAAAAAACCCCCCCCAAAAAAAA
>NC_069451.1:14863688-14945303 GCF_026875155.1 Cherax quadricarinatus | reverse complement strand
GAACCTGTGGTCACATAAACCCACACTGGTAGAACCTGTGATCTCATAAACCCACACTGGTAGAGCCTGTGGTCCCATAAACCCACACTGGTAGAACTTGTGATCTCATAAACCCACACTGGTAGAACCTGTGATCTCATAAACCCACACTGGTAGAACCTGTGGTCTCATAAACCCACACCGGTAGAACCAGTGATCTCATAAACCCACACTGGTAAAACCAGTGATCTCATAAACCCACACTGGTAGAACCAGTGATCTCATAAACCCACACTGGTAGAGCCTATGGTCTCAAAACCCACACTGGTAGAACCTGTGATCTCATAAACCCACACTGGTAGAACCTGTGATCTCAAACCCACACTGGTAGAACCTGTGGTCTCATAAACCCACACTGGTAGAACCTGTGATCTCATAAACCCACACTGGTAGAGCCTGTGGTCTCATAAACCCACACTGGTAGAACCTGTGATCTCATAAACCCACACTGGTAGAACCTGTGATCTCATAAACCCACACTGGTAGAACCTGTGATCTCATAAACCCATACTGGTAAAACCTGTGATCTCATAAACCCACACTGGTAGAACCTGTGGTCTCATAAGCCCACACTGGTAGAACCTGTGGTCTCATAAACCCACACTGGTAGAACCTGTGATCTCATAAACCCACACTGGTAGAACCTGTGGTCTCAAACCCACACTGGTAGAACCTGTGGTCTCATAAACCCACACTGGTAGAACCTGTGGTCTCATAAACCCACACTGGTAGAACCTGTGGTCTCATAAACCCACACTGGTAGAACCTGTGGTCTCATAAACCCACACTGGTAGAACCTGTGATCTCATAAACCCACACTGGTAGAACCTGTGGTCTCATAAACCCACACTGGTAGAACCTGTGGTCTCATAAACCCACACTGGTAGAACCTGTGGTCTCATAAACAAGACAAAACATTTCTAAAGGATACGGGAGGCAGGAATTTATTAAGTACACAAAACGAAAAAAAAAAAAACCAAAGTAACAGACAACGGAAAAACCATAAATTTAATTGCGAGTTCAGTCTGTACTTTAAGGTACTGAGGCAGGGCGTAGCAGTGTTGCCGCATTCATAATGACCACTTGTATTATTATTGCTACTATTTTAATTTTATTAATATTTCATTACTATTATTATTATTATTATTATTATTATTATTATTATTATTATTATTATTATATTATTTTATTATTTTGATTTTTATTATTATATATGGGGAAGCTTAAGAGTGGGTAGGCTTCTACAGCTCCATCGAAAATGCAATTTTTTTTTTACTTTTGCCCATCCTAGTGTTAATTTATTATACAGTCCATACTGTGCAACAAGGTCAGCAAAATCAATTCCACAAATAATAAGGAAAAAAGATACAAGCTCATAACATGTTTTCCTGTGACATTTCGCTCTCAAGAGCTTCATCAACTCCAATATTTGATGAGTGAAGCTTTATCCCAGCAAAAGCTCGTTCTGCACCTGTATCTTTTCTTCATTACTCCTGGCAGTACGACTGTCTCTGCAATTTCTAAAAGTATTCAGAAGGGAGTTTAAAAAGTATTTATCGGAGCTTTCATCATGAGTGTAACACAATTCCGTCCATAGTAGAGTCAGCTACTTACAGCACTGCAGATGTAATCGACTAACCAGTAACCACAAGACCCCAAAGCTGTGAAAGAGACCGTTGACTCACCCAACACGAATGCACGCACAAGACAACACATACAACCAACCTCACTTGCTTGAACATGCGGAGGAACCAACAGGGAGCCTTGTATAACGCCGCTTGTGTTGTCATGTTTCGTGCAAGTTCACTACAAGACTGGTCTTGAAACACTAGCCGCTTGGAAACTATTCGCAGGTTGTTTCTAAGTTTCTTGCACACTAGAACAGCAAAAAGCAATGCAGGCAAAAAAACTGGTAGCATCCCTTCTGTTTTGAGCTGCTAAAGGACTTTGTGAAGGTCTGGCCACACACAGCTGTCCAACTCCCAGCTCGCTAAGTCTCCTACTTAACGCACAATAAATAAGAACATGTAATTACGCAAGTGTATGCAGATGAAAAAGCAAACAGTAGTGACACAGGGGTTAAGTTATGGTTTAATATTTAACACACGTAATAATTCAGTTGATCGTAGTGTGTATTTCTCAAGCAGTGACCTTCACCTCTTAAGGAGAAGCATGTCTCTCTCAACTGGCCAACATTTCAACACTTTTTTTTTCTAACTTGCTGTTGCCGTTAGTAGGTTTCTTTAAAACTAAACACAACACTATTGTACAGATTATTGTATCCTATGATGACAGTGTAAGAATACGTCTTCGCCTGGTTTATTATTTAGAGGTGTTCCAACACACTTACCATTGTGCTGGAGGGGAACGTGCAGCAGCCATCTATTAAGACCCAGGACGGAGGCGTCAGCGCAGAAGGATGTACCGACTGCTTCCAGCAATAGTCACTCCTACTAATAACTTCTTGCTTCCACCTCACAGTACACTTCTTGAACCCCTATAGCAGACATCACGTCTGCCAATTGACTACAAAACATTCTTCTTCACACACTTTCAATTGAAGGTTTCCCCTGGTTTTATTTATCCATTTCTTAGGAAACTAGTGGCAAGACTGTGATTCTTTACAGGAAGAGGTTGTAGTACTTGTCAACACGTGTGCACTTAGAACTAGTACACAGAGCGAAGCTTCCTCACGCCCCGCCTTCCTTAAGAACACTGACGGCCGGACGTGTGGGCAACCCGTCCCTACCTCCATTTGCCACTCCTTTCCACAACCAACATATTTTTATACAGTTACTCTATCAATCCACTTCGAATCGCTCGCTTTTTTTGCATATTGCATGACAGACGGCAATCGCCAAATCACAAAGATTAGTTATCGGTAAATATCTAAACTACAAATAAATGTAAATAAAGAAAAGTTGAGACCTGAATTGATCAGCTGACTGAGCCTGGGTAAAGACCCCAAGTGAAGTAGGAAGCAGCAGCCAGACGCCACCAACCACCATAAAGTAACTAGTCCAATTTGTTGTGGCCAGGAATACCCCTTCAGAACTACAACACCTTGATACACCGAATGCCATCGGAGGTTACTTACAGCCCCGTGAAGCACTGTTCACGCTATTGCTTGAGTGTCCTCAACTGTGCTACCCCCGAAGCCAGTCCATAAAAAGCCATCCGTCCACTCACTGACCATGTTAGTTCTGAGAAAACTCTCAGTGTTTCGTTTTCAGACTTTTGGGTTGCAGAGGATAATATAGATATGCTTCTGTAAATGAATGAAGGGTTTACTTTCAGTGTTACTGAAAACTAGAATGAGCTTATATATAATCCCCCAACATCCATCAGTGTTCATTTTTGTATCATAACGATGTGTTCACTCACAGGAAGATTTTCCCTGCTCAATACTGTGACAGAATGTTCACTCAACGATGACTGGCACTGCTCAGTAGTATTTATGACGTATGTTCACTCACAGAATGAGTGGCACTACCCAATACTGCATTTATAGTATGAGTAGCACTGCCCAGTGCTGTCACAGTGGTGGTATCTTTGCTCGAAGGACGAAAGATCCTGCGTGAATCTTTCTTTAAGGTGGTTGCATGTTTACTCACAGGATGAATAAGTGCCAGATGCTGTCTTTAAGACGCTATGTTTACTCACAGGATGAGTGACCCTGCGTAATATCTTTATGATTGTATCTTTATCTTGACTCACCAAATATGAGCCACTGCCCAGTGCTCTCTTTATAATGGTACGTTCACTCACAGAATTAATCGCACCGCTCATTACTGTCATTAAGATGCTATGTTCATTGAAAAAGTGGCACTGTCCTGTGTTATTATATTCAGTAAAAGTGCAAAACGGCACTTTCCATTAGAATTCTCCAATCGGGGGGAGGGGGGAAGAATTAAATGCTTATTTAATTTTCTATATTGGCTCTTCATAATTTTCTCTTGCCACTTTCTAACTACAGCTAAACCAATTTACCTCACCCAGTCTAGATAATATCTTTATACATACGAAGGCGAAGAATCACAGAGCTGCTGAGAGGGGCCAATATATCTGAAATATGAAGGGAGGCACTGGTCAGTGAAATAGCAAATATCGAACTTAAGCTGAAGAAATCTTACAGGAGACAAGAATCTCAGGAAAAGCTAGAAGCCATAAAGGAAAATGGAAAAAAATACTTCTTCTCTTATGCCAAATCTAAGGAAAAAACAGTATCCAGTATTGGGACCCTGCTGAGGCGAGATGGGACATTCACAGATGACAGCCAAGAAATGAGATACTAAAGTCCCAGTACGACTCAGTGTTCAGCGAGCCGTTACCCAGACTAAGGGTCACCAATCTAAATGATTTTTTTACGAAGGCGACCCAAAATTTGGTCATCTAAAAAATCTCTGATATTATCCTAACGCTACAAGACTTTGAAAAGGCAATAAATGACATGGCCATGCACTTTGTCCCAGGCTCACACTCATGGAACTCAGTGCTCATCAAGAGCTGCAAGAAGCCCCTGTTACGTGCCTTCAGCATTCTATGGAAAGAGAGCATGGACACATGGGTCATCCCACACTCACTAAAAACAACAGATATATCCCCACTCTACAAATGGGACAGTAAAGCAATTGCAAAGAACTACAGACCGATAGCACTAACATCCCATATCATAAAAATCTTTGAAAGGGTTCTAAGAAGCAAGATCGCCAACTACCTATATACCCATCAATTACACAACCCAGGGCAGCACGGGTATAGAGCAGGTCGCTCTTGTCTGTCCCAGCTACTGGACCACTATGACAGAGTCCTGGATGCTATAGAGGGTAAACAAAATGCAGATGTAGTATACACAGACTTTGCAAAAGCCTTCGATATGTGTTACCACGGTGTAATGGCGCACAAAATGCGTGATAAAGGAAAAACAGGAAAAGTCGGTAAATGGATCTATAACTTCCTAACACAAAGAGTAGTAGTAAACAGAGTAAAGCCTGAGGCAGCTACGGTGAAATGCTCTGTTCCACAAGGCACAGTACTCGCTCCCATCCTATTCCTCATCCTCATATCTGATATAGACAGAAATGTAAACCATAGCTCCGTGTCTTCCTTTGCGGATGACACCCGAACTGCTATGACAGTGTCCTCCATCGAAGACTCCGAAAGACTCCTAGCGGACATCAACCAAATCTTCAAATGGGCCACTCAAAACAATAAGAAGTTCAATGAAGGGAAATTTTAAATACTCACATACGGAAAACTTGAAGAAATTAAAACTGTATCAGGGTATACAACAAATTCTAACCATACAATAGAGCGAAAAAGTAATGTGAAGGACCTGGGAGTGATAATGTCAGAGGATCTCGCTTTCAAAGACCACAACAATGTATCGACCGCATCTGCTAGAAAACTGATAGGATGGATAATGAGAACCTTCAACACTAGTGACGCCAAGCCCATGATGATTCTCTTCAAATCGCTTGTTCTCTCCAGGTTGGAATACTGTTGTACACTAACTGCCCTCTTCAAGGCAGACGAAACTTCTGACCTGGAGAGTGTACAAAGAACTTTCACGGCACACACAAGTACGATAAAGCACATAAAATCACTGGGAACGGTTGAAGTCCCTTGATTTGTATTCCCTGGACCGCAGGCAAGAGAATTGCATGATAATATACATTTGGAAAACCCAAGAGGGATTAGTACCAAACTTGCACACGAGAATCACTCCCTATGAAAGCGAAAGTCTCAGCAGGAGATGTAACATTCCCCCCAATGAAAAGCAGGGGCGCCACGAGTACATTGAGAGACAACAAAATAAGTGTCCGGGGCCCAAGACTGTTCAACAGCCTCCCAGCATACATAAGGGGGATTACCAATAGACCCCTGGCTGTCTTCAAGAAGGCACTGGACAGGCACCTAAAGTCAGTATCTGACCAGCCGGGCTGTGGTTCGTACGTTAGTTTGAGTGCGACCAGCGGTAACAGCCTGGTTGATCAAATCCTGATTCATTACGAGGCCTGGTCTTAGACCGGGCCGAGGGGGCGTTGACCCCTGAAACCCTCTCCAGGTACACTACAGTACATGCACAAGTTATACAGGTCTAGCTGACATCAATAACATACTACTATATAGAATGCCGCTTGTTATGCTGAACATTTCGGGCTAATTAGGTCAATTTTGTCCCAGGATGCGACCCACACCAGTCGACTAACACCCAGGTACCCACTTAATACTTTGCACCTCGCTCTCATATCTCCACGACGCCCCTGATGTAATTCTCTCACCACCGCATCACACAGGTCCAAACATCCATATCATCCTTAAATCATTCTTGAAGAAACACTTGTGCAATATTTGGAAATCTTTACTGAGGCAACGTTTCGTCAGCCAATGGCTTTTTCAGTCCAGTGCAGAGAATAACAGAGGAAGATGAGGAGTAGTATGTGGTAATCAGTCCTTCAGCCTGGAGTCAATGTATTCAGTCCATCATTCTTGAGACTGACGGCCTAAACATCTTCCTCTGTTATTGTCTGTATTGAGCTGAAGAAGCCACTGGCTGGCGAAACATTTCCTCAATAAAGATTCCAAAATGTTGCTCAAGCTTCTCATTTCTCACCTTGTTGGTTTCCAAAACCATTTTCATCACACCATTCTTGAACCATCCCTACACTATCACATCATTCCCAAACTTGTCCACAAGATACTGCGTCCTACTTCCCCACCATGTTGCCTGCCTCTACCAGGCCCCACCCACCTCGCTGCCCTCTGCACCCTTCTGGTCACGACGCGCTGATGTACGACTGGAATTAAGGCAGGATAATAGGTAGTGGTTGTTCCCTATAGCCGAAGCTCTCGACCCGTCTTCAGGTCATCGCTTCCTTAGCTGCACTGATGCAAGTTTGCTGAGGTTCAGTGTGTTGCACGTTAGGAAAAAAAGATCTTATTCAGCATATTACTCACACAGAGTTGTGATAATAGCTTCAGATATTTTCCTGGAGAGTGTTACACTAGTAGGAATCATGCAGCTCCTGGGGGATGAGACCTGCGGGGGGGGGAATCAAGTTTGATGAATAGAAGAGAAGAATTGTTTCAACTCCGTGAATCAAGAACCCTTCACCAGCATTTGAGGTTCTATTAAGAGAATCATTATTTCACCTGTAACACCGAACTAGCCACCTGTGTTTATGACCGTCATATTAGTGAACCAAACAGAATATTTTTAAACTTAGCGTATATTGTGCTTCCGAACTTGTACAACAAAGTTATCCTTTCAGGCCTATCTTCGTTTTGTCTTAAAGTTCGTCCCAAACCCCAAAGAAAACATTGAAATATAATTACGCTAATTCTTAGATATGTTAGGTAAATTAGATTATACCACGTACATTTAGCAAGGTTAGGTAAGCTGCTGTTACCTTTGGTAACAGCAGAAGAATGAGGAAGAATGTTCAGGTGATCCCATTCTTCTTATGCTAAAGAACAAAAAGGTACAATACCGCGACTGGAACAATACAAATATAACCTGCACATAGGAGAAAGAAACTCATGACGACGTTTCGGTCCGACTTGGACCATGAACTAGTAGCACTATTCTTGCTTCCGTTGATCGAAGTGACGACACAGGTCGAGGCTCATCTGAAGACAACCCGGCAGCTCGAAATGATTGCTTCGTCACTCTAACATTTACTCACAGCGGTACACAAGTACACAGTCTTCAGCATTACACTTCAAGAAGCGCGGAATCAAAACTCCCTTCCTAAAATGTACAATAGAATAACAATGAACTAAAGGAGGAACTTGGCCCACCTCGACTACTTCTGTGACACTTCCTGGTTAAGAAGTTGTTAACTCTTCCCTGGTTCCTTCAAAGGCTATTTAATTTGCATATTTATATTCATCCTGCCTTTTGAATTCAAAGACTTTTCCAGTGCGTAATTCTTACTTTTATTTAGCTAAGCTAACGTTGTTACGTATCCACAGTATTAATTTTTAGTAATACTGTGTACAAGTATATTATAGGAGTCCTGTTATTATTATTATTATTATTATTATTATTATGGGATGGTGGGGTAGCAGATGAGTGAACGGGTAGGGAGGGTTATGGGTATGGGATGAATGGTTGGTTTACCTGGAGTTTAGCTGGAGAGGGTTTCGGGGGTCAACGCTCCAGCGGTTCGGTCTGAGACCAGGACTAATGGGAGGTTTAAAGCCTATCGAACACACTATGGTCATTAAGGCTGTACGTAACATTTTCACCACCATTTTTATTTATAATTCACGTTAAGCGCTAAATCCATGTGGGTCATTCAGGGCACGTAGTTGTGGAGGCTTGATTCTCCGTCTGCTGAGCGCCAGACAGACGCTCTTCCTATGTGTACTCACCGGTAACTCATCTTCACCACCAGACAAGAGTGCTCTAATCCCTAAATTTAAGGTTAAAAGTAAACTCAGCGTATATACGCTGAGTGAAATACGTACACCTCTCAGTGTATATACGCTGAGATAAATACACCTCTCTGTTTATATACGCTAAGAGAAATACACCTCTCAGTGTATATACTCTGAGAGACATATACCTCTCTGTATATACGCTAAGAGAAATACACCTCTCAGTGTACATACTCTGAGAGAAATACACCTCTCTGTGTATATACGCTAAGAGAAATACACCTCTCAGTGTATATACTCTGAGAGAAATACACCTCTCTGTGTATATACGCTGAGAGAAATACACATCTCAGCGTATATATCGTGTGGGTAGGGAAGTGCAGAGAGGGTAGAGAGGGCGGTAAAAACTGGGGTGGAGTTACGATGGAAGGTATTAAGGTGACTGTCTCTCTACCTGCGGGAGCTGATTTGTTACCCAATAAACAATATTTCAGACGTAAAGCCTCCAATATATATGTTCACAGATAACCAATTTTCATATAAATATTTATCCTTTATTATGTCTTATCTACATTCACTCTTGGATCCCCTTTCATTGTACGAGAACCCAAGACATCGCTACTCAATCCCATTAACGTTCCAGGAATTTTATCCCCATAAGATATAAGTGATTTTTCATAAATGCCAGGAATACCCAGGAAGACTAGAGGATTCCCTCGCCGGTTGTTGTTTGTATTAATGGTCTTGGATCCTGTAAAGCACTCAAGAAGTTCCCCGAGTATAACACATTTTGATCCTCCTATACAGATTTGAATGATGACTAAATAGACTCGGGAGAAGCCTGAGGCTTTTGTTTTTTGCTTCGCTTGGAGACCCATCAAAGAGGGAGATACCTTGATGCTGTTGATGGGCTCTTGATCTGAGGAACTGGACCTGTGCTCCAGTTTCCTGAATCGAGTCTGAATGCCATCCATTCAACAAGACACTGTACGTCCCCTACGAGTTTTGTACTCCCCCATCAATGCAATAATAATAATAATAATAATAATAATAATAATAATAATAATAATAATAATAATAATAATAATAATAATAATAATAATAATAATAATAATAATAATAATAATAATCGCTAAGATAAAAGTTAGATTCATCCACTATAGACAATGCAATACATAAATATTATACACAGAGCCATGTGAACTGAGAGACAGAAAGAGAGAGAGAGAGAGAGAGAGAGAGAGAGAGAGGAGAGAGAGAGAGAGAGAGAGAGAGAGAGAGAGAGAGAGAGAGAGAGAGATTTCAGCAGAGCCTTCAACACAGGAGGGATGTGGGTGGCCTTACTGTTATGTACAAGGCCAATATTGTCAAAGTACCACACTTGGATCCACTTCGAGGACAGCGTGAAACAAGCTTTTATGCCACAAGACGGGCAGAAAGCAGCAACTTCACTCTGGCTGTATCCTTCTCCAGAACTTCACTCCATCTGAGATCATATATACCCAGGATGACTCGAGTATGGAACACATTCGTACAGCATAATGATGTCAACGAGATAAAGTCAGTTGATCACATGAAAATGCTGGCCCACAGATGGCTCCAACTTTATTCTGTTCCCTACTTGTATGTCTCATAACAATAAAAATGCTTTCAAATGATCTGATGTAGGTAACAGCTCTTAGCTTGCCAATAAAGTTAGGAATCCTTAACCTGTAAATAGCTTGTCAATAAAGCTAGGGATCCTTAACCTTGTCAAACCCTGTGTAAAAGAGAGAGAGAGAGAGAGAGAGAGAGAGAGAGAGAGAGAGAGAGAGAGAGAGAGAGAGAGAAGAGAGAGAGAGAGAGAGAGAGACAGACAGACAGACAGACGGAGATACAAGTAATATGTACACAGACACTGACTTAAGAAGGCCACATAGGAAGCCAGTCTTAACACACACACCAACACCCACTACACGCTAATGTACAAGTAGCTTAGTAAGAGATACACACAGGCAGCTGCACAGGAAGTTACTGACTCAGGAACAACTGCACACACACTCACTCAAATTATCACCCATTAAAACGCATCGGAGTAAAAGAGGAAAATAGAGGAAATGAGAATAATACAAAGAGAAGGATGAGAAGGAGGAGGCGACACCCTCGAGTCTCATTAGGAGAAAGAAAGTTGACGAAAGAGATGAAGAGACAAGGGAAGAGAAATGAAACATAAGTGGGAGGCACAATGAGGAATAGGAACTAAGAAAAAAACAAGTCATCCTCCCGGTACACGGTTCATTTTCTTATGCATACGCTCCGTCAATTTCTGGACGCTCCTCTTATTTTGCTTTAAAACGCTAACTATTTCAGGTTACATTATATTAAATTACATAATATCTATCTTTATATACACTCAGAGGCAATTTTATTAATGGTAAACCCTTCTAGTACTGGATAGGCCCCAACCCTCAACCCCAGAACGGCATGAATTTTTCCTGGCATGGATTCAACAAGGTGGTAAAAACATTCCTCGGAGATTCTGCTCTATGGTGACATGACAGCATCACGTAGTTGCTGAAGATTTGTCGGCTGCACATTCATGCTCTGAATCTCTCGTTCCACCTCATCTCAAACGTTTACGCCAAATTCTGACTCTACTGCTTGTCGCACCAGAAATCGCGATTCGTCAGACCAGGCGACTGTTTTACAATCTTCAACTGTCCAGTTTTAGTGAGCCTGTGTCTAGTGTAGCCTCTATATCTTGTTCTTAGTTGACAGGAGTGGAACCTTGGGTGGTCTTCTGGTGAAGATCATCCATTTAAGGCTCGATGTGTTGTGCATTAAGAGAGATTTTTCTGCATTCCACTGTTGTAACGCGTGATTATTTAAGTTACTACCGTCTTCCTGTCAACTTAAAACAGTCTGCCCTATTCTCCTCTGATTCCTGTCATTAGCAAGGCGTTTTCGCCCACAGGACTCCCTCTCACTGCATGTGCTGTGTTTTCCACACCATTCGCTGTAAACTTTAGACACACGTGAAAATTCCAGACCAACAGTTCTGAGAAAGTCAGACCACGCCGTCTGTCAGGCACCAACAATCATTCAATGGTCTAAGTCACATAAATCACATTTCTTCCCGATTCTGATGGTCAGTCAGAAAAATAATTGAACCTTTTGACCATACGTGCATGTTTATAGGCACTGAGGAGCTACCACGTGATTGGCTTATTAGATATTTGCATTAATGAGCAGATGTACCTAATAAAGTAGCCACTTTATTTTCAAATTATATATATTATATATATATATATATATATAATTATATATATAATATATATATATTATATATATATATTTATATATATATATATATATATATATATATATATATATATATATATATATATATATATATATCACCCATTGCAAATCGGGCTACAAGTAAGCAAATGAACTACAAGTGGAAGGGGAAGGGACAAAATAGAGCTTCAAGTCTTACAGTACTAGACTTTGGGGAGAAACTAGGAAATTCAATGAATTTACTAGGTGTTAGCAAGGAACTCAGTGTATTAGGTATTAAAGGATGTCATTTTCTTCAGAGGATGGCGGTCCGAAGCAGGTAGTGCAACACATGGAGGCGGGCAGGTAGCCCAACACACCCAGGCTAGGTAGCCCTAGCAGTGATCAACCAGGATGTGTCTCAAGAGATAGCGCCTGGCGCACCATAAACATTTCTCCACACTGGGGCGGGACTCTGGCGCTCAAGGTCAACCCTTTACTGGAACACACACACACACACACACACACACACACACACACACACACACACACACACACACACAAAACTGCTTCTGGACACAGATCTTCTGGTAATACCATATCTAAACCAACACACTCACTCCCATACAACAACAGCTTTCTTATTACCAGAATGTAATTGAGGACGCAAATATTACGTATTCTCCCCCTGGGGAAAGACGTGCGCACCGAGTAGTACCCACCTGGGTTAAGCCAGCTACTATGAAAGCCTCCACCCAGAGCCAGAATTTCCTGCGCCAGTGATATATTGAGTTTGGTACATGGAAGCCACTCCCTGGACAGCTTGCCCAGCCTGACCTATTACTGCTACCCTGGGTAGCTTGCCCAGCCTGACCTACTACTGCTACCCTGGGTAGCTTGCCCAGTCTGACCTACTACTGCTACCCTGGACAGCTTGCCCAGCCTGACCTACTGCTGCTACCCTGGGTAGCTTGCCCAGCCTGACCTACTACTGCTACCCTGGGTAGCTTGCCCAGCCTGATCTACTGCTGCTACCTTGGGTAGCTTGCCCAGCCTGACCTACTGCTGCTACCCTGAGTAGCTTGCCCAGCCTGACCTACTGCTGGTACCCTGAGTAGCTTGCCCAGCCTGACCTACTACTGCTACCCTGGGTAGCTTGCCCAGCCTGACCTACTGCTGCTACCCTGAGTAGCTTGCCCAGCCTGACCTACTGCTGCTACACTGAGTAGCTTTCCCAGTCTGACCTACTACTGCTACCCTGGACAGCTTGCCCAGCCTGACCTACTGCTGCTACCCTGGACAGCTTGCCCAGCCTGACCTACTACTGCTACCCTGGGTAGCTTGCCCAGCCTGACCTACTGCTGCTACCCTGAGTAGCCTGTCCAGCCTGACCTACTACTGCTACCCTGAGTAGCTTGCCCAGCCTGACCTACTACTGCTACCCTGAGTAGCCTGCCCAGCCTGACCTACTACTGCTACCCTGAGTAGCTTGCCCAGCCTGACCTACTGCTGCTACCCTGAGTAGCCTGCCCAGCCTGACCTACTACTGCTACCCTGAGTAGCCTGTCCAGCCTGACCTACTACTGCTACCCTGAGTAGCCTGTCCAGCCTGACCTACTGCTGCTACCCTGAGTAGCCTGTCCAGCCTGACCTACTGCTGCTACCCTGGGTAGCTTGCCCAGCCTGACCTACTACTGCTACCCTGGGTAGCTTAACCTAAACTTCCTCACTCACTGTTGTTGGTGGTGGTAGTGATGTGGGGTGTTGGTGATGTAGTGATGGTGGTTTGGTGGTTGGTATGTGATGGTGGGTGTTGGTGATGTCTCGTGATGGTGGTGTTGGTGGTGGTAGTGATGGTGGTGTTGGTGGTGGTAGTGGTGGTGGTGTTGGTGATGGTAGTGATGGTGGTGTTGGTGGTGGTAGTGTGGTGGTGTTGGTGGTGGTAGTGGTGGTGGTGTTGGTGGTGGTAGTGGTGGTGGTGTTGGTGGTGGTAGTGATGGTGGTGTTGGTGATGGTAGTGATGGTGGTGTTGGTGGTGGTAGTGATGGTGGTGTTGGTGATGGTAGTGATGGTGGTGTTGGTGGTGGTAGTGATGGTGGTGTTGGTGATGGTAGTGGTGGTGGTGTTGGTGGTGGTAGTGGTGGTGGTGTTGGTGGTGGTGTTGGTGTTGGTGGCGGTAGTGGTGGTGGTGTTGGTGGTGGTGTTGGTGGTGGTAGTGGTGGTGTAGTGGTGGTGGTAGGAGGTAGTGGTAGTGGTGGTGGTAGTGGTGGTGGTAGGAGGTGGTGGTAGTAGTGGTGGTAGTGGTGGTGGTAGTGGTGGTGGTAGGAGGTGGTGGTGGTGGTGGTGGTAGTGGTGGTGGTAGTGGTTGTGGTTAGTGGTGGTGGTAGTGGTGATGGTAGTGGTGGTGGTAGTGGTGGTGGTTTGGAGGTGGTGGTAGTAGTGGTGGTAGTGTGGTGGTGTGGTGGTGGTAGGGGTGGTGGTGGTGGTGGTGGTGGTAGTGGTGGTGGTAATGGTTTGGTGTGGTGGGGTAGTGGTTGGTGGGTGGTGGTGTGGTGGTGTTGGTGGAGGTGGTGGTGGTGGTGTAGTGGTGGTGGTGTGGTGGTGGTGGGAGGTGGTTGGTGGTTGGTGGTGGTAGTGGTGGTGGTGTGGTGGTGGTTGTGGTGGTGGTGTGTGGTGGTGGTGTGGTGGTGGTAGTGGTGGTGGTGTGTGGTGTAGTGGTGTGGTGGTGAGGGTTGGTGATGGTAGTGGTTGGGTGGTGGTGGTGGTGGTGGTGTTGGTGGTGGTGTTGGTGGTTGGTGATGTGTGGTGGTGTGTGGTGTGGTGTTGGTGGTGGTAGTGGTGGTAGGGGTGGTTAGTGATGGTAGTGGTGGTGGAGTTGGTGGTGGTAGTGGTGGTGGTAGTGGTGGTGGTGGTAGTGGTGGTGGTAGTGGTGGTGGTTGTTGGTGGTGTGGTGGTGGTGTGGTTGTGGTGGTGGTAGTGGTGGGTTTTAGTGGATGGTGTAGGGGTGGAGTTGGTGATGGTAGTGGTGGTGGTGGGGTTGTGGTGTGTGTGGTGGTGGTGGTGGTGTTGTGGTGGTAGTGGTGGTTGGTGTGGATGGTAGTGTGGTGGTAGTGTTGGTGGTATTGATGGTGGTAGTGGTGGTGGTAGTGGTGGTGGTGTTGGTATGGTGGTGGTGTGGTGGTTAGTGGTGGTTAGTGGTGGTGGTAGTGGTGGTGGTAGTGGTGGTGGTAGGGGTGGTGGTAGTGGTGTGGTAGTGGTGGTGGTAGGGGTGTGGTAGTGGTGGTGGTAGTGGTGGTGGTAGGAGGGTGGTGGTAGTGGTGGTGGTAGTGGTGGTGGTAGTGGTGTGGAGTGGTGGTGGTGTGGTGGTGGTGGTGGTGGTAGTGGTGGTGGTAGTGTTGTGGTAGTGGTGGTGGTAGTGGTGATGGTAGTGGTGATGGTAGTGGTTGTGGTAGTGGTGGTGGTAGTGGTGGTGGTAGTGGGGGTTGGTATTGTGATTGTTGTTGTTGCTCTTTTTTTAGTTTTTAATAATAATAATAATAATAATTAATAATAATATATTATTATTATTATTATTATTATTATTATTATTATTATTATTATTATTATATTATAGTAGTAAGTAGTGTAGTAGTAGTAGTAGTAGTAGTAGTAGTGGTAAAGCAGTAGTAGCAGTGTAGTAGTTGTAGTGATAGTAGCAGTAGTAGTAATAGTAGTGGTGGTAGTAATAACACCAGTAGCAGCAATAGTAATAATAATAGCAACAGCAACAGTAGTAATGGTGGTAGTAGTAGTGGTAGTAGTAGTAGTAGTATTAGTAGTAGTAGTAGTAGTAGATAGTAATTATTATTAGTCGGTTACTCTGGCCACCCACCCACAGCAGCCCACCCTGGCAGCCCATTCATAAAGCCACCCACCCATCCTGGCCACCCACCAGTCCTGGCCACCCACCCATCCTGGCCACCCACCCATCCTGGCCACCCACCACCCTACAGTGGCAGAATGGTTGCTAAACAAACTCGGCATTTCCATGTTAGTCGTAAGGTCTTTATTAATGGTTCAGAAAACCGACAGGTAGAAGAACAAGACACTTGTGCAACACCTGGGTATCTTCACTGTTGGCACGTTTTGCCAACCAGTGGCTTCATCAGTGCAACAAACAGAAGATCGATAGAAGGTGTATCGGTGGAGTTTGAGGTAATCAGTCCCTCAACCTTGAGTCAATGTAATCAGTGCATCAATCCTTCTCTTTCAAACATGATGGACCCGATCACATCGACTCGAGGCTGAGGGACTGATTACCTCAAACTTCTCCTGTTGTTCCCGATTCTTCTTTGTATGGACTGATGAAGCCACTGTGTGGCGAAACGTTTCCTCAATAAAGATACCAAAGTGCTGCACATATGTCTAATTTATCATAATTATAACTGTTTGGTAAGATTAGATAAAGTTAAGCCAGGTTAGGTTTTAATACGTTAGGTCAGTGGTTCCCAAACTTTTTCAGCTTGTTACCCAATTTAACATGCCACATAAAGCATGTTACCCCTTTCACAAAATGTTGTTATTATTGATATATATGGCTAAACGTGAACGTATACAGCCTCGCATACTCTGCTAATCCTAGCAAAACCATTGGAAACGTAAGAACCACACATACATTATATATAAAATTAATAATAGCTACAAATTCACAGTAACAGTGGGTAAATACTAACTATATACTGCACAGGGCAGTACACATACATACCAGCTTATGTCTACCTCGGCTGATGCTCACAGATAAACTGACAGTGTGAAATAGAGGTAGCCTCAGGAAGTGAGTGACGCGTACTGGACAGGTCGATCTGGGCTACTGAGTGACTTTTGTCCTGAAGCATACTTGTCAAAATACTTTTGGGTTTCCACACACTTAGCTATATATTTCTTCTTTTCTAATACTGTATTTAGTTTTTTGATGTTTATTGTTATTTGGTTTAACTTTATTACTTACTTATAATAGGTTTACTTTACAACTTTATATACTAAGACAAAGTTAACAATAATCCTCATACGGTACGCATTGTTTTCTTGATTTTAGAATTCATAACTTTTTTTCTGTCACCCCTCATTACCCCCAAAAATGGTTAAATATACCCAGGGTAATTTAACCCAGTTGGGAACACTGCGTTAGGTTATAGGTAGGCTAGGCTGATGTGGTAGGATAGGCTATTAGAAGGGAAATGGATATAAAATAGAAAAAGATTAACACACATGTACAGCAGTTGATGAAGCGTGCCACCCACACATTAGGTTTCTTCAGTCAAATACAGAGGCAGCAGTAGAAATGAAATAAAGATGATGTATCAGTCATTTCTACTGCTGCCTCTGCATTTGACTGAAGAAGTCTACTGTGTAGGCGAAACGTTCTTGATAAAAGATCATATTATACTGCATTTGTGTTCCTTTCCGTGGGCCAGTGGACCTACCGTAGTGCTCCTCTCATCGCATGTTTTTACATACATGTGTTATCGCTGGTGTACCATTCTGACGACAGGGAAGACGGCTATGAAGTCAATATACATTACAGAATAAGATAACATAGAGCAGAACCAGAGAACACCATGAAGTATTCATCAGTCACCCTATTCTTTAATCAGAAGCTTTCATTTGTCACGTGTTCAAGTTAGTGCACCTATACCTGATCTAAACTTGCTCAAGTATTTGTTTCTCTAGATTACGTTAAACTGGGTTAACGACAATAACGAAATGACAAACGGGCGGCTAACGTCTGACTATGGTTGAGCATGGTTGCCCTCGTGGGCGAGCACTAAGACATGCTGGACCATGTCTCAGACATACCTCTTCATTATCAAGCTCTTGCCTCGGTCAGGGTGTGCAGGTGACCAGCACGGTGAGTGCTTCCCAGGCTCTCTCGATTCACTCTTACTGGCTGGCCCTCTTGTGTGGATATATCAACAGGTCGGCCGTCTTCCACCAAGGCAGGGTGACCCAAAAAGAAAGAAAATACTTTCATCATTCAACACTTTCACCTCACTCATACATAATCACTGTCTTTGTAAGGCGCTCAGATACGGCAGTTTAGAAGTTCCTCTAAACTGTGAATATCCCAAACCCCTCCTTCAGAGTGCAGGCATTGTACTTCCCATTTCCAGGACTCAAGTCCCAAAAACCATTCATCTCCATTCATTCCTAACACTCTCACACACGCTTGCTGGAAGTCCAAGCCCCTCGCCCACAAAAACCTCCTTTACCCCCTCCCTACAACCTTTTCGAGGACGACCCCAACCCCTCCTTCCTTCCCCTATAGATTTATACGCTCTCCAAGTCATTCCATACCACTCGTACACCTATATATATATATATATATATATATATATATATATATATATATAATATATATATATATATATATATATATATATATATATATGTTGTACGAGTGGTATTTAATCAATAACCGCTCGTTCGTGGTTACAATAATACATATACTGCTTGTGGAGGCTAGTACACCAATCGGGGAGTAGAATGAAATTATCTTTGAGGCACCCACACCATCGTATGTCCTCGGATCACGGTACAGAACCTAGGTCTGCTGGGTGCGTGATCTTTGTAGGATTGGGTGGTCCTGTGTCTTAGAGTGTTGTATGATTTTCGCTCACCAGGAGACGGGCTAAAACAACATGGGTTCGAGCCCTCGGCTATCGCAGGTTGTTATTGATATATATATATATATATATATATATATATATATATATATATATATATATATATATATATATATATATATATATATATGTGATTATTGTTATAGTTTGTGTATAGTTTTATGATTAATATGATATTTATCGATAATTCTATATACTATCATATATATATATGTACTTATATATGTTGCTTGAGATGATTCTTGTTTGAATGGGATATTTATTATTTATAATATGTAATATATATATATATACTGATGTTTAATATATTTATTTCTTTTATATAGTTTATAATTATCTTATCTTTACTATCAAGTATATATTTTGATTTATTTACATGTATCTCTTAAATGTTGTGTGTTGTGTTTTGTGGTTGTGTAGTCTTACTACCTTCAATGGGATTTCGTAACTGCTTTACTTCTCCTATTGGTACGCTCTACTCTCTGGCTTGCTGGGGTGAGTGCTCGCTCGTTGGCACACATGGTATGTCAGATTTTCGATGGGTCTAAGATTGTTTTCTCCTTCTATCAAGTTACGCTTTGGCGTCTTCTTGCACGCTCCTGCACAGCGGCAAGTACTTCTCTGCTTTTCTTACCATGCTTCCTCTGTCAAGAAATGTGTTTTGTTTCTGTGGTATGCAAAGAGTACGTAACCTTTATTCGGCGCATGTACACACCCTCATTTACAGGCTATCTCCCCCAACCAGCGAACCAGGTGACTGAGGGTTGACGATGGGGCCCCGTCGTTCAACCAGTACCCAGGTTCCAGCCAATGAGAAGATGGTTTAGGCAATAGCAGAGGTTATGTGGGTACCACTCTCCTGTCTGCCCTTGTCATTCCCATTCTAGAGCTGGTTGAAGCACGGTCTGCTCTCTAGTGGCTTCTATTCTGCCTTGCTTACCGTGGAGTGCACTAATACCTATCGCTGTACATAGTGTATATAGTGTACATACTTCTGTTCTAAATTGGTGAAGGATAATATAAGTCAAAAGTTTTCTGCTGTGTTTATTTTGCTCCCTTTACACCCAGGATAACACGCCATTTGGACTCCTGGGTTGTAATTGTTACTTTCATGTCCTCCACATCTATGACCCTCGATTTCTCAACCCTGAAATGTTTACTTTCTCTCAGCTCCTTCTCTCGTATGTAGATTACTGGTTCAGAGACCCAGCAAGTTGGTGAATCAGATACTTGAGTAACATTTGGGTATGTTTATAATGGAAACGTTTCCCCATCCCGTGGCTTCCTCAGTCTAGTATCGAGAAGAGTGGTTGAAGATCAGAAAGAGTTTGAGGTAATCAGTCGATGTGATCAGTCCATCAATCTTGAAGAGTGATTCTTCTTTGAGTTGGACTGGTTGGCGGAACGTTTCTATTGTAAAGATACCCAAACGTCGCACTAGTGTCTAACTCATCCTTGTTAGGTAAAAGAGCACCAACACCACTTCTAACAAAGTTATAATCCTTTCCAACAACCAGGTTGCATTGAACGTTTCTGAGGTACTCGCACAAACTGACACTAGAGTCGCCATTACATCCAGCACTTCCATAAGGGATCTAACCAGGACAAAATCAAACCACCATGACCCAGTCAATGCAAGAGTTTACACTATACCTTGTGGAGGCTGCGACAGAATATATGTAGGTGAAACAGCAAGGAACCTCGAAACACGTCTCACTGAACACAACGCATGTAGGAACGATAACTGAAACAACGCCTGGGTACAACACCGGAATTCCACCAGTCACCTCATGAAATTCAACGACGCCCAACTAGTTATCAGAGAACCTAATTTCCGCAGACATAAATGCCTTGGATCATCATTAATCACTGTTTTTAACACAAGCAAAATAAAGGCAGCTTTATCATCTCTAAAGTATTAGCAAAAATCCTCCTCAGAACAATAAACGATGCCATCACATAGTCTCTGCTGATAATATTACACAAGAACATAACAGAGGAGGAACACTGAAATAGACCTTCTCAAATCCAGCCACTAACCTATTTTTATCCTATACAAGTAATAGCTTTTATAACCTTTTACTCATGTGCAAGTTGATTGTTCTACCATATTGTATTACTACTACTACTACTACTACTACTACTACTACTACTACTACTACTACTACAACTAAGAACATAAGAACATAAGAAAGAAGGAAAACTGCAGTAGGCCTGTTGCCCATACTCTGTCCATGTATTGTTTGTAACGGCTTGATAAAGCTCCTGGAAAGCGAGACGTTACCACAATAAAATGTGGCATTAGTTGCACTTGTGTCCTTTTACCTAACATATTGTCGGTAATTCTACCAACATTAATATAACTCATCCTTCTCTCTTTCCCTGGGTGTCCTCCTAGTTTCATAAATTGCCTAGTATAATACGAAAACGGACCTTCTTCTCTCCTCAACTCATTTCTCTCAGATCTCTTGTTCTTCGCCCTCCCTATATATCTGACTTTCAGATTCTTAACAACACCGTCTACCCTCCGAATATCATACTGGCTTTTCGTCAAACTAACATATCCTTCGTAGTAATCTAGTACATGCTTCTTTCACTGATGCAACCAGTATCTTTTCTACATTCTGCTCCTCTTGTCCTCTCCAATTCTTTGGTAAAACTCGCTGCTGTCTTTCTGGCAGGTGAGGGAGACTTGCCATTACGTCTCCCTTCACTGGAGGGATCGAATCCCGGTGCTCAAGAGAGCTCCAAGTCACATTAAATGTGAGCCAAAGTCTCCAGGTTCACAAGACAATGGTCCCACGCGGCAAACATGGGATCTATAAATGGTCTGCATTTCACATTTCCTTCACATGATGAGAGTGAAAGGGTGACGCAGGAACAAAGAGTGAGAGAGGAAACAAGCAATCATTACTCAAGCAGTTGGGAAATTACATGACGTCACGAATGGCCGCTAGTTCAGTGTATAAACACTCCGACTGTGAGATTTCACTGTAATCGTTGTTCTGATGTTTGACTGGTAGTCAAGGTATAATGTTAGAGACACACTGACACTCTCGCTGACAGTATAATGTTAGATACATACACACTTGCTAACAGTATAATGTTAGACACAAACACTCTCGCTGACAGTATACTGTTAGACACAAACTCTCGCTGACAGTATAATAAGAAACAAACAGAGCTGAAACTCGTCTTATCACTGGCATCAAGGAAGTTATGAGACAAGTGTCCTTAATTCTTCATGGTGGGTTAGTCCTCTCGACCTCACCAGCGACACTAACACATCTTGTCATTTGTTCAACACCACTCAACAATAATATCTGAAATAGCGATTGAAGGATTATTATTATTATTATTATTATTATTATTATTATTATTACTGTTGTTTTTGTTGTTATTGTTATTACGATTAATATTGTCTCTGCTGTTATTTTTAATAATAATAATAATACATTTATTATTATTATTAATGTTATTGTCGCTGCTGTTATTTTTATAATGATAATAATAATATATGTATTATTATTATTATTATTATTATTGTTATTATTATTATTATTATTATTATTATTATTATTATTATTATTTTTGTTGTTGTTATTATTATTTATGTTATTGTCATGCTGTTATTCTTTAATAATAATAATAATAATAATAATAATATTAATAATAATATTATTATTATTATTATTATTATTATTATTATTATATATTATTATTATTATTATTATTATTTTTGTTGTTGTTATTAATTATTTATGTTATTGTCATGCTGTATTCTTTAATAATAATAATAATAATAATAATAATATTAATAATAATATTATTATTATTATTATTATTATTATTATTATTATTATTATTATTATTATTATGCGATATGATAATAGTCCAGTATGAACCGAAACATCGCGTCAAGCATCCTCTCCAAAGTGTGGGATAATCGTCAATCGTTTCTGCCATGCTAGTGAACCTTTCCTTTCTTCTCTGTGTTACATGAATGTCGCAGGTGAGGTCTAAATCGTCTCACCTTCCTCTCGTATAAATATATTCTGGCTCCCTTCTCTTCGCGCTTCTGTGTGACTAGTTAGTGGTCTAAGTCGGGCCGAAATGCCGTCATAAGTTCCAGTCTCCTGTGTGTAGGTTATTTGTGTATTGTTCCGGTGACGGTGTTGTGCCTTTATATTCTTTCTGATATCGTCTGGTAAAATGATGAATAACCATCCATTTCCTCAGCCGGAGAGCATCACTCCTCACACTTCAATCTACATTCCAAATGGAATCGAGAGGAAATGGCCAACAATAGTTGTTTTGGTGAGCAGCGGCGGCCACATAGCTCTCGTGCGTGCCCCAGTGCCCACACTGTATAATATTATAAATGGTATTCAGTACCGGATATAAAGGTTTGTGATACCGACGTGGGAACATAAGCTAGGGATTGCGTTTTGTGTTTTTTCTCCGGTATTATACCAAAGCTTATTGCTTGGGAAGCATCGAAAATTGGCTTGGGTAAATATTCTGTTAGTGGGATGGATTGTGAAGGACTTGCCTAGTATAGGCCAACAGGTCATCTGCAGTGTTCCTTCCTTTCTTATGTTCTGATGACAAGCTGATAAGTACAACGCATGTACATAGTGTAGCACCTGTGTCTTATTCGTCAAAGGTGTACATGCTGCCGTCGTGGTTGTGGAATTTTGGTTACATCGACGTCGCGGAATAACACCGTAAGTTTGCTGGTATACTGACTCTGGGATGATGTTGTTTCCGACACATATGCAACTCTTCGGTACCTTTGATGAATGAGACACATGTGCAGCCACCCACTGACTGCACATGTGTCTCATTTATCAGTCCATTTATCATCCATTGCAGAGAAAACTGAAAGATGTATATATGTTGTACAAGAATGGTATATAATACCGACAAGATGAATTAAGACACATGTGCAACATCTAGGTATCTTTATTGTAGACGTTTCGCCATCCAGTGGCTTTATCAATACAAATTCCAGGACATAACTTGTAGACAGTATATAGTCCTGTATATAGTCCTACTGTCTTCAAGTTATGTCCTAGAATCTGTACTGATAAAGCACTGGATGGCGAAACGTCTACAATAAAGATACCCAGATGTTGCACATGTGTCTTAATTTCATCAAAGATGTATATATATTGGTGGTATAAACCTTGGTAATAAATACCGACAAGTTGGTTTAGAAAGACACGTAAGCAAACACTATGACATATGTCATAGTTGTGCAAGAAAGGTATAAAATACCGACAATATGAAGTTAAGACACATGTGCAACATTTGGATATCTTTATTGTAGACGTTTCGCCATCCAGTGTCTTAACTTTCATATGTCATAGTGTTTAGCTTACGTGTCTTTCTAAACCATAAATGTTGGTAGAATTACCGACAATATGTAAAGTAAAAGGACACAAGTGCAACTAATGTGACATTTTATTGTGGCAACGTTTCGTTCTCCAGTAATGGTAACGGCTTGACAAAGCTCCTGGAGAGCGAAACGTTGCCACAATAAAATGTAACATTAGTTGCACTTGTGTCCTTCTACTTTACAAAAGTGAAAGATGATTACCTCAAACTCCTCATCTCTCACATTTCTCTGCAGTGGACTGAATAAACCACTGACGGGCGAAACGCTTCCAGAATAAAGATACCTAAATGTTGCACAAAACGTCTCATTTATCAACTTGTCGGTTTTGTATATTATTTATTCACATTCGGTATCTTTATTGACGAAACGTTTCGACTGCTCAGCAGCCTTCTACGGATGAATTAGATGAATTAGAAGAAGCCTACGAGCGAAACGTTTCTGCAGTAAAGACGCCCAAGTGTTGCCCATGTGTCTAAAATCAACCTCTTGGTATCGTTTACCGTTAATAATAATAATAATAATAATAATAATCGTCCAGAAACTGGTGCTACAATTCTTAATGTCTGGTCAAGAATGATTTCCTCTCAGTCCTGTGGCGCTGAATAGCGATAGTAAAATTAGCATTTCCCCTAGGAATAAATAACGATAACCCCGGAATACGTTAGTATGACTCACGAAATCGTAATGACACGATTGCAAACAAACCATACCCCGGCCGGGATTGAACCCGCGGTTCTAGTGGCTAACGCGACGGGCTGGAGTTTTGAGACTCTCTGAACGCGGGTTCAATCCCGGCCGGGGTATGGTACGTTAACAGGGTTTGAAGCCTATCTATCTGCGTATAACCTCTTCACCACCAGTCACGAATACTTTAATACCAAACACAGAGATTACAGTAAACTCTCGGTGTGTATACACTGAGACATATACACCTTTCGGAGTATATATTCTACCTTAAGGATAACAAGTGGCTGACTGCTTCTTCAGCGGTCGAGGAAGGAATGTTATCCGGCACATCACGTCTGAAGGTTATCAGTTATCTGTGTGTGTGAGGTGCTGGTGCGGTGACTGTCACCGCTGAGGCCACGACGCTCGGAAATTCTTGGAAGATAAATAAATCAGGGAACGGGCGGGGTTTCAACCCATGACAAGTGAGTCCATGATTTGTTTACGATCGGGTTATTACGATTTCGCGAGTCTTGAAAAGTGATTTATTTCTAAAGCCTCTGAGATCCTACAGTGCCTTAGAGAGAGAGAGAGAGTAGTTTAAATGTTTGTATGACCAACCCATCCAGGGGGAGAGAGTAAAGAGATTACAGAGGAATAGAGGGTCAGGAACGGCTCAGTTGGCTGACAAGACATGGAGGTAAGAAATTTGGTCAAGATTGTAGCATAAGGTAAGTAGAATCCAATTTACAAAGAATGAAACTCATGGTAAGGTTAGGTAAATCAGACAAGTAACAAGAGAGAGAGTCAAACCATGTCGGCTTAATTAGAACTGGAGGGTATGCTCAAATCTCTGAGAGATTCAAGAGCTCCTAGTATAGCATCAAGGTATTGTAATCTTTTAGAACAGAAGAAGGGAAACAATTCGTACTGGTAACCTAGTCTATGGATGTAACAGCCAAATAACAAAGAACGTCTAAGCCGTAGGGCAATTTAACATGGCAGTTAGTAGTGTACATCCTCCAGGAGTGCTAGTCCTATGTTGAAAGAACCTGTAAATGCTATCATCATGCGAATCGCTGATCAATCATCGGCCTTTATATTTGTCTAACAGACAGGTAAGCTAGGTTGTAGACATGCTTCATCTAGGAGGCCGTACTGGTCCGATATGGGGAGGTACGACATGCAATGATCTAGAGAGGCACTACTGTCTTCTGGTAGGTCGGTAGGCAGCAACCATCTAGACAGGCACCACTGTCCTAGTAGGTTGGTAGACAACAACCGTCCAAGGAAGTGCTAGTCCTATCAAGTGAAATGAAAACCTGTTAAATGTTTCGCACTCTGGCCGAATTGCTGACAATTTCTTCCTGTCTATATTCACTCGCATGATGACAGGTAAACTTTTAATCCTGTAATATTTGCTTTTCAACCTAGGAGGCCTGGTCTGAGACGGATCATGGGGAAGACCATCACCAGAACCAATGGCAAATGACAGATAACACTATTTTCATTGCTAACTTCTAGCCCATATCTTAGGCATGACCCACTTCCACTAGTAGGTCCCGCCCACTTGTGATGATGCCTTCAGCTGCTGCACCTCTCATCTGGTTCCAGTATATAAGTGTCCTTCCTCATGCATCCTGTTACAGATTGATCAAGGCTAAGAGACTGAGCATGTTTTATCAATGATGAGGGACTGATTACCTCATCTCCCACTATCTCCATTAAATATTTCTACAGTGAATTAATTACAGAAAACACTGGTTGACTAACTATCTTCGTAATAAAGATACCTAGGTGTTGCACCTGTGTTTTATTGATCAGTGAGGACAGTAAGTTGAGGACGAGCAGCGGGTGCGCGAGCTGGAGGCTGCGAGTCTGTCAAGGTCGCTAGCAGGTCCCTCAAACATCCAAGTCAGCCGCAGCATGCCAGGAATGATGGAGTCTCATCTCCAAGACTGATGCTCACACATCCTCCTCCACCTCCTCCTCCTTTTCCTCGACTTTTTTCTGTTGCATTAATTGTCTTTCTTAATGTTCCTTTTACAGCCTTCACTTTATCCTTCTATCACCCGAAAATCTCTGCATAAACATAAACTTTCTACATACGTATCAAGTGTCACCCATTTCTGTACAAAAAAAAGTATCAAGTGGAAATAAATCTTTGAATTTGATCACTGTCCTCATGGTGGTATTTGCAGTCATAGGATGAGGGACACTGCCCAGTACTGTCCTTACAAGAGGCTTTTCAACTGTTGGGTGAGTGGCACTCCTAGTATTTTTTTTTTGTTATACTATGCCCATTCACAGGATGAGTGGGACTACCAATACTGCCTTCATGATGATTCGTTTTATTCATTTTGAGATGATCAGTCCTTTAGCCTTGACAGACTCATCAGCTTAAATCTCCTCTCCATTTCTTTTGTATGTAGTTCTTCTGTCTTCCAATTATGACCTTGAATTTGTATTGGTAAAGTCACTGGATGGCGAAACGTCTACAGTAAAGATACCCAAATGTTGTACAACATGTGTCCAAGTCTTCATCTTGTCGGTACTGTGTACCATACGTGTATAACACTGTAATCACCTGCTGAGCAGGCGAAACCTCTCGTTAGTGAAGATACTCATTAGCTTGTCGGTATTGTATATGGATTATTTTAATTAACAACGTGTGGTTGTGGCTGTGAGTAAAGCTTTATCAAGTCAGAACTTGATAAAGCTCCACAAATAGCAAGACGTCACAATAAACCCTTGTTCTTTATATGCGCCTTTATAAGCTTCTCTTAAATCATTACCAAACGTCAGTATGACAATGCCAATCTTGGTTTACATAAACTATAATATACAGTTGTTATAGGAATAATTGACATAACGTACTTTTTAGAAAAGCCTCTTGTTATGCAGATCATTTCCGGCAGCTTAATGTTAGCTGATAACCACTGAACGATTGTTTAGGTTAGTTTACTAGACTGTTTATAATTTGAAATCCTTGGCATTTTATATAACATTTTGAAAAAACCACGTTACGGGTGGGGATTGAACTCGCGGCAAGTGAATCGTAAAACTCGTGACTATACTCTATATGACCAAAGTGCTTTAGCGGTATACTTATCCAAACCTCCCACCACTACAGAAATCAGTATTAGAACTCACCACATAATACAGGATATAAACAACCACTATTTAAACCTAAAAGATGAATGACCACGTTGACCCTGATCTAAACCTCCATAATCTAACACACAATCAAAACTTATTGGAAAGTAACTGCCTTTATTACACAGCATCACAAGCCAGCACTACCCTGAACACTGCTCAAAGTCTGTCAGTTCTTAACAACAACATCAGGTCCTTAAGCAAACACTATGATGACCTCCTGGCACTCCTTGAGTCACTAAAAACCCCCCTTCTGCATTATTCTTACTGAGACCTGGCTTAAGCAGGACACAATTGATATCTACCCACTACCAGGATACACAGCAATCCACAACTGCAGACCATACCAAGTTGGGGGTGGTACTGCAATCTATTACTCTAACCAACTATCTTGTATTAGCACTAATTGCTTTAGTGATGAATATGAGGAATACATTTTTGCTAATTTTACTGTAAAACACCTCAAGATGCCTATAACAATCAGTGCCATATACCGGATACCCCACACAAACATCCCAAACTTTAGTGAGAATCTAAAGTCACTAATAACAAACAAACAAATGAACAAGCACTACCTTCTCTTAGCTGGAGACTTCAACATCAACCTTGGCCTACCAGATGATCAGACTGTAACTGATTTCATCAGCAATATGAACAATACACTTCTCATACCAACAATAACTAAACCAACCAGGCTCACTGAGACAAGTGCAACCATAATAGACCACATATGGACCAATATACTAGCCCCCCTTAAATCAGGGATAATCACAGATAGCACTACAGACCACTACCCTACCTTCCTCCTGACAAACATTAGTAAACCACCACTTGAATACAACAAAGTCTCATTTAGACTCCATGACGAGGCCTCAGTAAGGAAGTTCACAGCTGACCTAGAGACTGTTGATTGGCCTACAGAATTCTCCAATGCCAATGGTATTGACGATTGGACAGACATTTTTCTTAACAAAATACTTAGACTATACAACGAACATTGTCCTATAAAAACGAAACAGATCACGAATAAACGGCTTGGTTGCCCATGGCTAACCAGCAGCATTCTGAAATCCATTGATAAGAAACACCAATATGAAAAGCAATATAGACAGGGCTTAATACACAAAGATATTCTTAAACAATATTCAACAGTTCTCACCAAATTAATAAAGAAAGCCAAACAACTGTACTACTCCAGCAGATTCACTGACACAAGAGGAGATATAAAAAAGACCTGGAAAACACTTTCCCAGATTCTGGGGACCCACAAACTGAAAAAAACAAGAATACTGTTCTAACTAAACCTCATGAAACACCACTGCATCCCACTGATATAGCTAACAAGATAAACGACTTCTCAAACATTGGATCTAATCTCGCCAGTAAAATCCCACGTACCAATGCCCGTGCCGGGGACTACCTAGATGGGAATTTCCCAAATTCCTTCTATCTTGTACCAACTGAGCCCACGGAAGTCACCACGATCATAAAGTCACTTAAAAATAACTCAGGGAATCTGTCTCATGTCCCACCATTATTGTACAAGCGAGCGGCCCATGTCCTTTCGCATGCTATTACATTACTTTTTAACAAGTCACTAGAAACTAGCACTTTCCCGACACTACTCAAGACAGCAAGGGTTACACCAATACATAAAGATGGTGACCCTACAGACATAAACAACTATAGGCCAATATCAAACTTACCATTGCTATCCAAAATCTTCGAGAAACTCGTGAACATGAGACTATATTCATTTATAACGTCACAAAACATACTCAACCCCTGCCAATTTGGATTCAGGAAAAATAAAAGCACTAATGATGCAATTATAAAAATGCTAGACCTTCTTTACACAGCATTGGAAAATAAGGAATATCCGCTAGGAATTTTTATTGACCTAAGAAAAGTGTTTGACACAGTAGACCACGGCATCCTACTCCAAAAACTTGACCACTATGGTATAAGAGGCCATGCGCTTGCATATTTTAAATCCTACCTTTCTAATAGGTATCAGTATGTCACCATTAAAGACACAGCCTCATCAATACGGCCACTTGATACTGGAGTTCGGCAGGGAAGTGTCCTTGGACCCCTGCTCTTCCTCATTTACATCAGTGATCTTCCAAACATATCCCAACACCTGAAACCCATTCTATTTGCTGACGATACGACTTATGTCATCTCCCACCCTAATCTTGCCACCCTCAACACCATTGTTAACGAGGAGTTGCTCGAAATATCTACTTGGATGACAGCCAATAAACTTACACTTAACACTGGCAAAGCCTACTACATTATGTTTGGTAGCAGAGCAGGTGTTGAGCAACTCAACATTAAGATCGACAACACTCTGATTGCCAGACATAATGAGGGCAAATTCCTTGGCCTATCCCTCGACAACAACTTAAATTTCAGCACCCATATCCAACACATAACAAAAAAAGTATCCCAAACGGTGGGGATCCTCTCCAAGATACGATACTACGTGCCGCAAACTGCCCTTCTCACTATACCATTCACTTATATATCCATACCTCACCTATGCTATCTGTGCTTGGGGTTCAACTGCAGCAACACACCTAAAGCCAATAATAACCCAACAAAAAGCTGCAGTAAGAATAATCACTAAATCCCATCCCTGGCAAACCCCCCCCTCCCCACTCTTCATAGATCTAAACTTACTCCCTGTTCAGAACATCCACACTTACTACTGTGCAATCTATATCTACAGGACCTTAAATTCCAATATTAACCTTGACCTAAAACGCTTTCTTGATAGTTGTGACAGGATCCACAGGCATAACACCAGACACAAACATCTCTATGACATTCCCCATGTTCGACTAAACCTTTACAAAAATTCAATGTATTTCAAAGGACCTAAAATCTGGAACACCCTACCTGAAAACTCTAGAACTGCAGACACATTCATCACTTTCAAAACTATAGTTAGAAAACAACTTATCTCCCTGATCCACCCCGACAACTAACTACATGATAACCACCTGGTGGTTCACAATTACACTCACTCACCCACTGACTATAAACACAGAAATACTAATCTTAAAATAATAAATCCTAACTAGTCATAAGTTTGCCTATGATACTCCAATATAGACACTTTGTATTGTGCCAAAACAAAAGCATTCACATTGCTAAACTCACAAATTATGATGTAGTCACTTAGCCTTAATACCATAATCTGTAAGGATTTAATGTTAAGATTTAATCTAAGTCTGCTCGAAATGCCTAGCCATGCTAGGTGTCCTAGTGGCTCCCTCTGTAATTAGTATTTTATAACATGTAAACCACACAATACCCAAAACCTGTAAACCCCACATTGTAACCCTTATAGAGAATAAACTTGAACTGAATTGAATTGAATTGAATTACATTTTCGTTTATGATTTATGACATTTCTAGATTGTGTTAAGCAATTTGGTGTAACACTTCTAGTGGTGAATACTATAGTAGATTCTATTTTTGGTTAATACATACAGTTAACCATGGTTCACCTAGTACCTCTGATCATCATTACATAGAGATTCTCCGAGCGATTTATAAACAGCGTCTGCTGGAGAGTGTTGGAAGCCCCGACCTGCCATTAACCGCGCTAATACACTGTAACCAACACTTATCACAGCCAGGTATACGTGGCCCATATAACGATAAGGCAAAGTGGTAGTAGGGTCGTCATTTGCTAGGCTTGACCAGACTTCAGCGCGTTGCCAAGTGTCTCTCAACTTTCCTAATCCCTGGTGACTCTTGCTGCCCCTACCATAGTGCCGTTGCCCCTATGGTGAGGGTATGGCAAGAAACGACCGTTGACAGGAGCTGTTATTGACTGTAGAGTCCTCTGACACATGGGGTCAGTTGGTATAGCGGGGAAAGTAGACTAAGTAAGTTTATTCAGGTATACACAAATACAGTTACATAGAATTATCTTACATAACAGCATATGTGTAGAGTACCTAGGATAACCCAAAAAAGTCAGACAACTGAATATTCAGTTTTCTGGCAAATAGAACACAGAATAGCAGTAGTAAATAAAGCAGAATCCAGCATTAACAGCAGATACGAAGTGGTAGCCCCTGACTGAAGAAGAATATGTGCTTTTAGAGGCGAAATGACGTAATGCTAGGAGAGAAGGGAAGGTGAGAGGGACCTTCCCAGGCCGCACCATAAAGCACTTAGCGGGCCCAGGGTAGACTTGTCTAAACCCACCTCTCCCTTGGCCGCTGTCGCACCCATACGATAATAAAATATAAATAACACTAACATTTTTTTCTCACGTTCACTACATATGGTATGCAGACTGTTAGAAATTTATACAGGCATTCATCATTGGAAAAATTATAAAGATTAAACAGAATCACATAAAAAATTAATGGTCATTTATCTCACTCTTGTTCTTTCTATTGTTTTCCCACTCTATATATACACCCACTAAGAGGTGCATATCTCTCTTAGTGTATATACACTAAGAAGCTACTTTAATTCCTATTTTAGGTATTAAAGTATTTTCGACAGGCGTGAAAGAGGTTAGTAAAAGGCTCGCAGGACCCTATGTAAGACTCGCAGAACCCTATGTAAGTCTCGCAGAACCCTATGCAATGCTCGCAGGACCCTATGTAAGGCTCGCAGAACCGTATGTAAAGCTCGCAGGATCTATGTAAGGCTCGCAGAACCCTATGTAAGGCTCGCAGGATCTATGTAAGGGTCGCAGAACCCGATGTAAGGCTCGCAGAACCCTATGTAAGGCTCGCAGGACCCTATGTAAGGCTCGCAGAACCCTATGTAAGGTTCGCAGAACCCTATGTAAGGCTCGCAGAACCCTATGTAAGGTTCGCAGGACCCTATGTAAGGCTT
The DNA here is from genome assembly GCF_026875155.1 of Cherax quadricarinatus. Lineage (NCBI taxonomy): Eukaryota > Metazoa > Arthropoda > Malacostraca > Decapoda > Parastacidae > Cherax > Cherax quadricarinatus. The sequence continues at coordinate 14,912,864 of NC_069451.1, read as the reverse complement.
GCAGGACCCTATGTAAGGCTTGCAGGACCCTATGTAAGGTTTGCATGGCCCTATGTAAGGCTCGCAGGACCCTATGTAAGGTTTGCATGGCCCTATGTAAGGCTCGCAGGGCCCTATGTAAGGCTCGCAGAGCCCTATGTAAGGCTCGCACGACCCTATGTAAGGTTTGCAGGACCCTATGTAAGGCTTGCAGGACCCTATGTAAGGCTTGCAGGACCCTATGTAAGGTTTGCATGGCCCTATGTAAGGCTCACAGGGCCCTATGTAAGGCTCGCAGTGCCCTATGTAAGGCTCGCAGTGCCCTATGTAAGGCTTGCAGGATCCTATGTAAGGCTACCAGGACCCTATGTAAGGCTTGCAGGACCCTATATAAGGCTCGCAGTGCCCTATGTAAGGCTCGCAGGACTCTATGTAAGGCTCGCAGGACCCTATGTAAGGCTCGCAGGGCTCTATGTAAGGTTTGCATAGCCCTATGTAAGGCTTGCAGGACCCTATATAAGGCTCGCAGGACCCTATGCAAGGCTCGCAGGACCCTATGTAAGGCTCGCACGACCCTATGTAAGGCTCACAGGGCCCTATGTAAGGCTGCAAGACCCTATGTAAGGCTCGACGGGCCCTATGTAAGGTTTGCAGGACCCTATGTAAGGTTTGCAGGACCCTATGTAAGGCTCGCAGGGCCCTATGTAAGGTTTGCAGGACCCTATGTAAGGTTTGCAGGACCCTATGTAAGGTTTGCAGGACCCTATGTAAGGTTTGCAGGACCCTATGTAAGGTTTGCAGGACCCTATGTAAGGTTTGCAGAACCCTATGTAAGGCTCGCAGGGCCCTATGTAAGGTTTGCAGGACCCTATGTAAGGTTTGCAGGACCCTATGTAAGGTTTGCAGGACCCTAGGTAAGGTTTGCAGGACCCTATGTAAGGTTTGCAGGACCCCATGTAAGGCTCGCAGGGCCCTATGTAAGGTTTGCAGGACCCTATGTAAGGTTTGCAGGACCCTATGTAAGGCTCGCAGGGCCCTATGTAAGGTTCGCAGGGCCCTATGTAAGGCTCGCAGTGCCCTATGTAAGGCTCGCAGGGCCCTATGTAAAGGTTGCAGGGCCCTATGTAAGGCTTGCAGGACCCTATGTAAGGTTTGCAGGACCCTATGTAAAGCTTGCAGGACCTATGTAAGCCTCGCAGGGCCCTATGTAAGGCTCGCAGGGCCCTATGCAAGGTTCGCAGGACCCTATGTAAGGCTCGCAGGGCCTTATGTAAAGTTTGCAGGGCCCTATGTAAGGCTTGCAGGGCCATATGCAAGGCTTGCAGGGCCCTATGTAAGGCTTGCAGGACCCTATGTAAGGTTTGCAGGGCCCTATGTAAGGTTTGCAGGACCCCATGTAAGGTTTGCAGGGCCCTATGTAAGGCTTGCAGGGCCCTGTGTAAGGCTTGCAGAACCCTATGTAAGTTTTGCAGAACCCTATGTAAGGCTTGAAGGATCCTATGTAAGGTTTGCAGGGCCCTATGTAAGGCTCACAGGGCTCTATGTAAGGCTCGCAGTGCCCTATGCAAGGTTCGCAGTGCCCTATGTAAGGCTTGCAGTGCCCTATGTAAGGCTCAGAGGGCCCTATTAAGGCTTGCAGTGCCCTATGTAAGGCTCGCAGTGCCCTATGTAAGGTTCGCAGGGCCCTATTAAGGTTTGCAGGGTCCTATGTAAGGTTTGCAGGGCCTATGTAAGGCTCGCAGGGCTCTATGTCTAGCTCTCATACAATATATTAGAGACGACGCTTGCTCTTCATGGTACTCTGCCTTAACAAAAAAAAAAAAAACTGAATGACAGGCTACAAATCACCCAGAACAAATTGATGAGATTCATCCTGGAGCTGAGTCCCAGAGAGCATGTATGCCAGAATAAATTACAACAACTGGACATGCTCAATATTGAAGACAGAGTAAATCAACTAAAGCTAAATTACGTTCCTAAAATTGCTAACAACCAGTATCCCTAAGTTCTTACTGCCAATTTTGTTAAGGCCGGGAACCAATGTAGTTACAGAACCAGGGGAAGGGAGAACACCTTTGCAGTACCTAGAGTCAGTGGTGAGGCTTCAAAGACATTTCTCTGTACTGCAATAAAAGAGTAGAATAAACTGCCTGCACATGTCAAAGACTGTCGTAACATGAACCAGTTCAAGATGAGAGCCAAAATGTACCTTATAAGGTTACAGAAAGAGAGGAGAGTGATATCTAGCATAAAAATAACTAATTTTACCTCTCCCATAATATATCTTCGTTTATTGTAACTGCTTTTACATAGTTAAGATACTTAACTGTTTCTAAATTTTAAATTTAAATAATGATTATCACAAGGACCCCAATGGAAATAAGTCAATGTCTGACTTTTCTTGGGTTATCTTTGGCGCATACTATTATTATTATTATTAAAGATTCGCCGGTATTCTCCCGGCCCGGGCTTTTTCCAAGTGGTGGCCCGGCTTTGGCTCCCTCTTTAGGGAGTGTCCGAGACCTAAGTCTCCCATGGGAGGAGGCACAAGTACCTCCTCATCTTTGGGACCAACTGTCCCCAGGCCTAGCCACAAGCTAGGCCTCTCTGGTCTGCCATCCCCGCCCCAAGGGGGCTAATGGGAATGACAGTCTTATGAGCTAAAGGCTCGGACTCAGGCACCTACCCTACCCTAGAAGGGTTAGGCATGGTGTCGATGGCGCATACTTATTTTCACTGAGGTTGTTGTTCAGTGGTCACATACTGTCTTCATGACCCTTTGAGCACCAGAATGGCTTTAAGCCCAATTACCGGTTGTCTTCTCTCACCTCGTCTCTTCCCGTTTTTCTTTTTTATGGTATGCTCCCTGTTTGGTATTTATGGCAGGGTGACTAATGGCTATAACCTCGCCGAATTCTAGCAGTTACAAAAACAACAGAAACATGGTACAAAACTAACGGCAGTATCGACTATAGCAGAGGAAGGTTGTTTGTGGGAGAAAAATGCGAAAATTTCTAGCAACGAGAGTCTGGGTTATATGATGATGGTTCGTGGGTAAATGGTAACCCACTCAGCTCACAACCGAGAAACCTGGGTACAATACCGGGGAGTTGGAAAATATGGGGCCTATTTCTTTCACACACACACACACACACACACACACACACACACACACACACACACACACACACACACACACACACACACACACACACACACACATACACACACACACAGAGGAGCTGTGACTCGACCCCAGCAACCACAACTAGGTGAGTACACACACCACACACACACACACACAAACCCCACACACACACACCACACACGCAACACCTGCCACACCGCACACACATAATATGTATCATTGCTGTTTAATCCCACCACAGAACTCGCAGGCCAAGAAGAGGAGTAAAAAGAAAAAAAAAGAGGTATGGATGGACACATGGCTGAGGTGGCAAGAAGAGCTCTCGAGCAGAGCAATGCTACTGGTAAGGGCGATATCAACGCAGGGAGATCGATGGGAGACGGAGCCACATGGGGGCCCGAAAACATGGAGAGCAAAGATATGGCTGTGGTACTTGAAAACCTCATGCATCACATGTCAGGGACACAACCAGAGATTGGGAGGAGTGAGGAGTAGCCAACAAGACTGATCTTGTGATTTACGCTGAGCAGTTCAGACATCGAGAAATCACCTACGAGAGGCCCTAAGGAGAAGCGATATGTGTTCTGCTAGTTTGACATATATAAGAGTAACAAGAGTGGAGAAGGGAACAGGAACTGAAGGGGACTAGGCCAATACAAACAAAAGGGGGAAAGAGCACACAGGTATGAGGAAACTCCTGCAGGAGGTCAGTGGACAGAGGGGAAAAGGTAGGAAGAACAGTAAACGAGATGATGGAATATGTGGCAACAAAGTGCAGGAGGCAGAGGAAAGTTTTGTTACCAAAGGAACAGAAATAATAGGAGAGACCAAACGAGTCCTGGTTACACGAAGGTGTAGGAGGCAAATGCAAAGTGCAAAGAGAATGGAAAAGGACAGGAGGCATAAGGACCCAGGAAAACAAGGAGATTAGTAGAAGAGCAGAAACGAGTATGCACAGTAAGGGGGAGGCCAGAGACATTGAAAAACGAATAGCATCGAAAGTCAAAATCGAACCGAAAGTGTATAGCCACATTAGGAAGAAGACAACAGTAAGGAACCAGGTGATAAGCGTGAGAAAGAAGGTGGGGAATCACAAAACACGATCAAGAGGTATGTGAGGACCAACACAGATTTAAGGAAGTATTTACATAGAGACGGAGGCTCTGGGGGACAGACCCAGATGGGGCCACCAACAAGGATACACCAACAAGTGTTGGACGTACAAAACAGGGCGAGGAGGAGGGAAAAGAAACTGCTAAGGGACATCGTACCTCAAAGGCAAGGCCGGACAACATCTCTCCAAGGGTCCTTAGAGGGGAGAGATATTTGTGTGTCCACTTACCCCAATCTCAACACATCCCTGGAAACGGGCAACTACCTGGGGGTATGGAAGAAGCAAAGGTTTTTCCCCTTTTCAAAAAAGGAGACAGAAAAGAGGCACTAAACTTTAGACCCGTGCATTGACGTGTATAGATGCAAAATTTTGGAAAGATTTTCGGAGGGGGATGGTGGGCCCTGAAAGGGAACAGGGTATAAATCAACCAGCACGGATTCACGGAAGGCAAATCCTGTGTCACAAACCTTCTGGAGTTTTATGAAAAAAATAACAGAAGTAAGAAAAGAGAGAGAGGGGTGGGTTGATTGCATCTTCTTGGACTGCAAGAAGGCCTTTGACACAGTTCCTCCCCAAGAGATTAGTGCAGGAAGCTAGGCATCAGGCGCATATAACGGGAAGGGCACTGCAATGGATCAGAGAATACCTGACAGGGAGGCAACAACGAGTCATGGTACGTAATGACGTATCACAGTGGGCACCTGTGACGAGCGGGGTCCACAGGGGTCGGTCTTAGGACCAGTGCTATTTTTGGTATATGTAAAGGGACATGACGGAAGGGTTAGACTCAGAAGTGTCCCTGTTTGAAGTGATGTAAAGTTAATGAGGAGAATTAAATCTGATGAGGACCAGGCAGGACTTCAAAGAGACCTGGACAGACTGGAAACCGTGGTCCAGCAAATGGCTTCTCGAATTTAATCCTGCCAAATGCAAAGTCATGAAGATGGGGGAAGGGCACAGAAGCCCGGCAGACAGAGTATAGGCTAGGTGGACAAAGACTGCAAACCTCACTCAAGGAGAAAGATCTTGGGTGAGATAACCCGAGCATGTCTCCGGAAGCACACATCAATCAGATAACTGCTGCAGCATATGGGCGCCTGGCAAAACCTGGAACAGCATTCCGATACCTTAGCAAAGGAATCATTCAAGAACACTGTACACCGTGTATGTCAGGCCCATACTGGAGTATGCAGCACCTGTTTGGAAACCCGCACTTGATAAAGCACGTCAGAAACTAGAGAAAGTACAAAGGTTTGCAACAAGGTTAGTTCCAGAGCTAAGGGGAAATGTCCTATGAAGAAAGTTTAAAGGGGAAATCGGCCTGACCACACTGGAGGCAGGAGGGTCAGGGAGAATGAAACGACATATAAAATACTGCGTGGAAAAAGACAAGGTGGACAAGGACAGGATGTTCCAGGGAGGGGACACAGAAACAAGAGGCCACAATTGGAAGTTGAAGACACAAATAGTCAGAGAGATAGTAGGAAAATATTTCTTCGTATGAGTTGTAAGGCAGTGGGAAAAGCCTAGAAAATGGACGTAGTGGAGGCAGGAACCATACACAGTTTTAAGACGAGGTTTGATAAAGTCATGGAGCGGGGTGAGGAGGGCCTAGTAGCAACCGGTGAAGAGGCGGGGCCAGAGCTAGGACTCGACCCCTGCAAACCACAAATAGGTGAGTACAAAAAGGTGAGTACACCACACACACACACACACCCCACCCACACACACACACCCCCACACCCACCAGACACACACACCACCACACACACACACACACACATATATATATATATATATTATAATATATATATGCAAAACAACCACTCTGAAAGAATAGATAAAATTCCAAGCGCTTTCGTGACTACTCACATTATCAAGGAAACTATGAAAGTAAAGCATCCAAGGGTTTCCCTTATATTGTGAGTAGTCACGAAAGCGCTTGGAATTTATCTATTCTTTCAGAGTGGGTTGTTTTGCATATTCTGAAAACACTGTTTACTGTGATTTTTATTGCATATATATTTTTTATATATATATATATTTTATATATATATATATATATATATATATATTTATATATATTATTAAAAAAGTCAGCCGGTCTCCCACCGAGGCCGGGTGACCCAAAAAGAAAGAAAATCCCCAAAAAGAAAATACTTTCATCATCATTCAACACTTTCACCTCACTCACACATAATCACAGTTTTTTGCAGAGGTGCTCAGAATACAACAGTTTAGAAGCGTATACGTAAAAAGATACACAACATTCCCTCCAAACTGCAAATTTATCTCGAACCCCTCCTTTAAGTGCAGGCACTGTACTTCCCATTTCCAGGACTAAAGTCCGGTTATAAAAAAATAACCGGTTTCCCTGAATCCCTTCACTAAATATTACCCTGCTCACACTCCAACAGATCGTCAGGTCCCAAATATCATTGGTCTCCATTCACTCCTATTGAACACACTCATGCACGCCTGCTGGAAGTCCAAGCCCGTCGCCCACAAAACCTCCCTTACCCTTCCTTCCAACCTTTCGGGACGACCCCTATCCCGCCTTCCTTCCCCTACAGATTTAAATGTTCTCCATGTCATTCTACTTTGATTCTTTCTCTCTAAATGGCCAAACCACCTCAACAACCCTTCTTCAGCCCTCTGACTAATACTTTTATTAACTCCACTCCTTCTCCTACTTTCCACACTCCGAATTTTCTGCATAATATTTACACCACACATTGCCCTTAGACAGGACATCTCCACTGCCTCCAACCGCCTCCTCGCTGCAGCATTTACAACCCAAGCTTCACACCCATATAAGAGTGTTGGTACTACTATACTTTCATACATTCCCTTCTTTGCCTCCATAGATAACGTTTTTTGTCTCCACAATTACCTCAACGCACCACTCACCTTTTTTCCTTCATCAATTCTATGATTAATCTCATCCTGTATAAATCCATCCGCCGACACGTCAACTCCCAAGTATCTGAAAACATTCACTTCTTCCATACTCCTCCCCAATCTTATATTAAAATTTTCTTTATCTAAATCATTTGATACCCTCATCACCTTACTCTTTTCTATGTTCACTTTCAACTTTCTACCTTTACACACACTCCCAAACTCATCCACTAACCTTTGCCATTCTTTTTTTAGAAAATCCCATAAGCACAGTATCATCAGCAAAACGCAACTGTGTCAATTTCCATTTTGTATTTGATTCCCCATAATTTAATCCCACCCCTCTCCCGAACACCCTAGCTTTTTACTTCTTTCAAAAACCCCATCTATAAATATATTAAACAACCATGGTGACATTACACATCCCTGTCTAAGACCTACTTTTACCGGGAAATAGTCTCCTTCTCTCCTACACACCCTAACCCGAGTAGAAGATAGGGAGACTACTTCCCAGTAAAAGTAGGTCTTAGACAAGGATGTGTAATGTCACCATGGTTGTTTAATATATTAATAAATGGGGTTGTAAAAAGAGGGATTGGATTAAATTATGGGGAATCAAATTCAAAATGGGAGTTGACACAGTTACTTTTGCTGATGATACTGTGCTTATGGGAGATTCTAAAGAAAAATTGCAAAGGTTAGTGGATCAGTTTGGGAATGTGTGTAAAGGTAGATAGTTGAAAGTGAACATAGAAAAGAGTAAGGTGATGAGGGTATCAAATAATTTAGAGAAAGAAAAATTGGTTATCACATTGAAGAGAAGGGGTATGGAAAAAGTGAATGTTTTCAGATATTTGGGAGTTGATGTGTCAGCAGATGGGTTTATGAAGGATGAGGTTAACCATAAAATTGATGAGGGAAAAAAGGTGAGTGGTGCATTGAGGTATATGTGGAGACAAAAAACGTTATCAGTGGAGGCAAAGAAGGGAATGTATGAAAGTACAGTGGTACCAACACTCTTATATGGGTGTGAAGCTTGGGTTGTAAATGCTGCAGCGAGGAGGTGGTTGGAGGCAGTGGAGATGTCCTGTCTAAGGGCAATGTGTGGTGTAAATATTACGCAGAAAATTCTGAGTGCGGAAATTAGGAGAAGGTGTGGAGCTAATAAAAGTATTAGTCAGAGGGCTGAAGAGGGATTGTTGAGGTGGTTTGGTCATTTAGAGAGAATGGATCAAAGTAGAATGACATGGAGGGCGTATAAATCCGTAGGGGAAGGAAGGCGGGGTAGGGGTCGTCCTCGAAAAGGTTGGAGGGAGGGGGTGAAGGAGGCTTTATGGGCGAGGCGCTTGGACTTCCAGCAAACGTGCGTGAGCGTGTTAGATAGGAGTGAATGGAAACGAATGGTTTTTGGGACCTGACGAGCTGTTGGAGTGTGAGCAGGGTAATATTTAGTGAAGGGATTCAGGGAAACCGGTTATTTTTATATAGCCGGACTTGAGTCCTGGAAATGGTAAGTACAATGCCTGCACTCTAAAGGAGGGGTTTGGGATATTAGCAGTTTGTTGGGATGTGTAATAGGACGGTATATATATAATTGGAGCCCTGATATTGTAATTATTTCAGGTCACTTTTTATATTCTATCTTTATATACGCTTCTAAACTGTTGTATCTGAGCACCTCTGCAAAAACAGTGATTATGTGTGAGTGAGGTGAAAGTGTTGAATGATGAAAGTATTTTCGTTTTGGGGATTTTCTGTCTTTTTGGGTCATCCTGCCTCGGTAGGAGGCATATATATCTATATATATATATATATATATATATATATATATATATATATTATATATATATATATATATATATATATATATATATATATATATATATATATATATATGCAAAACAACCACTCTGAAAGAATAGAGAAATTCCAAGCGCTTTCGTGACTACTCACATTATCAAGGAACTATATAGTTCCTTGATAATGTGAGTAGTCACGAAAGCGCTTGGAATTTCTCTATTCTTTCAGAGTGGTTGTTTTGCATATTCTGAAATCACCTGTTTACTGTGATCTTATTGCATATATATATATATATATATATATATATATATATATTATATATATATATATATATATATGTAAATATATAATATATATATATATATATATATATTATAATTTTATATAATATATATATATATATTATATATATATATAATAATATATATATATATATATTGACTCACGTCAATGCACCTATCACAGGTTGGTTTGAAAATATGTTCATGTAAGTCGTACAGTATCTTACAAATTCCTGTGTGGTGGATGCTGGCTTGTTGTAGCCTCTTCGTCGAGGATGTATTGTGATTTATGGTAATCCATGGTGTGAGTGAAGGGTCCAATAGACCACACAGGCATTGTTGGTGTTAGTGATCTTATATGTAAACGATTTTACATGCTAGGGATCTTACATGTTAGCGATCTCACAAATCAGAGAGCGTACTTCTATCTCTCTTACACATTAACGATCTTACATGCTGGAGGAAAAAAATTGCAGCTGCAGAGTGGAAAGTTGACAAGACTTTTTCAACAGACTTTTTTACTAAAGACTGGCTGAGGGTATTCCGGGGGTCAACGCCCCGTGGCGAAGTCCATGACCAGGCCTCCCGGTAGATCAGGGCCTGATCATCCAGGCTGTTACTGCTGGCTGCACGTAGTCTAACGTACGAACCACAGACTGGCTGATCGTGTACTGACTTTAGGTATCTGTCCAGCTCCCTCTTGAAGGCAGCTCGTGACCATAACTTATCGTCAGAGCAGAAGTACAAAGCACTGTTGGTAAATTTTTGCCTTTCTAAAACAACACTATTTAATTTTTTAGGTGGGCAGAGAGTGTCCTCTTTTTGGTTTGATCATAAATTCTCTAGTCTTTACTTGTTTCTTTTATCAGTTGCTGACGGATTTACGTGCATCTCCTCACCTGTATTCACTACCTGACCTGTTATGACACGCATTTACGCGGCTCCTCATCAATCTTCTTACATCCCTCTTGGAGTTAATTTCCGCGGAGCCGACAAGACTGAAGACAATTGAGGCTTCTCGTGTATTTTCTTCGTATTTTCTGGGCGTTATGCATCCCTTGTTATCCTAAATTTCCTCTCTTCTAACTTGATATGATCGTAATTGCTTCTACGTTTTTTGTTTTCCTCTACTGTCTCCTTCATTCTTTCTCTTCCGCTACACACACACACACACACATACACACACATACACACACACACACACACACACACACACACACACACACACACACACACACACACATACTGTTACAAAAAATGCGATTCTAAAAGCTTAGAGATCTCCAGTGAATACTAGAAAGGACTGCCCTTCTAGCATCCAGCCTGTTACTGGGTTTTCGTAACAATTAGTCAGTATCCTTGTCCAATTATCCATTAGAATTCAGTATGATTCAATAGTGCTTCAGGACTACAACTGGTAGGCTACTAACTAGAGAAATTAAAATTTAATAAATTTATTAATTAAGTCTAGAGGTACATTATCAAATTAAATTAATCACAGTAATCAAAATAATATTAATCACTTCTCTCGTATACAATAGTATTGTGCTGAAAACACATATCACATTTACAATTCTTAAGTACCGTCTGGTACATTAACATTTAATAAGATATTACAAATATGTACAAGTAAGTTTGTGTGTATGTGTGTAAGTGCTCTAAGTAGTTCACTATGTCTCAAGACTCGACTAGACTTAAACAAGTGACTGACAAAGTCCTCAAATAAACTAACTTCTTGGCCAACTGGCAATCAGAACTGTCTGCTTGAACAATAAAAAGAATGCTAAGCCCAATAGCAATATAAAAAGCAACTGCAACACAGAATCAGGGACAAGGAGATAATATAACGACACTAAGTAGGGACCATCAGCAGATCCTCCACAAAAGTCACAAAACTCCCATAATACTGAATCTAAGTTCAGCATAAGAAAATCACCGACTGTGACAGTACACATATACCAGTACAAATTAGGCCAGAAGCTACAGCTCAGGACCTGAGTTGCTCAGAGTGTCTATGCGACACACAACCTCAGTACAACGTCGAAAATCACTAAGTCTATACAATTTGTAGAAGGATGGTTCAGAGAACCGACATATTGATAAATTAGACACATGTGCAACTCTTGGGTATCTTTATTGAGGAAACGTTTCGCCACACAGTGGCTTCATCAGTCCATACGTAGGAGAAGCTTGAAGAACAGGAGGAGAATGAGGTAATCAGTCCCTCAACCTTGAGTCGATGTGTTCAGTCCATCAATCTTGAGAAGAATACGACATATGAGCGGAGAAGCAGCTTATAAACCGTATGGCAGGAGAGGTGTAGCAGTCATAGGTGGTGTCACATTTGTTCAATGTGGAAGTAGGTCGTGCCCAAGAATTAGGCAAGCGAAGAATTCCTAAGTATTAAGATCCCAAGAAGTTGAGGGACTGATTACCTCATTCTCCTCCTGTTCTTCAAGTTTCTCCTACGTATGGACTGATGAAGCCACTGTGTGGCGAAACGTTTCCTCAATAAAGATACCCAAGAGTTGCACATGTGTCTAATTTATCAACATGTCGGTTCTCTGAACCATCCTTCTACAAACCTGTCAGACACTGCAACTTCTTGGGATCTTAATACTTAGGAATTCTTCGCTTGCCTAATTCTTGGGCACAACCTACTTCCACATTGAACAAATGTGACACCACCTATGACTGCTACACCTCTCCTGCCATACGGTTTATAAGCTGCTTCTCCGCTCATATGTCGTATTCTTCTCAAGATTGATGGACTGAACACATCGACTCTAGGTTGAGGGACTGATTACCTCATTCTCCTCCTGTTCTTCAAGTTTCTCCTACGTATGGACTGATGAAGCCACTGTGTGGCGAAACGTTTCCTCAATAAAGATACCCAAGAGTTGCACATGTGTCTAATTTATCAAGTCTATACAATGTTCTGTGAACAGAGTCTCACAGAACCTACAAGAAAGAAACATAAGAAACATAAGAAAGGAGGAACACTGAGGAGGCCTGTTGGCCCATACTAGGCAGGTCCTTTACAATTCATCCCATTAACAAAACAATTGCCCAACCCAATTTTCAATGCCACCCAAGAAATAAGTTCTGATGTGAAAGTCCCACTCAAATCCAACCCCTCCCACTCATGTACTTATCCAACCTAAATTTGAAACTACCCAAAGTCCCAGCTTCAATAATCCAACTAGGTAGACTGTTCCACTCATCAACTACCCTATTTCCAAACCAATACTTTCCTATGTCCTTTCTAAATCTAAACTTATCTAATTTAAATCCATTACTGCGGGTTCTCTCTTGGAGAGACATCCTCAAGACCTTATTAATATCCCCTTATTAATACCTATCTTCCACTTATACACTTCGATCAGGTCTCCCCTCATTCTTCGTCTAACAAGTGAATGTAACTTAAGAGTCTTCAATCTTTCTTCATAAGGAAGATTTCTAATGCTATGTATTAATTTAGTCATCCTACGCTGAATGTTTTCTAACGAATTTATGTCCATTCTGTAATTGGAGACAGAACTGAGCTGCATAATCTAGGTGAGGCCTTACTAATGATTTATAAAGCTGCAGTATGACCTCTGGACTTCTGTTGCTTACACTTCTTGATATAAATCCCAGTAATCTATTTGCCTTATTAGTACGCTTAGGCATTGCTGTCTTGGTTTAAGGTTGCTGCTCACCATAACCCCCAAGTCCTTTTCGCAATCTGTATGGCTAAGTTCAACATCATTTAACTTATAAGTACTAGGGTTATGGGCACTCCCAAGCTTCAGAACCCTGCATTTATCCACATTGAACTGCATCTGCCACTTTTCTGACCAAGAATAGAGTTTGTTTAAATCCTCCTGAAGTTCCATAACATCTACTTTTGAATCAATTATCCTACCTATCTTTGTGTCATCGGCGAATTTGCTCATATCACTTGTAATTCCCTCATCAAGATCATTGATATATATTATAAACAACAACGGGCCCAAGACTGATCCCTGTGGAACGCCACTCGGATTTAACCCCATTTATGGACACTCTCTGCTTCCTGTCAGTGAGCCATGACTCGATCCACGAGGGCACTTTTCCCCCAGTGCCATGAGCTGCCACTTTCTTTAACAGTCTATGGTGCAGAACTCCATCAAAAGCCTTACTAAAATCTAAGTAAATAATATCAAATTCTTTATCGTGGTCAACAGCCTCAAAAGCTTTACTGAAGAAAGTTAATAAATTAGTTAGACAAGACCGGCCTCTTGTGAATCCATGCTATGCTTATCGAGATGGCTTCTTATAATCTCAGCTATAATTGACTCTAGTAATTTGCCTACAATTGAGGTCAGGCTTATTGGGCGGTAATTTGACGGTAACGACTTGTCCCCTGTTTTAAAAATAGGAATTACATTAGCCATCTTCCACATATCAGACACCTGTTTGAAGAGATAAATTAAAAATATTAGTTAATGGTTCACAGAGTTCCATTTTGCATTCCTTAAGAACCCTTGAAAAAACCTCATCAGGACCCGGCGATGAAAAGCTAGAGACGATCTTCCAACAAGGGCCTGTAAGGGAGATTTAGGCACTTTGTCTGGAATATGTCCAACCACCCAGCGAGTCTAGACCAGACTGAATACTTCAGGAGAGGTGAGGACACCCCCCCTCGATCACGTGATAGCTCCGTAGACAGCTGTTGCCTAGCAACAGAAGCCGGCAGAGTAACAAGCCACCAGCGATAATTACAGTAGTTAGACAATCATGACTTGAACTATGAGCACATAATATATGTGTTACATCCTACCTAACAACAGGTAACTAAGTCAAATAATAATATAAAGCAATATATTCACGATTTAGCTACTATCGCAAATATAAGCAATATAAAATTATATGAAAAGGTAATATACATGTAATATATATATATATATATATATATATATATATATATATATATATATATATATATATATATATATATATATTATATATATATATTTAATATACATTGCAACCCATTCAGGGGTTGCAACACATACACACAACACACACACACACAAGCTGACATGTATAGTATGTAAAGTTATGGTGAAGATTATCAGAAGAGTGGTGGAACACCTAGAAAGTAAAGGGCTCATGACAACCAGCATGACTTCATGGAAGGGAAATCCTGCTTCATAAACCTCTTGGAGTTCTACGACAATGTAGCAGAAGAAAGGAGAGAGAGAGAGAGGGTTGGGTAGACTGTATCCTCTTGGACTGTTTACCTGGAGTTTACATGGAGAGGGTTTCGGAGGTTAACGCCCCCGTGGCCGGGTCTGAGACCAGGCCTCATGGTGGACCAGGGTCTGATCAACCAGGCTGTTACTTCTGGCCGCACGCAAGCTGACGAACGAACCACAGCCCGGTTGGTCAGGTACTGGCTTTAGGTTCCTGTCCAGTGCCTTCCTGAAGACAACCAGGGGTCTATTAGTAATCCCTCTTATGTATGCTGGGAGGCAATTGAACAGTCTTGGGCCCCGGACACTTACTGTGTTGTTTCTCAATGTACTCGTGGTGCCCCTGCTTTTCATCGGGGTGTAAGAAGGCTTTCGATATAATACCACACAGGAGACTGGTTGAAAAGCTAGAGGAGCAGGCAGGAATAGAAGGGAAAGTACTGCAATGGATCAGGGAATACCTGACAGGAAGTAAACAACGTGTGTTAGTACGAGACGAGATGTCAGAGTGGGTGCATGTATTGAGTGGGGTTCCACGACCATCAGTCCTAGGTCCGGTGCTGTTTTTAAAAAGTATGTGAATGACATGACAGAAAGGATAGATTCAAAGGTGTCCCTGTTCGCAGACGAACAGAATACAAATGGACGAGGATCACGTAAACCTACAAAAAGATCTGGACAGGCTGCAAGCCTGGCCGACAAATGGCTCCTGGAGTTTAACCCCAGCAAGTGCAAAGTTATGAAGCTTGGGGAAGGCCAAAGAAAGACGCAGACGGAATACAACTTAAGAGGTCAAAGGCTACAAAATTCACTTAAGCAAAAGGATCTTGGGGTGAGCATCATACCGAGCACGTCTCCTGAGATGCACATCAATCACATAACTGCTGCTGCATATGGGCACCTGGAAAACCTAAGAATTGCGTCTCGACATCTAAGTAAAGAGTCATTCACGATACTTTACACCGTGTATGTCAGGCCCATTTTGGAGTATGCAGCACCAGTGTGGATCCCGCACCTGGTTAAGCACGTCAATAAATTAGAGAAAGTGCAAAGGTTTTCAATAAGACTAGTCAGGGACTTGAGGGGTATGTCCTACGAGGAAAGGTTAAGAGAACTCAGCCTGACAACACTGGAAGACAGAGGGGAGATGATAACGACATAAAAAATACTGAGAGGAATTGACAAAGTGGATAGGGGCAGAATGTTTCAGAGATGGGACACAGCAACAAGGGATCACAGCTGGAAGCTGAAAACTCAGATGAGTCATAAGGATGTTAGGAAGTACTTCTTCAGTCACAGAGTTGTCAGGAAGTGGAACAATCTGGAGAGTGATGTAGTGGAGGCAGGATCTATACATAGATTTAAGAAGTATGATCAACCTCATGGAACGGGGAAGATTGGACCTAGTAGCGACCAGCTACACACACACACACACACACACACACACGCACACACACACCACACGCACACACACACACACACATATATACACACACACACACACACACACACATATATACACACACACACACACGCACACACACACACGCACACCACACACACAATATTACACACACACACACACACACACATACACACACACACACACACACACACACATTATATACACACACACACACACACACACACACACACACCTACACACACACGCACACTAGGTTTGAAAACGACTTTACACCACCTATTACAGGAACAAAACTGCTGAGCTCAGACAAGAACGACCTCTGCTGAACTGAGACAAGAACGACCTCTGCTGAACTGAGACAAGAACGACCTCTGCTGAACTGAGACAAGAACGACCTCTGCTGAACTGAGACAAGAACGACCTCTGCTGAACTGAGACAAGAACGACCTCTGCTGAACTGAGACAAGAACGCCCTCTGCTGAACTGAGACAAGAACGACCTCTACTGAACTGAGACAAGAACGACCTCTGCTGAACTGAGACAAGAACGACCTCTGCTGAACTGAGACAAGAACGACCTCTGCTGAACTGAGACAAGAACGACCTCTGCTGAACTGAGACAAGAACGACCTCTGCTGAACTGAGACAAGAACGACCTCTGCTGAACTGAGGACAAGAACGACCTCTGCTGAACTGAGACAAGAACGACTCTGCTGAACTGAGACAAGAACGACCTCTGCTGAACTGAGACAAGAACGACCTCTGCTGAACTGAGACAAGAACGACCTTGCTGAAGAGCACTGAGACGGGAACGACCTTATCACAGTGTCAAATCAAATCATCTAAATAACAGTGACCTTGATAACAGGTTTGTGAGCGAGGGAAAAAAAACACAAAAAGAGGTAAATTGCTCTTATTGCAAGACAAGACGACCCTTGAGGAATCCCAAGACATGGTAGCCCTGAGGTATCCCTGAGGCAGGCCTGAGAGTGGCAGCCCCGGGGAAGGCAGCTCTGAGGAAGGCTGCCCCTGGGAAACGCAACTCTGCAAAAGGCAGCCCCCTAGGGAAGGCCGCTCTGGGGAAGGTAGCCCTTGGAGAAAATAGTTCTTGGGAAGGCAGTCCTGGGGAGGCAGCCCTGGGAAGGCAGCCCTGGGGAAGGCAGCCCTGGGGAAAGCAGCCCTGGTGAAGGCAGCCCTAGGGAAGGCAGCCCTGGTGAAGGCAGCCCTGGGGAAGGTAGCCTTGGAGAAGACAGCCTTCGGGTATGCAGGTGGAGGAACGGAAGCCACAGAGATAATTTCAATATGTAATGATGCAGGTCATTGGGTGAGTGGGGAAGGAGGAGGAGGAGGAGGGGTGGGGGAGAGGGAGGGGAGGAGGGGGAAGAAGAGGAGGAAGAGGGGAGGGTGGAAGAGGAGGAGCAGTCCTGCTGAGGCAGGAAGAGGGAGGGAGGGACGCAGGAAACGAGAGAGGGGGGAGAAGGAGGGAGGAAAGAGGTAGGGACCTAGTCACAGTATTAGCGCTGGGGGCCTAGTCACAGCAACTAGCGCTGGGGACCTAGTCACAGCAACTAGCGCTGGGGACCTAGTCATAACTAACCCGGGATATCAAGTCGCCACAGCTTGCCCAGGAGACGCTTACAATGTGTCGCGGTCACCCTACACGCTAAATAATAACTTCCTTCCTGAGATAATTGTCTCGTAGATGGCAGCAGCAGCTGCTGTAGGAGAGCAGCCTGGAGGCAGGCAGCACGCGCGCCTTTCTTTATGTTCCAGTGATATCCTGTAGTCACTACTACCTCTGAAGGTCTCGTTTGTGTGTACCACGACTCCTGTTTACACACACACACACACACACACACACACACACACACACACACACACACACACACACACAAACACACACAAACACACACACACACAAACACACACACACACAAACACTCACAGGACAGGAGGGTCAGGGGAGACATGATAACGACATATAAAATACTGCGTGGAATAGACAAGGTGGACAAAGACAGGATGTTCCAGGGAGGGGACACAGAAACAAGAGGCCACAATTGGAAGTTGAAAACACAAATGAGTCAGAGAGATATTAGGAAGTATTTCTTCAGTCATAGAGTTGTAAGGCAGTGGAATAGCCTAGAAATGACGTAGTGGAGGCAGGAACCATTACACAGTTTTAAGACGAGGTTTGATAAAGCTCATGGAGCGGGGGAGAGAGAGGGCCCAGTAGCAACGGTGAAGGGCGGGGCCAGGAGCTAAGAATCGACCCCTGCAACCACAAATAGGTGAGTACAAATAGGTGAGTACACACACACAACACACACACACACACAAACACACACACACACACACAAACACACACACACACACACACACACACACAAACACACACACACAAACACACACACACACACAAACACACACACACACACACACACACTCACACACACACACAACACACACACACACACACACACAAACACACAAAAACACACACACACACACACACACACACACACACACACACACACACACACACACACACACAAAACACACAAACACACAAACACACACACACACACACACACACACACACACACACACACACACACACACAAACACACACAAACACACACACACACACACACACAACACACCACACCACACACACACACACACACACACACAAACACACACACACACATTGTATACCAGTATAAGTTAATACTCATATATATTACACAGGTGTTGCACAGGTGTCTTATTCAACAGTTGTGGTAACATCAAATACACGTCTAACACGCGTCAGATTTATCTAAAAATTATTAAAAAGAATAAAAATTCGACATTTTATATTCAAAATATCATTCTTCGCGCAGTTTATGGTTAAAATACGCATTATATTTTATTACTAGTGAATATGCCATGTTTGATTCCATTTGTGTTGTTACGTTAATCTTTACCAGGATTTAACATGGTGACTATATCAGTCTTGATGGTCAGATCTCCCAGGATATATATATCCAGAGGTGAATATCTCTTAGTGTATATACAGTTAGAGCTAATTTTAACTCCTATTTTAGGTATTTTTTTTTTTATATTTTATTTAAAAGACATACATAGTACATAAAAATAAACGACAAATTACATAGTGAAAACAGTGATGAAAAAATCTGCATAGTACATGTACTTTCCAATTAACATATTACATCTGAAAGACAAATCTGTACAGTAAACAATGACTCCAAAAACCTTTGGAAAGTAATGACTTAATGTCTCGGAACACTAAATCTAACCTAAAGACTCCTTGGCAAGTAATCTAATTCCTGAATGTACACCTGCCACGGAATTGTACACCTTACATTGTACAATCCTGCACGGAATGTACACCTTTACATTGTACATCCTGCCCGGAATGTACACCTTACATTGTTACATTCCTGCCACGGAATGTACACTTTATCATTGTAATACTGCCACGGAATGTACACCTTACATTGTACATCCTGCACGGAATGTACCACCTACATTGTACATCATGCCAACGGATTGTACCACCTTACTGTTACATCCTGTTCACGGGAACTGTACACCTTACAGTGTACATCTGGCACGGAATGTACACCTTACTTTCTGAAACACTACCCCCCCCACCTTTCTTGAATTGTCAATCCACATGAACGTAACAATTTTATATGTTAACTGTTTATGTATGAAATACTTTCATCTATGCCATACTGAACAAATCATGAATAGTTTCATTATCACTCACTGTATTGAGTAATATAAAATTCTATTCTACATGATTTCATGTACAACGTATATCTACCTGAAACCAAACATATCACTTCTCCGGATAGGTTTTACATATTTAAATATGTTACAAACACTTTAACAACAAAACCAGTGAAACTAAAAAATCCTAATCCTATGTCATCATCAATGTACCCTATATTATACAATTCATTGGTAACCTAAAACCTACGGGCTCTATAGAGCTCCATGAAAAAAACAATATGTGTTAAGGAAAACATGATAAGTCAAGCTTTCTAAATATATGTCGCCCATATCATTAAAACCACTACTAAGATGTAAGTCTGTTAGCACAAAAATAACAGTGCCTGACTTCACACGTCGATAAATACTGAAGCCTTCCTACAAACGCAATCTTCATGTGTATATTTATATATTTCGCATTTCACACAGGTGCACCCTTTTTGACATTTCATTACAAAATACCAATAATTTCGTTTGCAGATTGATAATATTCCATCACATTACGAACGTCTGTCGTCCTTTGTTCAATTGCCATAATTAATAATTAAAATTGAAGAACATGTTATCGTTCACTCACACAACCCCGCTCATAACACAGTCATAGGCACTTATGTCTCAGTACTATATTCATTCTCTTCCCACAATAACCCTCTCACACTGTCCTTATCGGGAAGCCAGCCCGCCGCGACCCTTACATTAGCACGTAAATCCATAAATCCCCTCCAACCGAAAACCTCCGATAGCCCTCAGAAAAAGCAGTCGTCCAACTCCCTCCATAAATTTCCCTATACGACACTTAGTTCTGTAAAATGTCGCAGCTACACCTTTAATCCTCTCATCCACGCCCACCTCCCTCATGGGCCATGACGTATCATATAAAATCCGTGGCCAAATACGCCACTACATTCTCCACAATCTTACTCACACACCTATATCCAAACTTTAAAGCCCCGCAACACCTGCAATCCTCCACCTACCCACTACCTGAACACCATTTTCCTAACCAGGACCCGCACCACTTCTATTACAGTCACAAAATATCCGCATGCAAAATTGCTCTCATGCTTCCACACGATCTTACATTCCCCTCCTCCCTTATCATGCGATTGAATAGGACAACCCCAGACGGCAAAATCCCATGTAAAAAATATCTAAAACTTACTCCCGCACACCCGGTTGTTTACACGTATTGTTTTTGACGGTCCATATTCGTTCCAAGCATACATTAGGGTATGCCCCTTCAACACAGCCACCACTGACCTACCTTCCACTCCTTCGAGGACCCGCAATTTAACACATGACGGATCCATACTGTCTTTAATAACCTCAACGTGGCCTTACCAACTATTAAATCCCTACCCCCCCACCACGTTGCATATCATTACCGTACTCGCACACGTCAACCGCCCCTCCGCTCCTCCCTTCTTAAACTTCGTTTTAGGTACACGCTCATCATCCTTTTTTCCAGAGGCAAAAGTTCCAGCCCTCTTCACTGACCGGAAGTGTTAACACGCTCTACTTAACCATTCGCAGGCCCGATCCCCATATAAACCTAAAAAACCCAGTTGTAAACGTTTCACCCAAGTTTCATCAGCGGGTACATGACACAACGAATGCCATATTTCTTGCTGTACAATTGCCGTTCGTCACTATTACTCTTTGATGCAGCCTTAGTTGTGCCGCCCTCAACCCACCCAAGTTCTTTTCATTACTCATCCACGATTCTCACCGAATTTCACTCTTGAGCCTCCCAGTGTACTTCCTCTCATAAATTATCCCACATACTCATTAGTTGATCCTCCACCTTCCACCCACCCCCTACCACCTCGTCCCCATTTGTTACTTTACCTTAGGTCTAGTAAACTTAGTCTCGCTCCAACATTAATTTTTATACCTGATGCCTCCCCAAACACATGCTCACCACCTTACCCACCTAAGAAAAATCCCCATTACTCTTACAAACAGTCGTGTCATCCACCTAACCTACGTTACCAGCCCCCCTACCCCGCGTCAGTTAACCTCCCACCTCCCGCAAAACACACCTCCGAATGGCCTATACAAATGGATCCTGTATACACGCAATACATATATTGTGATAGCTGGGCAGCCTTGCGCCAGGTCAACGTCGCATCGTATTTTTAAAATCATAGCCTCACGTTATCAAATGGCACCCTCATCGACGCACCCCTGAATACAATAACTTGCCCAAGATAAGAGATGATAAGATACGAATTTTGTTGGATTTTTTTAACCCGAGGGCTTACAGCCACCCAGGATAACCCAAGGAAAAAGTCAGTGCGTCTTCGAGGGGACTGTCTAACTTATTTCCATGGGGTCCTTAATCCTTGTCCCCCAGGATGCGACACACACCTGTCGACTAACACCCAGGGTACCCCTATTGCTGCTAGGTGAACAGGGACAATAGGTGTACAGGAAAGGGTCGGATTTCCACCCGCCGGGGAAATCGAACCCGGGGCCCTCCGTGTGTGAAGCGGGTAGCTTTATCACAGAACCACGGGCCCGATATTATTTCTTCCAAAAACCTTGGCCAACGCATGGCGACCTCCCCCCATAACCGCTTCCCTTTCTACACTATTCATAAGCTGGCCTTCCAATCTAACACCAATACACCTCCATCAACCCAACTCCCCTGTTTCTCTATAAATGTCTCGAATCATGCCATGCCCTTCATACATGACCTGCCTGGCCACCCCCTATTGCCCCCTATCAATTACCTTGCCTTTGACCTTGGTTATGTTTTCCTTAATAATTCTCGCAAACAACTTATAATTCCACACATAAGCGGAAAGTGCCCGTAATCCATTACCCGTTGACTGCTCCCCTTTCCGGTACCAACACACAACGGCCGTCCGTTGCTGCTCTCCCCCAATACTCAGCCCGCCTTAAGTATCGTTAAACAGCCTTACTAAAAAAAACCCCAGAAACCCCCCAATTTCTTTACACAGAATCATTTGGCGTCCATCTATTACCCAGCGCTTTTCCCAAGCTCAATCACTGGGGACAACGCCTGCACAAATCTAACACTCCTTAATCGGACCACCTAATGTCATCCGATTTGTCCATCAAGCTCCACATGACATAATATCCCATTTCCCTCAAGCCCACCCACGGAAGCCTACGCTTTGCGTATATGACTTAAACCAAGACGTCTACAATATCCACTCATTACCCTTCTGTCGTTACCACCATGCTTGACCCAGCTCTATACCTTCCATCCCTACATGTACGTTTAAACCCCATCATTTCATCGCCTTCACTCTCCTTCTTTCTCTGGCCTCTTAAACACGTCAAGCCGACGGTCCTCGGTCACTCCATAGCACTTCTTCCAATCCTCCAATATTTCGCACCCATAAACGGCTCGTTTTGCAATCCCTCAATAATCTCCTTTAAACCCTCAATGTCCTGACTGGATAGCTTGCTCCTCCTCTCTGCATAACAGTCAGCGCTGCCTTCAAGATATCTTTGAATATCCATACTTTAACGCTTATTTCCCCTCCCACGACAAATATAATATCTCTCGATACGAATTTTTAGCCACCGAATCCCACCAATTTTACCAGTTCATCATTCCCCCGGCGTCTCATCACCAACCGTTCCCACAATATCGCAAAAGGGACTGACGACATCTTCACCCTGCAAAAGCTTTCACATTTAACTTCCAATAACCCTTGACCCCTTCTAGGCATTCCCCTCCATCTCTATGTCCACCATTACTCCTCTGTGATCCGAAAAAACCGCGTCACCACACGCACTCTGCACACTATTTATGTTCGGGGCACACTACATATCATTCCAGTCTTGCCGCATATCCACGTCTAACAAAAGTATGTTCTACAACCCCACCCCCTCAAACGTCCTTAACCCCCTCCATTGAATTATTCCCCCAAAATCCCAAACAATACCTGCCCCTCTAGGTTCACATCTTACGCCTTATCACACAATTCTAATCACCACCAATTACAGCTTACACCCGGCAAAGCACGCAAATAATATACTAAGAATCCTTCACAAATTATTCTTATACGCACATCTCCCTCTGCTGGACCATACACACAACACACCAAACTCATCTGTACCCTACCCCACCACCCAGATACACGAATCACCCTCCCCTCTCCACTATCACAATGCCTCACTACGAAGGGCTAGTTTCCCTTTACCAGGATGGAATCCTCCCTTTCAAAACCTTATCGCATGCTCCACTACTCATCATACCCATCACCTTCAACTCATAACCTGGTCTTGTAGTTGTGTTCCTGACACGACACACCATCAACATTATTACGCACCAAATTATTCACTAAACCTACACACTTTCTATCTGATCTCAATCCATTACATGTTCAATGTCATGACTTGAAGCTTACAGAGTGGTTTTTCCTTCTTGAACCGGGTACCTGTCTTGCCACCCGATCGTTTCGTGACACCTCGCTCCCTCTCCCCCCCTTTAGAAAATGCTCTTTAACCAAATCCTGACCCTTAGTGGCCGCTGTGTCCTCTATGCGTAACTTCCGTCCCAGGACTTTTTGCCTGTAGCGCTGAGGCAGCGTGATCACGTCCTCGGAGTCAGATAGCGCAGGCAGCCGCGCTTCCGTGTTGCTCCCTCTGTTGCATCATTGTAATCTGATACATTTGGTACCCGGAGGACCTCCACTCCACCGCTTGCATCAAAATTTCTTTCACACTGCGCACCTGACCTCAGATCCTGTTCCCGCCCTGATCCACAACAGACCAAGAACTAGATCTGGGACTCCCCAACCTTCCAAATACTCTTGTCAGCCAATAACACATTTAAAGCATGGCTTAATGAGTCTTCCACATCGCTATTCACTCACGTCAGGGTGTCCTCTTCCAACACCTGAGCTGCGTTCAATGAAGGGTGTCCCCCCTCGTCACACCTGTTGACCTCCATCTCTCCGTTCTCTCGACGTCCTCACTCCTGGACCCACCTTGTGTTGGCGAGTACATAAGGCAAATCCTCACCTTCTCTATTGCTGTATGTCGTCTGCCTTTGTTCCATGTTGCCACGCTCTTCCACACAGAGCTGCTAGGTGATAATATGACCCACCATAACCGGACCAGGTCGGCGTTGCCCAGCGTATGTCAACAAACACCTGGATACGAAATTTGGCAGCACTATGTAAGGACGGACGGATTAGTGGTACGTAATGTCATCTTCAAAGAAATTATTTACGTTTTTTTCTTCGAGTTCCCTGCGTATGGCCCCTGTGGGCCACTTCCCATCTGTGGCCATATGTACTGTACCATTTTGCCTATTGCAAGCACGGATGTCAGAATCATCCGCCTCGAATGGCACATTTCTAATCTTTAAGCCCATGTGTGAATGGCGAGAAGCAACATCGTGATAGTCGCTTGGTACAGCGGAGTTAATGTCAAAGTAAACTCCTGGATACTTGTTACTCCCACTCATACACACATTGCCAATTAAACTTGGACAAAGATCCTCGTCGTGACATTCAGCGCCTACTCCATATATCTCCTCGTCAGCTATACCATATTGTATAT
This sequence comes from Cherax quadricarinatus, assembly GCF_026875155.1. Lineage (NCBI taxonomy): Eukaryota > Metazoa > Arthropoda > Malacostraca > Decapoda > Parastacidae > Cherax > Cherax quadricarinatus. Next base: position 14,887,667 of record NC_069451.1, on the reverse strand, counting down.
CGTATTGATTGTGCAGGTAGTATCTGGTCCATAGAAGTTCCTGTCACAGCCCCAAGGATCAAGCTCACACAGATGTGTTAAGCGTCTCCGGCTATGCCTGCGCCATGCTGTTGGAAAATAAACTGTCATAATCAACGCCATGGCAGCAGGCAGTGCACGTCCTCATACCTCAATGGTTGAGTGATGAAACGAGGCAGCTTCGCCTGAAAAACTGCAGAGAGGGTGCTGAGCACAACGACTCCACCGTGGTCAGGCAGCGAATGTTTAGGTATTAAAGTATTCTTGACTGGTGGTGAATAGGTGACATGCAGCCTTAATGACCTTCGTGTGGTTGATAGGCTTTAAACCCCATTAACCAACCAGCCACATCTATTCTCCCAGGAAGAACGTGGCTTCCTTTGTTTATTGTTATTACTGGATCATTATCTGTGAGAATGTATGTACATAATTTTTATTATTAAGGTCACTTATTTTTGCTACCTCTATTGTAAGACCTCTTTAACTGTCTTATTATATTACTAACTTACTTCTTGTGAGGATTAATATTAAATAATGATTTTAAGTGCCAAACCCGTACTCACCTATATGTTTTAACTTTCGCTAAATTTGGTTACAGGAATCGAGTCACAACTCCTTGACCCGCCTCTTCGCTGGCCCACTCTCTCTCCTGGCTTAAAGATCTTTGTCTTATCGTACATCTTCTAAAGGCTATGTATGGATTCTGCCTCTACCACCCTACTGTTCAGATCGTTCCACTTTCCTGACCACTCGTAGGCTGAAGAAGACTTCTTAACATCCCGGTGACTTGTGTGTGTTAAAAGCTTCCAGACGAGCCCTCGTATACCTGTTTCCCATGTAGATCATTCATCGTAAGGAGGAGTGGAGACTCGTTCTTCCGTCTACCATTTTTACATTACTCAACCAGCTCACTTGGATAAAATATAGCAAAAAAACTCACCCTTCTTACCAGAATTACTTTTTCACTACTCTTTTTTCCCCTTCTTTGTTATTATTTAAGAGTCATCCTGACTGGATTGTACAATTACCAGTCAGGTACATTGACCTTTTTGATGGAATTGTCCAAGCCCACCTGGCATTAATTGGTTGTAAGATAGGTTTGAGGTCATTCACGACTTTATCTAGTACACACGGGCAGGGCAGAATGGCACTAAATTACTGCAAGAACCAATCCACCTTCACTTGCGACATTCTCAAGAGAAAAACGTAAAAAAGATATTCACTTATTATCACCTAAGGTCAGTGTATTACACTAGACGTGTGTATGTCTGTGTATGTAACCTAAGGGGGGGGAGGTATGTATCTGTGTTTATTCACACAACTGAGGTGTGTATATCTGGTCAATGTATACTGGCGGTGTGTATTTCTGTGTATATTATATATATATATCTATATCTATATATATATATATATATATATATATATATTTATTTATATATATATATATATATTATATATATGTCGTGCCGTATTATGTAAAATGGTCAATAGCAAGAACTCATTGAAAAATTATGTCCTTTCTAAAATTTCTTCTTATCGTTAAAGATATATTTTTTTACATTAATGTTAATGTAAAAAAATTTAATTTGCACCAAAAGAATCTTAGAAACCTTACCTAACTCTATTATAACAAGAACAATTATTTTAGCCTAAACCCAACTAAATATATTTTAGATTTGTTTACAATAATTTAATACTAAACAAGCACAGTGAAATATATTTTTTTCGTTAGGTTCTGAATATTTGGCAAATTATTGCATTCACAAATTATCTCCTTGTCCTGTATGGCAAGATGATCGTTGTGCTATTTGAGCCAAGATCTCAAGTTCTGCCTATTTCGGCACGACACACACACAACACACACACACCACAACACACACACACACACACTACACACAAACACAACACACAAACATACACACACATACACACACCCTCATACACACACACACTCACACACACAAACACACTCACACACACACACACACACACTCACCAACACACACGCACACACCAACACTGTAAGTGCGGTACATCCCAGTCGAGGTTGGTCAGGCACAAGAAGGTGTGGGCAGCCAAGCGACCACTGAGACTTACCTTAAAACGACAAGCCACCTACTTTGCAGTACATAATAAACTCACACATTATTCCCCAACACATTTACACAAAAATTACACTCACACACACCACACACACACACACACACCACCACACAACCACACACACACACACACACACACATATCCAGACACACACTCCCCCCTCACCACCGAATCTCACTACTTCCCCTGATCCATTTCCCCTCCTCGTATCACCCCTCCCTCCCACGATTCACCCAAACCCTCCCCTCACCCCTCCCACTCAGCTCCCAAATGCCACAGTTACGCCACTACTTTCCCCCCCCACACTCTGACACATACACATACTAACCTAAACATACAGAACTACAATTTGGTTTCCCACTCTGAGGCAATCAGGATAAAAAACAAAAATGGGTTGCCAGAGAGCAACAAGAAAAACCAGGGACAGGAGGAGGAAAAATGCAAAGGAAGATTAGGCCGCAGAGTCATAAACATGGATCATGAATGGAAAAGAAAGTAGATAGAACTTAGCATGAGAATGGAAAGAGAGGATAGATATGGAATGCAGGAAGTGGGAGGTGCATGTCAACGCTGCAGAAGCTAGGGTTACAGAGTTTAGATGTGGGAACTGTAAAAATCTGAAACAGCCTAAAGAACTAAAAGAACATTTTGGGATTGACAACAGAGGACTGCTACTCAGCCACAAATAGGGGACCGTAGGGAAAGAAGGGGCACAATGCAGGCGATGCTCTATAGAGGACGGACTGTAGCAAATGAAAGTAGCTAAGTTTTATGTGGAGGCCCTAACAGACAACAACAGAGCCCAAGGGAAAGCCAGACGGAAGAGGGACAATGACAGGCCATGAGCCCAAGTACTTAGCCAGTCGAAATGATTGAAAGGGAAAGCTCTGCGTGGAGGGAGGAAACCAAATTAAATGAGGGGTTTCACAGGGATAGGATTTGCAGTGGGGAGAATGAAAGGGTGGAGGTCAGTCTTTGTGTATTGGGCTTCCAGGAAGTCGAAGAGGGAAAAATAATGAAGCAAGTAAACAAGGGGAAAAAAAGAAAAATTGAAAGCATCATGAAAGCAATAGGAGAAGACGATACTGACCCAGGCTGGAAAATTTTCGGAGGAATAGGGGGGTTTGTAAAAAAAGACCCGGCCAGTGAGAGTGAACCTATCAAGGCAGGAAGCGACTCGGACCAGGAGTACTGCCAGGAGAAAGCAAGATTAAGGGACAATGACGGCATACAGGAGGGTGTATCTCGACCGTGAAAGAACACACAGAAGAAAAGGAAAAAAACTGAGAGAGGATGGTTACAAATGCGAATAGGAGGGAAAGAGGGGGTTTGGAGAAGACAGGACAGGGGATCCCAGACCCAGGAAGAAGATCTAATACGCCCCCCTCACAACTTTCTATAGAAGCTCCCAACCAGGTCAACCCCAGTGAAACCAAACACTCAAAATCAAAAAACCCATGCCCATCCAAGCCCCCCACCCACTACATTACAAACTTCACCCCAACGCAACAAACCCCTAGTTCCTTTCCCGGTCTCCCACTTCCCCAACCCCAATTACTTCCCCGACCCCAGTTTGAAAGGTTGAAGGTGGGTATACAAATGAGATGGAAAAAAACAAACAAGTATGAGGATGGCCGAAAGAATCAAAGAACATCCCCAGAATAATAGCACTCACGAAAAAAAACTCACCAGAATAATAACAGTTCAATCTTTTCCCTCGGATATCAAATTTAGGAAAGACAAGGGAGGAGAGGGGGAGGAGGAGTTGCACTGTCATTAAAAAACATGGGGTTTTTAGAAAATGGAGGAATGGATGGTGGGGAAAGGGGTACTTTGTAGGGAAAAATCCATTGAGGGACATAAGGGGTAAAATTTCGAATGTACAAAACCCCCCCACAGAACTGCAGGAGGCCAAGGAAAGAATACGATGAGAGCAAAACAATGATCAACACATAGCCGGGTGGCCAGGGGAGCACACATGGGGGGAGAAAAAGTTACTGTTATGGGTGATTTCAATCAAAAAGGAGATTATGGGAAAACCTGGAGCCCCATGGGGGTCCAAAAAAATTGGAGAGCCAAGATGATGGTGTGGACTGGAGAACCTCATGCATCAAACTGTTAGAGACTTTACCGGAGAGAGGAGAGGATGAACCAGAAAGGTTTGGGCCTTGTATTCACCATGAGTAGTTCGGACATCGGGGGTATCTTTGTAGAAAGGCCCTGGGATTTTGTGATCTGGGGTTCTGTGCTTCGACTACTATTTGATCCAAGTGGAGGTAGCAGGAATGGCAGGGAAAAAAAAAAATAAAAAAGGGGGAACTCTCGGCATGAGGAACTTCCTTAGCATTCGTGGGAGAGGGAAATGACAAAAAAACCAGTAAAAGAAATGAGGGACTATGTAGCAACAAAAAGCAAGGGGGAGAGGAGGGGGTTTGTTCCCAAGGGGAAAAAGAAATAATGGGGAAAAAAGAAAGAGTCCTTGGTTCACCCAAAGGTGTAGGGACAAAAAATAGGTGTACTAGAGAAAGGAAAAGGTACAGAAGACAGAGAAATCGGGAAAAAAAAAAAAAAGCCGAAGAGCCAGAAAAACGAATATGCAAATAAGAAGGGAGGGTAGGCAAAAAAAATGACTAGCTCAAAAGTAAAGACTGACCCAAGCTGTTGTACAGCCCCCATCAGGGGGGAAAACAACAGTCAAAGGGCCCGGTAATCGATGAGGAAGGGGGGTGGGGAATTCACAAGAAAAGACCCAGAGGTATGTCAGGAGCTCAACACAAAATTTAAAAGGTATTTACAGTGGGAAACAGTAGGACTCCAAGAAATCAGAAAGGGGGGGACACCCGCAATGTGGTGAGGTACTATAAAAAAGGAGGAGGGTGAAAAGCTGCTATGCGACTTGACACCCCAAAGGCGGGGGACCAGAAACATCTTTTCCATGGGTCCCTTTAAAAAGGGGGGCAGGATATTGTGTGAGCCACAAAAGATTTCAACCATCATTTTTTAATGGGCAACTCCTGGGTATGGAAAATGGCAAAGTAGTCCCAATTTTTAAAAGGGAGACAGCATGAGGCATAAATACGACCTGTACTCTAACGTGTATAGATGCAAAGGGCATGGAGAAACATCAGGGGGAGAGTGGTGGGGCACCTGGAAAAAAAAAAGGTATAATTGAAACCAGCACGGTTTCAGGGAAGGAAAATCCTTTTCACAAACCTACTAGATTTTTAGACAAGGGGACAGAAAAAGGGCAAGAGAGGGAGGGGTGGATTCGACTCGTTTTTTTGGACTGCAAAAAAGGTTTTCGACACATTTCCTACAAGGGGTTTACGCAAAAGCTAGGGGACCAGGCACATAACCAAAGGCACTGCAATGGGTCAGAGAATATCTGACAGGGAGGAAAAAACGAGTCATGGTTTCGCGACGAGGTGTCAGAGTGGGCGCCCCGGGACAAGCGGGGGGGTTTACAGGGGTCAGCCCAGGCCTGTCTGTTCTTGGGTTACGTGAAGACATAAGGGAAAAGGGTAACTCGAAGTGCCTTGTTTCGACGATGTGAAGTTAATGAGAAAATCAAATCGGCGGGGATCACAGGGTAAAAGAGATTGGACAGGCTACAACCCTGGTCCAGCAAGGGCTCCTTAAATTTTAAACCCCTGCCAAATGCAAAGTCTAAAGATTGGGGAGGGAAAGAAACCCGCAGACAAAAAATTGTTTAGATGGCCAAAGACTGCAAACCTCCAAAAGGGAAAAAAAGATTGGGGGTGATTATAAACCGAGCATATCCCCTGAGGCGACACAATCAATACTCTGCACTTTATGGGCGCCTGGCAAACCTACGGATAGCTTTCCCGATACTCAGAAAGGGTTCTTTTAAGACTCTGTACACCATCTACGTCGGCCCATACTGGATATGCAGCACCGTTTGGAACCCACCCTAGTAAGCACGTAAAGAAATTAGAGAAAGTGAAAAGGTTTGCAACAAGACTAGCCCCCGAGCTACGGGGATTGTCCTATAAAGAAAGGTTGGGGGAAATCGGCCGACACGGGGGCCCAGGGGTCGGGGGGAACATAAAAACGACATTTTAAATATGCGGGGAAAATGACGAGGGGGAAAAAGACGGGATTTTCCAGGATGGGAACAGAACAAGAGGTCACTTGGAAGTTGAAGACTCAATGAATCAAGGGGATGTTAGGAAGTATTCTTCGTCATAGAGTAGGTCACAAGGAATAGCCTAGAAAGTAAATGTGGTGGAGGCAGGGAACCATTACATATTTAAAGGGAGGTATGATAGACTCATGGGGCAAGGGAGAGAGAGGACCAAAGAAAAGCAATCAGCGAAGAGGGGGCCAGGAGCTGTGACTCGACCCTGCAACCACAAATTGGTGAGTACAAATAGGTAGTCACACACACACACACCAACACACAACACACACACCACACAACACATATATATATATATATATATATATATATATATATTTATATATATATAATATATAATATATATTATATATAAATATATTTTATAATATATATAATATATTTTATATATAATATTATTATATAAAATATATATATATATATATATATATTATATATATATATATATATTATATTAAAATATATATAATATATAATATATATATTATATATATATATATATAAAAATATATTATAATATAATAAAATATATTATATATATATATATATATATTATTATATATATTATATATTATATATATATCATTTACCAAACTGCGGCTCGCCGAGATTCGATCCGCGCCACATTGTCCCACCTCCTGAGACAAGATAATGCACACGTCACCCTATCCTTTGGGCCATCATCGATCCTACAAATACCAGTACCCAACAGAGCTAGGTGTTGTTCATGGTATGAGGACACTCGTGGCAGTGGAAAACTCATGGCTAAGTTCAGCCTTCTCCCGTTTAAATACCAGCCTTCACAAGCAATCTACATAGTAAGAAACCACGAAACAAGTGGTATCGAATCGTTTACCAAACTGCGGAGGGGCGAGATTCGATCCGACGCCACACTGTCCCGCCTCTTGAGACAAGACAATGTACGCGACTAGGCCACTGATCCTATAAATGTCTTGATACAACTTTCTCGGCCTTAGAAAATTAACTGGATGGATAAACAGAGTATTAGACTCTTGTTCACTTTTAATACAATATTTATATTGTTGTAATCATAGTTCAAGGTGAATCCCAGTTTGACCATAATAAACTTTACTACATGTTATACATGGAATCTTGTCGACACAGCCGTCAGCAATTTTTGTGGAATTTATATTCGGAATTTTATTTTTACTGTATCAAGATTTTTAAATACAACTGTGAGTCTAAAATTGTTAAGTAGAGAAGATATATCAAGAAAGTTTTCATTAGTAATTATTCTGAGAGGTGATTTTTACTGAGTAACAACAGGTTTAAGGTGATTAGTTATTGTTAATCACTATGCACAGGTACCAAAGGTGAGTTATGGTCAGATTAAAGAGTAGTACAGAGTGAACATGGGAGTATCGGGAACTTAACGTATTCTTGCGAGAATTCCCACTTCTAAGGAATTTTTTTTCAGAAATGTTCTGGATGTGTGGGCTGAATTTTAGTTTGCTCTCCTGCCTATTAATTTGTTTACTGTTTACCTTTATGGTCAAATGATCATTGTCTGCTGTTTCTTCACAAGCTATCAGTATATTGTGTGCTTGTTTCTAGTGATCTAAGTAGATATTTTAGTAACTGTGACATGGGCAGTGTTGTAGAGTGTAGCTGGATCAGGATTTGAAATGATAAATGTTGTGTTATCTGTCAAATGACTCAGTCTAAGTTACCGTGGAACAATAGGAAGGTCATTGCTAGGAGTTCTGAGACACTCTGATCGCGGAGTTCTAACCCCGCCCATGGTATGGTATGTTTGCAATCGTGTCATTACGGTTTCGTGAGTCAAGGTCACTGTTGTAAATAAGGAATAGCAGAGGGTTCAGGACACTACATTATATGCACTATGCTGCTTGTGTGTTTCTTAAAAAGGAATAAGGAAATGTTAGTTATGTTAATGGTTTTAGAAAAGGAATGTGGTAAGCTGGATCAGAGTTATAATGTGTGTTTTGTAAATGTATGACATGGACGCACATGATAATTACATGTGCAAAGATATTTCATGAGGGGAGCGATGCTCATCTTGGTATATATTATGAGAGGGAGAGAATTTTTCACTAAAATTGGCTCTTAGACAGGAATGTATAAAATTACTGTGGTTGTATAATGAGATAATAGATAAAAGTGTTTAATAATTGAAAACAAGAATGTTGGAAAAAATAGGTTTAAAAGAAAAAGGAATGTGATAAATTCTGGTCTGGTCTGTGTTTCTTCTTTGGAACTTGTATTCGTAGCCCCGTTTTAGATTTATGTTCTCTTTTAAGTGAATTCCTGAGCCTAGGTGTCATTAGGAGTAGGCCTTCTGTTACTGATCTTGGTACTCTACACGCCTATGTGTGGAGATGATGACATCCTCTTTGTGTGAGATGTTGACATCCTCTTTGTGGGGAGTTGACATCTTCTTTGTAAGAAGATGTAGACATCCTTTTTGCTCATGACAAGATGAGGTGTAGATAGAAGTAGGTCTTCGTCAGACTGATTGTCTTGTGCCATGTTACTATGCACTGCCTCATTATTGCTCCAGGCTGGTGTTAACTGTGTTTTTACTCTGGACCTGTTATTAGTAGCTTGGTTTTTGTATGTAGGTTTTAATATACTCTCTTCTATTACTGCCAAGGTGTCAGTGTATCACACAGTATCATGATGGTGGATGTGATGCTTCAGTTTCTTCAGTACCCTCATAAAAGTACCCTGGTGATGGACCTGGTGCTTCATCACCTTATAAGTCTACTGACTTATAAGATGATGGGATATAGATGGTCACATGATATTCACTTGGCTCTGCTATGGAAGAATCTGCAGCATTATATTCACGTGTTTGTCTGAGTAAACTTCCTCTGACCATTAAAAATTCGAAATAATATGCCACTTCTCTGATAACATAGTAAGTGGCATTATACTCATTAACCCGCACCTTGGACTCCAGGAATCCACACTGTTTCATTCTGTGAAGTTGCTAGAGCTAGCACCTACGCCCATAGACAACACGTCAGCAGAAAACCGATCGCAAATAAAGGTGCGGGAGGCTGCAACAGGCAGATTGCGATTGCTTCATGGTTAGCGAGGCCATGCCATGAAGAAACAAAACATTCATGGCCATATCTGTCTGTACTTTGTGACACTCAGTGTGTACTTCATGAAACTTGAATCATGCACTGACAATCTTCAAGAACGAAACTCCCCCTGCCGTGAATAATTATGGACATACGAATGAGTGAGCAAGTACCGTGGCGGAACTATTCTCTGTGTCTCTCATTCATGTACGAACAATCATTAAGGAGAACCATAGTTGTCTTTGCTATGCAAAGTATTGCTAATATTCTCTGCTACCGCGAACATTAAAACGGGCGTATTGTTCTTGAAGAGTGCATCTCGTGAACAAATGATGGGCAAGTCTGGTGACGTTAAACGTGGCCAACGTGATGATAGAAGTGAACACACTCAACGTCATATCATCAATCAAACCATCAACATCGGCGTCATATCATCTAGGTACGTTGCACACACCCAAGTATTATCAAAGCACATGTCTCATCATGTTTCTTGCACTGAATAGGTATTTATGTAGGAATGATAAGGCTAACTAATTAAACGTCGATATACAAGTATGATCATCCAGACCCAGGTAAGATTCGCCCTCGAATTTCCAGGTAACGTACTTTAAATAGTGGAGAGTAAAGGACTTCTGGGCGAGTGTTAACAATGGTCATAATCGCTCTCATATAGCCCAGTGGAAAATGAGACAGCAGAGATCGAAGGAGACCCCAGGGGGCAGCTGCTGGGGTCTTAGAAGGAGACCTCAGGGAGCAGCTGCTGGGGTCTTAGAAGGAGACCCCAGGGGCAGCTGCTGGGGTCTTAGAAGGAGACCCCAGGGAGCAGCTGCTGGGGTCTTAGAAGGAGACCTCAGGGAAACCAGCTGCTGGGGTCTTTGAAGGAGACCCTCAGGGAGCAGCTGCTGGGGTCTTAGAAGGAGACCTAGGAGCTGCCGGGGTCTTAGAAGGGACCCAGGAGCAGCTGTGGGGTCTTAGAAGGAGACCCAGGGAGCAGCTGCTGGGGTCTTAGAAGGAGACCTCAGGGGGCAAAATGCTGGGGTCTTAGAAGGAGACCCCAGGGAGCAGCTGCTGGGGTCTTAGAAGGAGACCTCAGGGAGCAGCTGCTGGGGTCTTAGAAGGAGACCTCAGGGAGCAGCTGCTGGGGTCTTAGAAGGAGACCTCAGGGAGCAGCTGCTGGGGTCTTAGAAGGAGACCTCAGGGAGCAGCTGCTGGGGTCTTAGAAGGAGACCCCAGGGAGCAGCTCTGGGGTCTTAGAAGGAGGGCCTCAGGGAGCAGCTGCTGGGGTCTTAGAAGGAGACCTCTGGGAGCAGCTGCTGGGGTCTTAGAAGGAGACCTCAGGGAGCAGCTGCTGGGGTCTTAGGAGACCCCAGAGAGCAGCTGCTGGGGTCTTAGAAGGAGACCTCAGGGAGCAGCTGCTGGGGTCTTAGAAGGAGACCTCAGGGAGCAGCTGCTGGGGTCTTAGAAGGAGACCTCAGGGAGCAGCTGCTGGGGTCTTAGAAGGAGACCTCAGGGAGCAGCTGCTGGGTCTTAGAAGGAGACCTCAGGGAGAAGCTGCTGGGTCTTTAAGGAGACCCTAGGGAGCAGCTGCTGGGGTCTTAGAAGGAGACCCCAGGGAGCAGCTGCTGGGGTCTTAAAAGGAGACCTCAGGGAGCAGCTGCTGGGGTCTTAGAAGGAGACCCCAGGGAGCAGCTGCTGGGGTCTTAAAAGGAGACTCAGGGAGCAGCTGCTGGGGTCTTGGTCTGTCAACTGAGAGATGAATATCCCAGGCCAACAGTGGTCTTTTTATTGTATTCATTCTTATATCTCTAATATAACCCCCCACAACCAGTCACCACCACTACTACCACCACCACCACAACTACCACTACTACTGCCACCATTACCACTACCTTCACCGCTACCACCAACCCCACCACCTCTACTACCCCAACCCCAAACAAACCACTATTACCATTACCATCACCACTACTACAACCATCAACCACCACCACTACTACTACTACCACCAAAACTACGACACCACCATTACCGCCCCCATTACCACCCCCCACTACAACTACTACCCCACCACCACCACAATCATCATCACCCCACCATCACCCCAACCATTACAGCCATCACTACCACCAACAACCACCGATACCACCACCACCACCACTACTATTATACTAACTACTACTACTACTACTAATACTACTACTACCACCACCACCACCACCATTACCACCACCACAATCACTACTACCACACCAACACCACCACCACCACAACAACCACCTCCACCACCACCATACCACAGCCACCACCACCCATACACCACACACTACCGCCAACATCACTACAACACCACCATTACCATCACCCTCCACCATCAAACCACCACCAAAACCACTATTTATACCAACCACCATTATCACCACCACAATCACTACTACTACTACCACCATCACCACTATTGCTACTACCACCAACACCACTAATATACACACTACCGCCAACATCACTACACCACCACTACTACCACCCACCACCACCCCAACCACCAGCACCACTACTACTATACTACTACTACTACTACTACTTACTACCACAACCACCACCATTATCACCACCACCATCACCACTCTCCACCACCACCATCCCCACCAGCACCACCACCACTACCATCACCGCCACCACCACTACCATCACCACCACCATCACCACTACCACCACCACCATCCCCACCAGCACCACCACCACTACCATCACCACCACCACCACTACCATCACCACCACCATCACCACCACCACCACCACCACTACCACTATCACCACCACCACTACCATAACCCGCCACCACAACCACAACCACCACCACCACTCCCATCCCCACCACTACCACCACCACCATCACCACCACCACCATCACCATTACCACCATCACCACCACCAGCACCATCACACTAGCATCACCTCCACCACCACCATCACCACCACCACCATCATCACCACCACCATCACTGCCACCTATCACCACCATCACCACCACCGTCACCACCGCCATCACCACCATCATCACCACCATCACCTTCACCACCGTCACCACACCATCCACCACCTTCACCACCACCACCACCACCTGCACCACCACCATCACCACCACCATCACCACACCAGTATTACCACACCACCTGCACCACCCACCACTATCACCACCACCATCACCAACACCACCACCATCACCACCTTCACCACCACCATCACCCACCACAACCTGCACCACCACCATCACCACCACCAGCATTAACCCACCACAACCTGCACCACCACTCTATCACCACCACCATCACCACCACCATCACCACCGCCCATCATCACACCACCACTCATCCACACCATCACCACCATCACCACCACCCACCATCACCATCACCACCACCATCACCACCATCATCACCACCACCGCCGCCATCACTACCACTATCACCACCACCATCACTATCACCACCACCATCACCACCATCACCGCCACCATCACCACCACCATCACCACCGCCACCACTACCACCTGTGAACCTACATTACCACAAGTGGGTCATCAGCACTTCCTGGGAGTCTCCATCTGGGGGTCAGCGACACCCCTAGCAGGTCACCTGTGGGGGGTCACCAAGGGGGGTCACCTCTAGGGGAGGACTGGGTCACCGGCGGGAGGGGACTGGTCAGGCCGCTGCAAGTCATGAAGTAACAACAATAACGGAACACAACGCTCCTTACCCACCCCCGTGACGCTGGTGGTGACGCTGGTGGTGACGCTGGTGGTGACGCTGGTGGTGACGCTGGTGGTGATGCTGGTGGTGACGCTGGTGGGTGATGCTGGGGTGACGCTGGCGGTGACGCTGGGGTGGACGCGGTGTGTACGCTGGTGGTGACCTGATGCTGGTGTGACGCTGGTGGTGACGCTGGTGTGACGTGGTGGTGACGCTGGTGGTGACGCTGGTGGTGACGCTGGTGGTGACGCTGGTGGTGATGCTGGTGGTGACGCTGGTGGTGACGCTGGTGGTGACGCTGGTGGTGACGCTGGTGGTGACGCTGGTGGTGACGCTGGTGGTGACGCTGGTGGTGATGCTGGTGGTGACGCTGGTGGTGACTGGTAGTAATGCTGGCTGTGACACTGGTGGTGACACTGGTGATGACGCTGGTAGTGACGCTGGTGGTGACGCTGGTGATGACGCTGGTAGTAACACTGGTGGTGACGCTGGTGGTGACGCTGGTGGTGATGCTGGTGGTGACGCTGGTGAGTGAACTGGTAGTAATGCTGGCTGTGACACTGGTGGTGACACTGGTGGTGACGCTGGTAGTGACGCTGGTGGTGACGCTGGTGATGACGCTGGTGGTGACGCTGGTGGTGACGCTGGTGGTGACGCTGGTGGTGACGCTGATGGTGATGCTGATGGTGATGCTGGTGGTGACTCTGATAGTAACGCTGGTTGTGACACTGGTGGTGACACTGGTGGTGACGCTGGTAGTGACGCTGGTGGTGACGCTGGTGGTGACGCTGGTAGTAACACTGGTGGTGACGCTGGCGGTGACGCTGGTGGTGATGCTGGTGGTGACGCTGGTGATGACGCTGGTGGTGACGCTGGCGGTGACGCTGGTGGTGATGATGGTGGTGACTCTGGTAGTAACGCTGGTTGTGATACTGGTGGTGACACTGGTGGTGACGCTGGTGGTGACGCTGGTGGTGGTGATGCTGGTACTGACGCTGGCAATGACGCTGGTGGTGACGTTGGTGGTGGTGATGCTTGTGGTGACGCTGGTGGTGGTGATGCTTGTGGTGACGCTGGTGGTGGTGATGGCTGGTGGTTACGCTGGTGGTGACGCTGGTGGTGGTAGTGGTGGTGGTGACACTGGTAGTGACGCTGGTGGTGATGGTGGTGACACTGGTAGTGACGCTGGTGATGACGCTGATGGTGAAACTGGTGGTGAAGCTGGTGGTGATATTGGTGGTGACGCTGGTGGTGGTGGTGACGCTGGTGGTGGGGAGACGCTGGTGGTGGTGGTGACGCTGGTGGTGGGGAAACTCTGGTTTGGTGGTGACGCTGGTGGTGGGGAGACGCTGGTGGTGGTGGTGACGCTGGTGGTGGGGAGACGCTGGTGGTGGTGGTGACGCTGGTGTGGGTGATGCGTGGTGGCGACGCTGTGTAAACTGGTGGTAAGTGACCGCTGGTGGTGATAACGCTGTGTCTTGGCGACATTGGTGGTGGCAGTGGTGGTGATGACACTAGTAGTGACGCTGGTGGTGACGCTGGTGGTAACGGTGGTGGTGGTAGGTTGGTACGGTGATGGTGGTGGTAACGGTGGTGGTGGTAACCGTGGTGGTGGCAACGGTGGTGGTGGTAACGGTGGTGGTGGTAACGGTGGTGGTGGTAACGGTGGTGGTGGCAACGGTGGTGGTGTGTAACGGTAGTGGTGGTAACGGTTGGTGGTGACGGTGGTGGTGACGGTGGTGGTGACGGTGGTGGTGACGGTGGTGTGACGGTGATGGTGACGCTGATGGTGGGTTTTTATGGATATAGAAAGTGTATTCACGAAGTGACTTTGTCTAAGTTGGAAAGACAGTGTTAGTGAGTGTGTGTGTGTGTGTGTGTTGTGTGTGTGTGTGTGTGTGTGTCGTGTGTGTGTGTGTATGTGTGTGTGTGTGTGTGTGTGTGTTGTGTGTGTGTGTGTGTGTGTGTGTGTGTGTGTGTGTGTGTGTGTGTGTGGTGTGTGTATGTGGTGTGTGTGAGTGTGTTCTCACCAATTTGTACTCAACTTTTTGGTGTTGCAGGGGTAGAGTCTCAGCTCCTGGGCCTCCCTCTTGCTACTCTCTGAAAATACTCCCTCTTAGACTCATGGCCCCTCTCAGACCTATTCTTGAAACTCTGTATAGAGTCTTCCACCACTATTTCTTTTCCACGTCATTCCACTTCCTGACTTCCTCGAGGCTGAAGAAATACTTCCTGAAATCCGTGTGGCTCATATGTGTGGTTAACTTCTAACCATGCCCCCTCGTGTACTTGTTTCCCTCACCGTTTCCTATCAGATTATCTTGAGTATTTTATATGTCGTTTCCATATCTTCCCTAGTTCTTCTATCCTAAGTAGTCAAGTTCATTTTTTATAATCTTTCGTAATAACTCATATCTTTTCGTTCTAGAACTAGTTTCACTGCATTTCTCTGCACTTTCTCTCCCGTTTCTTTTCAGGTGGGGGTTTAATGTCGGTTCTGTGTACTCGAAGATGGTCCTGACATATGTGTTATGGAGAGTCATCAATAACCTTGCGTTTAGATCCCTAAAAGTTACTCTTAGATCTACCAAACGAACATTCACTGCAGAAGTTATTCGGTTGATGTTAGCCTCTGATGACATGCTCTGCACTATGCTCACCCCAAGGTCTTTCTCGTTTTGCCAGGTTTGCAGCCTCTGTCCCTCGAGACTATACTCAGCTACCAGACGTTTTACCCCTTCCCCAGTAGGTACTTGTGTGACTTAGCCCGAAGTTTGTGCAGGTCCATTTGTTGCCCTTCCTTATTGTTATTGGTTTTTATTCTCATTAATTTTACATCAGGGATATTTCTAATTCCATCCTTTCTGGTAAGCCATTCACATATAACAGAAACAGTACTGGGCCTAATAACTATCGTTGTGGGAGCCCACTTGTTACACTTGCTCACTGTCACATTTCGGACAATCACGCTCTTTCTCATAAGGTATTTCCTTGATGCTCTATAAGGCATTTCCTGTTATTCATCTACAGTATAAATTGGCTTCTTGCGATCCAAGAATATACAGTACACACTTCCCAATCACTCTCCTGCCTCACTTTTGTTACTTTGTCACGGAACTCCAGCAGGGTTGTGGAACAGGATTTTCCATTACTAAACTAGTGCTGGTTATTAATTATAATACACTTCTTCCCAAACGCTCCACCACTCTCTGATGCTAGCAAGTAGTTCTGTGCTTCCTGTCTATCTCATTTCCTAAGTATTGAGAATATATTCACTGTCTTCTGTTTCCCTGCCATTGTTCCTTTTCTATTGGGGAACTATTGTAGATTACAGCTAGTGGCTCAGACAGTGCTTCTGCTCACTCCCAAACAAACCATGTTGACACTATTAGGTCTTATTTATGTATCTTACTCGGTCAAAAGCTTTTCACTTCCTTCCTGGCTGTGTGTATGGTGTACGGTATCCTCCACTATTGTCGTAAAATTATGAATCCTCAGGCAAATTTAATTATCAAAAAAGAGGCTTTCTCCCTGGTACAAGATTTTTAACCCCCGATCTCGGCAATAACGCTGGCAGTCAGACTGGCCTTTAATTAGATAGAAAAATAACCTTGACACTGAAAATATTTTCAGGAGACCATAAAAAACTTTACGACGGTCAAATGATTAAAAAAAATATGCCAAAAAGACTTAAAGATGGTCTAAAGATTTTAGAAAGACAATCAAAAGTCTTCAAGGGGTCGAAAAAGTCATAAGACTGTGATACAGGCGACAAAACAGAGTTGAAATTGGTAGTTGTACTGCCCTCTCTTCCCTTCCTTCTTTTCCAACCTTTCCTTCCTCCCTTGTTGACGACAACTACCTGGGAACATGGAGATCTTCCCCCTTCCCCAAGGGTCATGTAGTACTCGTGTGATCTCTGACCTAGCCCACTGTGTCCCCTTCAGCAATGCTTCTCTAACACACGAGACTTCAACACTGTAACCTAGACTGAGTGACGAAATACGACAGGAAACATAGCTAGTTTTTTCCCCCCATTGTAACTGTCATACAGAGCAGCAGCACACTGTTACTGCTCTGCATGCTGCTACCCTATTATAACAGGGTAGCAGCATACTTCTGTTCCCATTATTTAATTAACCTATTATAATAGGCTAGCAGCATGCTGCCGGTGTTCACACTTTGAAACTATAAAATAGAATAAAGTAGAAACATAGCTGGCATTACCACTATGCAACTATCATACATATTAATGTAGCAACACTGCGGGTGCTTCCTACTATACATCCATCATGTAGAATACCACAGAAGCTCTGCGGGTGATCCCTCACCCCTATGTAACTATCAGGTAGAATTAGGTTGCAGCAAACTGCTGGTATATCCAGATGCATTAAATAAAGATATTTACAAGGTCCTACATATGCACTTGTCACTGATTCAGACTCTGTGATCTGAGTGACTGACTTCCAACATAAATAAACCACGGGACTGGTGAGGTTTGAACCTATGGCAAGTGAGTCCTCAGACTCACAGGCCAGTGCGCTGACTACTCGGCCGGGAGCTTTGTCAAACCATAACGGCTTGACAAAGCTCCTGGAGAGCGAAACGTGGCCACAATAAAATGCTACAGATGTGTCTTTTTACCTAACATATTGTCGGCAATTCTACCAACATTATTACAACTAATGGTTCATGTCAGAATGAACATATGGGTTATTTGCCCATATTGTAATTTTTCGTAAATACGATTGAAAAAAAATACATTCAGAATTAAAAATAGAGGGTGGAAAGGCCTTCAGTTTCTGATGGACTTTTTACTCGCAATTTTTAAAATAATGAAATTGTATGGAGAAACTTTAATGGAGACTCGTGTTGGCAACTACTGGTAAAGAAACGTTTCGCTCACATGTAGATTTTTATAGTCAAAACTGGTGATAATCACCGACATGTATGTGAGAAAGGTACATTTCGCTCACCAGGTCTTCTTGGGTCCATTTCAGAGACGCCTTCAGTCCACTAGATTGAAGAAACCTTTGGTGGGCGAAACGTAACCTCACTAAATGTCTTAAACTTTCCCAGTAGTGAATGAAACTTTTCCAGGAACGGATGGCCTCGTGGTTACACACGAGACTTTGTTACACACGAGACTTTGTGACACACGAGACTTTGTTGCACATGAGACTTCGTTACACACTAGACTTCGTTACACATGAGACTTCGTTACAAACGAGACTTCGTTACACACATCTGTCGTAATTAATTAGCTTACGTGTTTCTGACATGGTTCCCGAGTATCTAGCATGTCGTAATCATGTCTTCTACACCCAAGATTTTGATAACTACGGGAGATATCTAGTTACTACAGCATTCAAATCTCTTCTCAATCTGAGAACTGGGGTGTTTGGAGAGGTTTTATTTACCAAACACTAAGTATCCAACTCTGTCCACACATGTAAATGCTTCCAGCAGCTCTGGAGTTATTTTCCCTCATGATACAACCCACGACAGATAATCATAACCATAATTTTTAAAGGGGTGGACCGGAAAGACCGCAGAAGACCTCGGTCAGATGACCAAAAGCTCCAGCGGCGGGTCATCATAAGACTAAGACCCGCGTCAGGAAACTCTTGTCCTGTTTCCTGACAAATCTTACCTAACCTAACCAAGAAATTTTTCTGCTAGATGAATAGTGACAACAGTCGACTAACTTACTTTTACTGGCTGGTGAACAGCGGCATCAGTCGACTAAGGTATGAAGACCTATTTTTACCGCTAGGTGAAGAGTGTCAGCAAAGTTGCTGCTGGTTTGGCTTTTAGTTATAAGTTGACCTGGCCTCGTGCAGTTGTTGTAATTTTTTAATCGAATTGTACCGCTTGCTTTCCTGTCCGCTTGCTGCCTTACCTGTCTACCTACTGGTTTTCCTGTCCACCTGTTGGCTTACCTATCCATCTGCTGGTTTAATCTGTCCAATTCCTGGCTTACTTGTCCACTTGCTGGTTTATCTGTCCACTACTGGCTTACCTGTCCTCCTGCTAAACATTTTACTAGGTAGTCATTCTTTATTTTTATTGTAAATAAGGCTTAAGACTTGTGTCAGAACACTTTCCTAGTTTCCTGACGCATAAAACACCACCAGACACACATGACAGATAATTGTCCTCTTTCCTGGCGAATCTATCCCTTCCCATCTATTCCTTCACATTTTCTCATATTCTCCTGTATTCCCATATTCTCACACAAATTCTCGCACGTAATTTTCACATCTGTTACTATGTATGATCATTTGTGTAGCTGTATTTATATGTACCTGTATTTAAATGAATAAAATGAAAAAATAAACACGTGTGCAACATCTGAGTATCTTTGTTGTAGACGTTTCGACAACAAGTGACTTTATTAATATAAGGTTTTAAGGTCATAATGGAAAGACTTACCACATTCTCTCAGTTCCACCCACACAACCAGAAAAAAAACAATGCTCACTATCCTGGCAACACTGGGCGCTGAGGTAAGGCATATATGGTGTTGCCACCAGCAAGGTCGCACAATAATGGTCCGGCATATATCCCACTTTGGTATATACCTTTTGTGTGGTCCAGGGAGACCAGAGAGAGGTAAAAATAGCCTCACGGTCTTCAACCCACTCCTCCTTCTCTTGATCCAAGGCACTGGAGCTATCCCCACGCTAGGATCGAGCCTCATGTCTCCGCCCCCATCTTCCAGATGCTCTATGAACCCCTAAGGATTTGACGCTTCCTCACGGATATATTAATATTAATTCTCCCCACCTTCCTGCATCCGGCCGCTGTGTTAAGGTAATTTTCAACTATCGTCTCTATGCTTGCTGGTAATAAAGGTGTGTTTTGTAAGTGAAGTATATTTTTGGGCCAGATGGGTGTCGTGCCTTTAAATAATTGGTGATTTTTTTTCTGTCCAATTTGACAGTATTCTTTTAATCATAATATAATTCGTGATTGAAAATAATTGGAAGAAGGATTAATATTCCTTGTAAGAAATGTGAAACTAAAATGTGTAAGTAATATTTACACAAAATATTTTTTCTCTCTTCTCTCAGTCTTTCTTTTTCTCCCCACACAATATATATATATATATATATATATATATATATATATATATATATATATATATATATATATATTTTATTATATATATATATATATAGTATATGTGGAAACGTATCGCCTGCGCAGTAGGCTTCTTCAGTGTAATACGGAGGCGAGTGTGTCACTGGAGGCGGAGGAAATAATAGAGATGCAATTTTTTGAGGTGATGAACCCGTCAGTCTTGATAGAAGTTATTCGGTCCTTTAGCCTTAACTGAAGATGTTCAGTCCTTTAGCCTTGACTGAAAGTGTTCAGTCCTTTAGCCTTGACTGAAGGTGTTCAGTCCTTTAGCCTTGATTGAAGATGTTGAATCGAGTAGTCTTGATAGATGGTAATCATTCTCTCAGTCCATGAGGGAGCTGAGGTGAGGTCAGGTGAGGTGAGGGTAGGTGAGTTGAGGACAGGTGAGGTGAGGACAGGTGAGGTGAAGACAGGTGAGGTGAGGAAAGGTGAGGTGACGGTGTAACTAGCTATGTTTCCTGTCATATTTCATCACTACGGTGTAGCCACCCCCTGTAACCACCCCCTGTAACCAACCTATGTAACCACAACCTGTAACCAACCTCTGTAACCACCCCCTGTAACCACCCCTGTAACCAACCTCTGTAACCACCCCCTGTAACCAACCTCTGTAACTACCCCTTGTAACCACCCCCTGTAACCAACCTCTGAAACCACCCCTGTAACCAACCTCTGTAACCACCCCCTGTAACCACCCACTATGACCACCCTCTATAACCACTCTCTGCAACCACCCACCATAACCACCTTCTGTAACCACTCTCTGTAACCAGCCACTGTAACTCACACAACATTTGCTTTACACCTCGCGCACGTCCAGCACACACACCTCAGCACTCACTGATTATCTCTACCCTCCAGGAAGCTTCTAATCTCACGTTCTCTACCATGAGCAAGTTTGTGTTATTCTGTGGAGGACTGTTGCCACCGCCTCTGAGTGTATGTGTGTGTGTGTACTCACCTAATTTTAGTTGCAGGGTCGATTCATAGCTCCTGACCCCACTTCTTCACTTCGAAAATAAGTTTACTCTCTCCCTCCTCTTCTTAAAGCTGTGGTAATGAATATGATATTGTGTATATGGACTTCAGTAAGGCTTTTGACAGGGTCCCACATCAGAGACTATTGAGGAAAATTAAAGCACATGGAATAGGAGGAGAAATTTTTTCCTGGATAGAGGCATGGTTGACAAATAGGCAGCAGAGAGTTTGCATAAATGGGGAGAAATCAGAGTGGGGAAGCGTCACGAGCGGTGTTCCACAGGGGTCAGTGTTGGGCCCCCTGCTGTTCACAATCTACATAAACGACATAGATGAGGGCATAAAGAGCGACATCGGCAAGTTTGCCGATGACACCAAAATAGGCCGTCGAATTCATTCTGACGAGGACATTCGAGCACTCCAGGAAGATTTGAATAGACTGATGCAGTGGTCGGAGAAGTGGCAAATGCAGTTTAATATAGACAAATGCAAAGTTCTAAATGTTGGACAGGACAATAACCATGCCACATATAAACTAAATAATGTAGATCTTAATATTACGGATTGCGAAAAAGATTTAGGAGTTCTGGTTAGCAGTAATCTGAAACCAAGACAACAGTGCATAAGTGTTCGCAATAAAGCTAATAGAATCCTTGGCTTCATATCAAGAAGCATAAATAATAGGAGTCCTCAGGTTGTTCTTCAACTCTATACATCCTTGGTTAGGCCTCATTTAGATTATGCTGCACAGTTTTGGTCACCGTATTACAGAATGGATATAAATTCTCTGGAAAATGTACAAAGGAGGATGACAAAGATGATCCCATGTATCAGAACCTTCCTATGAGGATAGACTAAGGGCCCTGAAACTGCACTCTCTAGAAAGACGTAGAATTAGGGGGGATATGATTGAGGTGTATAAATGGAAGACAGGAATAATAAAGGGATGTAAATAGTGTGCTGAAAATATCTAGCCTAGACAGGACTCGCAGCAATGGTTTTTAAGTTGGAAAAATTCAGATTCAGAAGGATATAGGGAAAGTACTGGTTTGGTAATAGAGTTGTGGATGGTGGAACAAGCTCCGAGTACCGTTATAGAGGCCAGAACGTTGTGTAGCTTTAAAGATAGGTTGGATAAATACATGAGTAGATGTGGGTGGGTGTGAGTTAGACCTGATAGCTTGTGCTAACAGGTCGGTTGCCGTGTTCCTCCCTTAAGTCAATGTGACCTGACCTGACTAGGTTGGGTGCTTTGGCTTAAGCCGGTAGGAGACTTGGACCTGCCTCGCATGGGCCAGTAGGCCTTCTGCAGTGTTCCTTCGTTCTTATGTTCTTATGTTCTTATGTATGGATCCTGCCTCCACACCACTCCTATCTCTTTCAAATATTTATATGATTACTTGTCGTAATTAAATTTTCTTCGCAGATTGATTATTATTATTATTATTATTATTATTATTATTATTGTTGTTATTAAAAAAAGAAGCGCTAAACCCACTAGGGTTTTGGATTGATCAACCGAGTTGATGATATAATTAGCACAAGAGTGTGTGTGCATTCGATCACTTACAGAATTTATATATACCGAAATGTGTATGTTTCTCACTATACATGTATACATGATGAGACGTATATGTCTCTCGGTATACATGTATATATTCTGAGATGTGTATGTCTCTCAGTATACATGTATATATGCTGAGAAGTATATGTCTCTCAGTATACATGTATATATGCTGAGATGTATATGTCTCTCGTATACATTATATTATCTGAGGTTTATGTATCCCTAAAGTATAAACCCTGAACATCACTACTGAGAATGGTTAATCCTCACATTAATCCTGAAATTTACCTGAACGTATAATTCTCCTGACATATATATCCTGAACGTTAATTCTCTCTATACATTTATATATCACTGAAGTGTATCCCTGTATACATGTACTACTGAGAATTTAACCCTGAAATTTCACCTGATAACTAATTCTTATCCAAAGTATGTTTCAGTACATCATTGAGACATTCATCCTGAACGTATAACCTGAATCGTTCACCTGAGTTCACTTGAATATTAGTATTCTCCTGTACATGTATAATCTGAGATTATCTAATTCACCTGAATTATGATACTATTCATCCTGACAGTTCACTATCTGAGAATACTATCATCATATCTGAAACGATTTGATTTCATATACATGAAAATTCACCCTGAATCTTACTTATACCTGAACATTTCACCCTGAACATTCACCCTGAACGTTCACCCTGAACATATTCACCCTGAATTCACCCTGAACATTCACCCTGAAATTCACCTGAGCTTCACCCTGAACGTTCACCCTGAACATTCACTCATCATGACATTCACCCTGAACGTTCACCTGAACATTACCTGAACATTCACCCTGAACATTCACCCTGAACATTCACCTGAACATTCACCCTGAACATTCACCCTGAACATTCACCCTGAACATTCACCCTGAGCATTCACCTGACATTCACCCTGAACATTCACCCTGAACATTCACCTGAACATTCACCCTGAAATTCACTTCCCTGAACATTCACCTGAACATTCACCCTGAACATTCACCCTGAACATTCACCCTGAACATTCACCCTGAACATTCACCCTGAACATTTTCACCCTGAACATTCACCCTGAACATTCACCCTGAACATTCACCCTGAACGTTCACCCTGAACATTCACCCTGAACATTCACCCTGAACATTCACCCTGAACA
>NC_069451.1:14771188-14858688 GCF_026875155.1 Cherax quadricarinatus | reverse complement strand
TAATATATATGTCGTGCCGAACAGGCAGAACTTGCGATCTTGGCTTAAATATCAACACTCATCTTGCCATACAGGACAAGTGAAAATTTGTGTATGCAATAATTTCACCAAAATCATTCTGAACCTAACGAAAAAAAATATATTTCACTGTGTTTGTTTAGTATTAAATTATTGTAAACAAATCTAAAATATATTTAGTTGGGTTAGACTAAAATAAATTGTTTTTGTTATAATAAGGTTAGGTAAGTTTTCTAAGAATCTTTCGATGTAAAAAATTAAATTTTTTTACATTAACATTAATGAAAAAAATATATCTTTAAACGTGTAAGAGAAAATTTTAGAAAGGACTTAATTTTAACTGAGTTCTTGCTAATTGACCAGTTTTACATATTCGGCACGACATATATATATATATATATATATATATATATATATATATATATATATATATATATATATATATATATATATATATATATATATATATATATATATATAAAGAATGAAAAGATGGGGTGGTAGGGAAGTGGAATATTCAAACGGCTTCAGGAAGAAATCCAAATATTCTTCCTTGAAGCCTTTTTATCCACTTCTCCAAGACTGTGGGTCCCACAAATTACACCAGAGGTAGACCCCTGTATATATATATATATATATATATATATATATATATATATATATATATATATATATACCAATAGAGTGTAGGACGCACGAAAAACTTTGTATTGGAACACATGATCGAGTCTTTACTGTGATCCCTTGCGGTTTTGTGAGGTGCCGCTTGCGGCCACGGTGGGAACGGTAGCGGCCTGGAGCTCTTCACGTGCTGAGAACTGTGGGTAAGTGCGGCAACTGCTGTCAAGGACTCCTCTAGGTAGGAACTGTGGCCAAAAGTAAGGAACTGTGGTCAGTAGGAAGGCACTGTAGCCAGGATCGAAGAAATGTGCCTTGAGCCAGCAAATTGTTCACAGAGCCAAGAAATTGTTCCAAATATCAGGAAATTGTGCCAAATGTCAGGTAAGCAAATGGAGAGGGAGCATGGGCAGAAGGGTCATCCCACAGCTGCTAAAAACAACAGACCTAGCCCCAGTCCACGATGGGGGGCAGTAAATAGCGTGCTAAAAATATCCATCCAAGACAGAACTCACAGCAATGGTTTCAAGTTGGAAAAATTCACATTCAGGAAGGATATAGAAAACCACTGGTTTGGTAATAGAGTTGTGAATGAGTGGGACAAACTCCTAGGTACCCTCATAGAAGAGTTTTAAAATTAGGTAAGATAAATACATGAGTCGGCGCCTTGCAAGGCAGGTGAAATTGCTGGCCTGAAAAATGTACAGAAAACCTTCACAGCACACATATATATATACGATAAAACATTTAAATTAATACGAAGGGTCGAAGTTCCTTGACCTGTATTCCCTGAAACGCAGGCGAGAAAGATACATGATAATATACACTTGAAAAATCCTAATGGGAATAGTACCAAATTTGCACAATAAAATCCGGCAGGCTGTGCAACTTCCCTACAATGAAAAGAGGGTACGTCACGCGTACCCTAAGAAACAACACAATAAGTGCCAGGAGCCAAAGATTGTTCAACTGTCTCCCGGCATACATAAGGGGGATTACCAACAGACCCCTGGCTGTCTTCAAGAAGGCGCTGGACAGGCACCTAAAGTCAGTACTTGACCAACCGGGCTGTGGTTCTTACATCGATTTGCGTGCGGCCAGCAGTAAGAGGCTAGTTGATCAGGCCCTGATCTACCGCGAGGCCTGGACATAGACCAGGTCGCGGGGACGCTGACTCCCGAAACCCTCTCCAGGTATACTCCTGGAATTGTGACAAATGCCAGGGAACTGTGGCAAATATCAGGGAATTGTGCCTAATTTCGGGGAGCTGTGCCAGATGTCAGGGCACTGATGTCAGGACTGAGAATTGTCGTCAAGGATCATAGAATTAAACACCAAGATCATGAGAGTTTAATTTTTTTTCAGTCGAGATTGTTTGTAAATCTTTTACAAGCAATCACAACAATACACGCATGGCAATGTTGGGAGTGTTTAAGGCCTTTTTATTAAAAAAAACTGAAAGTTTATATATTTTGTAGGTGTTTGGCGAGTCAAGAGTCCATTACAGGAAATCAGATACAATGAAATACACAGGGGATCATACGGGAAAGAATTCATGTCGGTTTTCAATGTGTGATTTTCTTTTCTCATAAAAATTCACGTTTATAAGACACTTGGGAGCCCAGTCAGGAGAAGAACAAAGTGAGTTGCAATAATGTTGGTAGAATTACTCACAATATGTTAGGTAAAAGGGCACAAGTGCAGCTAAAGTGACAGCTTATTGTGGGAACGTTTCGCTCTCCAGGAGCTTTATCAAGCCGGTTTGATAAAGCTCATGGAGAGCGAAACGTTGCCACAATAAAATGTCGCATCAGTTGCACTTGTGTCTTATACCTAACAACGATATGAATGTTTAGTGTCTATAGGCATTTTAAGGATTTTCCGGTTTACTTAAAAAAATAACCTCAGGAGAATTAATGAAATTAAGGAACAATAGAATTCAGAGTATTGGAAAACCTATCCAATAAATTCTAATGGAAGCAATCACTGGAAAAAAAAACATATCCATGTTGAGAGTGTTTAAACACTCTCCAGAGAAATCACAAATAAACACAGATTGACAAGAGAGAAATATGTCAGTGATCAAGTTGTCTGAATGACTTAACAAATCACTATTAAACACTATTAAACACTATTAAACACTAACAAAACACTATTAAACCCAGTTCGTTGAGGAGTCACACCGGTGGTCAAAAAGATTATTTAAGCCTAATTTCATCTGAACATTTACTAGGAACTTTGTACTCCAAAGAAATTGAGTGTGAAAAGAGTGCTATGAGTGTGAAAAGAGTGCTATGAGTGCGAGAAGAGTGCTATGAGCTCGAGAAGAGTGCTATGAGTTCGAGAAGAAATTCGGGTCAACTAAATCGTTTCAGAGGTCAGGCGGAACTGAAGAATATTGTGCAGAGTGTTTAGTGACCTTTCAAGAAAAAATTCCCAGTAATATCACACAAGAAATTACTACAAGAGAGAACCAGCATAGGCGTTAAGAGTATCTAAAGGCCTCAGATTCATCCTCAGTCACAGCTGAGGCTCCGATCGATTGAAAAATGTCATTACTCTCCTGTGCAACAATTAACTATACTGTAGATGGCTCTATCTCCCTCTCACTCCTTCCCTGACTCATGCTACGATCAGGAAGATATAAAAACCACGTAAGAGTTCGGACATGTGATACACTATTGGTCCTCCAAAAAATACGCATTAGCGTAACTGGAACAATACACAGATAACTCACGTATAAGCACATGAAGTTTATGACGATGTTTGGGTCCGACTTGGACCATTAACTAATCACATTAACACGCTAAGGTATACGAGAGGAAGGCAGGTTATTTGTGTATCGATCCTCAGTTTGTCAAACAGCATCTGCAAGAAGATCGTATCTAAATACCTACGTGGGAATTCTTACAGGAGATAAACCACATTAGTGTGAGTGCCCAGGGTCAGGGAATTGTGGGTGGGTCAGGGAATTGTGGCCAGGGTTAAGGAATTGTGGCCAGGGTCAGGAAATTGTGGCCAGGGTTAGGGAATTGTGTCCAGGGTCAGGGAATTGTGCCCAGGCTCTGGTAAAAAAAAAAGCATATTACTACACCTTACTACACCTTGCTAAACCTTACTACACCTGGCTACACCTTGCTACACCTTACTACACCTTGCTACACCTTGCTACACCTGGCTACACCTTGCTACACCTTACTACACCTTACTACACCATGCTACACCTTACTACACCTGGCTACACCTTGCTACACCTTACTACACCTTGCTACACCTTACTACACCTGGCTACACCTTGCTACACCTTACTACACCTTACTACACCTTGCTATACCTTACTACATCTGCTTTACAAAAAACGCAAAGCTTTAATCAGGCATAATTAGATGAAAAACCCGGAAAAGTATTAACAGAAAGGTGAATTTAAGCTAGAATTACCAGGAAGTAAACTTAGGCAAGACCCTGTTAATTGATCTATTATTAGCTGTTCTTTCACATTGACTGGGTTGAGTTCTTCGTTGTTCCCACATCGAAGCGGCTAAAATTTGACTTCAGTGAGCATCTCATTATCTTCTTTTATCCAGATGAGGATTTCGTTGACATTTGATTCCAGTTGTTCAGTGTCGTTTGCCGAGGTTACTTATTAAGTTTATCTTAACATCTTTAGCCGTTTGATGAGGATGATAAAGGGTTTAGGTGCTAGGATCTAGCGCTAGGATAATGTTAAGAGTACTAGGGTGGCACTTATGGTATTGAACATCAACAAATGGTCTTGATATGGTCTACTTCGGTACGCCAACATCACAGTACACCCAGAACACGGTACACCCAGAACAGAGTATACCCAGAACACAGTAAGTCCAGAATCCAGTACGCCCAGAACACAGTTAGCCCAGAACACAGTGCACTCACATCAGAGTACACTCAGAACTCTAGGCTGGAGCAGACCAGTACGCACAACATGTGGTAGTGTGCACCACGAGACAGCTCACCATGACCTTCAAAACAGCGTGGGAGTTTTGTGGGTAAACTTTTCCTTTCCTGTGTATAATCGTGGGAAGTGTGGTAATGGAGGGTGTGTGGGGTGGTGGTGATGATGGTAGTGGTGATAGTGGTGCTGGTGGTGGTTTCTGCCTCACGTACTGGATACACCAGGAAGCAGACGACCACTTAACCAACCCTCGCACACACACACACACACACACATGTCAGATAACCAACCCTCCCACACTCACCTGTCAAGAAATCAACCCTCCCACACATACACCTGTCAGCTAACCAACCCTTCCACACACACCTGTCAGAAAATCAACTCTAGCACACACACGCACATGTCAGATAACCAACCCTCCCACATACACCTATCAGAAAATCAACCCTCCCACACACACACCTGTCAGCTAACCAACCCTACCACACACACCTGTCAGAAAATTAACCCTCCCACACACACACACACACCTGTCAGCTAACCAACCCTCCCATACACACTTGTCAGAAAATCAACCCTCCCACACACACCTGTCAGAAAACCAACCCCCCATACACACACCTACCATGTCAGATAACCAACCCTCCCACACACACACCTGTCAGATAACCAACCCTCCCACACACACACCTGTCGGATAACCAACCCTCCCACACACACACCTGTCGGATAACCAACCCTCCCACACACACCTGTCTTTAATGATAAAAACAGTCCACATCGATTCCCACTAAGGTACAAAAATAAAAAAGGAAACACATTTACCGTTATTCATTTAACAGCTGTGTTGTTGACAAACGTTGCACGTATTTTATATATTTCTCTTATTTGTGATTTGAAATTACCTCTTTTTAAAGGTTTATGTAACTTTAGTTGCACTTGTGTCCTTTTATTTTACAGGTTTATCTAACTTGAAATACGGAAAATGGCATTTGCAGGAAGCTTTCTGATCACTTGTAGAAATAGACGCATTGAATTAAGCTTAAGCTGGCTGTACACACAGCCGGATCAACACTACGAACTGCCGACAACAGTGAAGCTTTCTAGGAAGGGGGGAGGAGCACACGTTTCACTCCATGAAGAGCTTTATCAAGTGAATGTGACCTGACTTGACTACATTGGGTCATTGTCTTAAACGGGTGGGAGACTTGGACTTACCTCGCATGGGTCAGTAGGTCTGCTGTGGTGTTCCTTCTTTCTTATGATCTTAAGACGTGGTAAAGTCCTACAAGAAGCGAAACGTTTTCTTAATAATAAGAAAAGCTTGTTCAGCAAGATGTTCCTTCCCGCAGAGGTAGCTCACTGACCACCACCTGCAAGGAACACAACACACGTTCCCAGACACAATGACAAACTAGCGGAAAACTAACAATATTGCTGAGCTCATTACTCACTCCTTCCCCACGAGATTATTGTCCGTGGTTACCTCTTGTTTCAAAATTATATATATATATATATATATATATATATATATATATATATATATAGGGGAAGGAAGGCGGGGTAGGGGTCGTCCTCGAAAGGGTTGGAGAGAGGGGGTAAAGGAGGTTTTGTGGGTAAGGGGCTTGGACTTCCAGCAAGCGTGCGTGAGCGTGTTAGATAGGAGTGAATGGAGACGAATGGTACTTGGGACCTGACGATCTGTTGGAGTGTGAGCAGGGTAATATTTAGTGAAGGGATTCAGGGAAACCGGTTATTTTCATATAGTCGGACTTGAGTCCTGGAAATGGGAAGTACAATGCCTGCACTTTAAAGGAGGGGTTTGGGATATTGGCAGTTTGGAGGGATATGTTGTGTATCTTTATATGTTTATGCTTCTAGACTGTTGTATTCTGAGCACCTCTGCAAAAACAGTGATAATGTGCGAGTGTGGTGAAAGTGTTGAATGATGATGAAAGTATTTTCTTTTTGGGGATTTTCTTTCTTTTTTGGGTCACCCTGCCTCGGTGGGAGACGGCCGACTTGTTGAAAAAAAAAAAAAAAAAAAAAAAAAAAATATTATATATATATATATATATATATATTATATATATATATATATATATATATATATATATATATATATACCGTGCCGAATAGGTAAAACTTGCGATTTTGGTTTACATGCCAACGCTCTTCTTGCCGGATAAGGCAAGCGAAAATTTGTGTATGCAATAATTTCGCAAAAAATTATTCTGAACCTAATGGGAAAAATATATTTCATTGTGTTTGTTTATTATTAAATTATTGTGAACTTATCTAAAATATGTTTAGTTGGATTAGGCTAAATTAAATTGCGCTTGTTATAATAAGGTTAGATAAGTTTTCTAAGGTTCTTTTGGTACAAAATTATTAATTTAAACATTAACATAAATGAAAAAATATATTTCTTTAAACGTATAAGAGAAAATTTTAGAATGGACTTAATTTTAAATAAGTTCTTGCTAATTGACCAATTTTACATATTCAGCACGACACACACACACAACCTCAACTAGGTGAGTATACACACACACACACACACACACACACACAGGACGAAAGGAAGACAATGAAAGAGAGAGTTCAAAAACGAAAGGAGAAATGGGAGGAAATGAAAAAGGAGAGCAGAATAACCCAGGATCAAATGGAAGGACAAGCGCACCCCCCAGAAACACCTGCAGAAGGACTCCAGCCACGACACCCCCATGGCAACTGAACAATCCAAACCAACCATCACACACCGATCCCTCTGTTTCCACCCCCCGCACCACAGTTACAGTATTAGAACAGAAGTTGAAGGTTTGGTACACAAATGCAGATGGATTAACGAATAAACATGAGGAATGGCAAGAAAGAATCAATGAGAAGTCCCCAGACATCATAGCAGTTACAGAAACAAAACTCATGGAGACAATAACAGATGCAATCTTCCCACCAGGATACCAGATCATGAGGAAAGATAGAAGGGGCAGGGGGGGAGGTGGGGTTGCTCTGCTCGTAAAAAAACAGATGGAAATTCGAGAAAATGCAAGGAATAGATGAGACGGGAGAAAGAGACTACATAGCAGGTACACTTCAGTCTGGGGAACACAAAGTGGTCATTGCAGTGATGTATAATCCACCACAGAACTGCAGGAGGCCAAGAGAGGAATATGAAGAGAGCAACAGAGCAATGGTGGACACACTTGCTGAGGTGGCAAGAAGAGCTCACTCCAGCAGAGCAAAGTTGCTGGTTATGGGGGATTTCAACCACAGGGAGATTGACTGGGAAAACCTGGAGCCACATAGGGGTCCCGAAACATGGAGAGCCAGGATGTTGGACGTGGTGCTGGAAAACCTCATGCACCAACATGTTAAGGACACTACCAGAGTGAGAGGGGAGGATGAACCAGCAAGATTGGACCTTGTGTTCACCCTGGGCAGCTCAGATATTGAGGACATCAAGTATGAGAGTCCCCTAGGAGCTAGCGACCACGTGGTTCTGTGCTTTGAATACATAGTAGACTGCAAGTGAGAGAATAACAGGAGTTGAATGGGAAAAGCCTGACTATAAAAGAGGGGACTACATAGGGTTGAGAACTTCCTGCGGGAGGTCCAGTGGGACAGAGAACTGGCAGGAAAGCCAGTAAATGAAATGATGGAATATGTAACAACAAAATGCAAGGAGGCAGTGGAAAGGTTTATTCCCAAGGGCAACAGTAACAACGGGAAGACCAGAACGAGCCCCTGGTTTACCCGACGGTGTAAGGAGGCAAAAACAAAGTGCAATAGAGAATGGAAAAAGTACAGAGGCAGAGGACACACGAAAATAGGGAGATCAGTCGCAGAGCCAGGAATGAGTACGCACAGGTAAGGAGGGAGGCCCAGCGACAGTATGAAAATGACATAGCATCGAGAATCAAGACTGACCCGAAACTGTTGTATAGCCACATCAGGAGGAAGACAACAGTCAAAGACCAGGTGATCAGATTAAGGACAGAAGGTGGAGAACTCACAAGAAATGATCAGGAGGTATGTGAGGAGCTGAACAGGAGATTTAAGGAAGTTTTTACAGTAGAGACAGGAAGGGCAGTGGGAAGACAGCACAGAAGGGAACATCAAGAGGGAATATACCAACAAGTGTTGGATGACATACGAACAACTGAGGAGGAGGTGAAGAAGCTCTTAAGTGACCTTGACACCTCAAAGGCGATGGGACTGGACAACATCTTCCCATGGGTCCTTAGAGAAGGAGCAGAGATGCTGTGCGTGCCTCTAACAACAATCTTCAACACATCCCTTGAAACTGGGCAACTACCTGAGAAATGGAAGACAGCTAATGTAGTCCCCATATTTAAGAAAGGAAACAGAAACGAGGCACTAAACTACAGACCTGTGTCTCTGACATGTATTGTGTGCAAAGTCATGGAGAAGATTATCAGGAGGAGAGTGGTCAAACACCTGGAAAGGAACAAGATTATAAATGAAAACCAGCATGGGTTCATGGAAGGCAAATCTTGTATCACAAACCTCCTGGAGTTTTATGACAAGGTAACAGAAGTAAGACACGAGAGAGAGGGGTGGGTAGATTGCGTTTTCCTAGACTGCAGGAAGGCCTTTGACACAGTTCCCCACAAGAGATTAGTGCAGAAGCTGGAGGATCAGGCGCACGTAAAAGGGAGGGCACTGCAATGGATAAGGGAATACCTGACAGGGAGGCAGCAACGAGTCATGGTACGTGAAGAGGTATCACAGTGGGCGCCTGTTACGAGCGGGGTCCCACAGGGGTCAGTTCTAGGACCAGTGCTATTTTTGATATATGTGAACGACATGATGGAAGGAATAGACTCTGAAGTGTCCCTGTTCGCAGATGATGTGAAGTTGATGAGAAGAATTAAATCGGACGAGGATGAGGCAGGACTGCAAAGAGACCTGGAGAGGCTGGACATGTGGTCCAGCAACTGGCTTCTCGAATTCAATCCAGCCAAATGCAAAGTCATGAAGATTGGGGAGGGGCAAAGAAGACCGCAGACAGAGTATAGGCTAGGTGGACAAAGACTACGGACCACACTCAGGGAGGAAGACCTTGGGGTGACCATAACACCGAGCACATCACCGGAGGCACACATCAACTAAATAACCGCTGCAGCATACGGGCGCCTGGCAAACCTGAGAATAGCGTTCCGATATCTTAATAAGGAATCGTTCAAGACACTGTACACTGTGTATGTTAGGCCCATACTGGAGTATGCAGCACCAGTCTGGAACCCACACCTGGTCAAGCACGTCAAGAAGTTAGAGAAAGTACAAAGGTTTGCAACAAGGCTAGTCCCAGAGCTCAAGGGAATGTCGTACGAGGAAAGGTTAAGGGAAATCGGACTGACGACACTGGAGGACAGAAGGGTCAGGGAGACATGATAACGACATACAAGATACTGCGGGGAATAGACAAGGTGGACAGAGATAGGATGTTCCAGAGAGGGGACACAGGGACAAGGGGTCACAACTGGAAGCTGAAGACTCAGACGAGTCACAGGGACGTTAGGAAGTATTTCTTCAGTCATAGAGTTGTCAGCAAGTGGAATAGCCTAGCAAGTAAAGTAGTGGAGGCAGGAACCATACATAGTTTTAAGAAGAGGTATGACAAAGCTCAGGAAGCAGAGAGAGAGAGGATCCAGTAGCGATCAGTGAAGAGGCGGGGCCAGGAGCTGAGTCTCGACCCCTGCAACCACAATTAGGTGAGTACACACACACACACACACACACACACACACACACACACACACACACACACACTCGGACTCGACCCCCGCAACCTCACTAGGTGAGTACACACACACACACATAAATATATATATATATATATATTATATATATATATATATATATATATATATATATATATATTTTATATATATATATATATATATATAATATATAATATTATATATACTCCACATATTTAGACATTATTTTCCTTTTTTCTTAGCACAGTTGTTAATTAAGTGCCCTGACACCTGTTGCCCCTGTTAACCTAACATTAAACAAGTACCTGGATGTTAGCTAACTGTTGTGAGTGGTAGTGTACTCTAGATGGTACTAGACGCTGAAATAAAGTGACGTATTAAAATCAAATTCTGGAGGATGAATCCTGATGGAGGAATGCTGATAGAGGAGTCCTGAAGGATGAATCCTGGAGAGAAATCCTGAAGGTTGAATCTCGAAGGAGGAATCCTGAAAGAGGAATCTTGAAGGAGGAATCCAGGGTTAGGAATTCTGGAGGAATCCTGAAGGATGAATCCTGACTGAGGAATCCTGGAGGATGAACCCTAATGG
The DNA here is from genome assembly GCF_026875155.1 of Cherax quadricarinatus. Taxonomy (NCBI): domain Eukaryota; kingdom Metazoa; phylum Arthropoda; class Malacostraca; order Decapoda; family Parastacidae; genus Cherax; species Cherax quadricarinatus. Next base: position 14,847,785 of record NC_069451.1, on the reverse strand, counting down.
AGGAATCCTGGAGGAAGAATCCTGGAGGAATCCTGAAGGATGAATCCTGGAGGATGAATTCTGATGGAGGAATCCTAATGGAATGAGGAAGAAATCCTGAACGATGAATCCTGACGGAGTAATTCTGAAGGAGGAATCCGGGAGGACGAGTACTAGGGAGGGTATGGAGGACTAGGAAAGTATACCATCTACATAGCCGAGGTATGAAGCGAGATGAAGTAGAGTAACAGCATCCTGCTGGGAAATAGCGAGATGAAGCAGAGTAACAGCATCCTGTTGGGAAATAGCGAGATGAAGCAGAGTAACAGCATCCTGCTGGGAAATAGCGAGATGAAGCAGAGTAACAGCATCCTGCTGGGAAATAGTGTACCCAATATAATTTAGAAAAGACTAGGTTAGACTAGGTTAGATTAGGTTAGATTAGGTTATACTAGGTTAGATTAGCTTAGATTAAGTTAGATTAGGTTAGACTAGGATAGATTAGGTTAGGCTAGGTTAGATTAGGTTAGATTAGGTGAGACTAGGCTAGACTAGGTGAGACTAGGTTAGATTAGGTTAGACTAGGTTAGATTTGGTTAGACTATGTTAGATTTGGTTAGACTAGGTTAGACTAGGTTAGATTTGGTTAGACTAGGTTAGATTAGGTTAGACTAGGTTAGATTAGGTTAGACTAGGTTAGATTAGGTTAGACTAGGTTAGATTAGGTTAGACTAGGTTAGACTAGGTTAGACTAGGTTAGACTAGGTTAGATTTGGTTAGACTAAGTTAGATTAGGTTAGACTAGGTTAGATTAAGTGAGACTAGGCTAGACTAGGTTAGATTTGGTTTGACTAGGTTAGACTAGGTTAGACTAGGTTAGTTCAGGTTAGACTTACAGCATTATTTTCACATTCATAGAAAAAGCGTTAAACCCGGAGGGATCATTCAGCTCCTGGGGAATGGGAGGTAGTCGAATTTATTTCAAGAACAGAGAGGGTAGCTCCAGTTCACTGGATCAAAATCCCTTAACCATTTATCAAGTCACTTCAATTGTCTGTAACCAGACTTGGTACCTCTGTAACTTGAGTTGGTACTTCTGTAACTTGAGTTGGTACCTCTGTAACTTGAGCTAGTACCTCTGTAAGTTGAGTTGGTGCCTCTGATCTTGAGTTGGTGTCTCTGAAACTAGAGCTGGTACCTCTGTAACTAGAGTTGGTACCTCTGTAACTGGAGATGGTACCTCTGCAATTAGAGTTGATGCCTCTGTAACTAGGGTTGGTATCTCTGTAACTAGAGTTGGTACCTGTGTAACTAGAGCTGGTACCTCTGTAACTAGAGTTAATGCCTCTGCAACTAGAGTTGATGCCTCTGTGACTAGGGCTGGTACCTCTGTAACTAGAGTTGGTACCTCTGTAACTGGAGTTGGTACCTCTGTAACTAGAGTTGATGCCTCTGCAACTAGAGTTGATGCCTCTGTAGCTAGGGTTGGTATCTCTGTAGCTAGAGTTGGTACCTCTGCAACTAGAGTTGGTACCTCTGTAACTAGAGTTGGTACCTCTGTAACTAGAGTTTGTACCTCTGTAACTAGAGTTGATGCCTCTGTAACTAGGGCTGGTATCACTGTAACTGGAGTTGGTACCTCTGCAACTAGAGTTGATGCCTCTGTAACTAGGGCTGGTATCTCTGTAACTAGAGTTGATGCCTCTGTAACTAGAGTAGGTATCTCTGTAACTTGAGCTGGTACAGGTTTCTGGTAGTAGTCAGTGAGGTTGAGTGAGAGGGTTGATGCTAGATTGACTGACTCACTGCTGAACGTGTGGAATGATTACCCATCTAGCCGGCTACGTGGTTTGCCAGTTGGCTGTCGTTCTGTCCGGTTGTCACGCCATCTAGCTGCATGACTGACACACCATACGGCTGCATGACTGACACGCCATGTGGCTGCATGACTGACACGCCATATGGCTGCATGACTGACACGCCATATGGCTGCATGACTGACTGTCCTTGACAACCCAGGGAAAGACAAATGAACGTGTGAGAAACAACAGCATGTGAACGAACAGTCAATTTTCTGGCAACAGACTTCCGTTTTTCGTATCTGCCTTCTGTTATATTCCCGTTATTGATTCCAGGGGTCAGCGGTCCCGGACCAGACTCTCATTAGGTCCAGGGGAAAAAGAAAGAGTTTACCCTCTCAAAAAAATTATTCTTCTGTAGGGGGAAAGCGCTAAACCCGCCGTGAGTCATGCAGCGTTTAGGGAATGGGAAGTAATGAGGGAAAGGTAACTCCACCTGCACGGATCAAGAGCACTTCACCTCCTCTCTCCTCTGAGACGAGAAAAAAATATATAAATATGTTCTGTAGAACTCAAAACACGAGAGCACACTGCTTTAAATAAATATATTCGATATATCACATTTACATCCGAAGGAAATTTAAAGAGATAGATTATACACACTGAGGTATATTTCAAGATATAAACCCGGAGAATTTACTGTAATCACTGTTCTAGGTATTAAAGTATTCTTGACTGGTGGTGAACAGGTGACATGGAGTCTTAATGACCCTCGTGTTGTTCATAGATTCTAATCTCAATTAACCAACTAACCAACTCTGAAGGAACTTTAACGGTAGCAATTAATCACAAATGTGATGCTATGATCAAATTTGAATTTATTTTTTATACACCTTGGGTAGCTTTAAGAACCTTGGGTAGCTTTAAGAAGAGACTGGACAAATATATGAGTGGGAGGGGCTGGGTTTGATTGGTGTCAAGGGGTACGGGAGTTATTTCTTGAGTAGCTTTAGGTAGATGTCGTTTTGATAAGGACCTGCCTCGTATGGGCCATTAGGCCTTCTGCAGTGTTCCTACATTCTTATGTTCTTATGTTCTTAAAACTAAGTACTAAACCCACAAGGGTCATACAGGCAATTAATCACAGATAATCCGAAATCCTGTAAAACAGACAAAACACTAACTGGCAGCTTCTTATAGTGTATATATATCAAACATTGTGTGTTGTTTATATAATTTATATTTATATATACTTATTTATTTATACATACATACATTGAGGGGTTACTTTAATTACTGTTAAAGTAGCCTTGACAGGTGTAGAAGATAGCTTTTAATGGTGATGAGCCAGACACTAGCAAGAAGAGACGAGAATACCGTTGTAAATGGATGAATTTGTTTGACGACTTGTGGATGAAGGTGACGCAGTGTGTCTGGGTCAAGACGCATGTAGTGTGGATGAAGGTGACGCAGTGTGCCTGGGTCAAGACGCATGTAGTGTGGATGAAGGTGACGTAGTGTGTCTGGGTCAAGACGCATGTAGTGTGGATGAAGGTGACGCAGTGTGTCTGGGTCAAGACGCATGTAGTGTGGATGAAGGTGACGTAGTGTGTCTGGGTCAAGACGCATGTAGTGTGGATGAAGGTGACGTAGTGTGTCTGGGTCAAGACGCATGTAGTGTGGATGAAGGTGACGCAGTGTGTCTGGGTCAAGACGCATGTAGTGTGGATGAAGGTGACGCAGTGTGTCTGGGTCAAGACGCATGTAGTGTGGATGAAGGTGACGCAGTGTGTCTGGGTCAAGACGCATGTAGTGTGGATGAAGGTGACGCAGTGTGTCTGGGTCAAGACGCATGCAGTGACTTGACACAAGTCTACCTCGGAGGAGTTACTTTGCTGTCACGTTAAAAGAAAATACTCGCGTTGCAGAACGAACTTATATTTAGGTAACGTTTCGCTCTGCCTAAAACTTATTTTTAGGTCTTTGTAAAGCTCTACACCGAGCGAAACGTTGTCCTGAGAAATCTTGTTCAGCAATATGTGTCTTACTTAGCATATAAGACAACGTGCGCTGTGTAATAAACACGAGTTAAAGAATAACGTAGAAAACCAACTGGAGACACAAATAAAACAAGGCGTACAGAGAACGTTTTATAACTGGATACCAAACTGAGGTCCTCTTCAGCAGATAATAAGGACCCGAAGTCACATGCAATATTCAACCCTTTTTGGGTTCATTAATATGGTTTTAAAGTTTATCTACTACACGAGGGTCATTAAGACTTCGTGTCACCTGTTCACCACCAGTCAAGAATAATTTAATACCTAAAATAGGGATTAAAGTAAACTGTTAGTGTATATACACTGAGAAACGTATACCTCCCAGTGTATATAAATTGGGATGTATACGTATTTTTTATTTGTTTCCAATTTAGCTTCCCCATTTCCAAGTAAGATATAATTTATATAAATTATTTTACAAGTACAAGGTATAAACACTGCAAAGTTTACTTTTATCAATGTATATACACTGTGTGTATACTGAAATCTATATTTCAGGAAATACTACAGATGACTGAAAATGCAGTTTAGTGAGTAAGTTTTAGTGAGTAAGTTTTAGTGAGTAAGTTTTAGTGATAAGTTTTAGTGATAATGAATATGTTTCTATAAATTATATTCTCTTATTTACATATATTATTTTTTATTAACACATCGGCCGTCTCCCACCAAGGTTGGGTGACCCGAAAAAGAAATATTTTCATCATCATTCACTCCATCACTGTCTTGCCAGAGGCGTGCTTACGCTACAGTTATAAAACTGGAACATTAACACCCTTCCTTCAGAGTGTACGTCCCACCTCCAGGACTCGAGTCCGGCCTGTCAGTTTCCATGAATATTTTAGCTACGATAAGTATATCATAGCTAAAATACCAACTACATCAGAAGACGCCTGAAACACCACCGAAACATCGAAATATTTGGGAAAAACAGGAACGGGAACGAGATCTGTTCCTGCAGCTACAAACTGGGCAAAATGTAAATAAGGGAAAACATTGTACACTGGTACTCATGGTACACTTGGTACTCTGATACATGAGTCAAGACAGTCGTACTCACCAGCCCTACACTCAAAGTTGATGAAGAAAATATACACTTGTTCAACAAGCTTTGATACTGATTAGTAAGCTTATTATCAGCTTCTGAGAGAGTGAAACACAGCTGTTTAGTGAAGTGGTAGATAGTTTTGTACAGCTGTGTAATGAAGTATACCTAGAGTATAACTGGAGAGGGTTTCGGGGGTCAACGCCCACTCGGCCCGGTCTGAGACCAGGCCTCGTGGTGGATCAAGGTCTGCTACTGCTGGCCGCACGTAAACTGACGTACGAACCACAGCCCGGCTGGTCAGGTACTGTTCAGCGAATTCTTGAAGACACCCAGGGGTCTATTGGTAATCCCTTTTATGTATGCTGGGAGGCAGTTGAACAGTCTTGGACTCCTGACATTATTATGTTGTCTCTCAGTGTGCTCGTGGCGCCACTGCTTTTCACTGGGGGAATGTTGCATCTCCTGCCGAATCTTTTGCTTTCACAGGGGAGTGATTTTCGTGTGAAAGTCTGGTACTGATCCCTCTAGGATTTTCCAAGTGAATATTATCAAGCAGAAGATGTAGCATATAACTGTGTAGTGAAGAGGTAGTGAGGGTGTAGAACACTGCTCTGTAGTGAGGGTGTAGAACACTGCTCTGTAGTGAGGGTGTAGAACACTGCTCTGTAGTGAGGGTGTAGAACACTGCTCTGTAGTGAGGGTGTAGAACACTGCTCTGTAGTGAGGGTGTAGAACACTGCTCTGTAGTGAGGGTGTAGAACACTGCTCTGTAGTGAGGGTGTAGAACACTGCTCTGTAGTGAGGGTGTAGAACACTGCTCTGTAGTGAGGGTGTAGAACACTGTTCTGTAGTGAGGGTGTAGAACACAGCTCTGTAGTGAGGGTGTAGAACACAGCTCTGTAGTGAGGGTGAAGAACACTGCTCTGTAGTGAGGGTGTAGAACACAGCTCTGTAGTGAGGGTGTAGAACACTGCTCTGTAGTGAGGGTGTAGAACACTGCTCTGTAGTGAGGGTGAATAACACAGCTCTGTAGTGAGGGTGTAGAACACTGCTGTGTAGTGAGGGTGTAGAACACAGCTCTGTAGTGAGGGTGTAGAACACAGCTCTGTAGTGAGGGTGTAGAACACAGCTCTGTAGTGAGGGTGTAGAACACTGCTCTGTAGTGAGGGTGTAGAACACAGCTCTGTAGTGAGGGTGTAGAACACTGCTCTGTAGTGAGGGTGTAGAACACAGCTCTGTAGTGAGGGTGCAGAACACAGCTCTGTAGTGAGGGTGTAGAACACAGCTCTGTAGTGAGGGTGTAGAACACAGCTCTGTAGTGAGGGTGTAGAACACAGCTCTGTAGTGAGGGTGTAGAACACAGCTCTGTAGTGAGGGTGTAGAACACTGCTCTGTAGTGAGGGTGTAGAACAATGCTCTGTAGTGAGGGTGTAGAACACAGCTCTTTAGTGAGGGTGTAGAACGTAGCTCTGTAGTGAGCGTGTAGAGCACAGTTGTATAGTGAGGGAGATAGTGAGGGGTGTAGCCTGGGGGGGGGTAGCGAGGGGTACATGCAGAGTCAGTCATGAAAGGGTCATGACGCTGTTTTGCATACATGACCTGACTGGCTCATTCTTACATGATTAACAATTAAGAGGGTGTGAGTGGTGCCGCTCTCTGTTATACCAGAGATACAGTGTGGGAAGTATGTTTTCCTGTTATACACCGTCACACAGAGTGTGGTGTCTTTACTATTGTGATGAAATGTGTGTGAAAGTGTGTACTCACCAATATATGTTTGCAGGAGTCGAGTCGCAGCTCCTAGTCCAGTCTCTTCGCTGGTCAATACATTGTGTGTGTACTCACCTATTTGTGGTTGTAGGGGTCAGGTTAGCTCATTGTGTATGTGTGTGTGTGTGTGTGTGTGTGTGTGTGTGTGTGTGTGTGTGTGTGTGTGTGTGTATGTGTGTGTGTCTGTCTGTGTACGTGTGTGCGTACGCGTGCACACGCTGCAGGGTTTCCGTCTGCGACTTCCGCTTCCGGCGGTGACTGTCAGTCCTTCAGGTTGGGTTTTTCCGGCAAGTAATAATTACGAAAAATTAATCACTGAGTCAACAATTTTTTTCCAGCGATAATCGCACCTAATTACTCATTTTTTTTCCTAGTCCCAGAAGACTGTAATTAGGAATCAATTAATTATGTAAATAAATTTGTCTCTTATTTCTAATTATTTATCATTGAAAATTAAATACAGACAGTTCGCTATTAAAGTTCTTTTGTATGTAATTTTTTTGTAAACAAGACAGAAAGGATAATTTATAGTTAATAATAATAATGGCAGAAGTATCTACAAAAACGTTAGGTTAATGGACCCAGATGAAACTGATGTGACATTTTATTGTGGCAACGTTTCGCTCTGCAGGAGCTTTGTCAAGCTGTTGCACTTGACAAAGCTCTTGGAGACCGAAACTTGCCACGAAAAAATGTCACATCAGTAGCATCTGTGTCCAGTTGCTTCCAATATTGACTAGAGTGGAAGGGCTCCTTTTTAGTCTATGTTACTAATTTTGCAAACACTTTCTCAAGTGTATTTGCAAGGAAAATTGTACTCTTAAGTGTCTCAATCTTCACACATTAAGAATACTTTCGCCACACTTAATATTAAGAAAATTTTCGCCCTACATTGAGATTACTTTGGTCACCTTTATATTCCCACTTTATATCCCCTCTTTCAGATACATTATTTTAGTCAGGGTGGGAAGCGCTAAACTCGCAAGGAGTCACATAGTACCTAGGGAAAAGGAGACATTTAGGTCCCATCCACAGAAAGGGCAATAAGGTTCAACGCCCTAAAATCAGGTCTCTCTCAGAGACAAGTTTCCCATCTCATTCAGTCCTTACCTAAGCTCAGTCTCCTGTCCGCTTGAGCTCAGTGTAAGCTCACCCTCAGCTCTAAACTAATTAAAATTAGTTATAAATTAATCTCCCTCTAATATCTGATAATAAATCTCCACTTTTAAACCTCGTAATAAATCCCCACCTTAATACCTCATAATAAATCCCCACCTTAATACATCATAATAAATCCCCACTTTAATACATCATAATAAATCCCCACTTTAATACATCATAATAAATCCCCACTTTAATACCTCATAATAAATCCCCACCTTAATACCTCATAATAACTCCCCACTTTAATACATCATAATAAATCCCCACTTTAATGCCTCATAATAAATCCCCACTTTAATACATCATAATAAATCTCCACTTTAATACATCATAATAAATCCCCACTTTAATGCCTCATAATAAATCCCCACTTTAATACATCATAATAAATCCCCACTTTAATACATCATAATAAATCCCCACTTTAATGCCTCATAATAAATCCCCACTTTAATACATCATAATAAATCTCCACTTTAAAACATAATAAATCTCCACTTTGATACCTCATAACAAATCTCCAGTTTTAAACCTCATAATAAACCATACTTTAAAATGTCATAAATCTCCACTTGGATTTAAAAGAATATAATTAAACGAGAGGCAAAAATCCACTCGCCGGAGGTGGATTAATTTCATTGTAAGTATGTAGCGATTATCAGTTAATCTCCTCGTCAATTTCAACAGTGTGTGCTACAACTCCTGGTGCTGGTTAATTAAAGTTCTTAATCCCAGGAACTGGAGCTACATTTTGCCTTCCTATGGATCGAACCAGATAATTTTCATTTTGTTCAGGTGCTCTGTTCCCCCATACAGGTTTAGCATTTTCTCATTAATGTAATAATAATAATAATAATAATAATAATAATAATAATAATAATAATAATAATAATAATAATAATAATAATAAGAAAAAGAAGAAGAGAAGAAGACGAAGAGGAACAATAATGACAATGATAATAAACAACAACAACAACAACAACAACAACAATAACAATAATAATAATAATAATAATAATAATAATAATAATAATAATAATAATAATAACAATAATAACAATAACAATAATACACTTTCCTAATATGATCTACTCTTCCAACTTACATCTTAAGATTACTTACACCTTCTTGAGATCATTTACACCTTTTTGGCATCACTTACATCTGAAGATCACTTACGAAGATCACTTAGGTGGCTCTGGTGGCCTGGTGGTTAACGCTCTCGCTTCACACGGTGAGGGCCTGGGTTCGATTCCCAGCCAGAGTAGAAACATTGGACGTGTTTCGTTCCACCTGTTGTCTATGTTCCCCATCAGTAAAATGGGTACCTGGGTGTTAGTCGACTGGTGTGGGTCGCATCCTGGGACACTGACCTAAGGAGGCCTGGTCACAGACCGGGCCGCGGGGGCGTTGACCCCCGGAACTCTCTCCAGATAAACTCCAGATAAACGAGCCTCTTTAAGCTCGCTCACACCTTCGTAAGGTCACTTCCATATTCCTTCAAGCTCTTGAAGCTCCCGGTAAAGACAAATATTGTAAACATAACACTTCCACACGATTCTTATGAGAGTTCCACAGTCATGGCTGAGATGTCATACACACAGACAGCTTCGTTAATGCCTGTCAAGAAGACAGTTATAAACAGAATTGCAAATGAAAGTGAAAGTTCGTGTGAGTGCAAGTGTGTACTCACCTATTTGTGGTTGCAGGGATCGAGTCACAGCTCCTGGCGTGTGTGTGTGTGTGTGTGTGTGTGTGTGTGTGTGTGTGTGTGTGTGTGTGTGTGTGTGTGTGTGTGTGTGCGTGCGTGGGAGAGTTTGCATAGTGTGAGTGTCCAACTGTTTAATTAATAGATGAATGTATATACGCGTACCTACACGTATAACAACGGCATATATAGCATGAACTTGGTATATACAGTAGTAGGAAGGTGTGCCTGTCATCTTACGTCTTTATGAGACTGAAATAAAACACACCGGCAGTTAATAACGCGCGTGAGTGAGGGAAGGGGTGTTATCACACCGTAGTTGTGACAGGAGCAAGCACCGTAGTGCTCCTATTAGGGATCTAATTACGTCGTAAACAAAGCTCCTGTAAGTGCTTTATTATTATTTGAGCTCCAACAACATGGTGTCACCATTAACACGGAGGGGGGGGGGAGGGGAATAATTCAGCTATTTTTTTTTTTTGCAGACACCGTTAGAAGTTTGCCATATCCAGTGGAGATACTGAAGGAAGCACTGGTACACGCTCGTTTCCAGTGGAAGGGTTCTAGCAGGTGCTGTTATACACACATTTCTCCAGTGGAGTGTCTCTAGTAGGCACTAATACACACACTTCTGCAGTGGAAGTAAACAGAGAAACACTGGCACACACTTGTGTGTGTCAATGGAGGGGCTATGACAGGCGCTGACACTTACACTTCTCCAGTAGAGTTACTCACACACGCACTAATACACACACACACACACACACATTTCTGCACTGGAGGTACACAGAAGCATTGTCACTCGCCTTCAGTAAAGAGGGCCTTCAAGACACAAATATTCCTTTCCAGTAGATCTCTAAAAGAAAAAAAAAAAGCTGGAAACGTTTGTTAGTGGCTAGTCTCCGGTACACACACTCGTCTCTAGCAGAGGGTCTCTGGAAGGCCCTCTGCTAGAGGGTCTTCCAGAAACCCAAAGACCCAGAAAGGTTCCAGGCATAGATAATCAGCGTAGAGCCTTGCTGGTAGAGAGACACATACAGCAAAGGCTGACTTATGCCAATACGATTTTTCGCCTACAAGAGGATTCATTAAGTACCTTTTAATTCCAAGTGTCTTTAAATAAGCCAATGTTACACACCATCAAATGGAACAAACACGGAACATGTGATGCTGAAGACTTAGTGAGTTTGAGCGAAGATCTGTACTTCCAAGTCTTCCCCAGCCAGAGTGAGTACCTGTACTTCCAGGTCTAACACAATTATCTAGAAAATTCATACCTCCAGATCTAACAGTCATCACGACGACCTGTACTTCCAGGTTAGACACACAGTCTTCCTGACGACCTGGACTTCCAGTTCAGACACACACAGTCGTTCTGACGACCTGTGCTTTCAGGTCAGACACAGCAACAGCCTTTCCCATCTCAACCGACAAGAATGTTGAGCAGGAAAAAGTCTAAATACTTGTTCTTAAAGAAGTGTAATTTGAGTGCTTGCTTGAGGAGACGTTTCTTATAAGATGGTCGCCTTGAGGGAAAACTGCAACATAGAGATAAATGCTCTTGCGTCACCTGGCAAGACTTACCTACTCGGAACTTTTCTTTTTGACGATGATAAGGAATCGCAACTCCGTAACTATGCGTGCGCGGAGAGTTACCAGACTAATTTCTCAAAGTTTGGGCAGCGATTAGTTGTTTGTCCAGAAATGAGCTTATTCTGCTTTCCCAATGAAGGCCTCAGGACTCGGAAGTATCACATGGTATCACTTCTATCATGAATAGTCACAATATCTTAACTAGAAGAATTCACAAATAACCCAAGCACATACGTACTAGAAAAATGGACAGTTAGTAGTCCTAGCAGAGCCGAAACGTCGTCATAAGTTTTATTCTTATATGTGCAGGTTATGTGCGAATCATTCTTCCAGCCAAGAATCTTTTCCCAGCCAGAGTCGTGGTAACGGGGCACCAGCTGCACACTAGTCACTAACAGCACCTCGTAGTCTTATCTCATCCTGGTTTACCCACTTGCAGTTTCGCCTGCTAGAAATCACGGAACGGGAGGGGGTTGAACCCATGCCAAGTGAGTCCAGACCATGGAGCTGAACCCTTCTCCAGGCTGAGGGACTGACCACCTCAAATACTATTTCTTCCAAGATTGATGGAAAGATTACATCATTTTTACTTCGCTCCTCCTCCTGTTGCCTGTATTTGACTGAAGAATGCTACTGTGTAGGCTAAAAGTCTCAACAACATACCCAACTGTTGCACAAGTGTCTTACCATATTCAACAAACATAAAAACTGACAACTTTGGTCTAAAAAATAACATATACAACTTTTCAATTATAATCCAAAACATTCATGCTGGCATATATGTCCTTATGAATTAACCCGAAATCACCCCGAAATGCTCTGCATACATAGGGGCTTTTGGCACGTACACCCAACTATTATATTCCTCTGTACAACCATGTAATTTGTCAAAATAAAAATCTTAATCTTAATCTTAACTAGTGATCGGTGGTAGCTGCTTAAGATTTTCCAAATTCCTTGCATTTGAGAGACTGGTACTCACTCGAGTATCCATCTACTGACACCTAGAACGCTAAAGTTGTGCTGAAGACAAATTACGAACCACAATATTCCAGGTAAAGCAGGCAGTCTGGGTTGAGAAGATTATTATTTGGACACCAGCAGCTCCACCTGATGTCCTTTAAGGGAACCTCTAAATAACAGACTTGAATAGGTTAAAGGATTCACCTTATGAAGCCAGAATGCATTTGCTAAACCAATATTTTAGCATTATCATTCTTTATTGCAAATCTTAGCTGCTGGCTGTGTGCAAGAAGCTTATGCAATAAATCTTGCGAGACGTTATCCCTTAGCTTATTAAGATGTTGCGTTTTAATATGTCAGAAGGAACGCCCTTCCCCCGGGGGGGGGGGGAGAGAGTGATCTTCACGATACCTCCACCTCCAAGACCAAGGAGGAGTGATCATCACGATACCTACACCTCCAAGACCAAGGAGTGATCATCACGGTACCTACACCTCCAAGACCAAGGAGTGATCATCACGGTACCTACACCTCCAAGACCAAGGAGTGATCATCACGGTACCTACACCTCCAAGACCAAGGAGTGATCATCACGATACCTACACCTCCAAGACCAAGGAGTGATCATCACGGTACCTACACCTCCAAGACCAAGGAGTGATCATCACGGTACCTACACCTCCAAGACCAAGGAGTGATCATCACGGTACCTACACCTCCAAGACCAAGGAGGAGTGATCATCACGGTACCTACACCTCCAAGACCAAGGAGGAGTGATCATCACGATAGCTACACCTCCAAGACCAAGGGAAAGTGAGCTTCACGATATATATATGTCGTGCCGAATAAGTAAAACTGGACGATTAACAAGAACTCATTTAAAATTAAATCCTTTCTAAAATTTTCTCTTAAACATTTAAAAATATATTTTCTCATTTATGTTAATAGAAAAATTAATGATTTTGTACCAAAAGTACCTTAGGAAACTTACCTAACCTTATTATAACAAGCCCAATTTAATTTCACCTAATCCAACTAAATACATTTTTTCCGTTAGGTTCACAATCTTTGCGAAATTATTGCATACACAAATTTTTGCTTGCCCTATTTGGCAAGAAGTGCGTTGATATTTAAGCCAAAATCGAAAGTTTCACTTATTTGGCACGACATATATATATCGCGAAGCTCACTCCCCCTTGGGCTTGGACGTGGAGGTATCGTGAAGATCACTCCCCCTTGGGCTTGGACGTGGAGGTATCGTGAAGATCACTCCCCCTTGGGCTTGGACGTGGAGGTATCGTGAAGATCACTCTCCCTTGGGCTTGGAGGTGCAGGTATCGTGAAGATCACTCTTCCTTGGCCTTGGAGGTGGAGGTATCGTGAAGATCACTCTCCCTTGGGCTTGGAGGTGGAGGTATCGTGAAGATCACTCTTCCTCTGGGAAGGGCGTTCCTTCTGACATATTAAAAAGCAACTCTTAATAAGTTAAGGGATAACGTCTCGCAAGATTTATTGCATAAGCTTCTTGCACACAGCCAGCAGCTAAGATTTGCAATAATGATTATATATATATATATATATATATATTATATATAAATATATTAATATATATATATATATATATATATATATATATATATATATATATATATATATTATCAACCGTTTCCCACCGAGGCAGGGTGACCCAAAGAAAAACTTTTATTATTATTTAACACTTCACCAACACTCATACACAATCACTGTCTTTGCAGAGGCGCTCAGATACGACATCTTAGACGTCCGTCCAAACTGCCAATATCCCAAACCCCTCCTTTATAGTGCAGGCATTGTACTTACGATTTCCAGGACTCAAGTCCTGTTAACGGGTTTCCCTGAATCCCTTCACAAAATATTACCCTGCTCTCACTCCAACAGCTCGTCAGGTCCAAAAAGAGATTCGTCTCCATTTACTCCTAACACGCTCACACACGCTTGCCGGAAGTCCAAGCCCCTCTCCCACAAAACCTCCTTTACCCCCTCCCTCCAACCTTTTAGAGGACGATCCCTACCCCGCCTTCCTTCCCCTACAGAGTTATACGCTCTCCAAGTCATTCTACTTTGTTCCAATCACTCTAAATGACCAGACTACCTCAACAACACCTCTTCAGCCCTCTGACTAATAATTTTAATAACTTCACACCTCCTCCTCATTTTTACACCACACATTGCTCTTAGACACGACATCCCCACCGCCTCCAGCCACCTCCTCTCTGCAGCATTTACAACCCAAGCTTCACACCCATATAAGAGTTATGGTACCACTATACTCTTGTACATTCCCTTCTTTGCCTCCATGGATAACAGATACCTCAATGCACCACTCATATTTTTTCCTTCATCAATTCTATGGTTAATCTCATCCTTCATAACCCCATCCGCTGACAAGTGAACTCCCAAATATCTGAAAACATTCACTTCCTCCATACTCCCTCCCTCCAATGTGATATCCAATTTTTCTTTATCTAAATTATTTAATACCCTCATCACCTTACTCTTATCTCTGCTCACTTTCAACTTTCTACCTTTACACATTCTCCCAAATTTGTCCACTAACCTTTACAACTTTTCTTTAGAATCTCCCAAAAGCACAGCATCATCAGCAAAAAGTAACTGTGTCAACTGCCATTTTGTATTTGATTCCCCATAATTTAATCTCACCCCTCTGCCCAACACCCTAGCATTTACTTCTTTAACAACCCCATATGTAAATATGTTAAACAACCATGGTGACATTACACATTCCTGTCTAAGACCTACTTTTACTGGGAAGTAATCTCTCTCCTACACACCCTAACCTGAGCCTCACTATACTCATTAAAACTCTTTAAGCATTTAGTAACTTACCACCTATTCCATATACTTGCAACATCTGCCACATTGCTCCCCTATCCACTCTATCATATGCCTTTACTAAATCCATAAATGCAATGAACACTTCCCTGCCTTTATCTAAATACTGTTCACATATATACTTCAGTGTAAACACATAATCTACAAATCCCCTACCCATTTTAATGCCTCCTTGCTCATCTGCAGTCCTGCTCTCTATCTTACCTCTAATTCTTTCAATAATAACCCTACCATACACTTTACCTGATATACTCAGTAAACTTATTCCTTTATAATTTTTACAATCTCTTTTGTCCCCCTTCCCTTTATATAAAGGAATTATACATGCTCTCTGCCAATCCCTAGGTACCTTCCCTTCTTTCATACATTACAAAAATACCAATCACTACAACATTATACTCCCCCTGCTTTTAACATTTCTGTCATGATCCCGTCAGTACCAGCTGCTTTACCCCCTTTCATTCTACGTAATGCCTCACGCACCTCCCCCACACTCACATCCTGCTCTTCTTCACTCCTAAAAGATGTTATACCTCCCTGGCCAGTGCATGAAATTACCGCCTCCATTTCTTGATCGATATTTAAAAGTTCCTCCAAACATTCCCGCCATCTATTCAATACCTCCAGCTCCCCATCTACTAACTCCCCTACTCTGTTTTAGCTGACAAATCTATTCGTTCCCTAGGCTTTCTTAACTTGTTTATCTCCAATTTTTTTCTTAATCTCAGCAAAATTTCTTGACAGTGCCTCTTTTATTCTTTCGTTTTCTTTCCTTTTGCACTCTCTCACCACTCTCTTCATCTTTCTTTTACTCTCCATATACTCTGTCCTTCTTATATCACTTCTGCTTTGTAAAAACCTCTCATAAGTTACATTTTTCTCCTGTATCGCATCCTTTACTTCATCATTCCACCAATCACTCCTCTTGTGTGTGTGTGTGTGTGTGTATGTTAGTTAGTTAGTTACCATTTTGTCCTAGGCACATGTCGATTAGACACTAGGCCTGTTGTATATGCGTGCTTGTACTCACCTATTTGTGGTTGCAGGGGTCGATTCATATCTCCTGACCCCGCCTCTTCACTGATTGCTACTAGGTCCTCTCTGTCACTGCTCCATGAGCTTTATCATACCTCGCCTTAAAACTATGTATGGTTCCCGCCTCCACTACTTCACTTTCTAGGCTATTCCACGGCTTGACTACTGTGTGTGTGTGTGTGTGTGTGTGTGTGTGTGTGTGTGTGTGTGTGTGTGTGTGTGTGTGTGTGTGTGTGCGCGCGCGCATGAGTGTGTTCTGAATAGGTAAAACTTGCTATTTTGGCTTAAATAACAATACTCTTCTAGCCGAATAAGGCAAGCGAAAATTTGTATATACAATAATTTCGCAAAAATCATTCTGAACCTAACGATAAAAATATATTTCATTGTGTTTATTTATTATTAAATTATTGCAAACTTATCTAAAATATATTTAGTTGGATTAGACTAAATGAAATTGTGCTTATTATAATAACGTTAGGTAAGTTTTCTAAGGTTCTTTTGTACAAAATTATTAATTTTTACATTATCATAAATGAAAAATATATATCTTTAAATGCATAAGAGAAATTTGAGAAAGGACTTAATTTTAAATGAGTTCTTACTCAAGGTTCTCCCTGAAGCTGTTTGAGAATTTTCTCCTACCACCCCCTATATTAATATATACTTTATTTAAAGACAAAATACATTGACAAAACATTCACAAAGATACAATAGAAAGTAAAACAACATAGGTAACTCAGAGCTACATCTCGAATACTTCGTCCAGCTCCCCGGCGGTGGGCCGCGTGCCCAGAATGCTGCAGGCATTTCCTCTCTTTATCGCAACACTGAGTCTCTGAAAGAGGAAGCTAGTCGCCCTGGGGTACTTGGTTTCTATGATGAGCTTTTCACCCAGCTCTTTGAGGAACTTCAGAGCACACTTATATATACACACACTCATAATACTGCGAGCAAATCAAGTTTTTTATATAATTGAAGCCAGTTGTTTGCGTGTGGTCATGGGGACTGGCTACCTGCCTCTGATCTCCCGACTTTCTGAGTGGCACAGAATGGGTGGTAGTCATGGGAGGTAGGTCGGGGCGGCCTTGCATCAGTAGGCCAGTAGGCCTACTATATTATTCTTCTACTTTTATGTTCTTTCAGCCTATTCGCAAACTGTAATGTACATTCTCCGAATGTCTTGATGCTGGCAAAGGGCTTTTGATTCTAGGACTCGGAACTACCCTCCCCTCCTCGGGTCAAACCTGTTTACTTCCCTTTATTGGCTAAACACTCTCATATGTGATTAATAATATTTTAATGGAAATTGAAGAAGAGGGGCAACGTTTCGCTCTGGATAGAGCTTTTACATGATTTTAAAAGGCTCTACGCAGAGCGAAATTATCCCATTATGGGAACAATAAAACAATAACAGGAAGGTCAAGTTCAGACGTTTCGCCCTTCACAACAGACTTTCGACTTGAAGAGGCGAAATGTTGACTGGATACAATGTCAGTTTTCTGCTTTTAGTGTTTGTATCATCTACCACGCAGACAGGTAGACACAGAGACAGGTAGACACGCAGACAGACAGACAGGCAGACACACAGACAGGTAGACACAGAGACAGGTAGACACGCAAACAGCCAGACAGGCAGACACAGACAGGCAGACACACAGACAGGCAGACACACAGATAGGTAGACACACAGACACGCAGACAGAGGCAGACACGCAGACAAAGGAACATAAAAAGGATTACTGCACTAACGGCCCATGCTAGGCAGGTCTTAATCACCTACCAGCCCAAGTCTGCGTGTCTGCCAGACAGAGGCAGGCCCGCAGACAGAGGCAGACAAATACACACAAGCAGAAAAAGCTTTCTGCTTTTCCATTCTTGCCTCAGACACCTAGATAACAAACGATAGTTCTAATCTAGGTAGCAGAAGATAGTTCTCAGTAGACAGCATCAAATGAGACTCTTAAAGTCTTCCGCTGTCTCTTCCCCATGTATGTAAACAAGACAAGAAACGTAAACAGAAGCTGATGTTTCGCCCAGCAATGTTATATACAGCACTCGCGTACATAACATTGCTGGGCGCAGCACTAGTCTGACGTTGTTTACGGTGCTTCAACTAGGTCACTTCCTTGGTGTGGCTGACCTGACCTCACTTGACCAGGATCTCCAACCAGCGGAGTGTGACCCCACAGAGCCGCCTCCGTGCTCATGTGGGTTTACCGGGTGAAATCTGACCTCGACCCAACGATAAAGCTGTACGCTCCTCTGTTGTACGCTGGGAGGCAGAGCGGACTAGGGTGACCTGGGTGAGAGATTTTAGGGGGTGGGTAAAAAGTGACCCTGGGGGAGAGGAGAGGAGAGGGAAGGGGATCAACAGTGTCCCCTTAGAAGGTAGGAGGAGAGATGATGAATTAGTCTCTCACTGATTTGTGTCTGAGTGATTTCTGGAATTTATGTGATTTGAGTACACTGTGTGATTTGTGTATGCTTTGTGATTTTTGTGATCCGTGTGATTTGTGCTATCTGTATAATTTTTGTGACTTGTGTATACTGTGTAATTTGTGTTATTTGTTTGATTTGTGTTATCTGTGTGATTTGTGTTTTCTATAATTAGTGTGAGTTGTGTGATTTGTGGGTATCTTGAATCTGGCAGAATAAAAGGCTCTTGATCCAAGCAATTACTAGCTTATCTTCTGATTCACTGGATCAAAAGTGACTACCTCCCATTCCAAATAAGCTGCGTGTCTTCCACACAAGTGGCTGCTGGAGTACAATCCACAAGTGCAACGTAATGCACACCACAAGGAGAGAATACCGGAAATGGAGTACAGCGATATTTTATCCACGATGTTTTGTCCGCTGCGATGTTTTGTCCACGTAATCAATGTAATCATATTATGATTACATTGATTACGTGGGATTAAAGACCTACTGACTACACAAGGGTCAATAAGGCTGCATGTCACCTGATCACCACCAGTCAAGAATACTCTAATACCTAAAATAGCGATTAAATTAAACCCTTAGTGTATAAACACAGGCATATACTTCTCAGAGTATATATACGGCGAGGTATATATCTTATTGTGCATATATAGAGCTGCTTTTCTCTGTGTATATATACTGAAAGACATACGCCTCTCATTGTATATACACTATAGAGGTGGCACTTCCCTATATTTTTTTAATATATATATATATATATATATATATATATATATATATATATATATATATATATATATATATATATATATATATATATATTGATACATACCTCTGTGCATATATGTTAAGAGATATACACATTTGAGTATATATGCTTGACTTTATAATGACAATGTAAGAATTCAAAATGATATTATTATGAATATATAATGATTTTCATTGATTACATAGTGATTTTAAGGATTACGAAGCCTACGCCACTAACATCACCACTAACACCACCACTAACACCGCCACTAACACCACCGCTAACATCACCACTAACACCATCGCTAACATCACCACTAACATCACAACACCATCACTAACAACACCACTAACATCACCACTAACACCACCACTAACACCACCACTAACATCACAACACCATCACTAACAACACCACTAACATCATCACTAAGACCATCACTAACACCACCACTAACACCACCACTAACATCACAACACCATCACTAACACTACCACTCACACCATCACTAACACCATCACTATCACTAACACCACTAACACCATCACTAACTCCACCACTAACATTATCACTAACACCATCAATAACACCACAACTAGCACCATCACTAACACCATCACTGACACCCACCGTTAACATCATCACTAACACCTTCACTAACACCATCACTAACACCACCACTAACATCATCACTAACACCATCACTAACACCACCCCTAACACCGCCACTAACACCACCCCTAACACCACCACTAACATTATCACTAACACCATCACTAACACCACCACTCACACCATCACTAACACTATCGCTAACACTACCACTAACACCACTAACACCATCACTAACACCATCATTAACACCACCGCTATCACCACAACTAACACCATCACTAACACCATCACTAACACCACCATACACACACCATCACTAACACCATCACTAACACTATCACTAACACCATCACTAACACCATCATTAACATCACCACTGACACGATCACTAACTCCAACACAAACACCACGACTAACACCATCACTAAAACCATCACTAACACCACCACTCGCACCATCACTAACGCCATCACTAACACTATCACTAACACCACTAACAGCATCACTAACACCATCATTAACACACCACTAACACCATCACTAACTCCACCACTAACACCAACACTAAAACCATCACTAACACCACCACTAACACCATCACTAGCATCATCACTAACACCATCACTAACACCACCACTAACATCATCACTAACATCATCATTAACACCAGCACTAACACCACCACTCACACCATCGCTAACACCATCACTAACACTATCACTAACACCACTAACACCATCACTAACACCACCACTAACACGACCACTAACACCACCACTAACACCACCACTCACACCATCGCTAACACCATCACTAACACTATCACTAACACCACTAACACCATCACTAACACCACCACTAACACGACCACTAACACCACCACTAACACCATCACTTACTCCACCTCTAGCACCATCACTAACACCATCACTTACACCACCACTAACAACATTAGCACCATCACTAACACCATCACTAACACCACCACTAGCACCATCACTAACACCACCACTAACACGACCACTAACACCACCACTAACACCATCACTTACTCCACCTCTAGCACCATCACTAACACCATCACTTACACCACCACTAACAACATTAGCACCATCACTAACACCATCACTAACACCACCACTAGCACCATCACTAACACCATCACTAACACCACCACTAACACCACCACTAACACCATCACTTACACCACCACTAACAACATTAGCACCATCACTAACACCATCACTAACACCACCACTAGCACCATCACTAACACCATCATTAACACCACCGCTATCACCACAACTAACACCATCACTAACACCATCACTAACACCACCATACACACACCATCACTAACACCATCACTAACACTATCACTAACACCATCACTAACACCATCATTAACATCACCACTGACACGATCACTAACTCCAACACAAACACCACGACTAACACCATCACTAAAACCATCACTAACACCACCACTCGCACCATCACTAACGCCATCACTAACACTATCACTAACACCACTAACAGCATCACTAACACCATCATTAACACCACCACTAACACCATCACTAACTCCACCACTAACACTAACACTAACACCATCACTAACACCACCACTAACACCATCACTAGCATCATCACTAACACCATCACTAACACCACCACTAACATCATCACTAACATCATCATTAACACCAGCACTAACACCACCACTCACACCATCGCTAACACCATCACTAACACTATCACTAACACCACTAACACCATCACTAACACCACCACTAACACGACCACTAACACCACCACTAACACCATCACTTACTCCACCTCTAGCACCATCACTAACACCATCACTTACACCACCACTAACAACATTAGCACCATCACTAACACCATCACTAACACCACCACTAGCACCATCACTAACACCATCACTAACACCACCACTAACACCACCACTCACACCACCATTAACACCACTACTAAACACCACCATTAACACCATCGGTCAAGTTCGGAAGTTCGAAAAAAGTTCCGAAGGTTAACAACAAGACTAGTCCCGAAGAAAAAGAATTTGAACCAGGAAGATCCACCTCAGAAAATTAGTCAGACGATTTTAAACGTGGCTTGTATTAAAGTGTTTTAAGCATTACGCCCTCAGGACGAGCCCCTCTTCAGAAGATCATCGAATGATTTCTTAAATCGAGATTTTCAATGCATAACGTTTCGTTCACCTCGGCATGAGGAAAAAAATCACCCGTGAGCGAGACGTTGTGTAATTAATCTCGGCATTTTGAAGATCCTTGGTGCCCCCGTAGGGAGAGAGGGGCTCTTGATCCAAGGAATTGGCACTGCTCTTCTCTTCCTTGGATCGAATCTCGTTGCCTCCCATTTCCCAGACATTGTATGACCCATATGGGTTTAGCGCTTAGAAATTTCATATTGGTAATGATAATAACAATAATAATAATAATAATAATAATAATAATAATAATAATAGTAATACGATAATAATAACGGTAATAATAATAATGGTAATAATAATATTAATAATAGTAATAATAACAATAATAATAATAATAATAATTGTAATAATAATAATAATAATAATAATAATAATAATAATAAATAATAATAATAAGTTAGGTGAAGAGAGTAGAGTGAAGTCTTAGCATTATAAGAACGTTAAAAATACAGGTTGACTGTACCTACAGGTCAAAGGTCAAAGAGACTCGTGCTACATGTCACTGATAACTGTGACAGGTGTTACAGAACCTGACAGCTGCGACAGGTTACAGCTTCATTAGGGTTCAGATAGGTAACAAGAGTGGTAGGGACTGACCCACCTCCTACCATACACTCAGCCTCAGGCCCAGACTCGTGGAACTCCGCAGTCATCAAGAACTGCAAGAAACATTTTTCAAGAACTGGAGAGGGAGTATAGACACGGTGAAATCCCAATCACTAATAACAACGGATATAGCCCCACTCCACAAAGGTGGCAGCAAAGCAATAGCTATGAACTATAGACCAATAGCTCTAACGTCCCACATCGTAATCTTTGACAGAGTTCTACGAAGCATTGCGACCTCAGAGAAAGGACGCAGTAACTGTAATGTCTATTCATATAATTTTATATTGCTGAAATTTTTATTTTAGCTGTTAATGAAAACATCAGCAATATAAAATTACATGAAGAGACAATATAGTTACTGCGGATTTTCTCTGCGGTTGCAATGGGAGCATGATCATAAACCACTTGGATTCCCAACAATTACACAATCCAGAACAGCATGGGTTTAGAGCAGGTCGCTCTTGCCTCTCACAGCTACTGGACCACTGTGATATGGTCTTGGATGAACTGGAAGACAAACAGAACGCAGATTTTGCAAAATCCTGTGACATATGCGATCATGGGATAATAGCTCACTGAGTGCCCTCTACACTGATAACTGGCAAAGTGAGCAGATGGATCTTCAACTTTCTAACCAATCGAACACAAACAGTGATAAACAGAGTTAAGTTGGAGGCTGTCACAGTGAAAAAGCTCCATTCCACAAGGCACAATAATTGCCCCCATCCTGTTCCTTATCTTCATATCAGACATAGAGATATAAACCATAGATCCATGTAATCCTTTGCAGACGATACTAGAATCTAGACTGTCATCCACTGAGGACACGGTAAATCTCCAAGCAGACATACACCAAGTTTTCCAATGGGCAACGAAAACAATATAATGTTCAACGAGGACAAATTTCAATTACTCCGTTATGGGAAACTAGAGGAAATAATAGCTAGAAATGAGTATACTACAAACTCTAATCACACAATAGAGCGGAAAAGCAGTGTGAAGGACCTGGGTGTGGTAATGTCAGAGGATCTCACCTTCAAGGATCACAACAATGCCACAATTACAGCTGCGAGGAAAATGATAGGATGGATAATGAGAACCTTCAAAACTAGGGATGCCAAGCAAATGATAATCCTTTTAAAATCACTTGTTCTCTCTAGGCTGGAATACTGCTGTACACTAATAGCTCCATTCAAGGCAGGCAGGTGAAACTGCAGATCTAGAGAATATATAGAGAACCTTTACTACACACATGAGTTCTGTCAAACATCTTAATTACTGGGAACGCTTGGAATCACTTGATCTGTACTTACTGGAGTGCAGGCGAGAGATATACATATCATAATCTATACCTGGAAATTTCTAGAGGGCCGTGTTCCAAATCTGTACACAGAAATCACTTCCTACGAAATCATAAGACTGGGCAGACGATGCAACATACACCCAATGAAAAGTAAGGCCGCCATTGGTACGCTAAGAGAAAACACAGTAAGTGTCTAGGGCCCAAGACTATTCAACAGCCTCCCACCAACCATAAGGGGAATTACCAATAGACCCCTGGCTACCCTCAAGAGGGAGCTGTACAGATACTTAAAGTCAGTACCCGATTAGCAGGGCTATGGTTCGTACTTTGGACTACGTGTGGCCAATTGAGACCTGGTCAAGGACTGGGCCGCGGGGTCATTGACCCCCCGGAACACCCTCCAGGTAGACTTCAGGTAGGTACCAAGGCTAAAAGACTATCTCCTACCAAGACTGAGGGACTGACCAGCTACCAAGACTGAGGGACTGACCAGCTACCAAGACTGAGGGACTGACCAGCTACCAAGACTGAGGGACTGACCAGCTACCAAGACTGAGGGACTGACCACCTCCTACCACACCTGCCAGATCATAATAATGTTGTTAGAATTACAGCTCCTGGAGAGCTAAACGTTGCCACAATAAAATGCCGCATTAGTTACACATGTGTCTGTCCTTTTACCTAGCGTAACCTACCAGATCACCCAGTACTTCCCCCACCTGCTATGAGATCACCCAGCACCCGTCACACCTGCTGGGACAAGAAAAAAAACAGCCTGCCTGTTCAAGCCAGGGTTCAAATTGAACCGACTACCCATTTTCTACAAGTCAGGGTCACTGCAGGTGAGGGTGAAAGCCACCAGAAGTCCTACTAACCTAATCACAAAGCCCAGCCTCCCAGATTATGCTTGCATGTTCAACACTAATTTCCTAAGATTGGTTAGGGAATGTTTTATTATTATTATTATTATCATCATTATTATTATTAGTAGTAGTAGAAGTAGTACTACTATTTTTGGTAGTAGTAATAGAAAGAGTAATCACAATAGAACTGTCAGTCAAGTTATTTGACAACAGAGACAATTCAACGCCCTCATAACACAAACAGAAACATTACTCATGTGTAAGCCACAGCAACAGTAACAACGAAGCAACAGGATAACGGCCTCTTCATTAGAAAAACGGCACCAACAGAGAAGAGGACTGATTAAAAAAAAGTTGCAGTAAAAATAAAATGGTTTCAATAGAAAAACAGAAAACAGAGGTACATTTCTTCAACAGAACAGCCGTTACTTGTTCACCTACAGGTACAACGAAACAGCCACAGAAAAAACAAACCCACGAACTAGAGAATAACAGACTGGTGAATAAAAAGGGTGAATGAACCCCAACAGAAATAGCACCAGGTTATCATCAACGGGAGCCTGTCGTGGACCGCCGCGGGCGTGAATCCCGGAAAACCGCCAGTAACCTCCAGGTAACAGCTACAAGAAGCTACTTTTAGCCTTACTAACTTTCTCAACGACAAGTGAGCTTCAGAACTGACCTGACCCCAGACTAAGTAGAAGTCAGACTGTGGCTGCTTGTCACAGCAACAGGGAGCTTTAGAACTGACCTGACCTGAACAGGTAGAGACCAGGTAGTTGCAACCTTCATATTAATGGCAAACAATACCGACATGTTCGTGAATGTGACAATGGGCAAAACTTGTGTAGCTTAAAGAAGATAAATATACCGTCTGTGAAAGCGGACTTCTTCTAGTGGGGAGAGTAGAAGTAGCTTTGTCGTCTGGTATAAACCTTGGTAAGTGATACCGACAAATTGGTTTACAAAGACACTTTAGCATACATTAGGTCTTGGAACTTTACTTATTTCTAACACACAACCCACATTCTTCGGATCATGTGTCACTCTCCGCCTATATAAACTGTCTTTTCAACTTCTTTGTGTTAGATGTGATCGGGTCAGAGGACCGAAACGTTTTCTAATAAACATGCCCTATGTTTGTTCACATGTTTTTCTAAATTACGTTTGACGTGATGAGTCCATCAGCCTGGGTAGTAGGTGGCCAGTCTGATCAGGTAGTCTGACATGGTACAGGCTACGTACTAGCAGAGCTGTCACGACCTCAGAGAGGAAACAGAGGTAATCTGACCCTCAGAGCAGGAAGACTCGAAGCAGAGCGCAGGAGGGGACCAAATGCTCATGCGCTAATGTAATTCCAACCCTTGACCTTTTGGCTTCGTGATCAGTGGGGATCTTACGAGGAAGAGAGGAATAACCCAGCCAGGTACTTCAACCACTCTTGTTATAGAAGGCGAGAGAAACTGTATGTACTGTGTGTGTGAACCGTATGCAAACTAAACACACACACACACACACACACACACACACACACACACACACACACACACACACACACACACACACACACGAAGAAACAGTGGCAGTAAATAACAGCGAAACAGAACTGATGGATAACCGACAGACTAAAATAAAGAGAAGAAAAAGGAACAAGATTAGGCGTTCAAAACATAGACATATGAACAAAGAGATGAGTAAGACACATGTGCAGCACATGTGTTACTGTGTCACACAGTATGGTATCTTTATTCCGAAACGTTTGGCCTACACAGTAGGCCTCTTGAGTCGAATACAGGCAGCAGAAGCAGTGGTGTAAAGGTGATAAAATCAGTCTATCACAGTCGACGAAGTAGTTTTGAGGTGGTCAGTCCCTCAGCCTGGACGGGAGTTTAGCTCCACAGTCTGGAACATTTTTCCAGCACAAGTGTTCGGTAAATCTAGAGTAAACTAATGTCAGGTTGTCAGACCAAGATCAGGTCTAGTTATCTTTTGAATATTAATTGAGTTTTGAGATTACAACTCGGTGATAATCCAAAGAAATAAAATTTGAGATCTTTAATTCAAAAGGTTGTCTAGTGGATAATAAGTATTACATAGTTTAGGATACAAGCTCCTTCACATCTCTTGCAGTGCAATATTGAATTGCACGTGTGGTAATATAGTGCTGAGGGCACTTTTCGTAACAGTACAACTTACTAGTGCCGTCTGGTACGTTGCTATCAAGTGTAAAAATACTAGTGTACACGTATGTACAAGTGTGTGTGAATGTGTGCGTGTGTGCTCAAAGTTCTCGTTATTTCTCAGTAAGACTCGACTTTAGACTTGAAAAGTGACTGATATTAGTCCACAAATAATCTATCTTCTCGACCATCAAGGCAACCATAACAGCTTTCTTGAAAAATATGACGAATCATTCGCTAACAGCAATAATGTAACAAGAAACAGCACAGCGTCAGAAACACGATGACAAAATAATAACCCTAGCTGGGGACCATCAGAAGATCCATCATAAAAGTCATAAAACTCTCTTATACTGAATCTAAGTTCAGCATAACCAAATCCCCGACTACGACAGTGCGTAGATGCCAGACAAAACAGGTCAGAAAGTTTAGCTTGGGAGCTGGGTTGACTTAGAGTGCCAGTACGACACAACCTCAGCAAAGCGTCAAAAATCACTAGGTCTGAACTATGCTCTGTGAACAGAGTTACACAGAGTTACAAGAGGTATGTTTTGACTCACCAGCGAAACCATACTCTACCAAAACAGTCTAAAGAACGAACAAACACCCAGGGACGACAGAGATCCCTGGAGAGATGTTTCCAGGACTAGACGCAGATGGAGAGAGAGAGGTGCTGGTCGAGTGATAACCAGCTATGTAGAGGGATTTCTTGACTACAGGCCTCACATCAGGTGATATCACGTGACTCGCCCGTGCTACTCCAGTAACGGTGTGAGGTACCGCCTGACACAAACAAGCGAGCGGTAGTTAGCAAGGCAGTTGGCAATGGCAGACAGCCAGTCACAACTCTTCAACAGTGATCACAGTGAGAAGTGTAATTGTTACATCCTACCTACACACATAACTAATATAATAAGTCAAATAATAATATAAAGCAAGATATTTTCATTTTAGCTATTAATGAAAATATCGGCAATAAAAATTAAATGAAAAACAATATATATTCAATGTACATTATATACACTGTGTCCCTTTCAGGGGGTGCAATAGCTAACAACAAAAAAGTCATTGCAACATTCAGAGGAAAAAGACAGGCAACATTAAATCATCCATTGCTATCGTTGGCTATCAGTCTTAGAGAGCTTCAAGCAATGGGTAGGAATTGCTCGATTTGAGAAGGACATGCCTAGTGTGGACCAGTAGGTCTGCCGCAGTGTTCCTCCATTCTTATGTTCTTATTATGAAGAAAACACCCAGATTGTAGAACAAACTTTGATTGGGACAACGTTTTCTCCTACGTAGAGTTTTGTCTGGCTTTACCAACCATTACTTTGAAATAAACTTTTTTATATAAAAAACGTTTCGCTGCTACTACTACTACTACTATTACTTCCGTCACTACTACTTCCACTACTACTACCTGACGTAAACTTCACAGTAACCAGTAACTTATAGTATCAGGTTTGCATCAATGCTCTACGAAGTCCAAGAGTTTCTTTTTTGTTTTCTGAACGGCCGCTGTGAGTATGATCCTCTGCACGCTATATCGTATTTACACTTGCGTTACTTTCCACTTTCACCGTAATTCAGTTTCTCACCGGTGCCTTCCGCTAAGCAAGCAACACGCACTACAGTACACTGGTAAACTGGTTAGTGGGTAACAACGTAAAGAACTCGGGTTTGATTCCCTAGCTGGGCGAGACGTATGGGCCGGTCTCCTTCTACCTGCTGTCCCTGCTCACCTAGCAGCAAACACTTCCTGGGTGTTTGCCCCCTTACACCTGTTGCCGCTTTTCACTCATCACTAACTATAATATGTACCAGAGGCCTGAGTGTTAACCTTCGTACACCTCCTGCCACTGTTTACTTTGCAGTAAATAGGTACCTTGGTGTTAGTCAACTACACTCTAGGTGTTTTACTTCATAGATAAAATTTCTGAAATAAGCTATGAAAGGATTATAGATCTTAGACTGTGAAAAGAAGTGGATTGGTGTAATGTGCATCCAATGTATTTTAAACTAGGAATGCAGTAGGCCTATTGGTATACATCGTCACATTAACGGAGTACAGTACCGACAAGTTGATGAAAAAAACATGTACAACACTTGGATATCTTTACTAAAGTATCGTATGACGAAAGTGGGTGAAGTAGAGAGGTAATTCTAAGGCGTTAAGTTCCTCACCCATAAAAGGTGTTTAGTCCCTTTGCCTGGATCAGTCTAAATCAGAAGCAGGAGGAAGGAAACTTATATACTGAAGCCAGAAGAGAGATGCAGCAGTTGACAGCATCTTCACAAGTGGACCGGATGCATCAGTGGAAAAAAAAAAATTATTGTCCCAAAAGTTGTGCCAGAAGTTAGGAATGGAGTTGTAACAGACGTCTAGGTACAGAAGATATCTTCAGCAACTCACATGTTAACCTCTGACCTAGCTTTAGTTCATGATCTACTTTTTCCTGATGGGTCCCGTCCACTTGTAACTGTGTCTTCAAGTGATGCACCACTCCTCTGGCTGCATTATGCAAGTTGCCTCTGTATTAGTGCATAAAAGCCTGCTGGGCAAGCGAAACATCACGTCAGTACAGACAGTGGGGTGTAGCACTTATGTGTTATTCATTACTAGACGATTTACCACATACTTGCCCATGCTTGGGAGATATTTCTCACAGTCAACACTTAGCACTCACATAGCAGCCAGTGCTAATTTTAAAGCCTCACAGTGTTAGCTTCAATGACGGTATTAGATTAGTTCCACTCAGCCAACTGGCTATTTCTAGACCACGAGAAAATAAATATCTGCAGATTTTGATCACGTTCAGAGATCATCTTTAGTCTTGATTTGTATTCCCTAACAAAATAATGCTGGCTAGAATTCTACAATGCTGTTGGTACTGGTATTGAATTTTGTGTCCGCGGGGCCGTCACTCCCACCGTCAAGACATTTACTGTATTTTTTGTGTGTGAAAACAGAGTTCCCTTCAACGAACTGGATCTGCCCTCATTTTCCTGGGATCAAATTTGAATAAACTCCATTTCCAAGGCGATGTGTGACCCCTGTGCTTTTAGTGCTCCCTATAATAATAATGGTGACAATAATCATAAGTACTGTTATGGAGAAAATGAACGTATCCAGATATTTGAGAGTGAAGGTGTCAGGAAACAGGCTTAAGAAAGACGAAGTAAATCGTAAACAAAGAGAGAAAGAAAAGGTAGATGGAGCAATAAGGCATCTACAGAAAGATCATTACTTATAGTGAGACAAAAAAGGGAGTGTACCAGAATATACCAGCACTGTTATACGGGTGTGAAGCATGGGTTTTAAACACTGCAGCGAGGAGGAGGTTGAAGGCAGAGATGTCGTTTCTGAGGGCAATGTGTTGTGTGAATATTATGAAGACAATTTGAAGTGTAGAAATTAGATGACAGACAGTGTTATGATGACCCTTAATGTTATGATGACCCTTACTGTTATGATGACCCTTAATGTTATGATGACCCTTACTGTTATGATGACCCTTAATGTTATGATGACCCTTACTGTTATGATGACCCTTACTGTTATGATGACTCTTACTGTTATGATGACCCTTACTGTTATGATGACCCTTACTGTTATGATGACCCTTAATGTTATGATGACCCTTACTGTTATGATGACCCTTAATGTTATGATGACCCTTACTGTTATGATGACCCTTACTGTTATGATGACCCTTACTGTTATGATGACCCTTACTGTTATGATGACCCTTAATGTTATGATGACCCTTAATGTTATGATGACCCTTACTGTTATGATGACCCTTACTGTTATGATGACCCTTACTGTTATGATGACCCTTACTGTTATGATGACCCTTACTGTTATGATGACCCTTACTGTTATGATGACCCTTAATGTTATGATGACCCTTACTGTTATGATGACCCTTAATGTTATGATGACCCTTACTGTTATGATGACCCTTACTGTTATGATGACCCTTACTGTTATGATGACCCTTAATGTTATGATGACCCTTACTGTTATGATGACCCTTAATGTTATGATGACCCTTACTGTTATGATGACCCTTACTGTTATGATGAACCTTACTGTTATGATGACCCTTACTGTTATGATGACCCTTACTGTTATGATGACCCTTACTGTTATGATGACCCTTAATGTTATGATGACCCTTACTGTTATGATGACCCTTACTGTTATGATGACCCTTACTGTTATGATGACCCTTAATGTTATGATGACCCTTAATGTTATGATGACCCTTACTATTATGATGGCCCTTACTGTTATGATGACCCTTACTGTTATGATGACCCTTACTGTTATGATGACCCTTAATGTTATGATGACCCTTACTGTTATGATGACCCTTACTGTTATGATGACCCTTAATGTTATGATGACCCTTACTGTTATGATGACCCTTACTGTTATGATGACCCTTACTGTTATGATGACCCTTACTGTTATGATGACCCTTACTGTTATGATGACCCTTACTGTTATGATGACCCTTACTGTTATGATGACCCTTACTGTTATGATGACCCTTACTTTTATGATGACCCTTACTGTTATGATGACCCTTACTGCTATGATGACCCTTACTGTTATGATGACCCTTACTATGATGACCCTTACTGTTATGATGACCCTTACTGCTATGATGACCCTTACTTTTATGATGACCCTTACTGTTATGATGACCCTTACTTTTATGATGACCCTTACTGTTATGATGACCCTTACTGCTATGATGACCCTTACTGTTATGATGACCCTTACTATGATGACCCTTACTGTTATCATAACCCTTACTGTTATCATGACCCTTACTGTTATAACCTTTACTGTTATCATGACCCTTACTGTTATCATAACCCTTATTGTTATCATGACCCTTACTGTTATCATAACCTTTACTGTTATCATGACCCTTACTGTTATCATAACCTTTACTGTTATCATGACCCTTACTGTTATCATAACCCTTACTGTTATCATGACCCTTACTGTTATCATAACCTTTACTGTTATCATGACCCTTACTGTTATCATAACCCTTACTGTTATCATGACCCTTACTGTTATCATAACCTTTACTGTTATCATGACCCTTACTGTTATCATGTCTGCTACTGCTATCATGCCTATTATTGTTATCATGTGTGTTACTATTATTATGCTTGTTATCGCGTCTCTTGATACAGTGATAGGAGTTCCCTTATGCTTTGAAAGGGAGAGAGAGAGAGAGAGAGAGAGAGAGAGAGAGAGAGAGAGAGAGAGAGAGAGAGCAGGGGGGAGGGGGGTGGGTATGGGTCATGGGCGTGAACAATAAAGGTTTCCACTCCACTGGGCAGGTCTGAGCTAGGTCACTAGAAAGCCGTGACGTCATGGGTCAGGAAACAGCGCTACTCGCTGATTGGTCGGATAAGCATCAGCTACGGTGCTGATTGGCCGGCCTGTTAATGGCCACCAGCCAATCAGCTGCTAGTTCCTAGTTTCTAGGGGGTTACGGACTCAAAATATTTTTTTGTCAGTAATTTTCCGGATTTGTGAGATAAAAGCAAGTACACATTGATGCTGTAAACAGTTTACAGAGAAACTGTAAATGTTTTACACACTTGTAAAGCTTTCAAGCTGAGTTTTGTAAATAGTGAAGTAAAGTTATATTTACGCTGGAGGTGTTTAACTAGGTCACACAGCTCTCTCTCTCTCTCTCCTCTCTCTCTCTCTCTCTCTCTCTTTCTCTCTCAAATAACAATTATTATTATTATATGTATTATTATTATTATTATTATTATTATTATTATTATTATTATTATTATTATTGAAATTGACGAACTCGCAGATGGGAATACATGGAAATCGAGTTTAATCCAAGGAAAAGGAGAGAAGCTTTAATTAATTGCATCAAGGCACCCATTAGGGTTTACGGATTCACGATGAATATATCCATAATAATAATAATAATAATAATAATAATAATAATAATAATAATAATAATAATAATA
This sequence comes from Cherax quadricarinatus, assembly GCF_026875155.1. Taxonomy (NCBI): domain Eukaryota; kingdom Metazoa; phylum Arthropoda; class Malacostraca; order Decapoda; family Parastacidae; genus Cherax; species Cherax quadricarinatus. The sequence goes on along the minus strand of NC_069451.1, from coordinate 14,814,729 downwards.
ATAATATGAATTTAAACAGGTGGTGGTGTTGATGGTGGTGTTGATGGTGGTGGTGTTGATGGGGGGTTTATGGTGGTGGTGTTGATGGTGGTGGTGTTTGAGGTGTGGTGTTGATGGTGGGTGTTGATGGTGGTGTTGATGGTGGTGGTGTTGATGGGTGGTGTTGATGGGTGTGTTGATGATGGTGTTGATGGTGGTGGTGTTGATGGTGGTGGTGTTGATGGTGGTGGTGTTGATGGTGTGGGGTTGATGTGGTGTTGATGGTGGGTGTTGATGTGGTGTTGATGGTGGTGGTTTGATGGTGGTGGTGTTGATGGTGGTGGTGTTGATGTGGTGGTGTTGATGTGTGGTGTTGATGGTGGTGGTGTTGATGTGGTGGTGTTGATGTGGTGGTGTTGATGGTGGTGGTGTTGATGGTGGTGGGTTGAGGTGGTGGTGTTGATGTGGTGGTGTGATGGTGGTGGTGTTGAGGTGTGGTTTGATGGTGTGGTGTTGATGGTGGTGGTGTTGATGGTGGTGGTGTTGATGGTGGTGTTGATGGTGGTGGTGTTGATGGTGGTGGTGTTGATGGTGTGGTGTTGATGTGGTGGTGTGATGTGGTGTGGTGTTGATGGTGGTGTGTGTGGTGGTGTTGATGGTGGTGGTGTTGATGGTGGTGGTGGTTGATGGTGGTGGTGTTGATGGTGGTGGTGGTTGATGGGTGTGTTGATGGGGTGTGTTGATGGTGGTGTTGATGTGTGTTGATGGTGGTGTTGATGGTGGTGTGTTGATGGTGGTGGTGTTGATGGTGGTGTGTGTTGATGGTGTGGTGTGTATGGTGGTGGTGTTGATGGTGGTGTTGATGGTGGTGGTGTTGATGGTGGTGGTGTTGATGGGGTGTGTGGGTGGTTTGATGGTGGTGGTGTTGATGGTGGTGGTGTTGATGGTGGTGGTGTTGATGGTGGTGGTGTTGATGGTGGTGGTGTTGATGGTGGTGTGTTGATGGTGGTGGTGTTGATGGTGGTGGTGTTGATGGTGGTGGTGTTGATGGTGGTGGTGTTGATGGTGGTGGTGTTGATGGTGGTGGTGTTGATGGTGGTGGTGTTGATGGTGGTGGTGTTGATGTGGTGGTGTTGATGGTGGTGGTGTTGATGTGGTGGTGTTGATGGTGGTGGGTGTGTTGATGGTGGTGGTGTTGATGGTGTGGTGTTGATTGTGGTAGTGTTGATGGTGGCGGTGTTGATGGTGATGGTGTTGATGGTGGTGGTGTTGATGGTGGTGGTGTTGATGGTGGTGGTGTTGATGGTGGTGGTGTTGACGGTGGCGGTGTTGATGGTGGCGGTGTTGAGGGTGGTGGTGTTGATAGTGGCGGTGTTGATGGTTGGGTGTTGATGGTGGTGGTGTTGATGTGGTGGTGTTGATGATGGGGGGTGTTGATGGTGGTGGTGTTGATGGTGGTTTTTGGTGATGTGTTGATGGTGGTGGAGTTGAAAGTGGTGGTTGATGGTGGTGGTGTTGTTTGGTGGTGGTGTTGATGGTGGTGGTTTTGATGGTGGTGGTTTTTGATGGTGGGTAGTGTTGATGGTGGTGGTGTTGATGATGTGGTGTTGATGGTGGTGTTGATGGTGTGGTGTTGATGGTGGTGTTGATGGTGTGGTGTTGATGATGGTGGTGTTGATGGTGGTGTTGATGGTGATGGTGTTGATGTGGTGGAGTTGAAAGTGGTGGTGTTGATGTGGTGGGTTGATGGTGGGTGTTGATGGTGGTGGTGTTGATGGTGGTGGTGTTGATGGTGGTGGTGTTGATGGTGGTGGTGTTGATGTTGGTGGTGTTGATGGTGGTGGTGTTGATGGTGGTGGTGTTGATGGTGGTGGTGTTGATGGTGTGGTGTTGATGGTGGGATGTTGATGGTGGTGGTGTTGACGGTGGTGGAGTTGATAGTGGTGGTGTTGATGGTGGTGGTGTTGATGGTGGTGGTGTTGATGGTGGTGGTGTTGATGGTGGTGGTTGTGGTGGTGGTGGTGATGATCTTGGTGGTGTGGCGTTGATGGGTGGTTATGGTGGTGTTGATCTTGGTGGTGGTGTGTTGATGGTGGTGGTGGTGGTGTTGATGGTGGTGGTGGTGATGGTGGTAGTGTTGGTGTTGATGGTGGTGGTGGTGTTGATGGTGGTGGTATTTATGGTGTTGGTTGTGGAAGTGTTGGTGGTTGTGGTGGTGGTGGTGTTGATGGTGGTGGTTGTGGTGGTTGTGTGGTGTGGTGTTGATTTTGGTGGTGGCGGCGTTGTGGTGGTGGTGGAGGTGGTTTTGTTGATGGTGGTGGTGTTGATGGTGGTGGTAGTGTTGTTAGTGTTGTTGTTGTTGTTGGTGTTAGTGGTGGTGGTGATGATATTGGTGGTGGTGTGTTGGTGGTGTGATGGTGGTGGTGGTGGGATGGTGGTGGTGGTGTTGGTGGTGATGGTGGTGATGGTGGTGATGGTGGTGGTGGTGGTGATGGTGGTGGTGGTGATGATGGTGACAAATGGTAGTGGTGGTGGTGGTGGCAGTGATGGTGGTGATAGCGGGGGTGGTGGTGGTGGTAATGGTGTGGTGATGGTGGTCATAGTGGTGGTAGTGGTGGTGGTCGTGGTGTTGTTGTTGGTGGTGGTGTGGTGGTAATGGTGGTGGTGATGGTGGTGGTGGTGATGGTGGTGGTGAGGAATGTGGATGGGTGAGCGAGGGGGAGCGGGGAATATAGTGGTGGTAATGATGTTCTTTGACACCAGAAATAACTTCAGACCTGAAAATTAGACACATGTGCAACATCTGGGTATCTTTATTGTAGACGCTTCGCCATCCAGTGACTTTATCAATACAATACAAGGACATAATGTGAAGATTGTAGATGAAGAACTATATACGAAAGATGACTTAGTCCCTCTACGTCGGAGGGTGAATAGCACCGTAGTCTCGAAGACTTCATGTCCTTGTATAGTACTGATGAAGCCACTGGATGGCGAAACATCTACAAATAAAAGTCTCCAAATGCTGTACATGAGTTTAATTCTTCATGTTGTCGGTACTGTTTACCATTCATATACAGATTTGCCATGCTTGCTATGGGGTCGAACTCTCCTTCCTGGAAGATATATGGAGTTTTGTTGCAAGGAAGCAATGGTAGTAGATATAAATTCCTATGTTGAGAGAAGGTAAGCAGTTGTTTGAATAATTATATTCTGGGATCTGCCTACCATGGGCCTATAAACCAATGTTCCTCCATTCTTATTTTTTCATTTTATTATGCCTTCGGTAGTCCCTTTTATCTGTCTTCTTATTTTTCCAGGTATCATTGGTCTCAGACTAGGCCTAATCAATTAGGCTGTTGGAGTTCGCGGAACGCAGCATCACGTAAGCACCACAACTTGGCTGATGGTCAGGAATGGTTTGAGGATCTTATCAAGTTCCTCCTCGAGTAGCGCGAGAGTTTGTTGAGTGAAGGTGTGTCGAGGGAGACACTCTACTTGAAGGAGACTTCAGGTGGCATTGACTGAAGTCTGACTGAAGTCTAGCCTCAGGTACGACCACAAGAGTACAACTGTGCACACGGAGGACTGGTATGACACAAGTGCAACACTCAAGTATCTTTATTGTCGAAACATTTTCTCCTGCTCTACAGACTTGTCCAAACGAATACAGAGGTGATAATAAAGATATCCAAGTTTTAAGATAAGATAAGACATAAGAAATATAAGAAAGGAGGAACACTGCACTAGGCCTGTTGGCCCATACTGGGCAGGTCTTCACAAATCCAACCCACTAACAGAATATTTGCCCAAATCTATTTACTCATGTGCAAGTCTCTCTTAAATCCAACAGCTCTCATTCATGTATTTATCCAACCTAAACTTGAAACTACCCAAGGTTTTAGCTTCAATCACCCTACTAGATAGACTGTTCCACTCGTCAACTACCCTATTTTCAAACCAATACTTTTCTATATTCTTTCTAAATCTAAACTTATCTAATTTGAATCCATTACTGCAGGTTCTCTCTTCGAAGGATATCCTTAAAACTTTATTTATATCCCCCTTTATTAATATCAATCTTCCACTTATACACTTCGATCATGGTTGGTAAGACAATGTGAAAATCAAGCGACAGTGTGGAGATTTATATACTGTCGGAAGGAGAGGTGTAGAGTGGTAGAAGAAAGAATGTAGCCACTGAAAGCTCATGTCCCTCTCAGATCCAACAATTCTCACTTGAAAAAGTTGTCCAGGATGTTTTCTCTTCTGTACTAAGATGCCATCGTGTTGCAGTGTCTGACAGAATATCAAAATGGTATACAATACCGACAGGTTGGTAAGTAAGACACATAGGCAACAGTTAGGCATCTTTATTCCGAAACGTTTCGCCTACACAGTAGGCTTCTTCAGTCGAGTACAGAAAGTAGGCAGGAGATGTAGTAATGTGAAGACGATGTAATCAGTCCATCACCCTTGAAGACGTTGATTTGAGCTTGTCAGTCCCTCAGCCTCGCTTGATCTTCGCATTGTTTCAGACTGTGGAACAGAACTCTTCTCAAGGCTAAGAGACTGACAACCTCATTGTACACTATAAAGAAAAAAAAAGTCATAAATGCAGATACATTCATTATCGTATGACCACTGTCAATAAAATCATTAGCTAGATTACTCCAGTCGACATTATAGTCAGATGTTCCTTAAGTAATATAATCGGCAGAACGAAAATCAGGGTTTTTTACCATATTATTCTTATTCTCGTACTCCCAGGTAATGACTGAGACACTTATCTGGGGTTTGCAACATATTGATAAACTAAACGCATCGACTCCAGTCTGAGGGACTGATTTTACCTCAAACTCCTCCTCTCCTTACTCTCTTCTGATTTGTATTAGACTGATGAAGCCACTGTGTGGCGAAACATTTCCTCAACAAAGATTCCCATATGTTGCATAAGTGTCTAATCTTCAACTTGTCGGTTTTTTAAACCATTTATCCCAGGTAATATTAAAGGTAATAGATTTGTGACAATGTGTTTTCTCGTACATATATAATGGTGCTCCACCCGCTTTCCCGTTATATTTATCAACATAGAACAACTTAAATCCCTGAATATGACACTCGGCAATCATGTCTCGACTCTTTAAATTATACCATGTTTTAGTTATTGAAATAATATCAAAGTTTCCCGTACACGCTACCAAACGTAATTCATTAATTTTATTCCTGGCACTTCGACTGTTAGTATATAATACGTTAATGTGTATTTTCTTCTGCACCTTTTTCCTATACAGTTTTGTTTTTCCACAGTTTCTGATATCAAAAATACCCATTGATACTTGATTACTGTTATTCTTAAGATTCATGATATCGAAGAATAAATCAGCATTTCCACACTTGTTATTTTTCTTTCCCAAACTCATACCTCTAACTAATCCTAGTTTAAAGCCCTAACAACTTCATCTGAACTAGCGAGAAAACCCACACCTACTCTAGAGAAGTGAACCCCATCCCTGGCATACATATCATTTCTGCAGTCGAGGTGGTCCCAGTTGTCAATGAATGGAATTGTACGTATTATCTTTATAGTGTTTGTCCAGCTAACAATTAATACCAATTAATTGCTCTGGCAGCCATTCATTTCCAGCACCTCTTCTTGGCAAAGTGCCACATATAACAGGGCTCCCTCCTGCCTTCCTAATTATGTCTATTGCTGTTTTATACTTTGTAACTAAATCCTCACTTCTATGCTTGCCTACATCATTGCCTCTAGCACTGAGGGAGATAAAAGGATTGATCCCATTACCATTCATGATGTTATCAAGCTGGCTAACAACATCCTCCATCCCACCCCCAGGAAAGCAAACCCTCTGTCTCCTACTCCTTCAAGCAGAAAGCCCTGTTCATTTATCTAATCTGACTGTCCCCAACAAGCACAATGTTCGTACCTTCCTTATTCTTAGTCGTGATATTCCCAGGAGTCGACTCACATTTGTCAGGTAGCACGGAGAATGGGTTGAAAGTTTCCACAGCAGTCTTCTTGTTCGTCATGATTTTTACCTCTCTATTCGTCCTCTTGAGCCTCAGTTTAGTTCCATGCTCCCCAGTCGCAGTCCAGCTTCCTTTCTTGACCTGAGGATTCACAACAGGAGGATTACTACGAATCCTCTTGTTTTTCTTAGTCAATCGCCGTTTCTCCAGCCTAGCCACCCTCAGCTCCTTTTTAAGCTGCTGGTAGAGTTGCTCGATAGAGGGCATCGTTGGTTTAGTTTCACAGAGAGTTCACAGAGTACGTCCTCACAATAGCAAGTCCATGTCTAACCTCGAAGAGCACACTAAATACGTGTTCACAGAAGGAAGTCCACGTCACCACGTCACCTACTGGCCCAAACTTGGTAGATCCTTCTCTAAACCAACCATTCCCACCCAACCACTCGTCCATCTTTTTCTCAGTGGGTGTATAACACCCACTGGGAAAAGGTACCACACGTATATGATAAAACAGAGTATTGAACAAGCGTCAACAGAACATGCTTTAATCAATGGGGAGTCGAGAGGTGCACTTTAGTGTCTGAGAAGTTGAGCAAATAAAATGAGAGGAAAGAAGGTTTGAGGTTGAGAAAAGTTGTCTATTGAAAATATGATGAAGAAACTCTCATGGAAACAAAGTTTAGAGTAACAATAAAAAAGTTATGAAAATAAAGAGCATATAGGTAGAATACCGTGACTGGAACAATACTTAAATAACCCGCACATAGAAGAGAGAAGCTTAAGACCACGTTTCAGTTTCAGTGACTTTATAAATGGTCCAAATCGGTCCGAAACGTCGTCGTAAGCTTCTCTCTCCAATGTGCAGGTTATTTGTGTATTATTGAAAATTATTAGAAATACACAGAGAAATGTGTATACCTCGCAGTGAATATACACTGATAGGTGTGTATATCTCTTAGTGAATATACACCGAGAGTGCATATCTCTCAGAGTATATACACCGAGAGAATATAGCTCTCAGTGAATATAAGCTAAAAGTTTACTTTCATCACTATTTCAAGTATTAAATTATTCTTGACCGGTGGTTGACTAGTTCAGTTGAAAGTTATTAAATTCACAGGTTGTATACACAGTGAGGTGTATTTCTCTCAGTGTATATACATATGTTGCAAAAGTGTCTCCTTCTTCAAGTTGGAGGATTTCTAAACCATTTATCACATGTGTCAGACACTGCAACGTCCTGGGATCTTGATCCAAGAAATTCTTCAACACTTGTCCAACCTTTGGACGAAGACCCCACTGTGACTCCGCCCCCTCCTGCTTCCACTCACCCGACTACATATATAAGCCACTTCTCTGACCATAGGCTGTACATAGGATGATGGTTATAATCATAACCATTTTTTTTTCAAACAGGTCGACCGGTAAGCCAGCGGAAGTCTTCAATCAGATAACCAAAAGCTCTAGCTGTGGGTCATCATATGACTAAGACCCGTGTCAGGAAACACCACCAAATGCTGTACTTCCTTCAAGAATGATAGACTGAACACATCGATTCCAGGCTGAGGGACTGATAACCTCAAACTCCTCCTCTCCTTACACCGTTTTTCTTTGTATCGAACTGATGAAGCCGCTTTGTGGCGAAACGTTTCCCCAATAAAGATTTCCATATGTTGTATAAGTGTCTCATTCTTCACCAAGTAGACATACACTCAGGGAGTTATACACACTGTATATGCACTGAGAGTTATACACACTATATATGCACTGAGAGTTATACACACTGTATATGCACTGAGAGTTATACACACTGTATATGCACTGAGAGTTATACACACTGTATATGCACTGACAGTTATACACACTGTATATGCACTGAGAGTTATACACACTGTATATGCACTGACAGTTATACACACTGTATATGCACTGAGAGTTATACACACTATATTGCACTGAGAGTTATACCACACTGTATATGCACTGGGGAAATTATACACACTGTATATGCACTGAGAGTTATACACACTGTATATGCACTGAGAGTTATACACACTTATATGGGACTGAGAGTTAACACACTGTATATGCACTGAGAGTTATACACACTGTATATGCACTGAGAGTTATACACACTGTATATGCACTGAGAGTTATACACACTGTATATGCACTGAGAGTTATACACACTGTATATGCACTGAGAGTTATACACACTGTATATGCACTGAGAGTTATACACACTGTATATGCACTGAGAGTTAGCTTTAAGCCCTTATTTTATTCAACAAAAAATCTTTAATAGTGGTTTCAGGTGCAGCCTTATGAAACACGTGTATTGTCGCGTGAAAAACTAGTAAATAACTGTTAAGGGTTTTACCTGTTATTAATTTATAACAATTGGTTTTTTTCGTATTTATTATTTTTTACTAACAATACCTTCACGCCTTGATTATTTTTAGCTGTTAATGGTGCTGGAGGCTTTGTGGATGCTGCTCTTGGAGTGAGCCCTCTTAGTGTTCTGTTAGTGAGCTGTCGTTACTGATTTGTTAGGATGGTTTGTTAGTGATTCTGTTGTATGTGCTTTTTACTGTTAGTGATCTGTTAGTGATGCTGCTCTGGGGTTAGTGGGTTCTGTTAGTGAGCTGCTCTCTGTTAGTTGGATTCGTTGTGATGCTGCTTTGTAGTGATTCTGTTAGTGAGCTGCTCCTGTTAGTGATTCGTTAGTGTGCTGCTCTCGTTAGTGATTTGTTAGGATGCTGCCTGTTAGTGATTCTGTTAGTGATGCTGCTCTGTTAGTGATTCTGTTAGTGATGCTGCTCTCTGTTAGTGATTCTGTTAGTGATGCTGCTCTCTGTTAGTGATTCTGTTAGTGATGCTGCTCTCTGTTAGTGATTCTGTTAGTGATGCTGCTCTCTGTTAGTGGATTCTGTTAGTGATGGCTTCTGTTAGTTTATGCTGCCTCTGTTAGTGATTCTGATAATGGTGCTGTTATGTCAGTGGTTCTCTTAGTGGTGCTGTTGTCTGTTAGTGTTTATCTCAATGGAACAGTTATCTGTTAGTGGTTCTGCTAATGGTGCTGTTACGTTAGTGATTTTCTGGTCTATCTTACCCAGGGTTTACCTGGAGTATACCTGGAGAGAGTTTCGGGGGTCAACGCCCCCCGCGGCCCGGTCCGTGGCCAGGCCTAAATAATATAATAATCCTATAAGGTCTCCTAGGTTGGAAATGGAATATTCACAGGTTTACGTCCCACTAGGAAGCACATAGGATAGTAAAGGAATGCGCATACCGTACGTAGGTAAACCTGGAGGACTTCCTGGTTCGTCAAACTGTTGGTGCTTGCATTTCGCAGTCTGGTGTAGTCATCACAGCTCAACTGATGAAGAAGAGTTTGTTGGAGGGTATCAAGTTTACTCTTAAAGAGGGTGAGGGCACTTGTGTGAGTGTGTGCAATCTAGTGAGTGTATATGTGACCTGGTGAGTGTGTGTGACCTGGTGAGTGTGCGCGTGTGACCTGGTGAGTGTGCGCGTGTGACCTGGTGAGTGTGTGAGTGACCTGGAGAGTGCTGTTGACCTAGGGATGCTGGGAGGCACGGGACTGCATCACAAGGACTCTCTTCATCCCACTCCTGAGAGACTTCAGAGTTCTGTAACATGACTCTTGCTGCCTGGGATGCTGCTGTTTCCAGAGATTTTGTATAGGAGTACATGAGAGTGCACGGGAGTAGAAGGGAGTACATGGGAGAACTTGGAAGAACATGAGAGTATATGGGAGTATATAGTAGTACATGGTAATACACGTGAACACATGGGAGTACATGGGAGCACATGGGAGCACATGGGACTACATGGGGGCACATGCGAGCACATGGGACTACATGGGAGCACATGGGAGCACATGGGACTACATGGGAAAGACAGATAGCAGAGAACTAGAAAGTCCACACTCAGACCATCTATTGAAAAGAACTATTAACTACTACTATCAATATTAAGAACTATCGTGTATTATCTCGGTGTTTAAGTCAAGGATGAACAACCAGAAGATTTGTGATGGATTTTACCAGAAATTTTGAGAAAAGTACCCAAAATTTGCCTTTAACAGATAAAAATGACAGTTTGTAAATCACGCATATTCAAATGGTTGATGGGGTTTAAAGCCTATCGACTACACGAAGGTCATTAAGGCTATAGAATTTCCATTTTTTATTACCAGACAAGAATACTTTAATCTCTTTAAATAGGATTGAAGAAAAACTCACGATGTATATGCACTGAGAGAGAGAGACACCTCTTGGACTATACACACTGAGAGACATACACCCCTTGGAGTTGATGAGACACTTGTGAAACATTGTATACACACAGAGATGTAGATGAATGGTTCAGAGAACCGACATGTTGATAAATTAGACACATGTGCAACTCTTGGGTATCTTTATTGAGGAAACGTTTCGCCACACAGTGGCTTCATCAGTCCATACATAGGAGAAACTTGAAGAACAGGAGGAGAATGAGGTAATCAGTCCCTCAACCTTGAGTCGATGTGTTCAGTCCATCAATCTTGAGTAGAATACGGCAGATGAGCGGAGAAGCACCTATGACACCACCTATGACTGCTGCACCTCTCCTGCCATACGGTTTATAAGCTGCTTCTCCGCTCATCTGCCGTATTCTACTCAAGATTGATGGACTGAACACATCGATTCAAGGTTGAGGGACTGATTACCTCATTCTCCTCCCGTTCTTCAAGTTTCTCCTATGTATGGACTGATGAAGCCACTGTGTGGCGAAACGTTTCCTCAATAAAGATACCCAAGAGTTGCACATGTGTCTAATTTATCAACACACAGAGATACATATACCTCCTGGAGTATTCACACAGAGAGACATACCTACCGGTGTAAGTATCCGCGTTCGCAGCCAAATAAATTTTTTTAAATGTTTCAAAGGTTTCTTTCTTAGTTTGTGGCGCCTAATTCTTAAATACTTTGTATACATAAATTTCTGTGCTACCGCTGATGAGATACATAAAAACTTTCCTCTACGGCGGTGAAATGTAATCGTTATAGCTTCTCATAATGCAGGGTAACGTTTTCGATTCAAAACGGAAGGTGCAGGGTTCAATCCTGGGCGAGCGGGACTGATGGACAAGTGTTCTGACATCTCCTGGTCTCTCTTCACTTAGCCATTAACACAGACCTAGTATTCTGTCGCTAGTGTTGGGTCTCAACCTTGAAATAAGTCACTTTCCCTGGTAGGCAACACACTCGCTTCAAACACTGAGTGTTCGTGGTTTGATCCCCGGCAAGGGTGGAAAAATTGGGCGTGTTTGCTTACACCTGTTGTCCCTGTTCACCTAGCAAGCAAGTAGGTACCTGGGTGTTAGGCAACTGATGAGGGTGGCATCCTGGGGCACAAGATTGAGGACCACAATGGAAATAAGACAGACAGTCCTCGATGACGCCCTGACTTTCTTGGGATATCTTGGGTGGCTAACCTTCCGGGGTTAAAAATCCGAACGAAATCTTATCTAAACCCTCCGGGGTTAATACCCCAGGGTAAGAGCTGCTATGTCACTCAGCTCAGCTGTGTCATGGGCATGCTAACCCACCTTCCACGATGCCACCTAAAACCAAAGGCCAAAACCGAAAATAAGAACGGAGGAACACTGCAACAAGCCTACTGGCCCATACAAGGCAGGTACTTCTAAAAAACAACCAGGTACCTAGTTACTGCTATGTGAGCACGAGCAACTGGTTCAAGGAAACTTGTCTGGCCTCTCGACTCACCTTACATCGAACCTGGTTTCTTTATTTGTTAACTGGAAGAAATACCACTGAGCTACATTTCTGTATGCTTGATAGTTTGACGTGTCTCTGTGGCTTAAGGGGATCAGATCACGTGGGTTTTTAAAGATAACCAGGTACACTCTGTGTTGCAGCAGACTGCAAGGTACACTCAGTGTTGCAGCAGACTGCAAGGTACACTCAGTGTTGCAGCAGACTGCAAGGTACACTCTGTGTTGCAGCAGACTGCAAGGTACACTCTGTGTTGCAGCAGACTGCAAGGTACACTCTGTGTTGCAGCAGACTGCAAGGTACACTCTGTGTTGCAGCAGACTGCAAGGTACATTCTGTGTTGCAGCAGACTGCAAGGTACACTCTGTGTTGCAGCAGACTGCAAGGCACACTCTGTGTTGCAGCAGACTGCAAGGTACACTCTGTGTTGCAGCAGACTGCAAGGCACACTCTGTGTTGCAGCAGACTGCAAGGTACACTCTGTGTTGCAGCAGACTGCAAGGTACACTCTGTTGCAGCAGACTGCAAGGTACACTCTGTGTTGCAGCAGACTGCAAGGTACACTCAGTGTTGCAGCAGACTGCAAGGTACACTCTGTGTTGCAGCAGACTGCAAGGTACACTCTGTGTTGCAGCAGACTGCAAGGTACACTCTGTGTTGCAGCAGACTGCAAGGTACACTCAGTGTTGCAGCAGACTGCAAGGTACACTCTGTGTTGCAGCAGACTGCAAGGTACACTCTGTGTTGCAGCAGACTGCAAGGTACACTCTGTGTTGCAGCAGACTGCAAGGTACACTCTGTGTTGCAGCAGACTGCAAGGTACACTCTGTCTTGCAGCAGACTGCAAGGCACACTCAGTGTTGCAGCAGACTGCAAGGTACACTCTGTGTTGCAGCAGACAGCAAGGCACATTCTGTGTTGCAGCAGACTGCAAGGTACACTCAGTGTTGCAGCAGACTGCAAGGTACACTCTGTGTTGCAGCAGACTGCAAGATACACTCAGTGTTGCAGCAGACTGCAAGGTACACTCAGTGTTGCAGCAGACTGCAAGGTACACTCAGTGTTGCAGCAGACTGCAAGGTACACTCTGTGTTGTAGCAGACTGCAAGGTACACTCTGTGTTGCAGCATACTGCAAGGTACACTCAGTGTTGCAGCAGACTGCAAGGTACACTCAGTGTTGCAGCAGACTGCAAGGTACACTCTGTGTTGTAGCAGACTGCAAGGTACACTCAGTGTTGCAGCAGACTGCAAGGTACACTCTGTTGCAGCAGACTGCAAGGTACACTCAGTGTTGCAGCAGACTGCAAGGTACACTCAGTGTTGCAGCAGACTGCAAGGTACACTCAGTGTTGCAGCAGACTGCAAGGTACACTCAGTGTTACAGCAGACTGGTCAGAGAAATAGCAAGCATCGAACTTAAGCTAAAAGAATCCTTTAGGAGTCAGGAATCGCGGGAAGAACTAAAAGCCATAAATGAAATCGAAAGAAACCCAAAGTATTTCTTCTCCTATGCCAAATCAAAATCGAGAACAACGTCCAGTATTGGGCCCCTACTTAAACAAGATGGGTCCTACACAGATGACAACAAGGAAATGAGTGAGCTACTCAAGTCCCAATATGACTCAGTTTTTAGCAAGCCGCTAACCAGACTGAGAGTCGAAGATCAAAATGAATTTTTTATGAGAGAGCCACAAAATTTGATTAACACAAGCCTATCCGATGTTATCCTGACGCCAATGACTTCGAACAGGCGATAAATGACATGCCCATGCACTCTGCCCCAGGGCCAGACTCATGGAACTCTGTGTTCATCAAGAACTGCAAGAAGCCCCTATCACGAGCCTTTTCCATCCTATGGAGAGGGAGCATGGACACGGGGTCGTCCCACAGTTACTAAAAACAACAGACATAGCCCCACTCCACAAAGGGGGCAGTAAAGCAACAGCAAAGAACTACAGACCAATAGCACTAACATCCCATATCATAAAAATCTTTGAAAGGGTCCTAAGAAGCAAGATCACCACGCATCTAGAAACCCATCAGTTACACAACCCAGGGCAACATGGGTTTAGAACAGGTCGCTCCTGTCTGTCTCAACTATTGGACCACTACGACAAGGTCCTAAATGCACTAGAAGACAAAAAGAATGCAGATGTAATATATACAGACTTTGCAAAAGCCTTCGACAAGTGTGACCATGGCGTAATAGCGCACAAAATGCGTGCTAAAGGAATAACAGGAAAAGTCGGTCGATGGATCTATAATTTCCTCACTAACAGAACACAGAGAGTAGTCGTCAACAGAGTAAAGTCCGAGGCAGCTACGGTGAAAAGCTCTGTTCCACAAGGCACAGTACTCGCTCCCATCTTGTTCCTCATCCTTATATCCGACATAGACAAGGATGTCAGCCACAGCACCGTGTCTTCCTTTGCAGATGACACCCGAATCTGCATGACAGTGTCTTCCATTGCAGACACTGCAAAGCTCCAGGCAGACATCAACCAAATCTTTCAGTGGGCTGCAGAAAACAATATGAAGTTCAACGATGAGAAATTTCAATTACTCAGATATGGTAAACATGAGGAAATTAAATCTTCATCAGAGTACAAAACAAATTCTGGCCACAAAATAGAGCGAAACACCAACGTCAAAGACCTGGGATGATCATGTCGGAGGATCTCACCTTCAAGGACCATAACATTGTATCAATCGCATCTGCTAGAAAAATGACAGGATGGATAATGAGAACCTTCAAACTAGGGAGGCCAAGCCCATGATGACACTCTTCAGGTCACTTGTTCTATCTAGGCTGGAATATTGCTGCACACTAACAGCACCTTTCAAGGCAGGTGAAATTGCCGACCTAGAAAATGTACAGAGAACTTTCACGGCGCGCATAACGGAGATAAAACACCTCAATTATTGGGAGCCCTTGAGGTTCCTAAACCTGTATTCCCTGGAACGCAGGAGGGAGAGATACATGATTATATACACCTGGAAAATCCTAGGGGGACTAGTACCGAACTTGCACACGAAAATCACCCACTACGAAAGCAAAAGACTTGGCAGACGATGCACCATCCCCCCAATGAAAAGCAGGGGTGTCACTAGCACGTTAAGAGACCATACAATAAGTGTCAGGGGCCCGAGACTGTTCAACTGCCTCCCAGCACACATAAGGGGGATTACCAACAGACCCCTGGCAGTCTTCAAGCTGGCACTGGACAAGCACCTAAAGTCAGTTCCGGATCAGCCGGGCTGTGGCTCGTATGTTGGTTTGCGTGCAGCCAGCAGCAACAGCCTGGTTGATCAGGCTCTGATCCACCAGGAGGCCTGGTCTCAGACCGGGCAGCGGGGGCGTTGACCCCCGGAACTCTCTCCAGGTAAACTCCAGGTAAACTCCAGACTACAAGGTACACTCAGTGTTGCAGCAGACTGCAAGGTACACTCAGTGTTGCAGCAGACTGCAAGGTACACTCAATGTTACAGCAGACTACAAGGTACACTCAGTGTTGCAGCAGACTGCAAGGTACACTCAGTGTTGCAGCAGACTGCAAGGTACACTCAGTGTTGCAGCAGACTGCAAGGTACACTCAGTGTTGCAGCAGACTGCAAGGTACACTCAGTGTTGCAGCAGACTGCAAGGTACACTCATTGTTGCAGCAGATTGCAAGGTACACTCAGTGTTGCAGGAGACTGCAAGGTACACTCAGTGTTGCAGCAGACTGCAAGGTACACTCTGTGTTGCAGCAGACTGCAAGGTACACTCTGTGTTGCAGCAGACTGCAAGGTACACTCAGTGTTGCAGCAGACTGCAAGGTACACTCAGTGTTGCAGCAGACTGCAAGGTACACTCTGTGTTGCAGCAGACTGCAAGGTACACTCAGTGTTGCAGCAGACTGCAAGGTACACTCAGTGTTGCAGCAGACTGCAAGGTACACTCTGTGTTGCAGCAGACTGCAAGGTACACTCAGTGTTGCAGCAGACTGCAAGGTACACTCTGTGTTGCAGCAGACTGCAAGGTACACTCTGTGTTGCAGCAGACTGCAAGGTACACTCACTGTTGCAGCAGACTGCAAGGTACACTCACTGTTGCAGCAGACTGAAAGGTACACTCAGTGTTGCAGCAGACTGCAAGGTACACTCAGTGTTGCAGCAGACTGCAAGGTACACTCAGTGTTGCAGCAGACTGCAAGGTACACTCTGTGTTGCAGCAGACTGCAAGGTACACTCAGTGTTGCAGCAGACTGCAAGGTACACTCAGTGTTGCAGCAGACTGAAAGGTACACTCTGTGTTGCAGCAGACTGCAAGGTACACTCAGTGTTGCAGCAGACTGAAAGGTACACTCTGTGTTGCAGCAGACTGCAAGGTACACTCAGTATTTGCAGCAGACTGAAAGGTACACTCTGTGTTGCAGCAGACTGCAAGGTACACTCAGTGTTGCAGCAGACTACAAGGTACACTCAGTGTTGCAGCCACACAACACTAGACACCAGCCAGAACGCTATCATCACTCATGAGTGGGTTCCCACGCCGGCCCTGACTTGTGGCGAGAGAGGGAGAGGGAGAGAGAGAGAGAGAGAGAGAGAGAGAGAGAGAGAGAGAGAGAGAGAGAGAGAGAGAGAGAGAGAGAGAGAGAGAGAGAGAAGAGAGAGAGAGAGAGAGAGAGAGAGAGAGAGAGAGAGAGAGAGAGAGAGAGAGAGAGAGAGAGAGAGAGAGAAATATATGGGAATGCAAATTGACGACACCTACAAGTCCTCACTGAGACTATCTGCTTTGAACTATCTAGAGTAAGAACCACTGTGTATTATCTAGGTATGAGTCAAGGATAGAAAAGCAGAAGGCTCTCTACCCACCCTCCAGTCACTGCCGCCATGAAAACAGGTGGGAAATATATCATACCACATCGGAAGAGTGTCAAGAATTTCATAGGATGTGAACTTCAAACACCTGTACAAAATTAGTTCAGTTACTAACATAAAGTGCTGGTTTTAGTGAGGTGACGCTCCAAGAGCTACATCTACCAGTGTCTCTACTTCTGGTTACCACCTGTTCGTCTTTGACTGTCACAACCTTCAACTTTTACCACTACTACTACTACTACTACTTCTGACTAGGTGGCATCGCTGTCAACTGATCGCTGAGCTGCAGACACTGAAGAAACACCAGAATCTGTTATTTTCGCCTTGCCCGATCTAGAAAATGGTTTTAGTGTGCATTTAGTTTGGGTTTAATGAGTGGTTAAGTGAGGCAGCGAGTGCACCAGGCAACATCTCGCTCCTGTCCTTATTATATCCTATACTGTACTGGTCACTGTACTTTTTCACTATTTTTTTTAGCATACACAATTTCGGCTGACCCAGCAATCTTAAGAGATTGATTTATACTGAGCATGTAGGTCTTGAAGGCTCAAACAACTCCCAGTGAGGTATGAGGTATCTTCTTGAACCCTATAAGTTCAAAGAGCCTGTCCAGTCTATTCTTCACTGACTGTATTGCCTTTGCGCTTACAACATTAACTGGGAATTTATTCCATTGTACTATAATTATGTTAGTCCCCCCCCCCCAAAAAAAAAGCTTAAATACGTTTGTGTTGCATCTCCTGACTCGCAGTTTCGTTCCAGTGTTCTGAGTTAAGGGCTCATTCAGCACCTTAAACAGTTCAGTTCTTCACATTTGAGAGCGAGTTGAAGCCCATGCTAGACAGGTCTACGTCACCCCCACTCATGTACCTGTCCAACCAGGTTTCAAGCCTATCCAACGTTTCCGCTTCAGTGACTCATTATCTTACAGGTGCGAATAAGATATTGGAATCTCGATGTCCAGCATGGACGTAAACCAACCCACGAGGTCCAGCATGGACGTAAACCAACCCACGAGGTCCAGCATGGACGTAAACCAACCCACGAGGTCCAGCATGGACATAAACCAACCCACCAGGTCCAGCATGGAGGTAAACCAACCAACGAGGTCCAGCATGGAAGTAAACCAACCCACGAGGTCCAGCATGGACATAAACCAACCCACGAGGTCCAGCATGGACATAAACCAACCCACGAGGTCCAGCATGGAAGTAAACCAACCCACGACGTCAAGTCTCAGGAATAACGTTTGGTTAAGTTGGTCAAATGAGGTGGGATGAGCAGTGTGAGATGGGGGGGGGAGGAGTTAGGTTATGGTAGGGAAGGGAAGGGAGGGGAGGTGAGAAGGGGGAGCGTGCTGGCCTAACAATGGTTAGGGGGGGGTTGAGGGGCGTGAGAAGAGGAAGAGGAAGAGGGAAATATGGGGGGAGAGGATAATACACAACTGGAAGAGTCTCACTATCAGGGGATATGAGAGGGAACCACAGCTAGCTTTTGTTCCCACTATGTAACTATCATAGAATAGTGTACCAGCACACTGCTGGCGTTCACACTATGTAACTATCATATAGAATAGTGTACTAGCACACTGCTGGTGTTCACACTATGTAGCAATCACACAGAATAGTGTACTAGCACACTGCTGGTGTTCCCACTATGTAACTATCATATAGAATAGTGTACTAGCACACTGCTGGTGTTCCCACTATGTAGCTATCATATAGAATAGTGTACCAGCACACTGCTGGTGTTCCCACTATGTAACTATCATATAGAATAGTGTACCAGCACACTGCTGGTGTTCCCACTATGTAACTATCATATAGAATAGTGTACTAGTACACTGCTGGTGTTCCCACTATGTAACTATCACACAAGATAGTGTAGCAGCACACTGCTGGTGTTCCCACTATGTAACTATCATATAGAATAGTGTACCAGCACACTGCTGGTGTTCCCACTATGTAACTATCATATAGAATAGTGTACTAGTACACTGCTGGTGCTCCCACTATGTAACTATCACACAAAATAGTGGAGCAGCACACTGCTGGTGTTCCCACTATGTAACTATCACACAAGATAGTGGAGCAGCACACTGCAGGTGCTCCCACTATGTAACTATCAAACAAAATAGTGGAGCAGCACACTGCTGGTGTTCCCACTATGTAACTATCACACAAGATAGTGTAGCAACACACTGCTGGTGCTCCCACTATGTAACTATCACACAAAATAGTGGAGCAGCACACTGCTGGTGTTCCCACTAGGTAACTATCACACAAGATAGTGTAGCAGCACACTGCTGGTGTTCCCCCTATGTAACTATCATATAGAATAGTGTACTAGTACACTGCTGGTGTTCCCACTATGTAACTATCACACAAGATAGTGTAGCAGCACACTGCTGGTGTTCCCACTATGTAACTATCATATAGAATAGTGTACTAGTACACTGCTGGTGTTCCCACTATGTAACTATCACACAAGATAGTGTAGCAGCATACTGCTGGTGCTCCCACTATGTAACTATCACACAAAATAGTGGAGCAGCACACTGCTGGTGTTCCCACTATGTAACTATCACACAAGATAGTGTACTAGCACACTGCAGGTGTTCCCACTATGTAACTATCACACAAAATAGTGGAGCAGCACACTGCAGGTGCTCCCACTATGTAACTATCACACAAAATAGTGGAGCAGCACACTGCACGTGCTCCCACTATGTAACTATCACACAAAATAGTGGAGCAGCACACTGCAGGTGCTCCCACTATGTAACTATCACACAAAATAGTGGAGCAGCACACTGCACGTGCTCCCACTATGTAACTATCACACAAAATAGTGGAGCAGCACACTGCAGGTGCTCCCACTATGTAACTATCACACAAGATAGTGGAGCAGCACACTGCATGTGCTCCCACTATATAACTATCATTTAGATTAGGGTAGTAATACATTGGTGATGTAACCGATTTTACTAAAAATAAAAAACCCAAAAACTCTACTAGTCACTGAAAAAACTTCCTCTTTCACAATGTACTGCTTCCTTTCCCGTCTCTAAAGCCTCTCCGAGAGCTGTCTTTCCCGCTATACCCCAGCCCTCTTTTCCCTTCCTTTCTCCAAACGGTCTGACTGAGAGGGTGGGATATATGGCGAGTCTTTTATCTGTTGTTTACCGGTTGTAATTGTGACTTTTTTTTTTTTAGATTTTGCCACCGAAGCAGCTAGTTTATTGTGCAACACATGTCTGTCCTCTGGACGGAAGCGCAAGAACAAATGGATACACTAAAGCGCCGGTCTGAGACCAGGCCTCCTGGCTGCTGGCTTGATCGATTAGGCTGATGGTATCCACTGCCCACAGTCCAACGTATGCACCACAACCCAGTTGATCAGGAGCCGACTTTAGGAAATGATCGAGTTTCCTCTTGGAGTCAGCTAGGGTTTTGTTGGAAATTTCTCTTTTGCAAAACGGAAGGATGTTGAAGAGTCGTGGTCCCCTTAAACTTATTGAGTTCTCTCTCGGCTTGCTAATCGTGCCGCTGCTTTTCAATGGATGTCTTGGACCGTCTACCAAGTCTTGTACATTCGTAAGAAGTGATTTCAGTGTGTATGTTTGGGACCGATATCCCAGGTGTAGATTGTGATGTATCTTTCTCGCTTATTTTTTAAAGAGTACAGTTGGAGGGACTTGAGTGCTGTCAGTAATTTAGATGCTAGAAAGAGGCTACACGAACTGTGAAGGTTCTCTGTAGTCTCCGAGTCTGCAATTTTGCCTAACTTGAAGGGGGCCATTAGTATACAGCAATATTCCAGCCGAGAGAGAACGATTGACCTGAAGGGCATCATCATCAGTTTGGTATCACTTGCTCTGAAAGTTCTCATTATCCATCCAATCATTTTTCTTGCAGTAGCGAAAATAACATTGTTGTGTTTCTTGAACGTGAAATCCTCTGACATTATTTCTCCCATGTCTCCATCTTTAAATTTACACTCTCAGGAGTGACTTGAAATTGTTTTGTACCCTGAGGTCGTTTTTATTTTCTGAATTTTATCCTAATGTAGTAATTGGAATTTATCCTCAATGAACATCATATTGCTCTCAGTGGCTCGCTGGAAGATTTGGTTTATATCAACTTGGAGGCTCTCTGCGTCTTCTATGGATGCCACTTCTATACAAATTCTTGTATTGTCTGCAAAGGATGGTACGGTGTTACGGCTTACGTCACTGTTTAAGTCGGATATGAGAATGAGAAAGAGAACTGGGATAAGTACTTTGTCTGATGAACGCAAGTTTTTACTGTGGGAGCCTCTGATTTTACACTGTTTGCTATTACTCTTCCAGTTATATTAGTCAGAAGCCTAAGTATTCATTTGCCCACATTTGCACCTATTCCTTTTGCACGCATTTTGTGCGCAAATACCCCATGGTCGCACTCTTCAAAGGTGGTGTACTCTGTTTCAGCATTCTGCTTGTCTCCAAGTGTATTCTAGACCATATCGTAATGGTCCAACAATTTCGAGAGGCAGGAGCGACCTGTTCTGAATCTACGTGGCCCTGGGTTGTGCACTTGCTTCGATTCCATATGATTGGCAATCTTGCTTCTTAAACCTTTTCAAAGATCTTAATAATATGGGAAGTCAGTGCTATCGTTCTATAATTTTTTTGCATTTGCGTTACTGCCATCTTTGTCGAGTAGAGCAAACTCGGCGGGACCTTAAATGGCCAGGACAAGAAAACTCGAAAACCCACACATGTAGAAAGATCCAGTTGGGCGGCCCCAATACAAACACCAAAGGAAAACTGGTTACCCACACAACACGAGCAGATTCTGTGGGGGTAACCAGACTTCTCCATAGATCAATTTTTTTTTACAGTTCTTGATGGATATCATCAAGAACTGCATGAGTATGCAATTCAAGGTTGTAGGGATCATCTTTCTGTGCAGTGCAGACTGGACAAGAAAAAGGATTAGTGGATTCCGTAGTCCTAGACTGATATATTGTACATAATATGTAGGCTCCATCAGGGCCATCGACCATGTGTGTTTTTTAATAAAAATAATTAATCTAAACGTCACTAATGAGTTGTCTTATTATAGCCCATGTGTATTATTTTATGTGATAAATGTTTATGGAAAGCCCTGGGCACTTTCATGCCTTGGCAGAAGTAAATTAGAAGACTAATAAAAATAAATATGATAGAGCCCAATAGACTAGTCTCTATCACCTACAACCACTTACACGACCCATCATTTAGTCACTCACACGACCCATCATTTAGTCACTCACACGACCCATCATTTAGTCACTCACACGACCCATCATTTAGTCACTCACACGACCCATCATTTAGTCACTCACACGACCCATCATTTAGTCACACACACGACCCATCATTTAGTCACACACACGACCCATCATTTAGTCACTCACACGACCCATCATTTAGTCACTCACACGACCCATCATTTAGTCACTCACACGACCCATCATTTAGTCACTCACACGACCCATCATTAGTCACTCACACGACCCATCATTTAGTCACTCACACGACCCATCATTTAGTCACTCACACGACCAATAATTTAAAGTCACTCACACGACCTTTAACTCTTGTTGCCAGACTGGGATCCCCAAGGCAAGGGATTCCACAGGTCTATGTCAGGGTTACAAAGGTTAATTAGCGCTCCCCAAAGGTACGCCCATCCGTACCCCCATATCTCAGTGCCCTCATTCTCCATACCCTAATACCCCCCAGTATCCCATCAATTACCAACTCTTCTGAATTTATAAGCTGGACGTGGGTTATGTCTTGACTGTCAGTCCCCACCCAATTAATGTATCATACCTCCTATAATTAATTAACGTTATTATACCTCCTATAATTAACAGCTATTTGTGTTGCTATGGTTATCTGCATTTATTTTAGGAGAAGATCAAGTCTTACGCACCCACCGGTTGACTAGTCTGGGACCAGGTCGTACATGCTAAGCAGGGTCATTGAAGTTAAATCATTGGGTAACTTCAAGGATAGGTTAGACGGGTGTGTGAGATACAAGGGCTGGATTTGAGAGGAGCCAGTAAACTAGCTGCGGTACTCCTCCATGCTTAATACCTAGGCTAGGGTATACAATACCGACAAGTTGAGAAATAAGGTACCTTTATTGCCAAAACCTTCAGCCATTGCAATAGGCGAAAGGTTTTCAGGTGAATGTAACAGTCAAGGCAGTGGAAGAAGTAGTTTTGAGGAGATCAGTCCCTCAGATCACCCCAAAAGTAATAATTTTACTGTCTCCAGTGTTCTGTTCGACTATATTTAACTGAAGAAGTCTGTCGTGCGGGCGAAACATTCCGGCAATAAAGACATCCAGGTGTTGCACATATATCCTATTCATCAAGTTGTCGGAATATTGTATACCAAGCTAGCTGCTTCGGCGGGAAAATCTAATTTCTAAGTCTCTCTCAGAGCTCTAAATAAGGAATCACAAGTAAGATCAGCTGGATGGCGCAGCTGTATAAAACAGCTGTGTAAGCATGACTCTCAGAACCATGGGTTCACAGGAGAGGGAAAAAACACACATTTGTTTTTTTATTTCGACCAGCTGTTTCTTCCGGAGTACCGTAGGTCTGTTTTTAATGGCTCACTCGGTGTTGACACTAAAATTGTCTCCCGGACCTTTAACTACATACCAGCTAAAAACAGTTTGTTCCTTTAAGCATGACTAGAAAAGATTCATATTATAGTATGCTCTATCGACTGGTTGATAAGTAAGACACATGGGCAACACAAATGAATCTCTATTGAGTGCCGCACATGTATCTCACATGTTATTATTATTATTATTATTGAAGATTCGCCGGTATTCTCCCGGCCCGGGCCTTTTCCAAGTGGTGGCCCGGCCTTGGCTCCCTCTTTAGGGAGTGTCTGAGACCTAAGTCTCCCATGGGAGGAGGCACAAGTACCTCCTCATCTTTGGGACTAACTGTCCCCAGGCCTAGCCACAAGCTAGGCCTCTCTGGTCTGTCATCCCCGCCCCAAGGGGGCTAATGGGAATGACGGTCTTATGAGCTAAAGGCTCGGGCTCAGGCACCTACCCTGCCCTAGAAGGGTTAGGCATGGTGTCGATGTATCTCACATGTGTAACGAGTGAGACACATGTGCGTCTCCCTGATGACTCCCTGTGAGTGAGGAATGAATTTGAGAAGGACCTACCTAGCAGGGGCCAGTATAGGAGTAAGACACATATGCATTAGTCTGGTGTTTTCACTGGCGAGATGTTTCGCCTGCTCAGAAGCCTTCTTCAGTCGAAATACAGAGGTGACAACAGAATTTATGTAGATCCAATACAGAGAACAATAACTATGGAAACGGGGGAAGATATGAAGAGGTCTGAGGTGATGAGTTTAGACCATCAGTCATATTAGTTTCCATCCCAGACGAATCAATTTTTTTTTCAGGAGCCCTGGCCTACCCCAACAGTCTGACCGATCACGTCTTCATAAAGGAAAGCGTGGTTATCCCACGAGCCATTAACAGGTAAACCACCTGTGATCCGGGTGAGGTGATTCTTCACCTAGCTGTGGGATCACCACCCTGGTCTCCCGGAAGGATTTAGGGAACAGTACCCAAACCTCACCTTAACCTGTAAAGCTCGCATAAATCACTCTGATCCCGGATTATATGATAAACAGCCTTTTTTCAAACAAGAGTATACCAGTAGTGTGTAGTTTCCCCTATTCTATATACCTCCCTGGAACACCCATAGTGTGTAGCTACCCTATTCTATATACCTCCCTGGAACACCCATAGTGTGTGGCTACCCTGTTCTATATGATACTTACCTGGAACACCCATGGTGTGGCTGCCCTGTTCTATATGATACTTACCTGGAACACCCATGGTGTGGCTACCCTGTTCTATATGATACTTACCTGGAACACCCATGGTGTGGCTACCCTGTTCTATGTGATACTTACCTGGAACACCCATGGTGTGGCTACCCTGTTCTATGTGATACTTACCTGGAACACCCATGGTGTGGCTACCCTGTTCTATATGATACTTACCTGGAACACCCATGGTGTGGCTACCCTGTTCTATATGATACTTACCTGGAACACCCATGGTGTGGCTACCCTGTTCTATATGATACTTACCTGGAACACCCATGGTGTGGCTACCCTGTTCTATATGATACTTACCTGGAACACCCATGGTGTGGCTACCCTGTTCTATATGATACTTACCTGGAACACCCATGGTGTGGCTACCCTGTTCTATATGATACTTACCTGGAACACCCATGGTGTGGCTACCCTGTTCTACATGATACTTACCTGGAACACCCATGGTGTGGCTGCCCTGTTCTATATGATACTTACCTGGAACACCCATGGTGTGGCTGCCCTGTTCTATATGATACTTACCTGGAACACCCATGGTGTGGCTGCCCTGTTCTATATGATACTTACCTGGAACACCCATGGTGTGGCTACCCTGTTCTATATGATACTTACCTGGAACACCCATGGTGTGGCTGCCCTGTTCTATATGATACTTACCTGGAACACCCATGGTGTGGCTACTCTGTTCTATATGATACTTACCTGGAACACCCATGGTGTGGCTTCCTAAATCTGTATATTAGTTACATGGAAGCACTCAGGCGTGTTGATACTTTATGAATTAAATAATAAGAACAAACCTAACTGTTTACCTTGTAATATTCCATCACACAGGATGGTTTCTCAACACGAGTTAGTGAAACGAGTAAACCTGAGCTGGAAGACGTCGATAGTGTGATGAGGGTATAGTCACGCCTTCTCTAATATATCTATCTATATATCTATCTATATATATATATATATATATATATATATATATATTATTATATATATATATATTATATATATATAATATATATATATCGTGCCGAATAGGCAGAATTTGCGATCTTGGCTTAAATAGCAACGTCATCTGCCATATAAGACAAGTGAAAATTTGTGTATGCAATAATTTCGCCAAAATCATTCTGAACCTAACGAAAAAAATATATTTCACTGTGTTTGTTTAGTATAAATTATTGTAAACAAATCTAAAATATATTTAGTTGGGTTAGGCTAAAATAAATTGTCCTTGTTATAATAAGGTTAGGTAAGTTTTCTAAGTTCCTTTTGGTGCTAAAATATAAATTTATTACATCAACATTAATGAAAAAATTATCTTTAAACGTATAAGAGAAAATTTTAGAAAGGACTTAATTTTAAATGAGTTCTTGCTAATTGACCAGTTTTACATATTCGGCACGACATAATATATATATATATATATATATATATATATATATATATATATATATATATATATAATATATATATATATATATATTATAACAGTCGTGCTTACTACTCATTTGAACACAGTAAAAGCACGAACATATACACAAGCTTCAAATACAATGCAACATTACCACGAAGACTGGTTTAATTTTATAACGAGGACTGGTTTAGCTTTATAACGAGGATTGGTTTAGCTTTGCCACAGGAACAGGTTTAGCTTAATATTCAAACGCGTATTTGACTCTGGGAAGCTGAGGGCATCAATCACAGCGTCGCCTCGCAGCTAATCACAATAAAAACGTGAATGAGATTCCTATATTTAGAGGCGGCCGATTATTCCAGAATATTTAACTCGAAATCTATAAACTACGTTCATATACGAGACTTGTCTCAGCCTTGTTCTTTGCTAAACAAAAAGGAAAATTGAATAAAATAGTGACCCACTGAAGAGCTATAAATATCGGGAGTGATATATAATAATAATATATAATATATTATATATATATATATATATATATATATATATATAATATATATTATATATAATATATATATATATATATAATATATATATATATATATTATATTCAATCCTGTAATGTAAATAAAAAATTCTTAGCAAACCATTTCTTGTCTATATTCGTCATAAATTTCAACTTCTCTGTGTCTGTCTGTCTGTTAGATATCCTCTGTACCATATATTCATACAGTTTATACCTCTAATATATATACCTCTCATATATATATCTCTCATATATATACCTCTCATGCGTTATCAACATTTCCATCTATGATGGCGAAGAGTTGTGTGGTAAGAAGGTAATGACGGTCTGCAACGTGAGGAAAATGACGGCCTGCAACATGCAAATGACGGCCTGCAGCATGCAAATGACGGCATGCAACATGCAAATGACGGCCTGCAATATGCAAATGACGGCCTGCAACATGAAAATGACGGTCTGCAACATGCAAATGACGGCCTGCAACATGCAAATGACGGCCTGCAATATGCAAATGACGGCCTGCAACATGAAAATGACGGTCTGCAACGTGAGTGGAAACGAACACAAATGCTTTCACTGAAAACACTTAGGTTCTTGGACCTTGATCACTTGACATTCGTGGACTTGAAATGATCAACGTCCTGGGACTGACACGTGAGTACATTAGTGACTAGTGTCCCCATCTGGCAACGATTTGATTTAGGCAGAAACATTTTGTCACCCTGAAGGCTGAAGGTCCCTCACTGTGATGTCGCAGAGACGGTGTGGGTAATGAGCACCCAGGGAACACGTGAATGGAGTTGGCAATTCCTCTTCTTGACAGATGCGAGGCAGCATCCGAGGCAGTGTGCCGAAGAATGCTGCAGTACCGCCAGAGGACTTTGCTGTGGGGAAGATGGCTTCTACACTACGCTCATTCATCTATCGTGTATTTTTCTTTATGAAACATAACAGTAATTGTAATACCTCTCCACTTACACAGTTTCCAATAACGTCACTAATTCTGCATTCATCTGCTGAAGCTGCGCGGTTCATCAATACAGATACACAGGTGTTGCACATGTGTCTTGGTTACCCACTTGTTTCTATTCCTTATACGATTTTTATGGTAAACAGTACGGGAAGAAATTACACATTCGGATTCTTTAGAGAATGTCTGCAGGGGTAACAACTGAAGAAAAGTTATGCACGAGGCTACCGCAGAGAAAAGCTCCATGACTCACCGTACTTAAAGTCTAATGAAGTCTATTTTAGTCTACTGCTGAGAAAGCTAAAGAGTACTTAAGTCTACTGCACAAAAAGCTACTATAATCTACTGCACGTAAGGCTGAAGTTTACTTTAGTCTACTATGCTTAAAGCTAAAGTTTAGTCTACTGCACAGAAAGCTAAAGTCTACTTTAGTCTACTGCACAGAAAGCTAAAGTCTACTTTAGTCTACTGCACAGAAAGCTAAAGTCTACTTTAGTCTACTGCACAGAAAGCTAAAGTCTACTTTAGTCTACTGCACAAAAAACTCCCCTGAATCAATCACAACTAAGACTTGGTCGTGTATAAGAGACAGCATCACACATCTCCGGGCAAGCCCTTGGGACACTCCAGCGAGACGAACTATCACCATCTCTATGTAGCATTTATGCTGTATAATTTAGGCTCGTGGGTAACTTCATCCACTGTCTCCAGTATCATAGTCACACCTCTGATGAAGACTGATGAAGACTGATGAGAATCGTAACGTATCGACAATAAAGCTTGCCAAGTGCTACACAGTCTTAGTTCCGTAAACTAAGTCTCTATTGTTACCACAAACTAAAGTTACAGCTATGAAGAAGCTGTTATTTAGTCTACGCACAACTCGCCTGTCGATACACTAGTTGGATGCGTGTTGGAGCACACACATCTGGCAGTACACTTGCGAGCGAACTATATCTTTCATATGCGATTACTTTCTTGCGTCTCATCCCACTTTTCCTCCATTCAACGATGAGCTGTGAAGAGATAGATGGGCGTAACGTTCCGACATCTTGCCAGTGCACACAGGGCATCAATCGCTTTGGTCCATAATATATCGTGCAGTTAAACTACACTTGCGTGTGCGCTACATATTGAAGCATGTGGGAACGATGATCATTGGTACAACCCACATCATTCTTCTGCGCCCACGAATATTTTGCCCACACGAGAGTACGACATACTGGTCACCCACGATATCTTGCGTCACCCACGATATATTGCGTCGCCCACGATATCGTGCGTCACCCACAACATCTTGCGTCGCCCACGATATCTTGCATCGCCCACGATATCTTACGTCACCCACGATATCTTACGTCACCCACGATATCTTACGTCACCCACGATATCTTACGTCACCCACGATATCTTGCATCATTCACAATGAAAATTTGACCAACATCTTGTAGGAAAACATTCACTGCAGAGATCAACACTGGGGTGAAAGTAGGCTGTGGGGGAGGTGGGTGGGGAGGGGGTGGGGGAGGGGGGGGGGAGGGGGAGGTGGAGGGGTAGGGGAGGGGGGGGGGAGGGGGGGGGAGGGGTTGGGGAGGGGTTGGGGAGGGGGTTGGGGAGGGGGTTGGGGAGGGGGTTGGGGGGTTGGGGAGGGGTGGGTGTTGGAGGGGGTGGGGGAGGGAGAGTAGTTGGGGTGGTAATTTACGGTCAAGATTAATAATAATATTGAATAATAATAATAATAATAATAATAATAATAATATAATAATAAATAATAATAATAATAAATAAATAATATAATAATAAATAAATAACATAATAATTAAATATAATAATAATATAATAATGAATAATTATTACAATAATAGTAATAATAATAATAATAATAATATTAATAATAAAATAATAAAGTAGGTAGTAGCCAGCTAGTGATGTATGACTCATATAAGACTTGATATACTTAATGAAACATTATATTAATTATATTATTATTATATTAATTATATTATTATTATTATTATATATATTATTATAATTATTTTCATATGAAAGTTTGACATTCTTATATACCCATCCTACTCATCTATTGAGGTACTACAGCTCCTGAGGCACGACGCATAATCAGGTTTGATCGTAGGAAGGGGAAGAGTAGCTCTAACTCACTGGATCAAGAGCCAAGACAATACAAAACGTGAGACATACCTTGCTGTAGCGGGTTGATGGGTGCCCGAGGGTGCCTGTGGCGGCTGGGGAAGGGTCACTGGAGGGGTGCCAGCCAGGGTTAATACACCCTGTCGCACCCTGTCGCACTCTGCAACACCCTGTTTACGCCTGTCTCCTCTCTCAACTTTCACACAGTCTTTTTTAATTCTAAATTTGGAAAATTTAAATTCAATGATTATTTTTCACTTTAAGCAGTTCTGTTGTTTTTTTCAAACTGTGGTTCCAGTGCACTTTTTTAAAACTCTTGAAACGTGAGTTGTAGTTGTATTCTCCACTGTTGCAGACTGTAGATTATGTTTCGTGAAGCGATGAACCCGTAAGGGTCATTCAGCGATGAGGAGTGGTATGCCTTTGATGAGTTTCGAGAGTTTTTCTAGTCCCAGAGCCCGGCCTTGGGCCAGGTTCAATCCTCCATCCGTTGCGGCCCAGCCTCTGATCAAGGACTTGACTGTTGTGGACTGACACTACGAGGTTAGTGTGTACAGAAGTGTTCAACAGTGCCTCCTACAGAAGTCTAACAGGACTGTACCCAGTCTGGGGGTTCTGTAAAGAAAATGGTCGGTGATTGAATACTATTGGGTAAGTAAAACTTAGCTTAATCTGTTAAATTTCAATGTTTACCTCCTTACATGGTTGCCAATTTAGTTTCTCGGTGATTCCTGTTGATTGACAAATGCGGTATTCTTTATTTTATGTTAAGCTAGGTTACAGTAACCTAGCTGAACAGGATATCCACACTGAGAGATGTATGTCTCTCTCAGTGTATACACACTGAGAGTTAACTTCAATCCCAGTGTTGGGGATATTCCATCCCAATGTTGGGGATAAAAGTATTCTTGATTGTCAGAGTACAAGGAACATGCAGCCTTAATGACCCTTGTGTAGTCGATAGGGTTTACATTCCATTAAGTAACCAACCAACACACCAACCAAACAACCAAGGAGCTAACCAACAAACCAACTAACACATCAATCAGCCGTCTAACAACGAGGTAGGAGAGAAACCGTGAACGCTCTCAGATCATGGAATCGAGGCACTGATCTTATCAAAGGAGAAACATACCACCTGCTGACCTTAATATAGGAGAAACATAATCACCTGCCGATCTTCACATAAAGGAAACATACCACCTGCTGACTTTAACACAGAGGAAACATACCACCTGCTAAAACTTGTCCCATACAACTTCTCAAAGTGTAATGTTTCAGTTCAAGATTCAACGATTATCTGTGAATGAAACACTTCAGGTAAAGACAGTCAAGGGAGGCTGTCTCTTAAGTTACTTCAATGGTTTTAATACTCCCTCTGTACCCATGCTCTGGGCGGTAGTCGACAGATTACAGACACATGTGCTGACACATATGCTGACACGTGTGTTGACACATATGCTGACACATGTGCTAACACATATGCTGACACGTGCTGTCACATGTGCTGACACGTGTTGACATGCTGACACATGTGCTGACACATGTGTTGGCACATGCTGACACATGTGCTGAGGCATGCTGACACATGTGCTGAAATATGTGTTGACACATATGCTGACACATGTGCTGTCACATGTGCTGACACATGTGTTGACACAAGCTAACACAAGTGCTGACATGCTGACACATATGCTGACATGTGTTGACACATGCTGACACATACTGACACGTGTGTTGACACATGCTGACACATGTGCTGACGCATACTGACACATGTGCTGACACATGTACTGACACATATGTTGACACATTCGTTTCCAAGGCTCTAAATACATCTTCCTTCATAATTTTTTCCCTGATCTAAAATCTACTCTCACACCGCATACTTTTCCATGATCCGCCACACACTTCATCAGCTTTTCTTCCCCAGTTCTCAGACAGTAGTGCGGGGAAGTGTCCTCCACCGTCACCGTCACGGCAGTGTTTCTCACAGTCACGGAGAGGCGCTGAGACCCCGTCACACTTACACACCGGATAATTTCACATCCACGAACTTCCTGGGGATATGTCCTCTGATGTCACGGCTCACGTCTCCCTCCTCTTCCATCCTCCTTCTGTCACACGTGTCACTTGTACCCGTGTCACATGCGTCCTAATCCTTTGTATGGCACCTGTGTCTTGAAGCTACATATAACACCTGTGCTTTACTCTATCAGTGGTATACAACACCGACAAGATGATGAATTAAACACGTGTAACATCTGGGTATCTTTATTATGTAGACGTTTCGATATCCGGTGGCTGTATGAATGATGAATAAACAGATAAATGAGGAGGTAATCAGTCCCTTTAGGAGCAGGTGATGAACACCTGTTTTCTACAGATGAAGTCACTGGATGGGGGGAAAAGGTCTTCGAAATAGAGATACCCAGATGTTGCACATGTGTCTAATTCATCATCTGTGTATTGCACCTTCCCAGTTGCGCATATGGCTTTATCTAACCAGTGATGATCTTTCCAATGTCACCTGTGTCTTACTCCTGCTTGGCACCTGTGTCCTAGTCTTGCCTGTAACACATGTCTTAGTCCTGCCTTTGATACGTGTCTTAGCCATGCCTGTGACACATGTGTCTTAGTCCTGCTGTGGCAACTATCTTAATAAATTCTCTGACACCTGTACCTTGATCCGACCTGTGTGAAAGTTGATGGAAAAGATCGCTCTAAAAAGATTTGTTGAACAGTGAAAAATTTGTTGAACAATGGCAGATTAGTTGAACATCTCTAAAACTCTTAAATTAATCACAGAACACCAGTAATGAAAGGTGGTATTTTGGAGAATTTCTAACGTGACTCTGAATCCCACTCGACTCTATATAGACCTTTCATAGTATGCTCTGGACACTGGCAGTGCCAGAGAAACGACTATCTCGTGCCTTAGATATCCTATGGAGACGGAGTCTGATCACAGTATTCATCCCACAGTTATTGAATAACACAGACATTACCCCAACTACAGTAAGCTGGTAGTGGTGGAGGAGGAGGGGATGTTGTTGTGGTGGTGATGGTGGTGGGGAGGGAGGGGGAAGTAGGATGGGAGTAGAATGATCACTGCCGTTAAATGGGTCAGCAGTCCAGCGCCCGGCTTCCACACCTGCCCGCCCACACCTGCCCGCCCACACCTGCATACCCCACACCCAGGTAAAGTGCAATGTATTGTGGAAGGCATACAGAACAGGAATAACGATAGGATGTATAAAAAGACTGCAGGAGAGTGAAGAATGAAGGCGACATGCAGAATGGAAATTCTAACCCTACCTACTACTGAAAGTTCTAGCATATGAGTGTGAAAAGGTAACCTGTTAAATGTTTTGTACTCTGGCAACAGCTTAGTAGACAATAACCATTTAGCGAGTAACTGTATTTCTCTCATATAACCATGTAAAATGGAAGGCTGTTAAATATTTTGCACTCTTAAAGGATTACTTTAAGAACATAAGAAAGGAGAAACACTGCAATAGACCTGTTGGCCCATACTAGGCAGGTTCTTCACAAATCCAACCCACTAACAGAATAAATGCTACCCAATCAATAAGAACATAAGAACACCTAATTATTAGGCACTTACATTCACTATATCTTACCTTTATAATCTTTATTTTCCTGTGCGTTTCTTACTAGTTTTTATTCTTGTAATATTTATTTTGAAATTTAGTAGGCCTGATCTGAGACGATGATCCTACAATTAATTAACAGATATATAAGTTATATTGAATTAAAAGAACTTCGTACTCTATAAGAAGGAGAGCAGCTGTATAGAACAAGTAATTCACGGTCTTCTATAAGAAGGGCACTGTAAGCCAGCGGAAGGCCTCGGTCAGATGACCAAAAGCTCCAAAGGCGGGTCATCATCTGAACAAGACCCGCGTCAGGAAACACTTGTCCTGTTTCCTGACGAACCTAACCTAACCTAAGAGAATTGGGAAGCTATACTAAATCAGTAAAATATATGAACATCCACAAATGAAAGGAAGAACAAACGCTGCTTTAGGGGACTGACCACCAGTCTATCAAGACAGAGGGATTGATCACCTCAAAATTACCTCCCCACTTCTTCCGTCTCCAGTGTTATAATCGCCTGTGTTCGACTGAAAAAACCTGTTGCGCAGTAGAAATATTTCAACGGTGGAGATAACTGTTAAATATGAATCTCACTCATCAGTCAAGGCTACTTATTGACTGTATTATCATGGGTAATGAAAGAAGCAGCTGAAGTCTTATGCACAGTCATATAATTGAGGCCTGGTCACAGACCGGGCCGCTGGGGCGTTGACTCCCGAAACCCTCTCTAGGTATAATCTAGGTATCCCTAAGGAGTTACTACACGGGGCAGCTAACGGACAGCTGGGACCACAATATTTGTTGCCAGCATGTAAACAATGGGTCGGACGAAGACATTATACTACAGGAGACTGTAATTAATAAGCATACGTTCCAAAATGTTGAAGACGAACTTAGAGGGAAGCATGACACACACCTGCGAGAGAGAGAGAGAGAGAGAGAGAGAGAGAGAGAGAGAGAGAGAGAGAGAGAGAGAGAGAGAGAGAGAGAGAGAGAGGTGGGATAGTTGTATCTTTCTCAACTGTAGGAAAAATTTCCAACTCATGACCTTACCAGAACTTAGTGTGATCACTTGGGAGAAAGCACACACACACACTCACACACACACACTCACACACACACACACACACACACACACACACACACACACACAGGGGCCAGGAGCTCGGACTCGACCCCCGCAACCTCAACTAGGTGAGTACAGGTATGATAAACCTCACGGAGCAGGGAGTGACCTAGTGGCGACCAGTGAAGAGGCGGGGCCAAGAGCTAGGAATCGACCCTTGCAACCACAATTAGGTGAGTACACATGGGAACAAACAGGGAAGAAATGAATGTGAAAATGCAAGAGGAAGTAAAAAAAAAAGAACCTTGAAAAAAAAAATTAGCGGCTCAGAGTAAAGTAAAGGAAAATCTCTTATTAAAGTTTGCAAAAAACAAGTATATAAAATGGTAAAGGCGAAATAAAAAGAATAAAAAAAAACAGTGACGTTGAGAAGGAAAAATTTGATGTTTTAAACATTAAGTTTCAAGTGTTTACAAAAGATTTTTTTTTTTTTTGAAATAAGAGATTTAAACCTCAAAGAAACGGCTGAAATAAAGGATATATAAATAACTAAAACTGAAAGTGAAGATATAATTTACGAATATTGAGAAGAAAAGAAAAAAGCAATAGGACTTTACAGGATGTATTTATGAATAAAGGAATGTACAGAAATATTATTTTATAATTTTTAGAATTTGGCTACGAGAGTTTAAATTTGTAGACAAATGAAAGGTGCAAATTATACCAGTGTTTCAAGAAAAAAATGATAGGGAAGACTCTTTAATCTATCTATCTATCTATATATTATAATATATATATATATATATATATATATATTATATATAAAATATATATATATATATATATATATATATATATATATATATATATATATATATATATATAACAAAAAATTAAGACCAACAATTCTTCTAACACCAAAAGTCGACAATGTTAATATGTACACTTGGCAGTCAGCCTCGTGGGTCCTCACCTGAGAGTTAGGTTAGTCTAAGAAATTTCATATTTAAGGCAGAGCCAGATTGGTAGACTGTACCCTGTGAACTGCTGTTACAGATGACCCAGTATGATAAGTACTGCCAGAGATGATTAACTCTCAGATTCTGAACAAATTGTTACATCAATATTTTCAAAGCTATAATTTTTAAGCAACGAGGAGAAATCGAGAGCATTACTTACTGCTGTCAAATTAATGATGTGGGGGTAAAATCCTGGTTTTAGATAATAGTCCACATTTTTTAGTATATAAATCACACTTGGTGTCTTGCTCTTACAGGTTTGCACTAGTTATTGATGCACAAACAACCATATATTTTCTTTTTTCTGTTCATTATTGAAGTACGAATATATGGATCCGTGTCCATAGAAGAGAGTCACAGAACGAGGCGACACAACCCCACGTCACTCGCTGGAGTGCTGGAGGCACACTGAACCTAACTCTCTCATGCTGCCTCCTTCCTCTGCCAGTGCCCACCACTGTTACCACAATATTTTGCATGAATCACCTTTATAACTTCCCTTTTGTAGTTGTTCAATACCTACTTTAATGACATTATAAAACCCGGTGCTCAGACATGTACTGGGACACTTGTTAGTTATTAGTAAAATAGTTGTGGATAAGAATTAAGTTTAGTGGACGGTTTTAAGAGGCATAGTACCGTGAGTGGTGGGTATCAATGTGGCGGGTATGGTGGGCAGGGAGGTGGGTCAGGTGTGTGGACCAGGAGGCTGTGGGGTAAAGTACCAGGAAATACAGAACAAGAGCTGACCTCTACTTATGGTCAGCTTTCAACACCCATCAGTTCAGTGTTTACATCGCCCAGGGTAAGTCAGAGCAGGAAGGAAGGGTTTTCCTTTGGTTCTGCCAATGTCAACACTGAGAACAAATGTTATTCCAGTGGTATGTACCAGAGTGTCTGATATGTGTGGAGTCATCTGTACAGCGTATCATCAACGCATGTAACTCCGTAAGTCCTCATGCTATTCACCAGGTATTTGTTGACTGGATTTTATTGAGAAAACGTTTCATCCACCAGGTTTCTTCCCTGGCTGATGAAACGTCTTCTTAATAAAATGTCGTAAACCGCATATGACTCACGAAATCATAATAACACGATTGTAAACAAACTACGAAACGGGTTGGGTTTGAATCCATGGCGTGTGAGTCGCAAAACCGCATATAGTCCCATTGACGTATTTGTCGGTATATAATGCCGTCGATAATCACTGGATATCTCGTCTGCATTTGTGTTAACAATAATAATGGGCTCATTGAACACCTAGGAATAAAATCCTTTATTACTGTCGTTCTTTTTCGTTTCCCTTCATGGTTCCAAACTTCTGGGACACCGTGTAGTAGAAAGCATGTTTGCCAGAGTCGTCCACTGCTCCAGCGCTCACCCCTCCCTCAGGCTATCATGTGCCCTAGTCATAGAAAAAAGAAAGCACTCTACACCCTACCTAACATTCACATCCATTTGGCGTTTAAGAGGACATTTCTACGCTGTCCACCTGCTGGGCGGCATCTCCACTATTAGATCCCAACAGAGTGTGTGGGTCCAAAGTCTCTGTACATAGGTGTTAATGGTGCACACATAGAGCATATTTTGCAACTGACAAGTGACTGCATACGACCGTAACTATTTTACTTACGTATAGAGACTTTCAACTCACCCTGTAGCATGAGGAAGTAAGAAAGTAAGTTTATTTATATATAGGTACACATATATACAGTTACACAAATTATCTAACATAGAAACGCATGTGTAAATTACCTAGGATAACCAAATAAAGTCAGACAAAGTAAATTATTTCCATTGGGGTCCTTGGCATAGCTAAGCTTCTGATAGAACGATGTTCTAAGCAGCGTCTACTGTAGCTAGAAAAGTATAGGGTGTTGCTTTCTCTTACATGTTGACTAATATGGGAGTAGCAGTAGTGCATTGACCGAGTGGTGGTACCACATCACTACAACCTCTCAGAATAATTCTCTCCATTTTACTGTTCCCCCAAAACCTTTTAATACTACCACTAACGGTATAAATTTATTAAGTATTGAACTTTATATAGACTGAGTTTCACTTATTATTATATGCGTTATATAAGGAATTTTGATAAGGTAAGGAGAGATGGTTTGATGATAGAGAGTGCTAGGAGTGTGGGTGTAGGATGAGTGTCTGGCATCACTGACCAGCAGCCTCCCTGCTGGGTACCTCAGGGAATTCTTATTCCTGCTCCTGCTTTCTCCCTCCTGCCCCTGCTTTCTCTTCCCTATCCATTCTTGCCCTTGCTTTCTCACTCTTTCTCCTGCCCATGCTTTATCTCCCCTACCCATTCCTGCCCCTGTTTCCTCTCCCTTACCCATCCCTGCCCCTGCTTTCTCCCTCCTGCCCCTGCTTTCTCTATCTTGCCCTTGCTTTCTCCGTCTTGCCCCTGCTTTCTCTCTCTTGCCCCTGCTTTCTCTTCCCTATCCATTCTTGCCCTTGCTTTCTCTCTCTCTCCTGCCCCTGCTTTATCTCCCCTACCCATTCCTGTCCGTTTCCTCTCCCTTACCCATCCCTGCCCCTCTTCTCCCTCCTGCCCTGCTTTCTCTCTCTTGCCCTTGCTTTCTCCGTCTTGCTCCTGCTTTCTCCCTTGCCCCTGCTTTTTCCCTCTTGCCCTTGCTTTCCTCTCTTGCCCCTGCTTTCTCCCTCTTGCCCCTGCTTTCTCCCTCTTGCCCTTGCTTTCTCCCTCTTGCCCTGCCTTCTCTCCTCTTGCCCTTGCTTTCTCCCTCTTGCCCTTGCTTTCTTTCTCTTGCCCCTGCTTTCTCCCTCTTGCCCCTGCTTTCTCTCTCCTGCCCTTGCTTTCTCTCTCTTGCCCCTGCTTTCTCCCTCTTGTCCCTGCTTTTTCCCTCCTGCTCTGTTTTTTCCTTCCTGCCCCTGCTTTCCTTCTGCCCCTTTCCTCCCTCCAACCCTTGCTTTCCTCCCTTCGCCCCTGCTTTCCCCTCCTGCCCCTGCTTTCTTCCTAGTGCCCTTGCTTTCTCCTACTTGCCCCTGCTTTCTCTCCTCATGCCCCTGTTTTCTCCTTCATGCTCCTGCTTTCTCCTGCATGCCCTGCTTTCTCCCTCATGCCCCTGCTTTCTCCTTCTATGCCCCTGCTTTCTCCCTCATACCCCTGCTTTCTCCCTCTTGCCCCTGCTTTCTCCCTCTTGCCCCTGCTTTCTCCCTCTTGCCCTTGCTTTCTCCCTCTTGCCCCTGCTTCTCTCTCTTGCCCCTCTTTCTCCCTCTTGCCCCTGCTTTCTCTCTCCTGCCCTTGCTTTCTCTCTCTTGCCCCTGCTTTCGCCCTCTTGCCCCTGCTTTTTCCCTCCTGCCTCTGTTTTTTCCTTCCTGCCCCTGCTTTCCTTCTGCCCCTTTCTCCCTCCAACCCTTGCTTTCTCCCTTCTGCCCCTGCTTTCCCCCTCCTTCCCCTGCTTTCTTCCTCCCGCCCCTGCTTTCTCCCACTTGCCCCTGCTTTCTCCCTCATGCCCCTGTTTTCTCCTTCATGCTCCTGCTTTCTCCCGCATGCCCCTGCTTTCTCCCTCATGCCCCTGCTTTCTCCTTCATGCCCCTGCTTTCTCCCTCATACCCCTGCTTTCTCCCTCTTGCCCCTGCTTTCTTCCTCCTGCCCCTGCTTTCTCCCTCTTGCCCCTGCTTTCTCTCCCTAAACAATATTGCAAGCTGTGTTTGAGCGTGTTTTGTGTGTATGTGCGTTCGTGTGTGTGTGTATGTGTGTGTGTATGTGTGTGTGTGTGTGTGTGTGTGTGTGTGTGTGTGTGTGTGTGTGTGTGTGTGTGTGTGTGTGTGTGTGTACTCACCTAATTGTGGTTGCAGGGGTCGAGACTCAGCTCCTGGCCCCGCCTCTTCACTGATTGCTACTAGGTCCTCTCTCTGCTTCCTGAGCTTTATCATACCTCTTCTTAAAACTATGTATGGTTTCTGCCTCCACTACTTCACTTGCTAGGCTATTCCACTTCCTGACGACTCTATGACTGAAGAAATACTTCCTAACGTCCCTGTGACTCGTCTGAGTCTTAAGCTTCCAGTTGTGACCCCTTGTTCCTGTGTCCCCTCTCTGGAACATCCTATCTCTGTCCACCTTGTCTATTCCCCGCAGTATCTTGTATGTCGTTATCATGTTTCCCTGACCCTTCTGTCCTCCAGTGTCGTCAGTTCGATTTCCCTCAACCTTTCCTCGTACGACATTCCCCTGAGCTCTGGGACTAGCCTTGTTGCAAACCTTTGTACTTTCTCTAACTTCTTGACGTGCTTGACCAGGTGTGGGATCCAGACTGGTGCTGCATACTCCAGTATGGGCCTAACATACACAGTGTACAGTGTCTTTAACGATTCCTTATTAAGGTATCGGAACGCTATTCTCAGGTTTGCCAGGCGCCCGTATGCTGCAGCAGTTATTTGGTTGATGTGTGCCTCCGGTGACGTGCTCGGTGTTATGGTCACCCCGAGGTCTTTCTCCCTGAGTGAGGTCTGTAGTCTTTGTCCACCTAGCCTATACACTGTCTGCGGTCTTCTTTGCCCCTCCCCAATCTTCATGACTTTGCATTTGGCAGGATTGAATTCGAGAAGCCAGTTTCTGGACCTTTCCAGGTCTCTTTGCAGTCCTGCCTCATCCTCATCCGATTTAATTCTTCTCATCAACTTCACATCATCTGCAAATAGGGACACTTCAGAGTCTATTCCTTCCATCATATCGTTCGCATATATCAAAAATAGCACTGGCCCTAGAACTGACCCCTGTGGGACCCCGCTCGTCGCAGGCGCCCCCTGTGATACCTCTTCACGTACCATGACTCGTTGCTGTGTGTGTGTGTGTGTGTGTGTGTGTGTGTGTGTGTGTGTGTGTGTGTGTGTGTGTGTGTGTGTGTGTTTGTGTGTGTGTACTCACCTATTAGTTATCGCAGGGGTCGATTCACAGCTCCTGGCCCCGCTAGCCGCTGCTAGGTGCACTCTCTCCCTGTTCTATGAGCTTTGTCGTATCTCTTCTTAAAGCTACGTATGGATCCTATTTGTGTAAGGATGAGTGTGTGTGTGTGTGAGTGTGTGTGTGCGTGCTTGACAGAGGTCAAAGCCGCTGTGTCTTTACGATCTATAAATCCCAGTTTTATATGCATGAGGCCAGCTTTGACCATGAGGAAAATACCTCCCCAGCGCTTCATAAACGTCCAGTGAGCTCATCAGTGATCCAACACTCATATCGCAAAACCAACGTGATGGTCAGTCGGTGCTTGCAGATCACCATGGTGGCTGATCAGGTCAATAAAGTCATCGTGAAGGTATATAAAGTCATCATGGAGGATCAATAAAATCCTCATGAGGATCAATAAAATCCTCATGAGGATCAATAAAATCCTCATGAGGATCAATAAAATCATCATGAGGATCAATAAAATCCTCATGAGGATCAATAAAATCATCATGAGGATCAATAAAATCATCATGAGGATCAATAAAGTCATCATGAGGATCAATAATGTCATCATGAGGATCAATAAAATCATCATGAGGATCAATAAAATCATCATGAGGATCAATAAAAGTCCATCATGAGGATCAATAAAATCCTCATGAGGATCAATAAAATCCTCATTAGGATCAATAAATCATGAGGATCAATAAATCATCATGAGGATCAATAAATCATCAGAGGATCAATAAAATCATCATGAGGATCAATAAAATCATAATGAGGATCAATAAAATCCTCATGAGGATCAATAAAATCATCATGAGGATCAATAAAGTCATCATGAGGTTAAATAAAGTGAACATAAGGATCAATAAAGTCATCATGAGGGATCAATAAAGGCATCAGGAGATCAATAAAATTATCATGAGGCTTAATAAAGTCATAATGAGGGTATTAAGTCAACATGAGGGTCAATAAATTCAACATGAGGATCAATAAAGTCATCATGAGGGATCAATAAAGTCATCATGAGGGATCAACAAAATCATAGTGAGGGTCGATAAAATAATCATGAGAGGCCAATAAAATCATAATGATGGGTTGATAAAATCATCATGATGGTCAATAAAGTCATCTTAAGAGTCACTAAAGTCATCATGAGGGGTTAATAAAGTCATCATGAGGGTCAATATACTCAACATGAGGGTTAATAAAGTCATCATGAGAGGTCAGTAAAGTCATCAGGAGAGGTCAGTAAAGTCATCAGGAGAGGTTAATAAAGTCATCATAGGAGATTAATAAAGTCATCATGAGGGTCAAATTCATCATGAGGGTCAATAAAGTCATCATGAGGGTCAATAAGGTCGTCATGAGAGGTGAAAGTCATCATGAGAGTCAATAATTTTTTCATGAGGGTCAATTAAGTCATTACGAGGGTCACTAAATTCATCACGAGTGTCAATAAAATCATCATGTGGGTCAATAAAGTGATCGTTGCTGCTAATAATATGGTCACTACGTTTCCCTCTAGAAGAGAAGAGAAGAGAAGAGAAGAGAAGAGAAGAGAAGAGAAGAGAAGAGAAGAGAAGAGAAGAGAAGAGATGAGATGAGAAGAGAAGAGAGGAGAAGAGAGGAGAACTGGAAGAGGACGGGGTAGAGGACGTGGAAGAGGACGTCTAGGAGGAAGACATCTACAGCTGTCTCACCCTCCACTAACAGTCCCAGCGGCAGAACCTGCGGACAAATCAGCAAAACACAGGAGGTGCAACAAATCATAGTCCGCCCTCCCAGGCACCTAGGCTGTGCACTCGCTGTCACCGGAAGGGGCACACCACCAACAACTGCCTGCGAGATACCAGGTGCAATTACTGCTCAGGAGGACCAGTGTCGGAAGAAAAAGGAACTTGACAGACAGGACCACCTGTTTAGAGACCTGTTCTCGGAACAAACCAGCAGGATCTCTGAATTGGTGAATACTCTCACACGTCACCCACTCAGCTACTCCTATCTCAGCCCAGCATGTGGTATTGTGCCTTATACAAGACCACAGACCTACATCCCTGCAGCTGCCTCAGTATACCTCTCTCAAGGGCGGGCAGGCACCTTACATGCCTTACACACCCACCACCTCAAGCTGACCACATCATGAGGAGCCAGTCTATCAGCATCCTGTCAGCCAACATTAGAGGTTTCATTACTAATGTTGGAGAGCTCACACATAATTTTGTGAACACTCGACGTCCCGACATGATAGCTGTTGTTGAAACATTTTTGGATGACAGGACTCCAGAAAATTTTGCAAAAATTGCTGGCTACACCTCATGGATGAGAAGAGACAGGCAAGGGCAAGGAGGAGGTGTTGCTGTGTGCTTCTCTAAAAGTGTTCATGCCCAGCACGTTGATGTTGCCACCCCTACTCATCTTAAAATGATGTTCTTCAAGCTCTGCATAAACGCTAGTACCTCTGTACTAGCATGTGCAATGTACAGACCTCAGTGGCAACATGCAGACCCCATCAACTTCCCAATGGAAAATATTGACTCCCTTCTGCTACAACACAACTGTCAACATATCATAATTGTTGGTGACCTCAACCAACACCTTATACAGAGGGACTTTGATGACCTTCTTGCAATATTTGACATGAGAAACTTTGCTGATTTCCCTACTTACATCTCTGGCTCCTCCCTTGACCCAGTAGTGAGTGATCTGGCAGAAGGCACAGTCACTTGTCAACCCCTCGGCTACGTTGGATCATCTGACCACAAGGCTGTTTTTACGACACTTAAGATCCCAACAGAACGAGGTGAGGAGTCCACACGCACAACCTGGCTATGGGAAAGAGGTAATTGGCCAGCCCTTTGCTCTGAGCTCGACACCACCGATTGGAATGCTCTTCTCCAAGGGGATGTTGACAACCAAGTGAAAGCCTTCACTGGACACATCCTTAATCTACAACAAGAACACATTCCTCACCAGCTATATGTGACGAAGCCTACAGATCAGCCTTGGTTTGGCTTTCGTTGTAGAGAGGCTGCTACTGCTAAGTACAAAGCATGGCGAAGGTATAAGAAACATCCTACCACCTATAACAGGAACTTGCACAGGCAAGCCTGTAGGCATATGGGTGACGTTCAAAAGTGGGCCATTGCTAAATGGGAAGTGGACACAAAAAGAAAGCTAGCATCAGGTAGGGTAGGCTCCAAAACCTGGTGGTCCCTGGTCAAGGACAGACAAGGTTATCTGCCTGATGAATTAATTCCACCTCTAAATCGACAGGATGTGACCACCTCTACTAGTAGT
>NC_069451.1:14718688-14766188 GCF_026875155.1 Cherax quadricarinatus | reverse complement strand
CAGCAGTTCTTTTCAGTCTCCAGTTCTACTATTTTCAGTATTTCGAAAAAAGCAGGTGTTAAGCAGTGTTTATGCGCGTAATTCCTCATTCAGTGATTTTTTTTATTGACCTGAAATGTGTTTGAATTAATGTCTAGATTTAGTCTAAATCAGAAATTTTAGAAGCTCTTAGCACTTATAAAGCTAACTTTCGCTAAGTAACTATGACTTTGTGATTGACTAAATGTATTCTTTATGTATTCCTAATTTTTTAATGTATTTCTCAAAAACTAAATTTGTGGAATAATGTAAACATGGCAAATAACGATTAAATTACTTGCAGACATAATTATTAGCATCATATTTTATGTTACTGTAGTTTTTAACCCTTAAATAAATTGATTTAGCGTCAGCACAGGCTATATTCCTTAGGAGTGTTTTCTCTAGCGTATACATCGTGAGCGCTTAACTTTAATCCTATTTAGGATTCAAATTATTCTTTTTTACGGGTTAAGGACTACTGGCAGCTTTAACGATCACGGCAGTCGATAGAAACCTATTAACCAACCAACATTGGACAAATTTAAAAAACAAACATGTATTACAGAGGATAATCGGCTACGAGTTCTTTAGGTGTTAACACTATTCACTATCGTAA
This sequence comes from Cherax quadricarinatus, assembly GCF_026875155.1. Taxonomy (NCBI): domain Eukaryota; kingdom Metazoa; phylum Arthropoda; class Malacostraca; order Decapoda; family Parastacidae; genus Cherax; species Cherax quadricarinatus. Next base: position 14,765,551 of record NC_069451.1, on the reverse strand, counting down.
GAATGATTTATTTCCCAAAATAAGATCCATATACTCCCAGTGTATGTTAACCGAGATAACAAGCTTCTTGACGTATATATCTCGTCTCTAGTAAGAAACAAACTATGAGGTCAGAGATCCTGGTAAGAGGACATCATCGGAAAACCTAGCCGGATGCGAGGCATCCTGCCCATAATCCAGCTTGTGTGGAAAGCGATTCATGAAGGCAAACTTCTACCCTCGTGTAATATGATGTCTCCCATCACGACTCCTCAAGCTCAGAGGATTTATCACCCTGGTTAAGGAAGTAGCATCCTGGTAGCACCTGAAGTTCCCCGGGCTGACCCTGGAAAAGAGCAAGGAGATGAGAGCATCAGAGAAGTTATAGGCAATGAGAAATTTTATATTAGATTGGAGGGAGTTTGGAGGAAGAAAATTTGTTCACTTATTTGGAAGTGGACTTGGCAGTAGGTTCTATGAGAGATGAGGTGAACTATAGAACTGATGACGGGTAAAAAATGTGGGTGGTGCATTGAGACATCTGTGGGTGGTGCATTGAGGCATCTGTGGGTGGTGCATTGTGGCATCTGTGGGTGGTGCATTGTGGCATCTGTGGAAACAAAGGACGTTATCCATAAAGGCAAAAATTAAAATGCACCAGGGTACAGTGGCACCAACTATTATTTCTACTACTACTACTACAATTACTACTACTACACAAATAACTCTCACATAGGAGATAGAAGCTTATGACGACGTTTCGGTCCGACTTGGACCATTTACAAAGTCACACTAACACAGAAGAGTACAGGTACAGGTAGGTTTGCCAGGGTCTTGGCCCGGGGTCTTCTTCATGTGGTGACCTGGCAGTGTCTCCCGAAGGAGTGTTAGAGTTGGCACAATTAATATACCGTTTACAGTCCTATGTCGAGGGCAACCTTATGACAAAGGCGCGATGAATCTTCCAACTCCATTTGAGCAATTCCTGGCACCCAGGCCGCAGCCCGAGTGCCAGAACGACTCAAAAGATGCTCTGGCTGTGTGTTGAATCCCTGATGTCGAACAGAAGTCTCTTGACTGGGACATGACAAAAGAGTGAGGGATCCAGTATATATAGGTGAGGGGGAGAGGGACGGGACAAAGAGAGGAAGAAAAGGAAGTAGTGGTAGTGGTAATGATGGTAGTGGAAGTAATAGTAGTGGCAGTAGAAAGTAGGGAAAGTAGTTATAGTAGTACAAGAGATAGAAAAGGGAGTGAAGGGTAAAGGGAAGCAATAGTAGTAGTAGAAGTGGGGTAAGTCTAAGGACAAGAAAAAGGAGCACTGCAGGAGTGCTAAGGGCACACAAGGGGTAGGACCAAAAAACACAGGGGGGGGGGAGAACTGAAGAACAGAACACACTTAGGCAGAAGAAATGAAAACAAAGAAAAAATAAGAAAATAATAGGAAAGGAGAAGAGGCGGGGAGAGGAGGACTCGTCCTGGAGAACCTTACCTGTACTCATTTGCGTTGGTGTGACTTTGTAAATGGTCCAAGTCGGACCGAAACGTCGTCGTAAGGTTCTATCTCCTATGTGCGGGTTATTTGTGTATTGTTCCAGTCACGGTATTGTGTCTTTTTGTTCATCACTACTACTACAGTTACCACTACTACAACTAGTTACCACTACTACAACTAGTTACCACTACTACAACTACAGTTACCACTACTACAACTAGTTACCACTACTACAACTACAGTTACCACTACTACAACTACAGTTACCACTACTACAACTACAGTTACCACTACTACAACTACAGTTACCACTACTATAACTACAGTTACCACTACTACAACTACTGCTACTAGTACCACAGCTTCTGTTATTATACGTCAAGGGAAGCACTAAGCCAGTATAAGTCATTCAGCGCCTTGGGAATCGTCGGGGTTGGGGGAACCTGATAATTAAATTTAATCGGAAGAAGGGAAAAGACAGCTCCCATTCCTTCGTTAAAGAGACCTTCGCCAGCATCAAGCTGTCCCCTTGAAAAGCGAGAGATCTCCCGACAGAGATTGTTCCTACACTATCTCTCCCCCGTAATATTAATTTGCTGAAATTTACAGTCTCCTGTTCTGTGTTTTAGAGAAATTCGCAGAACCACATCAACGTTAATACAAGGTTGGTTGTTGCAAACGACGAAAAAAATCTATTAAGGCAATGAGGCGCTGCTAGAGCCAGCGATTAAATTAAATAGCAAAAAAAATTTTGGTTTAAAGTTTATTTCACACAAGTCTGTTACATCCGGGAGTAAGTAGAGGTGAGGCAGGCCTGTCTCTGCCCCGTTGAAAGATTTAGGTCTACCGCTTTTTCTTTACCCATTTCACCAAAAAAATATGGTACTAAGGGAAGTGAACATAATTTTGTAGTACCTACAGTAAGTGGTCAGGTGTCAAGGATTTTTTATTATATAGCAAGAAGGGAGTAGAACGGACTGACTGAACATGTAAAGGCCAGAATGGCTACAGAAAGCCAGGAGAACGATTTCTTGTATGGCTAAAATCCGTGTACCAATTATATTCAGCCGATTTTCTCTATTTCATGTTTAAGTAAATAAGTGCACTTATAACTGTACTTATGCGCAACTGTACCTAATTATACTTACTTAATGTTGCTAAGTAAGATCGTTATCCAGTTAATTTAGTTTAATATATTTATTATGTACCCCATACCCATCCTGTGGGTAGTAGTCAGCCCATACCCATCCTGTGGGTGGTAGTCAGCCCATACCCATCCTGTGGGTGGTAGCCAGCCCATACCCATCCTGTGGGCGGTAGTCAGCCCATACCCATCCTGTGGGTGGTAGTCAGCCCATACCCATCCTATGGGCGGTAGTCAGCCCATACCCATCCTGTGGGTGGTAGTCAGCCCATACCCATCCTGTGGGTGGTAGCCAGCCCATACCCATCCTGTGGGTGGTAGTCACCCCATACCCATCCTGTGGGTGGTAGTCAGCCCATACCCATCCTGTGGGAGGTAGTCAGTTCACACCCATCCTGTGGGTGGTAGTCAGCCCATACCCATCCTGTGGGCGGTAGTCAGCCCAACCCATCCTTGGCGGTAGTCAGCCCATACCCAGCCTGTGGGTGGTAGTCAGCCCATACCCATCCTGTGGGCGGTAGTCAGCCCATACCCATCCTGTGGGTGGTAGTCACCCCATACCCATCCTGTGGGTGGTAGTCAGCCCATACCCATCCTGTGGGAGGTAGTCAGTTCACACCCATCCTGTGGGTGGTAATCAGCCCATACCCATCCTGTGGGCGGTAGTCAGCCCATACCCATCCTGTGGGCGGTAGTCAGCCCATACCCAGCCTGTGGGTGGTAGTCAGCCCATACCCATCCTGTGGGCGGTAGTCAGCCCATACCCATCCTGTGGGTGGTAGTCAGCCCATACCCATCTTGTTGGTGGCAGTCAGCCCATACCCATTCTGTGGACGGTAGTCAGCCCATATCCATCCTGTGGGTGGTAGTCAGCCCACACCCATCCTGTGGGCGGTAGTCAGCCCACACCCATCCTTTGGGCGGTAGTCAGTTCATTCCCATCCTGTGGGTGGTAGTCAGCCCACACCCATTCTGTGGGTGGTAGTCAGCCCATACCCATCCTGTGGGTGGTAGTCAGCCCATACCCATCCAGTGGGCGGTAGTCAGCCCATACCCATCCAGTGGGCGGTAGTCAGCCAATACCCATCCTCTGGGCGGTAGTCAGCCCACACCAATCCTGTGGGCAGTAGTCAGCCCACGCCCATCCTGTGGGTGGTAGTCAGCCCATACCCATCCTGTGGGTGGTAGTCAGCCCATACCCATCCTGTGGGCGGTAGTCAGCCCATACCCATCCTGTGGGCGGTAGTCAGCCCACACCCATCCTGTGGGCGGTAGACAGCCCACACCCATCCTGTGGGCGGTAGTCAGCCCATACCCATCCTGTGGGTGGTAGTCAGCCCACATCCATCCTGTGGGCGGTAGTCAGCCCACACCCATCCTGTGGGCGGTAGTCAGCCCATAAACCCCTCCTGTGGCGGTAGTCAGCCCACACCCATCCTGTGGGCGGTAGACAGCCCACACCCATCCTGTGGGCGGTAGTCAGCCCACACCCATCCTGTGGGCGGTAGTCAGCCCATACCCATCCTGTGGGCGGTAGTCAGCCCACACCCATCCTGTGGGCAGTAGACAGCCCACACCCATCCTGTGGGCAGTAGTCAGCCCATACCCATCCTGTGGGTGGTAGTCAGCCCATATCCATCCTGTGGGTGGTAGTCAGCCTGTGAAGGCTTACTCAGCCCTGTAACAACTTCAGACAGTATTACCAAGGCTGGCTCCTCCTCAGGAAAATTAATGAATAGAAAAAGAACAAAAACTGACAAACATAAACACTTTATTATTTAGAAAATATAAAATATAAAACACTTAAATATGAAATATTGATCCTACATTAAAGAAAATGAAAAATGAAAAATATAAATGATATCTGAATTCAACGCTAATATATATATATAAAACTTGGGTGTCTGGTGTTGGTGACACTGCGTGTTGTTGAAATCGTAGCCATTGCCGATGATGATGGGGAGGGGGGTCGCAGGTGTTGGTGACAACCCACCGGCTCGTTCTTCACAGATTTTTTTAGCCGTCAGTAATCCGTCCAGATGACAGGAAAGCAGGCTTTTTCCACTGCAAGGATGAGGGGTTATATCCTGCTACTTGCATACACAAACAGGTAAGTGGATCAGAATTTGGGACGTCTCAGAACGTTAGTCCGTCTCCTTCAATTCTACTCATTGATTAGCAGGTGACCCTCTCTGTCCTTCAAGCTGTAAAGAGAGACAGATTACCCACTGCTTAAGAAATCACTCTCCATGATAAGTACAATACCTAAAAGATGTGGTGATTATTAAAACATTTAACCTATCAAGACTGAAAGGACTAAGTTAATTATTGGTCAAAAGTGAAGCTTTCAACCAATAAGTCCACTAAAATATGATCAGGCGTGTACTTACAGTAGTGTTGGGAGCTGTGAGTCGAGTGATTTACTGTTTGACGGGAGCCCCACACGTCACCTTTCGGGGGGGAGGGGGGAAGAAGGAGGGGAAGGGATAGTGGGAGCTAGACTGACCCTACCTTAACAAGCAGCCGGCAATCAAACTATCACTTTCGGGGAGGGGGAAAAAGGGGGGGGAATAGCGGGTGCTGGACTTACCCTACCTTAACAAGTAGCTGGCAATGAAACAGAGTGGGGAAGTGTCACGAGCGGTGTTCCACAGGGGTCAGTGTTGGGCCCCCTGCTGTTCACAATCTACATAAACGACATAGATGAGGGCATAAAGAGCGACATCGGCAAGTTTGCCGATGACACCAAAATAGGCCGTCGAATTCATTCTGACGAGGACATTCGAGCACTCCAGGAAGATTTGAATAGACTGATGCAGTGGTCGGAGAAGTGGCAGATGCAGTTTAATATAGACAAATGCAAAGTTCTAAATGTTGGACAGGACAATAACCATGCCACATATAAACTACATAATGTAGATCTTAATATTACGGATTGCGAAAAAGATTTAGGAGTTCTGGTTAGCAGTAATCTGAAACCAAGACAACAGTGCATAAGTGTTCGCAATAAAGCTAATAGAATCCTTGGCTTCATATCAAGAAGCATAAATAATAGGAGTCCTCAGGTTGTTCTTCAACTCTATACATCCTTGGTTAGGCCTCATTTAGATTATGCTGCACAGTTTTGGTCACCGTATTACAGAATGGATATAAATTCTCTGGAAAATGTACAAAGGAGGATGACAAAGTTGATCCCATGTATCAGAAACCTTCCCTATGAGGATAGACTAAGGGCCCTGAAACTGCACTCTCTAGAAAGACGTAGAATTAGGGGGGATATGATTGAGGTGTATAAATGGAAGACAGGAATAAATAAAGGGGATGTAAATAGTGTGCTGAAAATATCTAGCCTAGACAGGACTCGCAGCAATGGTTTTAAGTTGGAAAAATTCAGATTCAGGAAGGATATAGGAAAGTACTGGTTTGGTAATAGAGTTGTGGATGAGTGGAACAAACTCCCAAATACCGTTATAGAGGCCAGAACGTTGTGTAGCTTTAAAAATAGGTTGGATAAATACATGAGTAGATGTGGGTGGGTGTGAGTTAGACCTGATAGCTTGTGCTACCAGGTCGGTTGCCGTGTTCCTCCCTTAAGTCAATGTGACCTGACCTGACTAGGTTGGGTGCATTGGCTTAAGCCGGTAGGAGACTTGGACCTGCCTCGCATGGGCCAGTAGGCCTTCTGCAGTGTTCCTTCGTTCTTATGTTCTTATGTTCTTATATACTCCCTCGCTACTCCTGTCTATTGAACTTTTCCCTCACACAGCCCATACCCATCCTGTGGGTGGTAGTCAGCCCATACCCATCCTGTGGGCGGTAGTCAGCCAATACCCATCCTGTGGGCGGTAGTCAGCTCACACCCATCCTGTGGGCGGCAGTCAGCCCACACCTATCCTGTGGGCGGTAGTCAGTCCATTCCCATCCTGTGGGTGGTAGTCAGCCCATATCCATCCTGTGGGCGGTAGTCAGCCCATACCCATCCTGTGGGCGGTAGTCAGCCCACACCCATCCTGTGGCCGGTAGTCAGCCCACACCCATCTGTGGGCGGTAATCAGTCCATACTCATCCTGTGGGCGGTAGTCAGCCCATACCCATCCTGTGGGCGGCAGTCAGCCCATACCCATCCTATAGGCGGTAGTCAAAAGATTACAGAGGTACATAATGGGTCCAGGGACTGGACCCCAAAGTTTTGTAGCTGAACAAGTTACAAAGGTAATGAACTCCAGGTAGATCTGGTAACAATCATGACCAACTTACAAAGGTAATGAACCATCTACACTTTTATACATGGTTACAATCATGAACAAATTACAAAGTAATGAGCCACTGATACGTGCACACCTGGTCACAACTGTAATGAGTTATAGGGCAAATATTAATAGGGTCACACACACACACACACACACACACACACACACACACACACACACACACACACACACACACACACACACACACACACGAGCACACACATATACAAACGCGCACACACCAAACACACACAAACACATAGAAACAAGGGGCCATAATTGGAAGTTGAAGACTCAGATGAGTCAAAGGGATGTTAGGAAGTGTTTCTTTAGTCACAGAGTTGTCAGGAAGTGAAATAGTCTGGCACTTGACGTAGAGGCAGGAACCATATATAGTTTTAAGGCGAGGTTTGATAAAGTTCATGGAGAAGGGACAGAGAGGACCTAATAGCGATCAGTGAAGAGGGGGGCCAGGAGCTATGAATCGACCCCTGCAACTGTAAATAGGTGAGTACAATTAGGTGAGTACACACACACACACACACATACGCACATACACAACACATACACACACACACATGCACACACACACACACACATACAGGTATGATAACAGATGCCATCTTTCCAACGGGATACCAGATCCTGAGGAAAGACAGAGGGAACAGGGAGGGTGGAGGAGTGGCACTAATGATCAAAAACCGATAGAATTTTGATGAGCTGGAGAGAGTAGACAGCGATTACACATCTGGAACGCTTCACTCTGGAGGTCCCAAAGTGGTAATTGCAGTGATGTATAACCCACTACAGAACAGCAGGAGGCTAAGGTAAGAGTATGATGAGAGCAATAGAGCTATGGTTGACACACTGGCTGCAGTGGCCAAAGGAGCTCATGCATGTAGGGCAAAGCTCCTGATCATGGGTGACTTTAACCACAAGGAAATCGATTGGGAGAACTTGGAGCCACATGGGGGCCAAGATACATGGAGGGCTAAGATGATGGAGGTGGTACTGCAAAACATCATGTACCAACACGTAAGGGACACTATAAGAGAGAGAGGAGAGGATGAACCAGCAAGACTGGACCTAGTATTCACCTTGAGTAGTGCAGATATTGAGGACATCACATATGAAAGACCCCTTAGGGCTAGCGATCATGTGGTTTTAAGCTTTGAATACACAGTAGAGCTACAAGTGGAGGGGGAAACAGGAAGGCCAGGGCGAATGAAGCCAAACTACAAGAAAGGGGACTACACGGGAATGAGGAATTTCCTGAACGGGGTTCAGTGGGACAGAGAACTGGCAGGGAAGGCAGTTAATGAGATGATGGAATATGTAACAACAATGTGCAAGAAGGCTGAGGAGAGGTTTGTACCCAAGGGTAACAGGAATAATGAAAAAGCCAGGATGAGCCCGTGGTTCACCCAAAGGTGCAGGGAGGCAAAAACCAAGTATGCTAGGGAATGGAAGAAATATAGAAGGCAAAGGACCCAGGCGAATAAGGAGAGCAGTCGTAGAGCCAGAAATGAATATGCATAGATAAGAAGGGAGGCCCCACGACAATATGAAAACGACATAGCAGTGAAAGCCAAATCTGACCCAAAGCTGTTATACAGCAACATCAGGAGGAAAACAAAGTCAAGGACCAGGTAATCAGGCTAAGGAAGGAAGGAAGGAGGAGAGACAACAAGAAATGACCGTGAAGTATTTGATGAACTCAACAAGAGATTCAAAGAAGTGTTCACAGAGGAGACAGAAGAGGCTCCAGAAAGACAGAGAGGTGGGGTACAGTACACACAACCGAGGAAGAAGTGAAGAGGCTTCTGAGTGAGCTAGATACCTCAAAGGCAATGGGGCCAGATAACATCTCTCCATGGGTCCTGAGAGAAGGAGCAGAGGTGCTGTGTGTACCCCTAACAACAATATTCAACACATCTATCGAAACAAGGAGATTACCTGAGGCATGGAAGACAGCAAATGTAGTCTCAATCTTTAAAAAAGGAGACAGACATGAAGCGCTAAACTACAGACCAGTGTCACTGACATGTATAGTATGTAAAATCATGGAGAAGATTATCAGGAGAAGAGTGGTGGAACACCTAGAAAGGAATGATCTTATCAACAGCAGCCAACATGGTTTCAGGGACGGGAAATTCTGTGTCACAAACCTACTGGAGTTCTATGACATGGTGACAGCAATAAGACAAGAGAGTGAAGGGTGGGTGGATTGCATTTTCTTGGACTGCAAGAATGCGTTTGACACAGTTCCACACAAGAGATTAGTGCAAAAACTGGAGGACAAAGCAGGGATAACAGGGAAGGTACTGCAATGGATCAGGGAATACTTGTCAGGAAGACATCAGTGAGTCATGGTACGTGGCGAGGTGTCAGAGTGGGCACCTGTGACCAGCGGGGTCCCACAGGGGTCAGTCCTAGGACCAGTGCCGTTTCTGGTATTTGTGAACGACACGACGGAAGGAATAGACTCTGAAGTGTCCTTGTTTGCAGATGACGTGAAGTTGATGAGAATAATTCATTCGATCAAAGACCAGGCAGAACTACAAAGGGATCTGGACAGGCTGCAGACCTGGTCCAGCAACTGGCTCCTGGAGTTCAACCCCACCAAGTGCAAAGTCATGAAGATTGGGGAAGGGTAAAGAAGACCGCAGACGGAGTACAGTCTAGGGGGCCAGAGACTACAAACCTCACTCAAGGAAAAAGATCTTGGGGTGAGTATAACACCAGGCACATCTGAAGCTCACATCAACCAAATAACTGCTGCAGCATATGGGCGCCTAGCAAACCTCAGAACAGCATTCTGACATCTTAATAAGGAGTCGTTCAGGACCCTGTTCACCGTGTACGTTAGGCCCACATTGGAGTATGCGGCACCAGTTTGGAACCCACACCTAGCCAAGCACGTAAAGAAACTAGAGAAAGTGCAAAGGTTTGCAACAAGACTAGTCCCAGAGCTAAGGGGTGTGTCCTACGAAAAGAGGTTAAAGGAAATCGACCTGACGACACTGGAGGACAGGAGAGATAGGGGGGCATGATAACGACAAACAAAATACTGGGAGGAATTGACAAGGTGGACAAAGACAGAATGTTCCAGAGGTGGGACACAGCAACAAGGGGACACAGTTTGAAGTTGAAGACACAGATGAATCACAGGGATGCTAGGAAGTATTTCTTCAGCCACAGAGTAGTCAGGAAGTGGAATAGTTTGGGAAACGATGTAGTGGAGGTATGATGATAAACAGAGGTATGATAAAGCTCACGGCTCAGGGAGAGTGACCTAATAGCGACCAGTGAAGAGGTAGGGTCGGGAGCTATGACTCGACCCCTGCAACCACAGACCACTGAGCACAGGGACATCAGCTAGAGAAGAGACTTAAGGAAGGAATGCTTCAATGGAGGCAACTAAATTGTCTCAAGGGATGCAAAGGGAAATGCAGTGGGAGGACAAAATGGAGAGGTCAGTTTTTGTCTATGGGCTCCAGGAAGTTGAAAGGGAAACTTATGAAGCAAGAAGACAGGAGGAGAAAAAAGTGACTGAGAGTATCATGAAAGCAATAGGAGAGGACGACATGACCCAGCTGTCAAATTTTCTGAGAATTGAGTGGTTTGCAAGAGGAAAAAACATGCAAGTCAAAGTGATTTTCAAGGCAGAATCAGCTCAAAACAGGATCTTGCAGGAGAAAGCACGACTGGACATACCAAAGTACCAGAGGGTGTACCTCGATCGCAACAGAACACAATAAGAAAGGGTACAAAGATGCAAGGAGGAGTGAGAGGCAAAGACAGAGATGAGCAGGAGAACCCCAATTCAGGAGGAAGAGCAAATACAGCTTCCCTCAGAATCATCCACAGAAGGACCTCAACCACGACATCTCCAATGCAACCGAACAGAGGGTACACACACGGTAACCTCTGCCCACACCCCTGTCATCACAAACTCCACCCCCACAGCAACCCCCCCTCCCCCCATAGTTCCCTGCCAGGTCTCCCACTCCCCAAACCCCTATGTTCTCTTCAAACCACAGTTTTAGAAAAGAAATTGAAGGTTTGGCATATGAATGCAGATGGAATAACAAATGTGAGGAGTGGCATGAAGGAATCAAGGACATCATAACAGTCACAGAAACGAAACTCACCAGGATAACAGACACAATCTTCCCACCTGGATATCAGATCCGAAGGAAAGATAGAGAGATCAGAGAAGTAGAAGGAGTTGCACTGCTCATTAAAAACCGATGGGGATTTGAGAAAATGGAAGGAATAGACGAAATTGGCAAAAGGGATTAAATAGTTGGTACAATTCAGTTTGGGGGACATAAGGTAATAATTGCAGTGATGTATAACCCGCCACAGAACTGCAGGAGGCCAAGAGAAGAATGTGAAGAGAGCAACAGAGTAATGGTAGACACACTAATTGAGGTGGTCAGAAGAGCTCACACGGGTAGAACAAAGTTACTAGTTAGGGTCAGTTTCAATCACAAGAAGATTTACTGAGAAAACCTGCATGCCTGCCTGAGGTTTACAGGGTATTACCTGAATATTACAAGCAAGTAATTTGAGTGAGATAAGTGGGATTTAAGTCACAATAGGTTTCAGAACTATACCTCCCTCGATGTCCACTTCATCAACACTCTCACAAAAAGCTAGACCTAATATTAAATTAATAATTACAATATTAAACATTAATACCAATACTGGTAAATTATAAACTAATGTGGGCTGTATATAATTAGACTTGCTAGGTACACAGAATATAATTATTGTACATTCCCAACGAGGATAGAAAGATGGGTCATGTTTCTTTACACCGGTTGTCTATGTTCCCCATCAGTAAAATGGGTACCTGGATGTTAGTTGACTGGTGTGCGTCGCATCCTGAGACAAAACTGTCTTAATTTGTCTGAAATGCTCTGCATAACAAGCGGGTTTCTATATAGTAGTATGTCACTGATGTCAGCTAGGTCTGTATACCTTGTACATGTACTTGTAGAAATAAAGATATCATAATATCATTATCAATATCACATAAATTCTAAGTGTTTTAGGAAAAAAAAATCATATTACCACTTACCATTTAATTACTGTATATGGATCGCACCACAACACCTGCCTGATACCTAGACTCTACACTGGCCAGTTACAGGTCTAAATAAAAGGACTAATGGTGCACTTCTCTATGTGAGTAATGGTGCATTCCTTATCTTCCACCGTCCACTCATAATTCTTGAGATGCCGCAAATTTCCTGTCCCAATTCTTCAGCACGGGACATTAACGTGGGTTCCTATTACAAATTCAGGCCCAAACACCTCAATTTGGCTCGGAAGACGCCGAATTATTAGCTGAATTTTCCACGACAACCAGTGTTCGCGAATTACAAATGGCATCCCTCTGTCTCACTCCCCAATCGATGCATACCCTTCTTCACACAAAATTTTTCGAAGGGTCAAACCAGCATCATTTTAATGCACAATTCTTATATTATTCAAACTTACACGTGCTGAATTCAGGAAAATTTTCAGTACCTACTGTGGCCAGGGGATGGTCGTTGATGAACTACTTAATTAATTAAAATTATTTTTGTACTTCGCTTTGCCTTACAATTTGTTTTTTTATCATTTTATTAACACACTGGCCGATTCCCACCAAGGCAGGGTGGCCCAAAAAAGAAAAACTTTCACCATCATTCACTCCATCACTGTCTTGCCAGAATGGTGCTTTACACTACAGTTTTTAAACTGCAACATTAACACCCCTCCTTCAGAGTGCAGGCACTGTACTTCCCATCTCCAGGACTCAAGTAAGGCCTGCCGGTTTCCCTGAATCCCTTCATAAATGTTACTTTACTCACACTCCAACACCACGCCAAGTATTAAAAAACATTTGTCTCCATTCACTCCTATCAAATACGCTCACGCATGCTTGCTGGAAGCCCAAGCCCCTCGCACACAAAACCTCCTTTACCCCCTCCCTCCAACCTTTCCTACACTGACCCCTACCCCGCCTTCCCTCCACTACAGATTTATACACTCTCGAAGTCATTCTGTTTCGTTCCATTCTCTCTACATGTCCGAACCACCTCAACAACCCTTTCTCAGCCCTCTGGACAACAGTTTTGGCAATCCCACACCTCCTCCTAACTTCCAAACTACGAATGCTCTGCATTATATTCACACCACACATTGCCCTCAGACATATCTCCACTGCCTTCAGCCTTCTCCTCGCTGCAACATTCATCACCCATGCTTCACACCTATATAAGAGTGTTGGTAAAACTATACTCTCTTATATTTCCCTCTTTGCTTCCAAGGACAAAGTTCTTTGTCTCTACAGACTCCTAAATGCACCGTTCACCCTTTTCCCCTCATCAATTCTATGATTCACCTCATCTTTCATAGACCCATCCGCTGACACGTCCACTCCCAAATATCTGAATACATTCACCTCTTCCATACTCCCTCCAATCTGATATCCAATCTTTCGTCACCTAATCTTTTTGTTATCCTCATAACCTTACTCTTTCCTATATTCACTTTTAATTCTCTTCTTTTACATACCCTACCAAATTCATCCACCAACCTCTGCAACTTCTCTTCAGAATCTCCCAAGAGCACAGTGTCATCAGCAAAAAGCAACTGTGACAACTCCCATTTTGTGTTAGATTCTTTATCTTTTAACTGCACACCTCTTGCCAAGACCCTCATATTCACTTCTCTTACAACCCCATCTATAAATATATTGAACAACCATGGTGACATCACACATCCTTGTCTAAGGCCTACTTTTAATGAGAAATAATCTCCCTCTTTCCTACATACTCAAACTTGAGCCTCACTATCCTTGTAAAAACTCTTCACTGCTTTCAGTAACCTACCTCCTGTACCATACACCTGCAATATCTTCCACATTGCCCCCCTATCCACCTTGTCACACGCCTTTTCCAAATCCATAAATGCCACAAAAACCTCTTTACCCTTATCTAAATATTGTTCACCTATATGTTTCACTGTAAACACCTGGTCCACACAGCGCCTACCTTTCCTAAAGCCTCCTTGTTCATCTGCTATCCTACTCTTCGTCTTACTCTTAATTCTTTCAATAATAACTCTACCACATACTTTACTAGGTATACTCAACAGACTAAGCCCCCTACAATTTTCTGCACTCTCTTTTGTCCCCTTTGCCTTTATACAAAGGAACTATGCATGCTCTCTGCCAATCCCTAGGTACCTTACCATCTTCCATACATTTATTATATAATAGCACCAACCACTCCAAAACTATATCCCCACCCGCTTTTAAAATTTCTGTCTTTATCTCATCAATCCCAGCTACCTTACCTCCTTTCTACCCACTGCCTCTCGAGCTTCACCCACACTCACAAGTGGCTCTTCCTCACTCCTACACAAGATGTTATTCCTCCTTGCCCTATACACGAAATCACAGCTTCCCTATCATCAACATTTAACAATTCCTCAAAATATTCCCTCCATCTTCCCTATACCTCTAAGTCTTCATTAAATAACTCTCCTCTCCTATTTTTAACTGTCAAATCCATTTGTTTCCAAGGCTTTCTCAGCTTGTTAAACTCACTCCAAAACTGTTTCTTATTTTCAGCAAAATTTGTTGATAATATCTCACCCACTCTCTCATTTGCTCTCTTTTTACATTGCTTCACCACTCTTTTAACTTCTCTTTTTCTCTCCATATACTGTTCCCTCCTTGCATCACTTCTACTTTGTTAAAACCTCTCATATGCTAACTTTTTCTCCCTTACTTTCCTTGAACCACAAATTTCTGCTAATCACTCTAACACTACATTTTTAAACTTACAATTTGTACACACATTGAAAATTAAAATTATCAGAGAAGAAGAAGTGAAGAAGGATTCTAAGACCACAAATTTCTGCTAATCACTCTAACACTACATTTTTAAACTTACAATTTGTACACACATTGAAAATTAAAATTATCAGAGAAGAAGAGTGAAGAAGGATTCTAAGACCACTCCTCTGAGAATTGTGTTTAATTGTAGTGCCAGGAGTAACAAAAATGTACCTAGTTTAAATGACTGTTTGATGACAGGTCCGTCATTGACGGAAAAATTAGGAGATATCTTATTAAATTTCACAGTGAAGCATTATGCCTTTATGGCTGACATAAGTAAAGCTTTCCTAAGAGTGGGTTTACAAGAGGCTGACCGGGATTGTACCCGTTTCTTATGGCCTGAGAATCCTATTGACCCACTTAGCCCTCTGAAAACCTTTCGCTTTAGGAGCGTATTATTTGGTGCTACATCCAGTCCGTTCCTACTTCAAGCGACGATAAATGCACACCTTAAACGTATGGGAAGTCCATTGGGTAAAGTAATGAGCAAACAATTTTATGTGGACAATTTCCTGGGTGTGACGTCAACTGAAGAGGAACTGTTAATGACTTATGGAGAGGCTAATAAAATAATGCAGAGTGCAAATATGCCTCTGAGGGAATGGAATAGTAATTCGTCCAAATTAAAGGACAAAATAAGTAAAGATTACCCTGGAGATGAAGTCCCAAAATGTAGTAATGTATTGGGATTAACTTGGGATACTGAGAGAGATTTGTTAATGTTAAAACCTAATAATTACAGTATGCTCAATAAATTAACTAAGAGAGTTTTGCTTGCTGAAGTTTTCAAAAGTTTTGATCCACTAGGTTTAGTGTCACCCCTTACTGTAAGAGGGAAATTATTAATTCGGGAAGCATGAAAACTTAAATGTGCTTGGGATGAAATTCTACCTGAGGAATTCACTAACAGGTGGGATGAATTAATTGGTGATTATGAGAAAATTCCAATGTTGGAGTTCCCACGCCAGGTGGCCAATCCAAATGGGAAAAATGTACTCCACATTTTTTGTGATGCTTCAAAATTGGCATATGGATCAGTTGCTTACCTTCAATGTAATAGTATTATTTCTCTTGTTATGTCTAAGGCTAAAGTGTCTCCAATTAAATCACGTACCTTACCTTAGTTGGAATTAACAGCCATTTATGTAGGTGTCAAATTAGCTAATTATATAAGAAATAAGTTGCAGGAGATAAATATTAGTGACACTGTAATTTGGTCTGATAATGAGGTATCCTTACAATGGATTCATAATGGAAACAGTAAAATTGTGTACGTTCAAAACAGAGTTGCTGAAATTAATCAGATGCAAGAGAAGTATAATAGTTTGGGTCAGCATATGTTAACATTTAATCACATACCAGGTGAGGAGAATCCAGCTGATTTTTTGTCTCGAGGTTTACCTTATGCTAAATTTGTAAATGCTGTATCATGGTTTAAAGGACCGAGTTGGTTGGTAAATAAAGCTAATTGGCCTGTACAAAAGGCGTATATTGTTCCTGTTGAAATTACTGTGATCACCGCTCCAATAGTTTGTCCTCCCTTAGCCATTGATATAAATAGGTATTCTTCTTTACCCAAACTAATCAATGTAACTAAGTTGGTGTTTAAATTTCTAAGCGAGATGAATATTTCATTTAAGTTTTCACATCCTCTTGAATATTGGATAAAGAGGGTACAGGAGGAAATCTATGGAAGTGAGATGAAATTGATGATGGAAAGAAAAATTGTGAAAGGTTCCATAATAGAGAAATTGGGGTTGTATTTAGAGAACAATGTAATTAGCTGCAGAGGTAGGTTACAAAATGCTGAATTGGATGATTATGCTAAACACCCTATCTTACTGCCCAAAACTCATCATCTAACAAATTTAATTGTTCTAAATGCCCATAAAAATGTAATGCATGGTGGGGTACAAGATACCTTAAATTGTATTAGGGAAACTTTCTGGATTCCACAAGGACGGCAAAGTGTAAAAAGGGTGATTAAAACTTGTGTAATATGTCGCCGTGTGGATGCCAGATCCTATATGTACCCAGGTCCTCCACCATTGCCAAAGGAGTGTGTACAATTAGTGAAACCATTTGATGTAACAGGTGTAGACTATAGTGGTCCAATAATTTTAACAGGTACTTCAGATGGTTGTTAGGTAAGACACATATGCAACAGTTAGGTATCTTTATTTCGAAACGTTTCGCCTACACAGTAGACTTCTTCAGTCGAGTACAGAAAAGTTAAGTTGGTGTTCCACTGAAAGTGTATGTTTGTTTGTTCACTTGTACTGCTACTAGGGCAGTTCATTTAGAAGTGGCACAGGACTTGTCTGCAGAACAGTTTATACAGCTGTTTCGAAAATTTGCAGCTAGGAGATCCTGTCCTAGATTGATGATTTCGGATAATGCCACAAATTTTGTAGCAGGTGCTCAACATTTGATAGAATTAAATAATAGTAACGATGTTCAATCTCTGTTAACCCAACGAGGGTGTACCTGGAAATTTATTACTCCTAGAGCCCCTTGGCAGGGGGTGCTTGTATGAAAGACTGATAGGCACAGTGAAGAGGTGTCTCCATAAAGTACTACACCGGAAGAGAATTAATTTGGAAGAATTCCGTGCAGTGTTAGTGGAGGCGGAGAATCGGATAAATAATAGGCCTCTCTCGTACATGAGTGATACACCTGATGCAGATGTATTAACACCTTCTCACCTAATATGTGGAAGGAAATTGGAAGCTGCCCCTGTCTATAGAGATAATCCGGAAGAAAGTGATGAAGATTACAATGATGCGGCAGTGTTGTGTAATAAATTTAAAATGTTAAATAAAGTAATTGATCATTGGTCTAATGTGTGGCGTAAGGAATATCTTCTTACACTACGTGAGCACTATTATGGTGCGACAGAGGCAGTAAATCGACAGACCATTCAACCAGGTGACATTGTGTTAATTGACACTGAACAAAATCGAACATTGTGGCCTCTGGGCAAAGTATTGACACTGTATCCAGATGCACAAGATGTTGTCAGGAATGTCAAAGTGTTGTGTCGTGGCCAGGAAAGTTTACACACAATTAATAAATTGATTCCCTTGGAATTAGGTGTTCAATCAAACATAAATGAAAATCTGAGGGAAAGTGATACGAGTGATGTGGAAGATAACGCAGACCAAATGATGCCGTACGACGAAATCATAGGAGAACAGCCACTCAAGCCAGAACCGGCTGGAATCGTCTCCTAAAAGAAGGAGTAATTTGAGTAATTTAGCAACGAACTCCGGCCGGCCGCAGTGTGGAAAATACTGTATATATTTTCCAGAAATACAGTAGTTATATGTAAATAGATGGCCATACTGTATTTAAAAGAATTATATTATGGAAAATGGGAAACTGGACCTGCGCCTGCACAGACAGGAGCAGTCGCCATTATTAATTTGAATTGGATAAAACGTTAGTGTAATGGGAAGGAATTTTTGTGCTTTAGAGGTTAAAATTGGGCTGACACCTCTCAAATAGGAGGCGAAATTGTTGGATGTGCATTCCTGCAAAACTTGAGATATCAGGCGACAGGACAGGACAACTCCAGGAACCTCAGATAAGTCTGTTATGTTATAACTCTGGCCAGTTGTTATTTTCATGTATAGACAGTGAGGTTTTCTGAGTATGATACAAGATAATCTCCAGTCATATTGGTGAGTGATATCAAGATATTTTCCTTCTGTTATATAAATGTGTGTATAATCCTTTTTGTTTAATTTTAATATACAGTCCACAAATTTATATATTTACCAGTATTCCTGGAGATGTATAATTCATTTAATTAATAGGTTCCGAGCAACTTGTGGATATGACAGTGGTAGGTATCGAAGGGGGACATTTTTTGCGACCTAGGTGTCCCAAATTCCTACTTGTCTAACTGATAAATAATAATTATCTATGTTCATTTACTATTATGTATATAATGATACATTCAGATAAATGCAATTTTCCACAGATTACATCCCAGTCGACAGGACCAACAACTTATAATTTTTTTGAGGAATTATGGGACGAGGTTCACAGGTACGTTCATGAAATATTTCGTCCACATAATATAAGGGGGGCACAACTAAACAACAATTTATTGTACTTACCAATGTTAGTTGTGCCTTAGAGCCAGGTGGGATTTTAGAGACACTAGGCTGCACCATGCCTCTCTCCCGAAACCCACACACTCTTTCCCACCCACAGGAGAGATAGGTGGGATCTGATAACGACTTGTAAAATAGTACTGGAATTGGCAAGGTGGACAGAGACAGGATGTTCCAGAGATGGGACACAACAACAAGGGGTCACAAATGGAGTTGAAGACTCAGATGAATAACAGGGATGTTAGGAAGTATTTCTTCAGTCACAGAGTTGTCGGGAAGTGGAATAGTCTGGGAAGTGTAGTGGAGGCAGGATCCATACATAGCTTTAAGAAGAGGTATGATAAAGCTCATGGAGCACGAAGTATTGCTTAGTACGATCAGTGAAGAGGTGGGGCCTGGAGCTGTGAATCGACCCATGCAACCACAACTAGGTAAGTACAAAGTCGGGCCTATCAAATATTAGAGTATAAAATTAATACCAATAATGTTGGTAAATTACAAGATATTGAGTGGACTGTATGGTGGTTTGTTACTTGAAAAGAAAGGAGGGTAAGATCTGTTGAGTATACCACATTAAAAAAAAGAATATATATATATATATATATATATATATATATATATATATATATATATATATATATATATATATATATATATATATATATATATATATATATATATATATATATATATATATATATATATATATATATATATATATATATATATATATATATATATATATATATATATATATATATTATATATATATATATATATATATATATATATATATATTTATATATATATATATATATATATATATATATATATATATATATATATATTATATATATATATATATATATATATATATATATATATATATATATATTATATATATATATTCTTTTTTTTAATGTGGTATACTCAACAGATCTTACCCTCCTTTCTTTTCAAGTAACAAACCACCATACAGTCCACTCAATATCTTGTAATTTACCAACATTATTGGTATTAATTTTATACTGTAATATTCGGATCGATACCATGCCTAACCCTTCTAGGGTAGGGTAGGTGCCTGAGCCCGAGCCATTAGCTCATAAGACTGTCATTCCCATTAACCCCCTTGGGGCGGGGATGGCAGACCAGAGAGGCCTAGCTTGTGGCTAGGTCTGGGGACAGTTGGTCCCAAAGATGAGGTACTTGTGCCTTCTCCCATGGGAGACTTAGGTCTCAGACACTCCCTAAAGAGGGAGCCAAGGCCGGGCCACCACTTGGAAAAGGCCCGGGCCGGGAGAATACCGGCTAATCTTTAATAATAATAATAATAATAATACTGTAATATTTGATAGGCCTGACTTTGTACTTACCTAGTTGTGGTTGCATGGGTCGATTCACAGCTCCTGGCCCCACCTCTTCATTGATCGTACTAAGTCATTCTTCGTGCTCCATGAGCTTTATCATACCTCTTGTATGGATCCTGCCTCCACTACACTTCCCAGACTATTCCACTTCCTGACAATTAATATATATATATATATATATATATATATATATATATATATATATATATATATATATATATATATATATTTATATATATATAAATTTAACCTGAAAACTCACCATTTAATTACTGAATCATAATTATTATTTTTGGAAACACACCCTAAGCTACCAATACAGCTAGAATTGACGATGGCCAATGCAAAAACTACTGTACATTATGGGTAAGCGTCTCTTAGCTAAGGTGTGTTCCTGGGAGAATTGGTGTCCTCTATTTTTCTGTTCTTGTTGCCGAATTGTAAGAGTTTTCCACACTGTTTATCCCAGTTCGTCAGCAGGAACGTGTCAGCAGTTTCTAAATTACAGACTGAGGCCGATATACACCAACTGACCCTCGAGAATGCCTGATTATATTGCACATTTCAGACCAGTGTTCACATATTAAATTCATTATGGTGTCTCCCCTGTCTCACTCCCCCGGTCGCCACATATTCTCCTTCACACAAAATTTTTTTTGAAGGGTCAAATCAGCATCATTTTATATTATTTTATATTATTATTTATATTATTTTATATTATTCAAATTTACACATGCAGAATTCAGGAAAACTTTCCACATATCAGCAAAACTAATCATATAATGACGGGGCTGGCTAGGTATAATGTTAAGTAAAGCAGTAATTAGAATATTGAATAGGGTGGGACTGAGTACACCTCCCTGTGGGGTTCATAATTCAAAGTCTTTAGTTACATTTCTGTGCCTCTGGAACAGCGGAGAAGCCATCCTCCAACATCCATTCTGGCAAGTTCACTATCGATTGCATGTTGGTTGACTACATCAATAGGAAGGTAGTGTATGAGCTGTCGGTCGTCATTGATACCATGCCCAGCCCTTCTTGGGCAGGGTAGGTGCCTGAGCCAGAGCTTGCAGCTCACAAGACTGCTATTCCCATTATCCCCCTTGGGGCGAGGATGGCTGACCAAAGAGGTCTAGCTTCTCCCTAGGAGCCGCGTGAGGGTGGCGAATGTGGCTAGGCCTGGGGACAGTTGGTCCCAACGATGAGGAGGTACTTGTACCTCCTCCCTTGGCAGACATTAGTCTGAGACACTCCCGAAAAAGGGAGCCAAGGCCGGGCCATTACTTGGAAAAGGCCCGGGCCGGGAGAGTAACGGCGAATCAAGAAGCTGTCGGTGTACAGAGTGAGAAAGGTGGCTACGCAATAATGTATGCTCCTTCCATGCATGAAACCTTGCAACCGGGAAGATAAAAATTGTTTGATTCTGTTCATGAGACGATTAAGAATTATCCTCTCGAATATTTTATACAAACAGCGAAATGAGTTTTAACGATTGGGCTTTTGATGCATGACTCACGAAATCGTAATGACACGATTGCAAACAAACCATACCCCGGCCAGGATTGAACCCGCGGTCAGAGAGTCTCAAAACTCCAGCCCGTCGCGTTAGCCACTAGACCAGCTAGCCACAATAAGATTCGTCCAACTAGGTATATTTCTACACCATAGGAAGGTTAGCACAGGCACCATTGTGACCACAAATGCAAGTTTTTACAGACGAATCTCAAGCTAGCGTGGCCGTGACGAACTCTAGCTCAAGTCCCTTCACGGTCACGCTAGCTGGAGATTCGTCTGTAAAAACTTGCATTTGTGGTCACAGTGGTGCCTGTGCTAACCTTCCTATGGTGTAGAAATATACCTAGTTGGACGAATCTTATTGTGGCTAGCTGGTCTAGTGGCTAACGCGACGGGCTGGAGTTTTGAGACTCTCTGACCGCGGGTTCAATCCCGGCCGAGGTATGGTTTGTTTTGATGCATTCTTCTATAGGCTTAACACACCATTTTGAAAAAGAATACAATTAATAATATTTTTTTAAGTTTATAAAATATAAAATAATACCAAAATGTTATTCAAAATTTAATAAATATTTAAAAAAATACTCTAAAAGTAAAATACATTTACATATATATTGCAAATATTTAATTTTCGTGTTCAGTGTTGCAATTTGGGTCAATTAAAGGCTAAAAAATAACGATCGACACCATGCCTAACCCTTCTAGGGTAGGGTAGGTGCCTGAGTCCGAGCCTTTAGCTCACAAGACTGTCATTCCCATCAGCCCCTTGGGGGGGGTGCAGACCAGAGAGACCTACTGTGGCTAGGCTGGGACAGTTGGTCCAAGATGAGAGGTACTTGTGCCTCTCCATGGAAGACTTAGGTCTCAGACACTCCTAAAGAGGGAGCCAAGGCCGGGCCACATTGGAGAAAGGCCGGGCGGGAGAATACGGCGCAATTTTAAATAATAATAATATAAAAACAATCTTACAAACTAAAATTCTACTTGCATTCATTTTAAATGCCTCATGTCTCTGAGGTATTATGTACAAATTGTAATACTAATTTACTAGTCGCGGGTCACATTGGAGAGACTCGGTCCGAGTACGGCGATATTCATGAATGAATTAATTACTAGTATATTAAGTAATGGATCTGGTTTTGAGAAAGTTAGAAGCCGCATAAGATGCAGTAATACGTACACGGCAATATGCAAGGAATGTACTCTCACCGTCACGATCGAATCTGTCTTGTCTTTGAGCCACAGGGTTAACATAGGAACTTGTTAATTGTTCACCGTAGAGTAAATCTTGCTACTACTTCTTACATCCAGTGTAAACCATAAATACAGTTGTGTGCATATACAATCCATACTGTTTAAATAAGGTATTACAAGGAGCCCAATGGAAATAAGTCACATTATCCGATTTTCCTGGGTTATCCTACACATATGCTACGCATAAAAATTTATGTAACTTATATATGTGTACCTGTACCTGAATAAAACTTACGCGTGCCGTTGCATAAATACATTAGTTTACGCTTTAAAGAAGGTAAAAAAAAATCTTTTTCGATAATCTCATGTATACAATTACATTTTAAACTTTTGCTGTAAGCCTAATACTAAACTCTAAAGTCCTCTCTCCAAATAATGACTCAATATCAATATTTTATAGCTACCGTACTGATACATTTGTTCTTGAAGCTAAACTTTATTCAAGAAATTTGCAAATGATTTAATAGACAACTATAAATAAACGTTTCCTTACACTTCTTGCCTCTAGTAGTAACACTCTTGATACTACAACCGTTAACACTCCTAGTTGTGTCAGCCTTTGACTTCTTGTCCGGTGTTTCGGCGCCGACGTATACCTGGAGAGGGTTTCGGGGTCAACGCCCCCGCGGCCCGGTCTGAAACCAGGCTTCGTGGTGGATCAAGGTCTGATCAGCCAGGCTGTTACTGCTGGCCGCACGCAAACTGACGTACGAATCACAGCCCGACTGGTCAGGTAGTGACTTTAGGTGCCTGTCCAGTGCCTTCTTGAAGACAGCCAGGGGTCTATTGGTAATCCCCTTTATGTATGCTGAGAGGCAGTTGAATAGCTTTGAGCCCCTGACACTTATTGTGTCTCTCAGTGTACTCCCCCTCAAGGAAGGTTCCTTGATGTTGGTGAGGGGCTCTTGATTTAGGAAATTGGATCTGTGCTCCAGTTCCCCGAATTAAGCCTGAATGCCTTCCACATCCCCCCCAGGCGCTGTATAATCCTCCGGGTTTAGCGCTTCCCTTTGATTATAATAATAATAATCAGTGTACTCGTGGCACCCCTGCATACCCTGCACAGTCTTTTGCTTTCATAGAGTGATTTTCGTGTGCAAGTTTCATACTAATCCTTCTAATATTTTCAAAGTGTATAGTATCATGTATCTCTCTCGTCTGCTTTCCAGGGAATACAAATCAAGGAATATCAACCATTCCCAGTAATTTAGGTGCCTTATCGTACTTATGTGTGCCATGAAAGTTCTTTGTACACTCTCCAGGTCAGCAATTTAGACTGCCTTGAAGGAGGCAGTTAGTGTACAGCAGTATTCCAACCTAGAGAGAAAAAACACTTTGAAGAGAATCAACATGGACTTGGCATCCCTAGTTTTAAAGGTTCTTATTATCCATCCTATCATGTTCCTTGCAGATGCAGTAGATACATTGTTGTGGTCTTTGAAGGCGAGATCCTCTGACATTATCACTCCCAGGTCCTTTACATTACTTTTTCACTCTATTGTATGGGTAGAACTTGTTGTATACCCTGATACATTTTTAATTTCCTTAAGTTTTCCATATCTGAGTAGTTGAAATTTCTCTTCCTTGAACTTCATATTGTTGGAGTGGCTCATTTGAAGATTTGGTTGATGTCCGCTTGTGTAGACAGCTTGTACTGTCTGCACAGACAGCCTATGCTGTCTGCCAGCTGAGTTCATATTTTGTGCCATGCTGGTGCTGCCACCTATAGGCTTACCACTTCAGTATGCCCACCCCTGCCTCTGCCTCACTCACTCAGCAGCCTAGACTCAGACAACAAGTCCTACTCCTCCCTCCCTCGTGGGCATGGCCCTCCCGGGCCATGGGCACATACACTGCATGGGTGCCACAGATACCGCAAATACAAGTAGTGTCCTGGAACCGCTTATAATTGAACCACACTCTGGAAGAATTACCAAATAAATTCATTAAACATTGGTGGAAGCAGTGGTCGCAGCAAGTGTGTTTGCCCGGGGAGAGGAAGGAAGAGGGATGAAGTCATCTTCACTTCATCACCCCACATAAGAAACATCCGTCTCTCAGCGAGTTATCCTGATGTCGTGTCTGCACGTTTCAGCATCCAGACACAGGTACACGCAGGATCTAGCCAAAATTTGCCGAATTTCTTCGAGAATTGTAAATGGCGCTTCCCAGTGACTCCATGCCACAGCGCCCCACACTGTTTCTCAAGTCACGTGTTCAGCATCACTTGTATGTGCTGCTGTTGTTGTTCAGCTCAGTACAGCTATTTCAACAAGTCAGAGGTGAGTTTGTGGTGATTTCTGCGTTCAGTGTGAGTATCTCGCCGTGTTGTGGGTGGGAGAGGAGGAAGTTGCCGTTCCTTGCCATACACTCACCCATGCTCACCCTGCTGTACACTCACAACTCACCAGCCTACCACCACACTCCACCACTATGTACTCACTCCCTCTGCTGTGTTTTCTGCTATTTTCCGTGAATTCATTGCCAGAGGTCTGTATCCGAGTGCCTGAGGCCACTCAAAGCTACATGGATCAGCATGCCACGTGAATCACCAAGCCATGTAAACAGCAAGCCATGTGGAACAAGCCACATGGAGTGTCAATGATGCCACGTGGATCTACAAGCCACGTAAGTTACCAAGCCAGACATCCTAGGCCACATGCTGTAGTCTGCTGCCCGCATCACTCCTATGACGTCACCCATGATGCTGCCCGACTTCACGACGTCACCCATGATGCTGCACGCCTTCATGATGTCAAGATATCTGCTTGATGTCACCTCGAGACGTCTGCTGACGTCGCTATGCTATTGACGTCACCTCGCGATGTCACGCCTGACATCACATGATGTCACATCGAGTGTTCTAGTAATTATTTCAGTACTGCCGAGAAGTTTGAGAGAAGATATATGTCGTGTGTTATTAATTCCTCTCAGTCAGTGTTATCACATGTTTGTGTATAGCTTAGTGTCAATTTTTGCACAGAAAAACATCATTTGCTAGTAAGCCCTGTAGTACCGCACATGCAGTGCGAGTGTGTGTGCAGTTTTCCATGTGTCCTGTGTGGCCTTGAGCCCAGACCACTGTGTAGCACCATTGTGTTACTTGTCACCCGGTGTGACCTGCATGTTTGTCAGCTGATATTAGTCAGCCCTGAGCATCTGAGCCTCTTGTACAAAAAGCTCTTATGCCCCTCACTCGTGATGCCCTGCAGAATAATACTTGCTATGATTCCCATCGAGATTTGTTTCACTTCACTTTCAGACCATCAGAGTGCAGTTATATGTAGAGAATCAAGTCTTGGGATGCTTAGACTAACCTCTGCTATAACTCCAACTGCCGAGGGAATGACACTTGTCAAGCCGCAGTTATCCCTGTCGGCAGGCACTGTGTCAGCCTCCTGTAATAGCTTCAGTTAGCAGCCTGCACAAAGAAGATGTCACTTTGGCTGCTAGCCTGCTCCCTGCAGTATGGTGTATGCTGGTATGACTCTCAAATGTTTCACGGAGTCGTCTCTGCCACGACTCCATGCTCGCCAGCAGTGACAGCCAAAGCAACAGTACCAGTCGAGAAATGTCCTCCTGAGTCGCTCACCAGAAGAAGTCCTGCCCAGTTGCCAAGTACTGACAATGCCTTACTCGAGGGCAACAGCAGGCTGTGCCCCAGGTTGAGTGAAACCCTGCAGCGACTCCTACGATGATTGCTTCACCGTTCCAGAGGAGACCGTACCCTGTTACATCACAGCTCAGCCGCAGCGATGTCTCCTGTGTTGCAGCATCTGTCCAGATGTAGGAAGGCGTGCAGTGATGCCCATCGACGCTCACTGCCTATGACCACAATGTTTAGCACACCTCACCTGTTTTTTCTTCCCTCCCTAAAGGAAGTTTTTTTCATGTCCATATGTATATATATATATGTTTTGATTTTGTGTTCTGTGCCCTGTTCCTACGAGAGAGAGACCGAGTTTTTTATAGCCAGTCATGGTTGGGTCGACCATGTGGTAGGTGGCCGAGCAAATGTAGACAGCCTGTACTGTCTGCACAGACAGCCTATGCTGTCTGCCAGCTGAGTTCATATTGCATGCCATGCTGGTGCTGCCACCTGTAGGCTTACCACTTCAGTATGCCCACCCCTGCCTCTGCCTCACTCAGCGGCCTATACTCAGACAACAGGTCCTTGCTCCTCTCTCCCTCATGGGCATGGCCCTCCCTGGCCATGGGCACTTAACGCACTGCCTGTGTACCCCACGACATTGCAAACAAAGTAAGAAGCCTCCGAAGACCTTTATCATTACTCCCCACTACCAATAAACCTTATAAAACATTTGGAGTCTTGCAGAGTCTTAGGAGGTCACTGTCATGGTAATTCAGGTGTCATCTGCATCTCTGTCTATATCAGATATGAGGATGAGGAATAGGATGCAGACTTTGCTCTGTTTGCAATTACTCTTTGTGTTCTATTTGTTAGGAAGTTATAGATCCATCTACCAACCTTTCCTCCTATTCCTTTATTATGCATTTTGTGTGCTATTACACCGTGGTCACACTTGTCGAAGGCTTTTGCAAAGTCTGTGAATACTATATCTACATTTTATTTATCCTCTATAGCATCCAGAACCTTGTCATAGTGGTCCAGTAGCTGGGATAGGCATGAGCGACCTGCTCTAAACCCGTGTTGCCCTGGGTTGTGTGATGGGTATCTAGGTGGTTGGAGATCTTGCTTCTTAGAACCCTTTCAAGGATTTTTGTGATATGGGATGTTAGTGCTATCGGTCTGTAGTTCTTTGCAATTGCTATGCTGCCACCTTTGTAGACTGTGGCTATGAATGTTGATTTTAGTGAGTGTGAGATGACCTCTCTGTCCATGCTCCCTCTCTATAGAATGCTGAAAGCATGTGTCAGGGGCTTCTTGCAGTTCATGATGAACACGGAGTTCCGTGAATCTGGACCTGAGGCAGAGTGCATGGCCATGTCATTTATTGCCTTTTCAAAATCTTTGGTGTTAGGATAATATCAGAGATTTTTGAGATGACTAGATTTTAGGTCTCGATCATAAAGAATTCATTTAGATTGTCGACATTCAGTCTGGGTAACGGCTCGCTGAATATTGAGTCGTGCTGGGACTTTAGTGTGTCACTTATTTCTTTGCTGTCATCTGTGAATGTCCCATCTCGCCTAAGCAGGGGCTCAATACTGGATGTTATTTTGTCCTTAGATTTGGCACAAGAGAAGAAGTGTTTTATTTTTTTTTTAAATTTCCTTTATGGCTTAAAGTTCTTCCTGAAATTCTTGTCTTCTGTAAGATTTCTTCAGCTAAGATTGATATTAGCTTTTTCACTGACTAGTGCCTGCTGTCATATTTCAGATATATTGACCCCTCTCAGGAGCTCTGTGATTCTTCGCCCTCGTCTGCATAGGGAGCATCGCTCTCTTTCTAGTTTACATCTTTTATTTCTCTTTCTTAATGAAATGTGCCTTGAGCAGACCTCAAGAACCACAGAGTTAACTTTTCTAGGCAAAGGTTCGGATCTGTGTTGTTTAGGATATCTTCCCAACTTGTTTCATTTAGGACATGGTTGACTTGTTCCCATTGTAAGTTTTTGTTACTGAAGTTGAATTTTGTGAAGATACCTTTATGACTGATCACATTTTCCTGGTCAGGAGCCCTGTACATGCATGTCTGTACTTCTATTATGTTGTGATCTGAGTGTACTGTCTTTGATATGGTTATATTACGTATCAGATCATCGTTGTTGAGGATGAGGTCCAGCGTATTTTCTAGTCTTGTAGGCTCTGATATTTGCTGGTTTATGGTGAATTTAGTGCAGAGATTTAATACCTCGTGTGTATATAAATTTTCATCTGAGCTGCCTCCTGGGGTGATATCTAAAATATTATTTGCTATGCATGTCCATTTTAAGTGTCTCAAGATGAAGATGTTTGGGGCAGGAGTTAGGAGATTTTCCATACAGTGGTCAATTTTCAAAGCTGTTCCTGGAATTGCTGGGAAGTTGCATCTGGAGACTTGTATACAACCACAATGATAAGGCTTTGGTTTTCAGTGTTTACTACCAAAACTTCAACTACATCATTAGAGGTGTTTAATAGTTTTGAGCAAATGAGCAACTCTGTGACGTACAAGCCAACTTCCCTGTTGTTGCCTGTTTAGACTTTCGCATCTGAATAGGTTATAACCTGGGATCCATATTAAGTTGTCAAAATGATTCTTCACGTGGGTCTCTGTGAGAGCTGCAAACATTTTGTTGTTCGTTGACGGCTGTAGACCCTGTATGTTTGCATAGACAAATGTCGTTACATTGATGGAATTTAGGGGGGTTTTATTTGCTGGCTTTGATATCTGTTGTTCTGGAGTGGAGGCCAATGAATGTGCCTCTGCTCCAGAAGTGTTTTCAGTTGGTGTAAGGTTTCTGTCATTTCTTGCCAGTCTTTTCTCCTTCCTGGCACTAAAATCCTTCTTCTCTGGAGAGGTTATGGCTTCCCTCTATGTAAGTTCAGTCAGGTACAGGTACAGATAAGTAGTTACATAAATTATCATACATGACAGCATATGTGTAGATTACCTAGGATAACCCAAAAAGGTCAAAGTGATATTTTCACTGGAGTCCGTGAGCACATCATTAAAATCAATACTATCCCCCATTGGAAATAAGTCACTTTGACTTTTTTTTTTTTGGGGTTATCCTAGGTTCTCTAAACATATGTTGCTATGTATGATAATCTGTGTAACAGTATTTGTATACACAAATAACCCGCACATAAAAGACAGAAGCTTACGACGACGTTTCGGTCCGACAATTGACTTTGTCAATGGTCCAAGTCGGACCGAAACGTCGTCGTAAGCTTCTGTCTTTTATGTGCGGGTTATTTGTGTATCGTTCCAGTCACGGTATTGTGCCTTTTTGTTATTTAGTATTTGTATATTCCTGAATAAGCTTACTTATTTTCTGGTGAGGGCTTTTAACACTATCATATACCTCCTTTTGTCTAGTCCGTGGAGGCAGGGTGAGAACTATGTTCTCCTGGCACAGTCGTGAACAATTCACACAGTTCCACATTAAGAATTGCCTCCACCCCATTCACAGTATTACACCTCCCATCAGACGGTGCCACATCCAGAATTGCTGTTCGATGGCAACCTCTTTTATTGTATCACCTATAGTAGTGACACTAGCTCTGAGACCGACCCCACATCAAAATCATTCACGTATCCGACCTGGCAGCACTTTCCCTGCCCGCCGCACCTCATTTACTCGCAGCACCTTTCCATCCTACTGCGCCTCATCCTCCTGTGCAAACAAGTGCCCGAATATGCACTTTCTTGCTTCTCTCGATCCTCCCGAGGTGAAACCTCAAACAAGCCCCACTGCTCTAGATGTGCCTTACCTTGAGGCTGATCTTCTCTCTTTGACGAATTACTCCACTGGTTACTCGGGTATTCTATGGCCATATGATCATTAGCATCACGAATACGACACGTCCTCCATTGACTACGGTCCACAGAATGGGTATGGGGTACATAATAATGGTATTATACTAAGTGTAATGTTCGCTTACAAGATTAGTGGCACTGCCCAATACTGCCTTCATATTGATATGATTACTCAAAGGATGATGCCCCAGGCAGTCTTCAAGCTGGCACTGGACAAGCACCTAAAGTCGGTTCCTGACCAGCCGGGCTGTGGCTCGTACATTGGTTTGCGTGCAGCCAGCAGCAACAGCCTGGTTGATCAGGCTCTGATCCACCAGGAGGCCTGGTCACAGACCGGGCCGCGGGGGCGTTGACCCCCGGAACTCTCTCCAGGTAACCTCCAGGTAAACTGCCTGACACATTCTTTATTTAAGATTGAGACACTTATGCAGCATATGGGAATCTTTATTCAGGAAACGTTTCGCCACACAGTGGCTTCATCAGTCCAATACAAAAAAGAAGGCGTAAGGAGAGGAGAAGTATGAGGTAATCAGTCCCTCAGCCTGGAGTCGATGTGTTCAGTCCATCAATCTTGTAGAATGTACAGCATAGGGCCGTAGACGTGGCTTATATACTGTAGTGAGGTGAGGTGAAGCAGGCGGAGGCGGGTCATAGTGGTACCATCCACTAGTCGAAGTAGGTCTTCGTCCAAAGGTTGAACAAGTGTTGAAGAATTCTTTGTAACAAGATCCCATGATGCTGCAGTTTTGACAGTTGTGTAAATGGTTTAAAAAAACCGACAAGTTTAAAATTTCATCACGCAAACCATTCTCAAAATGTCAGACATGCGCATCTGGGATTTGTTCAAAAATTTTCTTAACACTTGTTAAACCTTTGGAGAAGCCCTACTTGACGGGATGGTACCACTATGCCCCCCCCTGTTTCCCCTCACCACTCAGTATTAAGCCGTCTACGGCCCTATGCTGTACATTCTAAAAGTTGAGGGAAACTAAACACATCGACTCCGGGAGGGACTGATTACCTCATATTCTCCTCTCTTACCCCTTTTTTTTTGTTTTGGGGATGTAAACCCACTGGGGGCAAAAAGTTTCTGAAAAAAGATTCCCATTGCTGATAAGTGTTTCTTAACTTGCGGTTTTTCAAACCATTCATCCTTCTTTATTCCCGTATGTTCTTCGGGGATGAATCCCCTGATTATACTTTAATTTTGGTATGCTTACTCAAGATGAGTGCCTTGCCCAAAAATATTTTTTTCAGGGGCTGTTCATCGTGAGAGGAGGCGCTGCCCAATCAACTTTCTCCTTAAGTCAAAATCTAAAATTTTATCATGGAGAAAAAAGTGCATACTTTCTTCTCGCTTCTGAGTTATTGCAAGTTTTTTTTGGTTCTATCATATTTTTTAAATTTTTTAACGTTGTAATATTTTTATAAGAAGCTGGTTAGTTAATTGGCTTTAAATCTCATGGCTGCATGCTACCTGGAAGAGTTTCAGGGGGTCAACGCCCCCGCGGCCCAGTTCATGACCAGGCCTCGCGGTGGATCTGGGCCTGAACAACCAGGCTATTACTGTTGGCCGCACCACTTGTCAAGAATAATTAAATCTCTAAAACGGATTACTGTAAGCTCTCAGCACATACATACATTTAGAAAATTGGTTGGTTGGCTAATTGGCTTTAAACGCTATTGACTACAAAAGTCATTATATATACTTCCGTGGCATAACAACCTTTCGGTGTACATATCTTTGTATCAACGTACTTCCAAATATTTTAACTTGCTTTGAAGCCTACCCGTAAAACTGTTCCCCATCCATTAAAAATATTTCAGTCCTGAACGTAAACATTTCGGGAATAACCTTATCTTCAGACAATTTACATTGGCATAGCACCAATTTAAAAAATTATTTGTATGTTATATACCCAAGTAAATATGCGAATTATTATTATTATTAAAGATTAGCCGGTATTCTCCCGGCCTGGGCCTTTTCCAAGTGGTGGCCCGGCCTTGGCTCCCTCTTTAGGGAGTGTCTGAGACCTAAGTCTACCATGGGAGGAGGCACAAGTACCTCCTCATCTTTGGGACCAACTGTCCCCAGGCCTAGCCACAAGCTAGGCCTCTCTGGTCTGCCATCCCCGCCCCGAGGGGGCGAATGGGAATGACAGTCTTATGAGCTAAAGGCTCGGGCTCAGGCACCTACCCTACCCTAGAAGGCATTAGCTGCCTGACTGCGGTGGAGTGCGGTCGTGCTCGGCACCCCTCTGCTGTTTGTCAGGAGAGCTCTCATAGCAACAATATGGTGCTGAGTATCCGACGTAGGGTGAACACTGTCGGCGTTGAGCTGCTTCGTGGGGCGATTTCCCCCTCTACCGTGCAGGTGTTACTTACGACAATCATCAGGGAAACGTACGGAGTGCAGGATGATGAGGTTTATGGTGTGGCCCTGAATGGGGCCTATCGTCTATTCGTCAAGTTAAATTCGACGGCTGTGTACGAGTCGTTAGTGACGAAATTTGAGCATGTGAGTATTGATGTAACTCCAGCTGTCAAAGTGCGACTCATAGACGTCTCTCGCCACTATACGTGGGTGAAGTTGCGAAATGTCCCCTTCGAGGCTGACGAGGAGGACTTACGGAAGGTGTTTGCAGCTTATGGTACCGTGCATCTGGCAACCCAAGGCAAGTGGGCGGCAGGTGCGTACATGGGACGTCCGGAGGGTACTTTCTCCCTCAAAATGACACTGAGGAACCCGATCCCGTCATACGTCGTGATGCCGGAGTTTAGGACCCAAATTCTAGTGGCGTATGCTGGGCAGCGACGGACATGCAGGTTGTGTGGGGAGTATGATCATATGGCGGCGACATGTGGGAGGCAGTGGAGGGCGCCGGCGCAAACAGGTGGAGCACCAGTTACAGGTGTGGATGTCGTTGAGGAGAATTCCAAGGAAACGAGGAGATGGCCGTCTGTGGAGTGAAATTGTAGAAGAGTCTCTTGTGGTGCATGATGGGCGAGGCACGAGTTGTGTGGAGCCAAAAATGGCCACTTTGCGGTGACGGGGAGGAAGTGCTAATTCAGCAGGAGGTGCGAGTGCTGGAGGAGGAGCTCGACGAGGTATTGAAAACTTTACCTTCTTCGGGCGAGGATAATGGCTTGGTCCGTGAAATGGTGCCTGAGTTGAAAGGAGAGTGTGGCGGGACAGGCACGAGAAGGAAGGAGGACAACTGCAGGCACAGAGAGGAGTCACCGTGCTCTGTGCGACAGGTCACAGTAGGGTTGATGTTCACTGTGAGGAATCTTCGGAAGACAGTATGGCGGTAGAGGGCGTCACGAGGAAGAGGGCGGCTGCGTCAGACTCAGATGATGTCCTGACGCCTGCGCAGAGGTCTGGGAGGAAGGATGTATATTCTCGTGACAGCCAGGATAAGAGGTCGAAAAGGGGGGGGTGGTGGATGGTGACAAACCACATGTTGACCCTGGGGCAAGAGGCCTGGGAAGGTTGAGAGGAGAAAGGGTTGGAAGCTTTAGAAAGGCCTTAAGTGCATGACTGTGAATGTGAATGGACTGTGTACTGGTGTGAAGAGGGAATGCTTTCGTATGCTCTTACGTCGATTACAGAGTGGACGTAGTCTTTTACAGGAGCATAATTTCAGGGAGGGTAGAGTGCTCGAGGTGGAAGGGTATAAGGTGTTGACTCTGCCAACGGCACGTTTGAAAGGTGGTGTGGGTTTATTGATAAAGGAGGCAAGCCCGTTTGTGTTGCAAAGACGTGAAGGGGGTGGGGGGGAGGGTGTTGCGTGTGGATGGGTGGTGGATGGGGCAGAGGGTAACCTTTGTAAGTGTGTATGCACCAGCTGAAAATGATATGAAAGTAAAGAGGGATTTTGTGTGTAATGATCTAGTTTTTGCTTTCCGTGGTTTACCTGAAGTGGCCATCGTAGGTGGGGACTGGAATTGTGTGATCAGGAGAGCAGATGTGGAACCACGAGGGGCGGGGCATATGTTGACAGCATTACGCAATCTTTCGGTGGACGTTCAGTTGAGGGATGTGGTAGGTGGGGGAGCGTGGGAGGTGGAGCATACTTTCGTGAGGCGAGGTTACGCAGCTAGGTTAGACAGGTTGTATATATCTCATAAGGTATTGTCAAAGTCTGTCCGTACTATTGAACTAGCTTTTTCAGATCATAGGGCGGTTGTCGCAGAAGTAGAGTGGGATTCTCTAGCTAGTATCTCTAGGGGATATTGGAAATTAAATACGAGTCTGTTGGAAGATGAGGAGGGGTTGGGGGGTTTTACGGAGCTGTGGGAGAGATTAACTGAGGAGGTACAAGGTGTGGAGGACGTGGTGACGTGGTGGGATGGTGTGGCTAAGGACCGGATTCGGCATTATTATGTGAGGGAGGGGAAAAAGGATTAATTCTTTAAATTTGGGTTGTTAATTATTTGGAGGACAGGTTACGGGGTTGTTATGTAAAAGGGGCAGTAGAGGGTGTCTATCCGATGGACAACATTATGATACTTAAAGAGCGGTTGCGGGAAATTCAGGACGAGCGGTTCCAAGTGGTGAGAGTAATGGCGGGAGTGGAGGAGGTGTTATGGGGAGATAGGCCGTCCTCGTGTGTGTTGCGCAGACAAAAACAACGTCAGCAGGCAACAGCTATTCCATGTTTGGAGGTTCTTGAGTCGGTGGGAGGGTTATGGGCGGGGTCAGGTTATCCACACTACGGATGGGATGGGGTTGTTTGTGGATAAGTGGTACGAAAAGTATTGGCGGGAGGAAGGGGTAGGATTAGGGGATTTAGAGAGGGTGTGTGGAAGTGTGCCATGTAGGTTAGGACACAGTGATAGGGAAGCTTTGGGGGGGACATAACTGAGGGGGAAATATGGAGAGCTTTGAGTGCCATGCAAAAGGGCAAAGCACCGGGAATCGATGGACTGCCAGCGGAGTTTTATCAACAGCATTGGGAGTTAATAAAAGTTTTTTTGGTGAGGTTAATAAACTTGATGATGGTAAGGGGAAGGTTGGGTGAAAGACAGGCAACAGCTGTAGTTGTTTTGGTACCGAAGGGTAAGGAACAACATTCGCTCAGGGACTATAGAACAATATTGTTGTTATGCGCGGATTATAAGTTATTTGCGAAAATTTTAGGAAATAGGATCAAGTGTGTTGTAGGGAGGGTTGTATCGGAAACCCAGTTTGGGTTGCCAGGTAGGTCTATGGGGGTGGGACATGGTCTTTTAAGGGATTTCGTGGAAGGAAAAGGGGGGGAAGGGGGGGGTTTGGTTGCACTAGACTGGCAAGGAGCTTATGATAGGGTGGAGCGAGAGGCGTTGGAGACTATCCTTAGGAAACAGGGCTATGGGGAAGAAATAGTGGGATGGGTAGAGGCGTTATATAGAGGGGCAATGGTGAGAGTACAGATTAATGGAAGATTAGGGGGGAGGATTGTAATGGGCAGAGGTCTTAGACAGGGGTGTGTCCTATGTCACAGCTTTTATTTGTATGCATACAGGACCCTTTTATAGAATGGTGGAGCGCCATATGGGCGTTAGTGGGGGGGGTGGGGGGGGGTACTGGGGGCGTTTGGCCTGTTCTCATAGGGTATGTAGATGATACCACTGTATTGGTTAGAGAGGGGGATGTCCATAAACGCCTTAGATGGAGTGGTCGACACGTTTGCATGTGCAACTGGTATGAGGGTAAATTCGGAGAAGTCCATGGTTACGGGGTTAGGAACTTGGGGGGAGAGGGTCGAGTGGGGTAGTGCAGTCGTAAAGAAGCGGGGTGATGGTCATTAAAAATTTGTGGTCTAATCTATGCAGATGATCTTGAGGTTGCACGTGTTAATAATTCGGTCAGGTTGGTAGAAAGGATTCTGGGTCGATTGGGAGCATTGCGGCCTTATCATTTGACCCTTGTGTAGCGTGCCATTGTAATTAATGTTTTATTGTATAGCAAGGTTTGGCATGTGGCTGCCGTGTTCCCTTTAACGGGGACGGCAATTGCAACTATACTTAGGAGGGTTTTTAAATTTTTGTGGGGTTCAGGTTGTGATTGGCTTAAAAGGGATGTAGTAATGTTACCTGTGCGTCAGGGGGGGTTGGGTTTAATGAACTTAAAGAGGAGGGTCAAATGTATCTTCATTAAAAGGGAGGTGATGAGGGAGGGTGTGAGTGGGGGGGGGGTTGGTTAAGGTACACAATAAATTGAAACGCATGTTTTCTGGGACAGAGTTGAGGGAGTGTGAAACTATTTTGAGGGCAGTGGTGATGGTTAGGGATCTGGGTAAGGTAAAAATAAGTAGGCTGTGTAGGATGTCAGCGGAAAGGGTTGTGGCTCCGGTGGAGGGGATTTTCCCCATGTATGACTGGGGATGTATATGGAGAAGGTTTGGTAGGTTAAGGTTACAACCCCGTGGACGTGAGGTGATGTATCGGTTTTTGCATGGGATTTTACCATCGGGAGTGGTCTTACGAGCTAGACGGGTGGTTGAGGGGGGGTATGTGGAATATGTGGCGGGGAGGATTCTGCATTCCATGTAGTGTATTTTTGTGAGGGGTTGGGGAGCGTCAGGGGTTGGTTGAGCAGGGTGTTGCATAGGATAAGTGGTCAATACTTCTCTGTTCTGCGGGCATTGAGTCCTGATGTGGGGGGTATGGATGAAAGTATTATTAGGGCTGTGGGGTACATTATGGTAGATTATGTTTACATTATGTGGGGAATGAGGGGGAAAGGGGTGAGGTGAAGAGGAGGGTATTGGCTGTTACATTTTATAAAACGTTGTGCCGTAATAGAGAACTTTATGGGAGGAGGTGGGAGCGGGCATTCTCTGAGGGATATAGAGACCTTACATTAGAGGTTTTATTAAAATTGTAAATTAGGTGGGTGGGGCAGGGTAGTTAGTTAGTTTAATATGTTTATTATGCACCCCATACCCATCCTGTGGGCGGTAGTCAAAAGATTACAGAGGTACATAATTGGTCCAGGGACTGGACTCCAAAGTTTTGATAGCTGAGCAAGTTACAAAGGTAATGAACTAGATCTGGTCATAATCATGACCAAGTTACAAAGGTAATGAGCTCCAGGTTGAGCTGGTCACACTCATGAATAATTGCAAAGGTAATGAATCATAAACACATTAATCATGAGAATTTACAAAGGTAATGAGCTCCAGGTAGAGCTGGTCACAATCATGACAAGTTTCAAAGGTAATGAATGATAAACACGTTATGACATGATTACAATCATAGACAAATTACAGAGTAATGAGCAGTTAACAAACATAGTAGGGAATTCATCCATTGCCCCAACAACAGATGTTGATAGGTGCCTGTCTCTCCTCGGCAGACAGCCATTGCAAACAGCAGCAAGTTGCCCAGTTATCTGCTGCTTGCAAGAGCACCATCGACCCTCCCCAAGAGGTCCAAGAAGCCAGTGACTCTGTTAGCAGCCCGATGGAGAGCTGTCCTAGGGACATGTCAGCGTCCTGGTGGACGCCAAGTTGATTGAAGATCCCAGGCCCTCGTGTGCACGGATGTTGAAGCCTGAGAAACTGAGTACACACTGCCTGTGGCACACCTGGCAGCTGCCTCGCGGTTGAACTCCACGATGCTGTCCCTGTAGTGGAAGTTCCTGTGAGCCCGGCACTCCCTGCAGTGCCATTGCTGACATCGTGGGTTAGGGGAGAAGTACCCTCTACAGATGGGGTGGCGCTGGGAGTTGGGTGGGTGAGGCGGGGCAGACGCGCAGGGGTGAGGCGTTATGAGAGGGTCACTGTTTACTACACACGCCCTCCCCCTCCCCCCCTGCGGAGAGGGGGGGAGGCGCTAACTGGTCCTGACTCAACACCAAACCCTCTAAAACTGCACAACACTTCAACTATTTACGCTGAAACGATGCACTGGGATGTCCGTTCGCTGCTCTGGTATCTTTTCAAAGCATTCACACTGAGTTCTGTTAAGTAGGGACCTGGTCATCCTCTTTGACCAGGAGCTATCCTTGAAAACCCCGCAGCTAGCCCGCTACACAACCTACCACATCGGCCATGCCAGCAGCTGATGGGGCAGGGTAGGGATGGTATAATGTGTTATGTTGATGGGCTGTCAGGGGTGGAAACGGGGTCGCCTCCTGGTATGTAGTGGGTGAATGTGTATGAACTTGGGCGTATGTGTATTCATGGTTTGTGACGAGTATACTCAATATATGTGTTTGATTTTGCAGTGGGACATTGTTCTATGTATGATATTGCAGCGCTGTATAGCCCTTGTGGCTTAGCGCTTCTTTTTGATTGTAATAATAATATGTATGTTATTCATATGCATGTTTTAGATGCTTGTAGAGGTGTCAGTGTGTTGGATCCTTGTTTATTAATATATTCTGTGTTTGATGAACATATTGTTTTTACCTTATTCTCAATACATTACGTTAATTGTATTTAACGTATAAGGTGTCCTACTTTATAATTTACAAAGTGACAATATATGATATTATGGTGTGTTTTGTTAATCATATAACAATTGCATTTGGAATTAGTCGTTTATTGGTTATCATAGGTGTAAGGGTTTTCATGTATGGGTGAGGAGGGATATTTGTGTTATCTCAAGTTCATGTTTGTGTGGTTGTTAATGATTTTGTGGAAAATATTTTAATTTTCCGAAACTATAGTGCCTAATAGGTGTTTAATGTGTCTATATGGGTCAAAAATGTATTTGAAAATAGAGTAGAACCAAGAGTTCCCTTTGCGCATGCGCGGATGTGCGGGGGGAGAGGTGGACGCGGGCCATGGGGGGAGGCGGATTGTTTTGAATGTGGTGAGGAGGCTGAGGAAACCGGGAATGAGGAAACTGGCGTTCACGGGGGCCTAAGGATCAATATAGGCCTCAATTCATAATAGGAAGTGTCGTGACTGTCCCTAGTGAAGAGTGAGGGAACGTGATTTACGGGACCACTGTAAAGGGGTGGTAAAATTAGTGAATAATGTTCAACCGGGTGGCAGGTGCACGGCCAGGGTGTGTGTCCAGGGGACATACCCGTGTGTTAATCCTCGCTCATCGGCCTCAGATCTTAATGGAGTGACCTCTAATTTGTATAATAATTATGAGACGTTAAATCGTCTTGTGAAGGTAATGTAATCAGTGATAATAACATTGAGTTAAGAGAATGCGGGATGTGAAATAAGTCGCCTTGCTCCGAGTGAACACGTTAGACCTTGTTGTTCCCGAGAACACGTTAGACCTTGTTGTTCCCGAGACGAGGAAAGTGAAGCTCATTGAGTCAAGACTTCTAAGCCGGGACAAACCGATGGATACCTCGTCCTGCCGGAATGAGAACCGTGTCGGTGTAGCAGGACATCGAGATGAGATGGTGAATGGAGGAAATAAGGAGTATCAATCACCCACAGTTAAGTAACCCTTCTAGTTATAACAGACTCATGCTGGCCAGTTATGTTATGTTGTAATTGGATAGGTTATGAGTGATCCAGCTACATCAAGTGACCACCAGAGAACAGCTGGTAAGTGGTGGGATTATGTACAAATGTTTTCCTTGATGGATGTATCCATGTGTATCCTACCCCCCCTTCATTCAGCTAAACTAATATAATATATACAGTCCACAATTAATTAGTAGCACCGTACTTGTGGGTGCTATCCAATCCATACTGGTCTCAGATAGATATGGATAAGATTGTGAGGTCGAAGGGACCACCTGTAGTGACCAGAGGTGGTTAAGTTTTCTCACATGTCTACACGGGGTGACTACGGTAAACAATATGGTTGTCTCCCAATGAGATTACTTGTATGCATATAATGTTGAGGTACATACAGATAAGCACCCTAGAAAATTTTCCATAGATTTATTCTGTGTAAGACCTGTTATTGTCTTTATCTATCTCTTGTATTGTATTGTTCTAAATAAAATATAAAAAAAAAAAAACCCTAGAAGGGTTAGGCATGGTGTCGATCCAAATATGCGAACCACTAGTTAACCTAATAATATACTTTAGTAAAAACTTCTTTATTTTTTCTGTGATGGTATGTAATAAAGTAAACGTGACTTAATTTTCTTTTTAAATGTTTGTAAATTAGCTTTAATATTATTTACGTTATAAAATTCGAAAAGTATTAAAATTATGTATGAAGTCTAACTTGATTTTGCTAATTTACTAACAACGTACAGTCACCTGTAAATATATTAGTTTATGTTGTAAAATTTATATTTTCTTTGAAAATTATAAAAGAAAATAATTTAAGGGATATCTATTGTAAATGTTTGAATCTTTTCAAAGGATAATGTAAGTTAAGTAAGTTTATTCAGGTATACACAAATAAAGTTACATAGATTATTAAACATAGCAGCATATGTGTACAGAACCTGGGATAACCCAAAAAAGTCAAAGTGACTTATTTCCATTGAGGTCCTTTTAATACATTATTATTATACTATAAAGTAAGACCCCTTGCCATATAATTCAAAATTCAAATTCAAATTCAAAATTTATTCTCTTTAATGATTACAATGCTGAGTTTACAGAAATTCGGTTATTGTTTGGTTTACATGTAGTAAAATTGTGATTACAGAGTGTACCACTAGAACGCTTAGCATGGCTAGGCATTTCGGGCATACTTAGTTTTATTCTTAATTGTAAAATATTACAAATTATGAGGTAAGTTGGTATTATGGCTAAGTGACTAAATACTAATTTGTGAGTTTAGCAATGTGAATGCTTTTGTTTTGGCACAGTACATAGTTTCAGTATTGGAGTATCACAGGATTCATTATTTTAAGACTGAGATTAATATTTCTGTTTATGGTCAAATGAGTGAGTGAGTGTAAGTGTGAACCACCAGGTGGTATTCGTGTAGTTAGTTGACGGGTGTATCAGGGAGATAAGATGTTTTCTAATGGTAGTTTTGAAGGTGATGAATGTGTCTGCAGTTCTAGAGTTCTCAGGTAGGGTATTCCAGATTTTAGGGCCTTTGACATACATTGAATTTTTGTAAAGGTTTAGTCGGACACGGGGAATGTCGTAGAGATGTTTGTGTCTGGTGTTATGCCTGTGGGTTCTGTCACAACTATCAAGAAAGCGTTTTAGGTCAAGGTTGATATTAGAGTTTAAGGCCCTGTAGATGTAGATTGCACAGTAGTAAGTGTGGATGTACTGAACTGGGAGTAAGTTTAGATCTATGAAGAGTGGGGGGGGTGTGTTGCCAGGGATGGGATTTAGTGATTATTCTTACTGCAGCTTTTTGTTGGGTTATTATTGGCTTTAGGTGTGTTTGCTGCAGTTGATCCCCAGCACAAATAGCATAGGTGAGGTATGGATAAATAAGTGAGTGGTATAGTGTGAGAAGGGCATTTTGCGGCACGTAGTATCGTATCTTGGAGAGGATCCCAACCGTTTTGGATACTTTTTTGGCTATATGCTGGATATGGGTGCTGAAATTCAGGTTGTTGTCAAGGTATAAGCCTAGGAATTTTCCCCCATTATTTCTGGTAATCAGAGTGTTGTCAATCTTAATGTTAATTTGTGCATCTCCTGCTCTGCTACCAAACATAATATAGTAGGTTTAGTCAGTGTTAAGCGTAAGTTTATTGACTGTCATCCAAGTCGATATTTTAATCAGCTCCTCATTCACAATGGTGTTGAGGGTGGCAAGATTAGGGTGAGAGATGACATAAATCGTGTCATCAGCAAAGAGAATGGGTTTCAGGTGTTGGGATACGTTTGGAAGGTCATTGATGTATATGAGGAAGAGCAGGGGACCAAGGACACTTCCCTGCGGAACTCCAGTATCAAGTGGCCGTGTTGCTGATGCTGTGTCTTTAATGGTGACGTACTGATACCTATTAGTAATGTAAGATTTGAAATAAGCAAGTGCATGGCCTCTTATACCGTAGTGATCAAGTTTGTGGAGTACTGTGTCAAAAGCTTTTCTTAGGTCAATAAAAATTCCTAGTGGATATTCCTTATTTTCCAATGCTGTGTAAAGCAGATCTAGCATTTTTATGATTGCATCATTAGTGCTTTTATTTTTCCTGAATCCAAACTGGCAGGGGTTGAGTATGTTTTGAGCCATTATAAATGAATACAGTCTCCTGTGCACGAGTTTCTCAAAGATTTTGGATAGCAATGGTAAGTTAGATATTGGCCTATAGTTGTTTAAGTCTGTAGGGTCACCACCTTTATGTATTGGTGTAACCCTTGCCATCTTGAGTAGTTTCGGGAAGGTGCTAGTCTCTATTGACTTGTTAAAAAGTAATGAAATAGCAGCGAAAGGACATGGGCCGCTCGCTTGTACAGTAATGGTGGGACATGAGACAGATTCCCCGAGTTATTTTTAAGTGACTTTATGATCTCAATGACTTCCATGGGCTCAGTTGGTGCAAGATAGAAGGAATTAGGGAAATTTCCATCTAGGTAGTCCCCGGCATGGGCATTGGTATGTGTGATTTTACTGGCGAGATTAGATCCTATGTTTGAGAAGTCGTTTATCTTGTTAGCTGTGTCAGTGGGATGTAGTGGTGTTTCATTAGGTTTAGTTAGGACAATATTCTTGGTTTTTCTCAGTCTGTGGGTCCCTAGAATCTGAGAGAGTGTTTTCCAGGTCTTTTTTATATCTCCTCTAGTGTCTGTGAATCTACTGGAGTAGTATAGTTGTTTGGCTTTTTTTATCACTTTGGTGAGAGCTGATGAATAGGGTTTAAGAGTAATGATGATTATGACTGTTTCAAGAAAGCAGGCTTCACTTTATTCATGTCAACGTGTGGTCACTTTTACCCAAAATATCAGATATTAAGATTCTGGCTAACAAAAACTAGGACAGCAGTTATATCGGTTTCTGAATCCTGGTAGGACGTCAAGATGAGTAACGACATGGTCGAAATAGAACGTTACAACATAAAAGCGCTTAGATAGGAATAGGAAAGTTGGTGGGGGGTATGTGCTTATGTAAGAAATTACTTAGTCTACAACTCATGACCTGACTTGAATGACAATAAACTGGAGATTCTATGGTTAGAGGTGCTGCTGCCCAAGACAAAACCAATCCTAGTAGGAACTAGTTACCGCTATCCTCCCCTTGATCAGTTCTTAAAAGATTTTTCGAGTTTTGTCCGGAATTGATAGCAATTCCTGGCGACAAATGACATGCCCATGCACTCTGCCCCAGGTCCAGACTCATGGAACTCTGTGTTCATCAAGAACTGCAAGAAGCCCCTATCATGTACTTTCAACATCCTTTGGAGAGTAAGCATGGACGCAGGGGTCGTCCCACAGCTACTAAAAACAACAGACATAGCCCCACTACACAAAGGGGGCTGTATAGCAATAGCAAAGAACTACAGACCAATAGCGTTAACATTTCATATCATAAAAATCTTTGAAAGGGTTATGAGAAGCAAGATCGTCACCCATCTACAGATACCCTTCAGTTACACAACCCAGGGCAACACGGGTTTAGAGCAGGTCGCTCGTGCCTGTCCCAACTACTGGACCATTACGACAAGATCCTGGATGCTCTAGAAGATGAACAAAACGCAGATGTAGTATACATAGACTTTACTAAAGCCTTTGACAAATGTGACCATGGTGTAGCAGCGCAAAAAATGTGTGGTAATGGAATAACAAGAAAAGTAGGTAGATGGATCTATGATTTCCTAACAAATAGAACACAAAGAGTAGTAGTAAACAGAATAAAGTCTGAGGCTGCTATGACAAAAAGCTCTGTTCCACATGGTACAGTACTCGCTCCCATCCTGTTCCTCATCTTCTTATCTGACATAGAAAGGAAAGTAAGCCACAGCACCGTGTCTTCCTTTGCAGGTAACACCCGAAGACACTGCAAGACTCCAGGCGGACATCAACCAAATCTGAATGGGCTGCAGAAAACACTGTGAAGTTCAATGATGAGAAATTTCATTTACTCCGATATGGAAAACTTGGATAAATTAAAACTATAACGAAGTATAAAACAAATTCCAAGCACACAATAGAACAAAAAACTAATGTAAAAGACCTGGGAGTGATAATGTCAGAGAATCTCACCTTCAAAAACCACAACATTGTATTAGTCGCATTTGCTAGAAAAACGAAAGGATGGATAATAAAAACCTTC
Organism: Cherax quadricarinatus; assembly: GCF_026875155.1. Classification (NCBI taxonomy): domain Eukaryota; kingdom Metazoa; phylum Arthropoda; class Malacostraca; order Decapoda; family Parastacidae; genus Cherax; species Cherax quadricarinatus. Next base: position 14,720,967 of record NC_069451.1, on the reverse strand, counting down.
AAAACTAGAGATGCCAAGTCCACGATGACACTCTTCAGGTCTTTTGTTCTAGCTAAGCTGGAATATTGCTGCACGCTAACAGCATCTTTCAAGGCAGGTGAAATTGCTGACCTAGAAAATGTACAGAGAACTCTCATGGCACACATAACTGCAATAAAACACCTCAATTACTGGGAGAGCTCGAAGTTCCTCAACCTGTACTCTCTAGAAAGCAGGTGTGAGAAATACATGATTATATACGCTTGGAAAATCCTAGATGGATTAGTACCAAACCTTCACACGAAAATCGCTCCCTATGAAAGCAAAAGACGAGGCAGACGATGCAACATTCTCCAATGAAAAGCAGGGGTCCCACTAGCACGATAAGAGACAACACAATAAGTGTAAGGGACCCTAGGCTGTTCAGCTGCCTCCCAGCATACATAAGCGGGATTACCAACAGACAGGCTATGCAAAAGGTATAAGCAAATTCTAGGTTTAAATAGTTACACTCAACTAATTAATACACCAACCCGGATCACACAGTTCTCAGCCACCCTAATTGACCACATACTTTGTAACCGCGCTGAGAACATTAGTCAGTCAGGCGTCATTACCACAGGCCTTAGTGATCATTCATCATTTACTGCACTAGAAAAATCACTAGGGATAGGATAGGCCTACACAGGACAATAAAAATGAGGCCAACTAGAAACTACAGTAAAGGAACACTGGTAAATAGGCTACACAATTGTGCCTGGACAGAGACAACAAGTTGCACGGACGTAAATAATGCCTGGGAAAAATTCAAAACAATGTTCACTACCATCCTTGATAATATTGCACCAGTTAAAGAGGTTAGGATTAAACGAAGAACTGTACCCTGGAAGACTACTGAGATATTAGATAATATGAAATTCAGAGACCAGCTGCTAAAAAGATTTAAAGCAAACAGACAGGATATTGCAGCACTAAATGAATTCCAAAGGGTGAGGAACAGAGTGCAGAGACTTATGAAAGGAGCAAAGGAAAAGCACTATTGTTCAAAAATTGAAGAGTATAAACATAACCCCAGAAAGATCTGGCAACAACTAAAACAGTTGGGGGTATAGCCATAAACCAGTAGATAGGTCTAACATAGTACTCACTATCGATAACGAGGTATGCCACGAAACATCTAAGGTGGCAAATTGCTTTAATTCCTACTACACATCTGTTGCATCAACACTAGTAAGTAAACTACCAGCTGCATCAAATACCTTTAACACAGACTCTGATAAGTTTCAAACATACTATACCAATAAAGGGTAACCCCAAACAGTTGTCATTTATTCAATTTATTCAAAAAGAACTAAGCAGGTTAAACCCAGCTAAGAGCACTGGCCCGGATAACATCCCGTCTAAGTTCCTAAAAGATGGTGCTTCTGAACTGTCAATCCCTATTGCTCACATAATAAATCTATCAATCACCACTAATACCATACCGGATGGGTTCAAGGAGGCCAGAGTTACTCCTATCTTCAAGAAAAATAGTAGGTCTGATGTAAGCAACTATAGGCTTGTTAGTATACTCAGTATAATATCCAAAATTCTAGAGAGGGTGGCATACTCTCAAGTAGTTAAGTACCTTAATGACAACAACATTCTCCATAGCTATCAATCGGGCTTTAGAAGATCTTACTCAACCGACACCTCCCTAATTAATCTGATCATTCGCTGCCTGACAACGGTAGAGTGCGGTTGTGCTCTGCACCCCTCTGCTGTTTGTAGGCGAGCTCCCTTGTCAGTTTCCTGGCTGCAGTTGTGTGAAGTGGTGCTGTCACGCCTCTGTTAACAACATAGGTGCACTGTGATTGTCAAGATGGCGGTTAGTCTGAGACGCCGGATGAATACTGTAGGCATTGAGCTACTTAAAGGAACGATAACGCCTAGTTCTGCGCAAGTCTTATTGCCAAAGATCATCCGGGAGACATATGGCATACAAGATAGTGACTTGTATGGTGTAGCATTAAGCGGAGGCCAAAGAATATTCGTCAAACTGCTATTAGCTATGGTTTATGAATCGTTAGTCACCAGGTTTCAGGACGTAAGTATTAGCATCACACCAGCTGTCAGTGTAAGAATGATAGATGTATCATGGCATTATACGTGGATCAAGTTACGCAACGTTCCCTTTGAGGCGGACGAGGCGGATGAAAGAAAAGTTTTTGAGACGTATGGGATGGTGCATTATGCTCAACATGGTACGTGGGCGGCAGGTGCCTATGCTGGTTTTCCCGAGGGTTTTTTTCAAAATCAAA
>NC_069451.1:14699467-14718188 GCF_026875155.1 Cherax quadricarinatus | reverse complement strand
CATCATTAGTGAAATGACAACTACAGCCAACATGCCATCAAACTTCATGTCATATCACATTATAAAAGACTTTAGTGTCCTGATCTCAAAGATATCTAGCATCTATTAGTAGGGAAAATTCCATCACATAAAAAATGGGGAAGCAGCAATAAGGGAAAATATTCCTATTTCCAGAGGATGGCCCAATTCACCATAGGTAAACACTGGTTAGCCATAAGGTTGAATGGGAGCAGCAAAAGATGCTCAATTCATCATTTAGGAGCTGCATTTACGACAATCCAATGAGTTCTGATAGGAATCCAGCTTTAGATTGTACAGTGCCTTCAATTATAAAGTTGTTGAGTTTGAATAATGAACGTTTATCATGTTTTATAATTGACGATTCTACAATATTTCGTTTAAGCCAAGAGGAATGACAACAACAACTGACTTCTGGGCAATTTACAGGATTATTGCAGGCCCTAATGTAGATTAAAACTGCATTTGATTCCTGTGCAGTTTGTATCGAATATTTGTGTTGAGATATCCTGACATCTAGAGGTTTGCCACTGTATCCCATATAAGATAAGTTGCAGCCATAGGAACCGATTCTGGAGAGATCCTGTAGACACTATCCACACAATGTTGAGGAATTCTTAAAAACTAATTGTATGTTGAAGCTTTTAAGGGCATTCGGCAGGACAGATAAATTCTCATTGTATGGGAGAACCAGCATATTCTTGATCTGAGGTGTTATCCTAGGTTCGCTCCTATGATAAGTTCTCCTAGCTGCCACCAATGCTGATTCTACATACTCCTTAGGGTACCACAGTTTCGTGGCAATATCAAATATTTTCCTAATTCCTTTATGTGGAGATACTTGGGCTGCACACTCGGTAAACTCTCAGAAACAAAGAAAGACAGTCCTTTTTACTCTTGGTCATGGTTGGAATAGTAGTGAATGTATGAGCACATTTTGGTGGCCTTCCCATATACTCTAAACTTGAACTTTCTATCAACCTAGTGTATCAGCACATCTAAGAATGTGGAAGCTGTTACCGAGGGGTTTCCCAACTTCCTTCTTAATTTTCTGCACAGAGAAAGGTATTGTTAGTGATGTGGTATCGGACAGATAGGACCCAAGAATGAGCCGATGCGATACTTCGGTATCGGTCTCCGGTTAAAAATACGAAATTATTTTTATACCGGGTATACTCCAGGTCTATATCATTCGGCCAAAGACTCGAATTGCCATCAGCATATCTGAATCATTTAGCTTTACAGGGCAGGATATCTTTCATCAGCTTAGCCTCGAAAAATTTCTTATACAGATTGCTTAATAGAGGAGACAATTGATCTCCCATAACCATTCTCTGCCTTGAGCGTAATATTTCCCTTCAAGCTCAATCTTTGAATAAACTACACACAACTTAATTGCCTCAATAATGGTGGTATCGAATGACATGGAGAACTCGTGTAATATTTTTTCCATATAAGATAAAGATCATGAACAGGCACTCTGGTGAACAACATCGTGACGTAAAAAATTACTAGTATAAAATCATTAGGCGTGTAACATTTTTTAATTTGTCAATGAGATCAACATTGTATTTCATGTAGGCTCCAAAAATGTTGCCAAATATTGGAGTTAATATTTTTACCAATCATTTCGACAAAGCATAAGTCGCCGATTTCGTACAACAATAATAGGTCTCGCTGGAAAACCGACTTGTGGGTTTTAATCAGACCATACTATAAGGGAGTGTCGCAGACCTAGCTGATAATTGTTTAATCAGTTCATCATTACCTCTCAGTAATTTTCTAAGTTGTTTATTAAAGTTACTGTTAACATAGTCCAATGGGTTCTTATTAAGGGGCACATGCTGTTGGAGTGTGAGTAAAGTAACATTTATGAAGGGATTCAGGGAAACTAGGTAGCCCAACATGAGTCCTGGAGGTGGGAAGTACAGTGTCTACACTCTGAATGGTGTTGATATGTTGCAGTTTTTTAACGGTAAAGTAGGCACGCCTCTGGCAATAGAGTGATGAAGTAAACGATGATGAAAGTGTTTCTTCTTCTTCGGTTCACCCTGCCTTGGTGAGAAACGGCCGATGTGTTAAAAAATAAAAAAAAAATAAAATGTCTCTGTCGTCTAGTAAAGTGTTCATTTTCCCACTATAATCTATCTTGTCCATAATTACTATTGCAATTGCTTCGTTTTGTGAGGTGACGTCAAGGATCCTCCAGGGTTCCTACCACACCTCGTTCATTGTTGTAAATTCAGCTCTACACTGTCCAATTGAGTATCTTTTGCTGCTCCCACTCAACCTTATGAAAAAACTGCATTTACTTTGGATGAACTGGGTCAGTCTCTGGGAATTGGAGAGTGAAGGAGTGGATACTGTTGCATGGGAGAGGGAAGGAGTGGATACTGTTGCATGGGAGAGTGAAGCAGTGGATACTGTTGCATGGGAGAGGGAAGGAGTGGATACTGTTGCATGGGAGAGTGAAGGAGTGGATACTATTGCATGGGAGAGGGAAGGAATGGATACTGTTGCATGGGAGAGTGAAGGAGTGGATACTGTTGCATGGGAGAGTGAAGGAGTGGATACTGTTGCATAGGAGGGGAAGGAATGGATTTCTGTTGCATGGGGGAGAGGGAAGGAATGGATACTGTTTTCATTGGGAGAGTGAAGGAAATGGAAAACTGTTGCATGGGAGAGTGAAGGAGTGGGATACTGTTGCATGGGAGAGTAAGGAAAGGGGTACTGTTGCATGGGGAGAGTGAAGGAATGGGATACTGTTGCATGGGAGAGGGAAGGAAATGGAATTTTCTGTTGCATGGGAAAAGTGAGGAGTGGATACTGTTGCATGGGAGAGTGAAGTAATGGATAGTGTTGCATGGGGAGTGAAGGATGGATACTGTTTCATGGGAGAAAGGGGAAAGGGAAAAGGATACTGTTGCATGGGAGAGGTGAAGGGGTGGATACTGTTGCATGTGAGAGTGAAGGAGTGGATACTGTTTGCTGGAGATGAGTTGAGGAATGGGGTTACTGTTGCATGGGAGAGTGAAGGAATGGATACTGTTGCCATGGGAGAGGGAAGGAATGGATACTGTTGCATGGGTGAGAGGTGAAGGAAGTGGATAAATATTGCATGGGAGAGTGAAGGAGTGGATACTGTTGCATGGGAGAGTGAAAGGAATGGATACTGTTGCATGGGAGGTGAAGGAATGGATACTGTTGCATGGAGGAGGGAAGGAATGGATACTGTTGCATGGTGAGAGGGAAGGAGGTGGGATTTCTGTTGCATGGGAGAGTGGAGTAATGGATTACTGTTGCATGGGGGGTGAAGGAGTGGATACTGTTGCATGGGAGAGGGAAGGAATGGATTCTGTTGCATGGGAGAGTGAAGGAGTGGATACTGTTGCATGGGAGAGTGAAGGAGTGGATACTGTTGCATGGGAGAGTGAAGGAATGGATACTGTTGCATGGGAGAGTGAAGGAATGGATACTGTTGCATGGGAGAGGGAAGGAATGGATACTGTTGCATGGGAGAGGGAAGGAGTGGATACTGTTGCATGGGAGAGTGAAGGAATGGATACTGTTGCATGGGAGAGTGAAGGAGTGGATACTGTTGCATGGGAGAGTGAAGGAGTGGATACTGTTGCATGGGAGAGTGAAGGAGTGGATACTGTTGCATAGGGAGGGAAGGGAAAGGATACTTGTTGCATGGGAGAGGGAAGGATTGGTTACTGTTGCATGGGAGAGTGAAGGAGTGGATACTGTTGCATGGGAGAGGGAAGGAATGGATACTGTTGCATGGGAGAGTGAAGGAGTGGATACTGTTGCATGGGAGAGTGAAGGAATGGATACTGTTGCATGGGAGAGTGAAGGAGTGGATACTTTTTGCATGGGAGGGGTGAAGGGGGTTTGGATACTGTTGCATGGGAGAGTGAAGTAATGGATACTGTTGCATGGGAGAGTGAAGGAGTGGATACTGTTGCATGGGAGAGGGAAGGAATGGATACTGTTGCATGGGAGAGTGAAGGAGTGGATTTCTGTTGCATGGAGAGTGAAGGAGGGATACTGTTGCATGGGAGAGTGAAGGAGTGGATACTGTTGCATGGGAGAGTGAAGGAATGGATACTGTTGCATGGGAGAGGGAAGGAATGGATACTGTTGCATGGGAGAGTGAAGGAGTGGATACTGTTGCATGGGAGAGGGAAGGAATGGATACTGTTGCATGGGAGAGTGAAGGAGTGGATACTGTTGCATGGGAGAGGAAGGATGGATACTGTTGCATGGGAGAGTGAAGGAGTGGATACTGTTGCATGGGAGAGTGAAGGAGTGGATACTGTTGCATGGGAGAGTGAAGGAATGGATACTGTTGCATGGGAGAGGGAAGGAATGGGGTACTGTTGCATGGGAGAGTGAAAAGGGGTTTGGGTATTTGCATGGGAGAGGGAAGGAGTGGATACTGTTGCATGGGAGAGGGAAGGAATGGATACTGTTGCATGGGAGAGTGAAGGAGTGGATACTGTTGCATGGGAGAGTGGGAAAGGGGTGGATACTGTTGCATGGGAGAGTGAAGGAATGGATACTGTTGCATGGGAGAGTGAAGCAATGGATACTGTTGCATGGGAGAGGGAAGGAATGGATACTGTTGCATGGGAGAGTGAAGGAGTGGATACTGTTGCATGGGAGAGTGAAGGAGTGGATACTGTTGCATAGGAGAGTGAAGGAATGGATACTGTTGCATGGGAGAGTGAAGGAATGGATACTGTTGCGTGGGAGAGTGAAGGGGTGGATACTGTTGCATAGGAGAGTGAAGGAGTGGATACTGTTGCATTTGGGAGAGTGAAAGGGGTGGATACTGTTGCATGGGAGAGTGAAGGATGGATACTGGGTTTCATGGAGAGTGAAGAATGGATACTGTTGCATGGGAGAGGAAGGAATGGATACTGTTGCATGGGAGATGGAAGGAGTGGATACTGTTGGGATGGGAGGTGAAGGAATGGATACTGTTGCATGGGGAGAGTGAAGGAGGGATTTCTGTTGCATGGGAGGAGGAAGGAATGGATACTGTTGCATGGGAAAGTGAAGGGGTGGATATTGTTGCATAGGAGAGTGAAGGAGTGGATACTGTTGCATGGGAGGGAAGGAGTGGATACTGTTGCATGGAGAGTGAAGGAATGGATTTCTGTTGCATGGGGGGGGTGAAGGAGTGGATAACTGTTGCATGGGAGAGTGAAGGAATGGATACTCTTGCATGGGAGAGTAAAGGACTGATACTGTTTCAATGGTGAGAGGAAGGGATGGAAAACTGTTGCATGGGAAGGGGAAGGAATGGATACTGTTGCATGGGAGAGTGAAGGAGTGGATATTGTTGCATGGGAAGAGTGTGGAAGGGTTGATTTCTGTTGCATGGGGAAAATGTAGGAGTGGATACTGTTGCATGGGAGAGTGAAGGAATGGATACTGTTGCATGGAGAGGGTGAAGGAATTTGGGTACTGTTGCATGGAAGAGGAAGGAATGGATACTGTTGCATGGGAGAGTGAAGGAATGGATCTGTTGCATGGGAGAGTGAAGAGTGGATTACTGTTGCATGGGAGTGGGAAGTAATGGATACTGTTTTCATGGGGAGGTGAAGGAATGGATACTTTGCATGGGAGAGTGAAGGAGTGGATACTGTTGCATGGGAGAGTGAAGGAGTGGATACTGTTGCATGGGAAAGTGTAGGAGTGGATACTGTTGCATGGGAGAGTGAAGGAATGGATATGTTGCATGGGAGAGTGAAGGGAAAGTTTACTGTTTGAATGGAAGAGTGAAGGAAGGGTACTTTGCATGGGAGAGTGAAGAAATGGATACTGTTGCATGGGAGGGTGAAGGAGTTTATACTGTTGCATGGGAGAGTGAAGGAATGGATACTGTTGCATGGGAAAAGTGAAAGGGGTGGATATGTTGCATGGGAGAGTGAAGGAGTGGATACTGTTGCATGGAGAGGTGAAGGAATGGATACTGTTGCAAAGGGAGAGTTTAAGGAATGGATACTGTTGCATGGGAGAGTGAAGGAGTGGATACTGTTGCATGGGAGAGTGAAGGAATGGATACTGTTGCATGGGAGAGTGAAGGAATGGATACTGTTGCATGGGAAAGTGTAGGAGTGGTTACTGTTGCAAAGGGGAGAGTGAAGGGAAAGGATACTGTTGCATGGGAGAGTGAAGGATGGATACTGTTTTCATGGGAGAGGGAAGGAATGGATACTGTTGATGGGAGAGGGAAGGAATGGATACTGTTGCATGGAGGGTGAAAGGGGTTTATACTGTTGCATGGGAGGGGTGAGGAATGGATACTATTGCATGGGAGAGTGAAGGAGTGGATACTGTTGCCATGGGAGAGTGGGAAAGGGGGGGATACTGTTGCATGGGAGAGTGAAGGAATGGATACTGTTGCATGGGGAGAGTGAAAGGAATGGATTTCTGTTGCATGGGAGAGTGAAGGATGGATACTGTTTCATGGAGAGTGAAGGGTGGATACTGTTGCAAAGGGAGAGTGAAGGAGTGGATTTCTGTTGCATGGGAGAGTGAGGAGTGGATACTGTTGCATGGGAGAGTGAAGGAATGGATACTGTTGCATGGGAGAGTGAAGGAATGGATACTGTTGCATGGGAGAGTGAAGGAATGGATACTGTTGCATGGGAGAGTGAAGGAATGGATACTGTTGCATGGGAGAGTGAAGGAGTGGATACTGTTGCATTGGAGAGTGAAGGAGTGGATTTCTGTTGTATGGGAGAGTGAAGGAAAAGGATTACTGTTGCATGGGAGAGTGAAGGAATGGATACTGTTGCAGAGAGAAGTGAAGGAGGTGGATACTGTTGCATGGAGAGTGAAGGGAAAGGATACTGTTGCATGGGGATGGTGAAGGAAATGGATATGTTGCATGGGAGAGTGAAGGGTGAATACTGTTGCATGGGAGAGTGAAGGATGGATACTGTTGGGATGGGAGAGTGAATGAATGGATACTGTTTTCATGGGAGAGTGAAGGAGTGGGGGTACTGTTGCATGGAAAAGGGGAAGGAGTTGATACTGTTGCATGGGAGAGTGAAGGAATGGATAGTGTTGCATGGGAGAGTCAAGGAGTGGATACTGTTGTAGGGGAGAGTGAAGGAGTGGACACTGTTGCATGGGAGAGTGAAGGAATGGATACTGTTGCATGGGAGAGTGAAGGAATGAATACTGTTGCATGGGAGAGTGAAGGAGTGGATACTGTTGCATGGGAGAGTGAAGGATTGGATACTGTTGCATGAGAGAGTGAAGGAATGGATAATGTTGCATGGGAGAGTGACGGAATGGATTCTGTTGCATGGGAGAGTGAAGGGAATGGATAAATTTTTGCATGGGAGAGTGAAGGAGTGGATACTGTTTGCATGGGGAGAGTGAAGGAGTGGATATGTTGCATGGGAGAGTGACGGAATGGATTCTGTTGATGGGAGAGTGAAGGAGTGGATAATGTTGCATGGGAGGTGGACGGAAAAGGATTCTGTTGCATGGGAGAGTGAAGGAATGGATATTGTTGCATGGGAGAGTGAAGGAGTGGATACTGTTGCATGGGAGAGTGAAGGAGTGGATAATGTTGCATGGGAGAGTGACGGAATGGATTCTGTTGCATGGGAGAGTGAAGGAATGGATATTGTTGCATGGGAGAGTGAAGGAGTGGATACTGTTGCATGGGAAAAGTGAGGAATGGATACTGTTGCATGGGAGAGTGAAGGAGTGCATACTGTTGCATGGGAGAGTGAAGGAGTGGATACTGTTGCATGGGAAAGTGTAGGAGTGGATACTGTTGCATGGGAGAGTGAAGGAATGGATGCTGTTGCATGGGAGAGTGAAGGAGTGGATACTGTTGCATTGGGGGAGTGAAGGGGTGGATACTGTTGCATCGGGGGAGTGAAGGAATGGATGTTGCATTGGGAGAGTGAAGGAATGGATACTGTTGCATGGAGAGAGTGAAGGGGAGTGGATACTGTTGCATGGGAGAGTGAAGGATTTGGTACTGTTGCATTGGGAGAGAGAAGGATTGGATACTGTTGCATGGGGAGAGCGAGGAGTGGATACTGTTGCATGGGAGAGTGAGGAGTGGTACTTTTGCATGGGAAAGTGTAGGAGTGGATTCTGTTGCATGGGAGAATGAAGGGATGGGTACTGTTGCATGGGAAAGTGAAGGAAGGATACTGTTGCTTGGGAGGTGAAGGAAGGATACTGTTGGGATGGGAGAGTGAAGGAATGGATACTGTTGCAAGGAGGGTGAAAGGGGTGGATACTGTTGTATGGGAGAGTGAGGAGTGGATACTGTGCATGGGAGAGTGAAGGAGTGGATACTGTTGCATGGGAGAGTGAAGGAGTGGATACTGTTGCATTGGAGAGTGAAGGAGTGGATACTGTTGCATCGGAGAGTGAAGGAATGGATACTGTTGCATGGGAGAGTGAAGGAATGGATACTGTTGCATGGAGGTGAAGAGAAGATGGATACTGTTGCATGTGAGAGTGAAGGAGTGGATACTGTTGCATGGAAGAGTGAAGGAGTGGATACTGTTACATGGGAGAGTGAAGGAGTGGATACTGTTGCATGGGAGAGTGAAGGAATGAATACTGTTGCATGGGAGAGTGAAGGAGTGGATACTGTTGCATGGGAGAGTGAAGGAATGGATATTGTTGCATGGGAGAGTGAAGGAGTGCATACTGTTGCATGGGAGAGTGAAGGAGTGGATACTGTTGCATGGGAAAGTGTAGGAGTGGATACTGTTGCATGGGAGAGTGAAGGAATGGATACTGTTGCATTGGAGAGTGAAGGAATTGATACTGTTGCATGGGAGAGTGAAGGAATGGATACTGTTGCATGGGAGAGTGAAGGAATGGATACTGTTGCATGGGAGAGTGAAGGAATGGATACTGTTGCATGGGAGAGTGAAGGAGTGGATACTGTTCATTGGAGAGTGAAGGAGTGGATGCTGTTGCATCGGAGAGTGAAGGAATGGATACTGTTGCATGGGAGAGTGAAGGAATGGATACTGTTGCATGGGAGAGTGAAGGAGTGGATACTGTTGCATGGGAGAGTGAAGGAATGGATACTTTGCAAAGGGAGAGTGAAGGAATGGATAAATGTTGCATGGGAGAGTGAAGGAGTGGATTTCTGTTGCATGGGAGAGTGAAGGAGTGGTTTCTGTTGCATGGGAAAGGTAGGAGTGGATACTGTTGCATGGGAGAGTGAAGGAATGGATAAATGTTGCATGGGAAAGTGAAGGGAATGGATACTGTTGCATGGGAAGTGAAGGAGGATACTGTTGCATGGGAGGTGAAGGAATGGATACTGTTTGCATGGAGGGTGAAGGGTGGATACTGTTGCATGGGAGAGTGAAGGAGTGGATACTGTTGTATGGGAGAGTGAAAGAGTGGATACTGTTGCATTGGCGAGTGAAGGAGTGGATACTGTTGCATGGGAGAGTGAAGGATGGATACTGTTGCATGGAGAGTGAAGGAATGGATACTGTTGCATGGGAGAAGTGAGGAATGGATACTGTTGCATGGGAGAGTGAAAAGGAATGGATACTGTTGCATGTGAGAGTGAAGGAGTGGATACTGTTTTCATGGGAGAGTGAAGGAGTGGATACTGTTGCATGGGAGAGTGAAGGAATGGATTCTGTTTTCATGGAGGAGTGAAGGAATGGATACTGTTGCATTGGGGGAGTGAAGGAGTGGGTACTGTTGCATGGGAGAGTGAAGGGAGTGAATACTGTTGCATGGGAGAGTGAAGGAGTGGATACTGTTGCATGGGAGAGTGAAGGAGTGGATACTGTTGCATGGGAGTGAAGGAGTGGATACTGTTGCATGGGAGAGTGAAGGAAGGTGATATACTGTTGCATGGGAGAGTGAAGGAGTGGATACTGTTGCATGGGAGAGTGAAGGAGTGGATACTTTTTGCATGGGAGTGGAAGGAGTGGATACTGTTGCATGGGAGAGTGAAGGAGTGGATACTGTTGTATGGGAGAGTGAAGGAATGGATACTGTTGCATGGGAGAGTGAAGGAATGGATACTGTTGCAGGGAGAGTGAAGGAATGGATTTCTGTTGCATGGGGAGAGGAAGGAATGGATACTGTTGATGGGAGAGTGAAGGAGTGGATACTGTTGCATTGGGAGAGTGAAGGAGTGGATACTGTTGTATGGGAGAGTGAAGGAATGGATACTGTTGCATGGGAGAGTGAAGGAATGGATACTGTTGCACGGGAGAGTGAAGGAGTGGATACTGTTTCATGGGAAAAGTGGAATGGATACTGTTGCATGGGATGGTGAAGGAGTGGATACTGTTGCATGGGAGAGTGAAGGAGTGAATACTGTTGCATGGGAGAGTGAAGGAATGGATACTGTTGCATGGGAGAGTGAAATGATGGATAACTGTTGCATGGGAGAGTGAAGGAGTGGATACGTTGCATGGAAGAGTGAAGGAGTTGATACTGTTGCATGGGAAAAGTGAAGGAATGGATAGTGTTGCTGGGGGAGTCAAGGAGTGGATACTGTTGAGGGGAGAAATGAAGGGAGTGGAACTGTTGCATGGGAGAGTGAAGGAATGGATACTGTTGCATGGAGAGTGAAGGAATGAATACTGTTGCATGGGAGAGTGAAGGAGTGGATACTGTTGCATGGGAGAGTGAAGGATTGGATACTGTTGCATGGGAGAGTGAAGGAGTGGATAAGTTGCATGGGAGAGTGACGGAATGGATTCTGTTGATGGGAGAGTGAGGAATGGATATGTTGCATGGGAGAGGAAGGAGTGGATACTGTTGCATGGGGAGATGAAGGAGTGGGTATGTTGCATGGGAAGTGACGGAATGGATTCTGTTGCATGGGAGAGTGAAGGAGTGGATAATGTTGCATGGGAGAGTGACGGAATGGATTCTGTTGCATGGGAGAGTGAAGGAATGGATATTGTTGCATGGGAGAGTGAAGGAGTGGATACTGTTGCATGGGAGAGTGAAGGAGTGGATAATGTTGCATGGGAGAGTGACGGAATGGATTCTGTTGCATGGGAGAGTGAAGGAATGGATATTGTTGCATGGGAGAGTGAAGGAGTGGATACTGTTGCATGGGAGAGTGAAGGAATGGATACTGTTGCATGGGAGAGTGAAGGAGTGCATACTGTTGCATGGGAGAGTGAAAGGAGTGGTACTGTTTCATGGGAAAGTGTAAGGAGTGGATACTGTTGCATGGGAGAGTGAAGGAATGGATGCTGTTGCATGGGAGAGTGAAAGGGGTGGATACTGTTGCATTGGAGAGTGAAGGGTGGATATGTTGCATCGGGGGAGTGAAGGAATGGATACTGTTGCATGGGAGAGTGAAGGAATGGATACTGTTGCATGGGAGAGTGAAGGAGTGGATACTGTTGCATGGGAGAGTGAAGGAATGGATACTGTTGCATGGGAGAGAGGAAGGATTGGATACTGTTGCATGGGGAGAGCGAAGGGAAATGGATACTGTTGCATGGGAGGAGTGAAGGAGTGGATACTATTTCATGGAAAGTGTAGGAGTGGATACTGTTGCATGGGAGAATGAAGGAATGGATACTGTTGCATGGGAAAGTGAAGGAATGGATACTGTTGCATGGGGAGAGTGAAGGAATGGGGTATGTTGGGATGGGAGAGTGAAGGAATGGATACTGTTGCATAGGAGGGTGGGAAGGAGTGGGGTTTCTGTTTTGAACAGTTTTTGGAGAGTGAAGGATGGATACTGTTGCATGGGAGAGTGAAGGAGTTTGGATTATGTTGGGGATGGGGAGAGTGAAGGAAATGGAACTGTTGCATTGGAGAGTGAAGGATGGATACTGGGTTTCATGGGAGGGTGAAGGAATGGATACTGTTGCATGGGAGAGTGAAGGAATGGATACTGTTGCATGGGAGAGTGAAGAAATGGATACTGTTGCATGTGAGAGTGAAGGAGTGGGGTACTGTTGCATTTGGGGAGTGAAGGAGTGGATACTGTTACTGGGAGAGTGAAAAGTGGTACTGTTGCATGGGAGAGTGAAGGAATGAATACTGTTGCATGGGAGAGTGAAGGAGTGGATACTGTTGCATGGGAGAGTGAAGGAATGGATATTGTTGCATGGGAGAGTGAAGGAGTGCATACTGTTGCATGGGAGAGTGAAGGAGTGGATACTGTTGCATGGGAAAGTGTAGGAGTGGATACTGTTGCATGGGAGAGTGGAAAGGGGAAAGGATACTGTTGCATTTGGGGATGAAGGAATTGATTCTGTTGCATGGGAAAGTGAAGGAAAGGTACTGTTGCATGGAGAGTGAAGGATTATGGAATACCTGTTGCATGGGAGAGTTGAAGAAAGGGATTACTGTTGCATGGGAGATGAAGGAGTGGATACTGTTCATTGGAGATAAAAGTGGATCTGTTGCATCGGAGAGTAAGGAATGGATACTGTTGCATGGAGAGTGAAGGAATATGGCTGTTGATGGAGAGTGAAGGTGGATTACTGTGATGGGAAGTGAGGATGGATACTGTTGCGTGAGAGTGAAGGATGGATACTGTTGCATGGGAAGAGTGAAGGAGTGGATACTGTTGCATGGGAGGGGTGAAGGGTGGATACTGTTGCATGGGAAAGTGAAGGAATGGATACTGTTGGCATTGGGAGAGTGAAGGAATGGATACTGTTGCATGGGAAAGTGAAGGAATGGATACTGTTGCATGGGAGAGTGAAGGAATGGATACTGTTGCATGGGAAAGTGAAGGAATGGGTACTGTTTCATAGGGAGAGTGAAGGATGGATACGTTGCATGGGGGAAATGAAGGAGTGGATACTGTTGATGGGGGAGTGAAGGAGTGGATACTGTTGCATTGGGGAGTGAAGGAATGGATTACTGTTGATGGGAGAGTGAAGGAATGGATACTGTTGCATGGGAGAGTGAAGGAATGGATACTGTTGCATGGGAGAGTGAAGGAATGGATACTGTTGCATGGGAGAGTGAAGGATGGATCTGTTGCATGGGAGAGTGAAGGAATGGGGTACTGTTGCATGGGAAAAGTGAAGGAATGGATACTGTTGCATGGGAGAGTGAAGGGGTGGATACTGTTGCAAAGGAGAGTGAAGGAATGGATACTGTTCATGGGAGATGAAGGAATGGATACTGTTGGCATGGGGAGAGTGGGAAGGAAATGGATACTGTTTTCATGGGAGAGTGAAGGAGTGGATACTGTTGCATGGAGAGTGAAGGAATGGATATTTTTGCATGGGAGAGTGAAGAAGGAGTGGATTTCTGTTGCATGGGGAGGAGAGGTGAAGGATGGATACTGTTTTCATGGGAAGTGAGAGTGGATACTGTTGCATGGGAGAGTGAAGGAATGGATACTGTTGCATTGGGAGAGTGAAGGAATTGGATACTGTTGCATGGGAGGTTGAAGGAATGGATACTGTTGCATGGGAGAGTGAAGGAATGGATACTGTTGCATGGGAGAGTGAAGGAGTGGATACTGTTGCATGGGAGAGTGAAGGAATGGATACTGTTCATTGGGGGTGAAGGAATGGATACTGTTTTCATGGGGGGAGTGAAGGAATGGATACTGTTGCATGGGAGGTGAAGGAATGGATACTGTTGCATGGGAGAGTGAAGGAGTGGATACTGTTCATGGGAGAGTGAAGGAATGGATACTGTTTGCATTGGGAGTGAAGGAATGGATACTGTTGCTGGGAGAGTGAAGGGGTTGGATACTGTTGCATGGGAGAGTGAAGGAGTGGATACTGTTGCATGGAAGTGAGGAATGGATACTGTTGCAAAGGGAGAGTGAAGGATGGATTTCTGTTGCATGGAAGTGAAGGAATGGATTTCTTGTTTCATGGGGAGAGTGAAGGAATGGATTTCTGTTGCTGGGAGAGTGAAGGAATGGATTCTGTTGCATGGAGGGTGAGGATGGATACTGTTGCATTGGGGAGAGTGAAGGAGTGGATACTGTTGATGGGAGAGTGAAGGAATGGATACTGTTGCATTGGGAGTGAAGGAGTGGATACTGTTGCATGGGAGAGTTTAAGGATGGATACTGTTGCATGGGAGAGTGAAGGATGGATACTGTTGCATGGGAGAGTGAAGGAATGGATTACTGTTGCATGGGGGAGTGAAGGAATGGATACTGTTGCATGGAGAGGAAGAAAGGATACTGTTGCATGGGAGAGTGAAGGAATGGATACTGTTGCATGGGAGAGTGAAGGAATGGATTCTGTTGCATGGGAGAGTGAAGGAATGGATACTGTTGCATGGGAGAGTGAAGGAGTGGATACTGTTGCATGGGAGAGTGAAGGAGTGAATACTGTTGCATGGGAGAGTGAAGGAATGGATACTGTTGCATGGGAGAGTGAAGGAGTGGATACTGTTGCATGGGGGAGTGAAGGAAATGGATACTGTTGCATGGAGAGTGAAGGAGTGGATACTGTTGCATGGAGGAGTGAAGGGGAAAGGATACTGTTGCATGGGGAGGAAAGGAAATGATACTGTTGCATGGGAGAGTGAAGGATGGATACTGTTGCATTGGGGGAGTGAAGGAATGGATACTGTTGCATGGGAGAGTGAAGGAATGGATATGTTGATGGAGAGTGAAGGTGGAAAACTGTTGCATGGGAGAGGGGAAGGAGTGGATACTGTTGCATGGGAGAGTGAAGGAGTGGATACTGTTGCATGGGAGAGTGAAGGAATGGATACTGTTGCATGGGAGAGTGAAGGAGTGGATACTGTTGCATGTGCTCATGTATGTGCGCCATCGTGTGTGTGTGCGCTCGCGCTCATGTGTGTGCACGCTCGTGTGTGTGTAATCACCTAATTGTGGTTGCAGGGGTCGAGACTCAGCTTCTAGCCCCGCCACTTCACTGATCGCTACTAGGTCCTCTCCCTCTCTGCTTCCTGAGCTTTGTCATACTTCTTCTTAAAACTATGTATGGTTCCTGCCTCCACTCCTTCACTTGCTAGGCTATTCCACTTTCTGACGACTCGATGACTGAAGAAATACTTCCTAACGTCCCTGTGACTCATCTGAGTCTTCAGCTTCCAGTTGTGACCCCTTGTTTCTGTGTCCCCTCTCTGGAACATCGTATCTCTGTCCACCTTGTCTATTCCCTGCAGTATCTTGTATGTCGTTATCATGTCTTCCCTGACCCTTCTGTCCCCCAGTGTCGTCAGTCCGATTTCCCTCAACCTTTCCTCGTACGACATTCCCCTGAGCTCTGGGACTAGCATTGTTGCAAACCTTTGTACTTTCTCTAACTTCTTGACGTGCTTAACCAGGTGTGGGTGTGTGCGCACTCGTGCGGGTGTATGACCTACTTAATATTTGTATTTATAACTCATTACAATTGTGACCAGGTGTGGACGTGTCAGTGGCTCATTACTTTGTAATTTGTTCATGATTGTAACCATGTATAAAAGTGTAGATGGTTCATTACCTCTGTAACTTGCCATGATAGTGACCAGATCTACCTGGAGTTCATTACCTTTGTAACTAGTTCAGCTATCATAACTTTGGGGACCAGTCCCTGGACCCATTATGTACCTCTGTAATCTTTTGACTACCACCCACAGGATGGGTATGGTGTGACTACCACCCACAGGATGGGTATGGTGTGACTACCACCCACAGGATGGGTATGGTGTGACTACCACCCACAGGATGGGTATGGTGTGACTACCACCCACAGGATGGGTATGGTGCGACTATCACCCACAGGATGGGTATGGGGTGACAACCCCCCACAGGATGGGTATGGTGTGACTACCACCCACAGGATGGGTATGGTGTGACTATCACCCATAGGATGGGTATGGGGTGACAACCCCCCACAGGATGGGTATGGTGTGACTACCACCCACAGGATGGGTATGGTGTGACTATCACCCATAGGATGGGTATGGGGTGACAACCCCCCACAGGATAGGTATGGTGTGACTACCACCCACAGGATGGGTATGGTGTGACTATCACCCACAGGATGGGTATGGTGTGACTACCACCCACAGGATGGGTATGGTGTGACTACCATCCACAGGATGGGTATGGTGTGACTATCACCCACAGGATGGGTATGGTGTGACTACCACCCACAGGATGGGTATGGGGTGACTACCACCCACAGGATGGGTATGGTGTGACTATCACCCATAGGATGGGTATGGGGTGACAACCCCCCACAGGATAGGTATGGTGTGACTACCACCCACAGGATGGGTATGGTGTGACTATCACCCACAGGATGGGAATGGGATGACAACCCCCCACAGGATGGGTATGGGTTGCATAATAAACTTATTAACCTAACTAAACTTTTCCCTTTTTGCTGCTGTCACATTTTCTCTGCGACGGAATTTTTTCCTACTGTTAGATAGTTATCTTTGAGATCAAAATGTTTTAAGTCTTTCATAATGATTCGATATGAAGTTTGACGACATGTTAGCGAAAGTTATTTCACTAATGTTGTTGTTGCTAGGTCTTAACTAAATATATATATATATATATATATATATATATATATATATATATATATATATATATATATATATTATATATATATATATATATATATATATATATATATATTCGGACTTCGGGATAATATAAAGGATTTTATATTCTGAATATAGATGTATCTGGCATTTGTCTTAAGGGATTTTCTGCCGTAGACTCGTTTTTTAAGTGTGTGGAATTTTTATTAAGACAATTGCCAGACACATCTATATTCAGAATGCTAAGTCCTCTATATTGTCCTGAAGTCCGACTAATAATTTTGATAACCGTTATTTTACCAATGTTAATTTTGATAGTTAACCACTCCAGGATAGTCAGCCCACTTGTGGGCTGACTATCCTCTATACCTATAATACTCAATCTTGCTAGCACTAGGCACTTGTGTGCCTTTGGCACTGTATGTTTCCTGCCTCTCCTCCCACCCTCATTCTTAGCAAGCGTCCCTCCGAACGAATCTACAGAGATTTCTTACTCATTTCTGCAACATTTTAAGCTCGTGTTGCAGTGATTGCAACAGGAAAGGCCTGGAGCTATTATTCAACTCCCGCTGTGGTTGTTTTTCATCCTGCATCGTTTATTTCCGATTCCTACATATATATATATGTAACGT
The DNA here is from genome assembly GCF_026875155.1 of Cherax quadricarinatus. Lineage (NCBI taxonomy): Eukaryota > Metazoa > Arthropoda > Malacostraca > Decapoda > Parastacidae > Cherax > Cherax quadricarinatus. Next base: position 14,701,038 of record NC_069451.1, on the reverse strand, counting down.
TTTGAGACTTTGGGCTTACTATAATGGTTATGTTATTCACACTTTTAGGTGTATATTGGTTTCTGTTATATAAATCTTAGTTTAATAACTTTATTTTGTACCTCACACTTATCCTGTGGGCGGTAGTCATAAGATTACAGAGGCACATAATGGATCCAGGAACTGGGCCGCAAAGTTTTGATAGCTGAACAAGTTACAGCGGTGATGAACCATTTACTTGTTTATATCTGGTTACAGCCATGATGAGTTATCGATGCAGACATGAATTAGGTCTCACGCACACAAAAAAATGTATATACAAACACTGTATAGTGCTTACAGTCAAGGAAATTTTCCAGAAACAAACAAATACCTTTCATCAAGGGACTGCTCACAGAGTCAAATGCAATGTTTGCAGCTTTCACAGAGACCCACATAAAGGATTACCTTTTCAACGAAATATGGATCCCAGGTTATAACCTATTCAGATGCGACAGATTAAACTCCCTCTTTGAGTTCATGTGACTGCCAATTCATCAGTTCTGTCATGCACCCATGATGAAAAGGTGAGGTGACATGCAGGCAGAAGACGTAAGAGACAAATGTAAGTGATGTTTTTTCCTTCTCTTTATTATTATAATCACGGGGAGCGCTAAACCCATAGGATTATACAGCGCCTATGAGGGGGGGGGGATGGAAGGTATTCAGGCTTAATTCAGGGAACTGGAGAACAGATACAATTCCCTAGATCAAGAGCCCCTCACCAGCGTCAAGGATCCCTTGAAGGGATCCCAACCGAGCTGTGATCGGTCGTATCACAATAGATCTTAATGGTATACAATACCGACAGGTTGGTAGGTAAGACACATAGGCAACTTTATTCCGAAACGTTTCGCCTACACAATAGGCTTCTTCAGTCTTCTTCGTCTTCACATCTCTACTGCTCCTGCCTACTTTCTGTACTCGACTGAAGAAGCCTACTGTGTAGGCGAAACGTTTCGGAATAAAGTTGCCTTAATGTTGCCTATGTGTCTTATCTTCCACAATAGATCTCGTCATTCATTTCCTGCCTGCAGTAATAGTGTAAAGATATAAAGTCATTTATCGCATATACTTGTATACGTAACTTAGTTTTAAATAGTTTGCTTGTTGGCTTTTTAATTAGTTAAAAAACTTTATGCGCAACGCTTGAAAAAAACCGCATGCTTTTAGCGCTCACATTCGGCAGTTTCCAGTTCCTCTGATTTAGTAATGTCATTTTTTTAGTTGGAATTGATTTTTAGAAATTAGAATTTTTATTTTTTTTATTATATTTTATTAATTTGAATATGATACAGTGAAGTGCAAAGTGACTGTTAGTTGGAATAGTCATTCCTTCAAAAATTCAAGTTTTTGAATTGAATGTCATCTGATGTCAAAAATTGTACATAAATACCACTAGACTAAAACCCAACTGATGTTTCTCATAATCATGTACAATGATTGTAAGAAACATCTACTTACATATACATTCCTTACGTACTCATTGAATGAATCATATATATATAATTTTTTTTTTTTTTTCAACAAGTCGGTCGTCTCCCACCGAGGCA
>NC_069451.1:14691967-14696967 GCF_026875155.1 Cherax quadricarinatus | reverse complement strand
TTTTCTTTGCACTTGTGATCGTGGCACTGTTGTGATCCTTGAAAGTGAGATCCTCAGACATTACTACTCCCAGGTCCCTTACATTATTTTTCCGCTCTATTGTATGGCCAGAGTTTGTAGTATACTCTGTTCTAGTTATTATCTCCTCCAGTTTTCCATAACGGAGTAGTTGGAATTTGTCCTCATTAAACATCATATTGTTTTCCGTTGCCCACTGGAAAACTTTGTTTATATCTTCTTGGAGGTTAACCGCGTCCTCAGCAGATGACAGCCTCGTGTAGATCCTAGTATCATCCGCAAAGGATGATACGGTGCTGTGGTGTATCTCTGTCTATGTCTGATATGAGGATTAGGAATAAGATGGGGGCGAGTACTGTGCCTTGTGGAACAGAGCTCTTCACTATAGCAGCCTCCGACTTAACTCTGCTGACCACTACTCTTTGTGTTCGATTTGTTATGAAGTTGAAGATCCATCTCCCTACTTTCTCAGTTATTCCTTTAGCACGTATTTTGTGCGCTATTACGCCATGATCGCATTTGTCAAACGCTTTTGCAAAGTCTGTGTATATTACATCTGCATTCTTATTTTCTTCCAGTGCATCCAAGGCCATATCATAGTGATCCAGTAGTTGAGAGAGGCAGGAGCGACCTGGTGTAAACTGTGGGACCCATAGCCTCGGAGAAGTGGATAAAAAGGCTTCAAGGAAGAATATTTGGATTTCTTCCTGAAGCTATTTGAATATTCCATTTCCCCCACCAACTCATCTTTTCATTCTTTCTTGCCTATAGGTATATTTTATTACATAATATGGTGCAAAAATTTAAGAGATGCACTACTGATATAAAGATGACATATACAGCACATGAGATGTGAAAGATACATGTCTAGTACATATTGTTACGTGTTTGTCATTGAATATAATGCGAAAATCTCATCCAGCTCCTCAGAGCTGGGGCGCGTGCCCAAAATACATAACCCCTCTGAACAGCAGCGCTTAGTCGCTGGAATTCAATTCAATTCAAAGTTTATTCTCTATAAGGATTACAATGCTGAGTTTACAGAAATTTGGTTATTGTTTGGTTTACATGTAGTAAAATTGTGATTACAGAGTGTACCACTAGAACGCTTAGCATGCCTTGCTGCCCTTGGACCCCTAGTTACCCTGATATGGGCAAGTTCTCCATATTTTCTAAACTTTTGGGACTCCCTGAAGCCCATGTAATCTTCATTTAGGCTTAAGTTTGCCCGAAATACTCTGCATAACAATGGGCTTTCTACACGCGTTATCAAGTGTTATTTATTTTTGTACAAACAACGTATCATGTGGAAAAAAATTATTAATTTGAATTAGAATTTATAAAATATTAAATATACATAATTTCTTCCCTCATAGACATTCATTCAACAATCTTTAACTATTGCTAATATTATATGTTCCATAACTCTGTAACAAGATCTGTGTAAGATTATCATCTAAGATATTACTCCATATTCTAACATCTCATCAAATATAGAGAGAAGTCGAGGTCGCAGAAGTGGATTACTATCTAGCTGTTTCAACATCCTTTCCCTTTGCTCCTTTACAAGCGTTTCAATGTCTCCATCAGTTATATCATCCAGATCCATCACCTCCGCTGCCTGACTCACCACAACAGGTACAACCATCATTCCCATTATCAAACCAAACAAGTTCTTCTTGTGATATTCCTCTCGTAGTTCCTGAGATGTAAACTCAGCTTTGGTTCCTCCTGCCTCCAGCACCTCTCTTAAGGACTCATAGTAAACATTCAAGAAAGTTTCCAAATTGTCCTTCCTTTCAGGACCATTGAAACTGGTGTACATGAAGTAGTTGAGGTCTGTGGCTGGCGAAGCTTTGCGACTGATTTGGAAGTCCAGCAGTCTTACATCGACCGGGACACCTGTCTCATCGTACCTGTTGGATACATATTTGCATGGAAGTCAATTTAAGTTATAATAAACGACTGTCGCTGAATAAACAGAAAGGTGGACGGGAGGCTTGAACTGTGGTCACGAGATCAACAGGTCCAGCCCAGTGGCGTAGTTGTAAACCATTGGACCTGTTAATCTCTGAACCAAGATCAGAGTCTCCCGTCCATCTTTCCGATTATTTAACCACAGTGAATGGTAGTTGAATTCCAAGAGTTTTCGTGAGGTTTCGATTATATTTCCAAGAAAATTATTTTAGAATGAAACAGAAAGACGAAGAAAACGTTTGTAATTTACTTAATATTCAGTGCAGTTAAATTATTAAAACATTAGTTGTTTATTGTGATCTCATTATAAATATTAACATAAAATGTTGGAAGTGTAATGAACACTAGACATTGGAAACAAATTTGCTTGGAGTCATAAATATTACAAGAAATTAATGAGCTGAGGAGGGTCTCAGAGGCCGAAGTATAAAGCCCACTCTTGATCCAAGAAATTGGAGCTGCCCACTATTGTGTGTTTGTGCAAGACAAGTAGGTTCGTTCCCCGTAGGGGACTTAACCCTCTGACCTCTCCCATGAGACGAAAGAATAGCGATCCGGCTTTGGATCAAACCTGAATACATCCAGTTTTCCTAAGGCGCTGCATGACCACTGTGGGTTTGAGCGCTTTCCTATGACTATAATATTATGCTTACTTGAACAAGATGTTGTTGTTCCAGCAGTCACCATGACAAAGCACATCAAAGGGAGGACTCTTCTTTATTTGTTCCAGGAAGACTTCGCTGCTACTTGGTGCAAAGTCTTTCAGCCAGTCAACAACTTTTTTGTACCCACCGATTCTCTCTGCTATCTCTGCTGAATTCTCGACTTCTGAAGTAAGCATTTTCTTAAAGTCGACATCTCCAATAATAGACTGAAAGTCTTTCTTAATATATGTGTATTTTTCTTCTAAAACTACTGATGTTTCTTTTTGACATAAGATAGAGGCAGCGTGAAGTTTACCTAGTTCCTTGAGGACAAGGACAGCGTGGGCCTTGTCCATTCCTTTCATGCGGTCAAACATTTTGAAACCTTCCGGGCGCAAATCTCCAAGGAATATAACTTCCTCTTGTTCAGTCAAGTGAGCAAAATAGCAGTGAGGAGCCCGTATTGGTTCACATCCTCCACGACTGAGCTGAGCGTTGAATAAGGGCAAAAGTTCCAGGTAATATCCCGCCTCCTTCTGAAAAACTGCAGTCGAAAATTCATTGAATATTGAGAGGGCCCGACATGGATTACATTTCACTACAAATGAGGTTTTTCTGTCATTTCCTTCTTTATGATAACAAACATCTACACTTGTCACGACGCATGCGTAGTTGTCACCCTTGTTAGTGAAGTCTGTAACAGTCCATGAGAGCAGCTGTGCACTGCTGCCTTGTTGTGCCTTCAGAGCTTGTTTGACGTGCGACTCTGTGATGAGATTTCGATATGTTTTTTGTGGAGCCTCAGTCACCTCTTTTACCTGCTTCACATCTACTGCCTCTTCTGCTTGCCTGCCATTCACTGTATTCTCTGCTTGCCTGCCATTGACTGCCTTTTCTGCTTGCTTGTCACACACTGCAAAAGATAAATGTCAGTATGAATATATTTTAATCCTTTTTTAAGCTTATAGTGGATGGAGTGGTATGAGGTGATGGTGACTTACAGATAACCCGTATGGATCATTCAGTTACTGTAATGAGTATTGGAGGCTTGGTCATCCTTCCCCTATGTGTGGAGACAACGAGCTACATAGACCCTTAAGGGTTTAGCGCTTGATTAGAGCAACAGCAGCAATGGTAAAAATAAAGCACGGAACTGGTAGGATTAGAACCCATGGCCATAGATTCATTAAACTCCAGGTCAGTGCGTAAGCCACTGGGCCAGCTGGCTATAGTTAGATTCATTCAGCTAGGTATATTGCAATAGTGTTATTACTATTTCAAGAGTAATAATAATAATAATAATAATAATAATAATAATAATAATGGACACGGGGGTCGTCCCACAGTTACTAAAAACAACAGACATAGCCCCACTCCACAAAGGGGGCAGTAAAGCAACAGCAAAGAACTACAGACCGATAGCACTAACATCTCATATCATAAAAATCTTTGAAAGGGTCCTAAGAAGCAAGATCACCACCCATCTAGAAACCCATCAGTTACACAACCCAGGGCAACATGGGTTTAGAACAGGTCGCTCCTGTCTGTCTCAACTATTAGATCACTACGACAAGGTCCTAAATGCACTAGAAGATAAAAAGAATGCAGATGTAATATATACAGACTTTGCAAAAGCCTTCGACAAGTGTGACCATGGCGTAATAGCGCACAAAATGCGTGAAAATGCGTGCTAAAGGGATAACAGGAAAAGTCGGTCGATGGATCTATAATTTCCTCACTAACAGAACACAGAGAGTAGTCGTCAACAGAGTAAAGTCCGAGGCAGCTACGGTGAAAAGCTCTGTTCCACAAGGCACAGTACTCGCTCCCATCTTGTTCCTCATCCTCATATCCGACATAGACAAGGATGTCAGCCACAGCACCGTGTCTTCCTTTGCAGATGACACCCGAATCTGCATGACAGTGATACTCCACAACATTCACCCAACACCCATCGCCTACTATTCACCCGAAGCCACAGCCAATGGACAAGGGTCAGAACAATAAAAGAAGATCCAGTAACCAGCTAAGGACTCCTAACATCAAAGGTGAGAGCAGTAATAACAAGAGGAAAACTTGTAGTACTGCCAGCCAGGACACAACCCTCATCACCCACCGACATCACCACAACACACGACAGACAACAACAAACATGGCCGCCGCTACATTCCAAGATAACTCCTTTTTTATTTATTTATTTATTATAAATTTGAGCACACATACAGAGGTACAAAAAAATACAGATAAGAGCAGCATGCCAAAGCCACTTATACTATGCATAGCATTACGGGCTGGCTTAGAATTAACTTAAGATTAACTAAGCAAAGATAAGTCAGTGATAAACTTAATGTAAACAGATTA
>NC_069451.1:14672360-14689860 GCF_026875155.1 Cherax quadricarinatus | reverse complement strand
GTAGAGAGAATGGAGCGAAACAGAGTGACTTCAAGAGTGTATCAGTCTATAGTGGAAGGAAGGCGGGATAGGGGTCGGCCTAGGAAAGGTTGGAGGGAGGGGGTAAAGGAGGTTTTGTGTGCGAGGGGCTTGGACTTCCAGCAGGCATGTGTGAGCGTGTTTGATAGGAGTGAATGGAGACAAATGGTTTTTAATACTTGACGTGCAGTTGGAGTGTGAACAAAGTAACATTTATGAAGGGGTTCAGGAAAACCGGCAGGCCGGACTTGAGTCCTGGAGATGGGAAGTACAGTGCCTGCACTCTGAAGGAGGGGTGTTAATGTTGCAGTTTAAAAACTGTAGTGTAAAGCACCCTTCTGGCAAGACAGTGATGGAGTGAATGATGGTGAAAGTTTTTCTTTTTCGGGCCACCCTACCTTGATGGGAATCGGCCAGTGTGATAAAATATATAAATATATATATATATTTATATATATATATATATATATATATATATATATTAATATATATATATATTATATATTATATATATATATATATATACTTAACAGTTCGCAAACAAACGAAATTATTTACAAACATTGTCTCTACATCCACAGCAGGACTCGAACCTGGTAACTCTATCAGGGTCCACAGTACTTTACCACGGAGCAAGTTTGGGCGCTTAGCCGAAGCTAAGCGTTGTTTCCCCATACTCCCGGGCACCAAGCTCGTTTTGAAAGTTATTTCATCTAATCCTGCCACATGCAGTGGACAACGAAAGAGATGTGAAATGCTTAACAATTCGCAAACAGGCGAAATTATTTAGAGACAATGTAAATAATTTAATTTATGTTAATATAAAAATTAATAATTTTGTACCAAAAGAACCTTAGAAAACTTACCTAACCTTATTATAACAAGCACAATTTAATTTAATGTAATCCAAATAAATATATTTTAGATAAATTTACAATAATTTATTAAACAAACACAATGAAATATATTTTTTTAGTTAGGTTCAGAATGATTTTTGCGAAATTGTTGCATACACAAATTTTCGCTTGCCTTATTCGGCAAGAATATCGTTGCTATTTAAGCCAAAATCGCAAGTTTTACCTATTCGGCACGACATATATATGCTTGTTACCCATGTAGTCTTAAGTTAGGCTTAAGCAAGTTAGGCTTAAGCTTGCCAGAAATGCTCTACATAACCATGGACTTTCTACATGCATTATCGGTCATCACCCATTTATGTACAATGAATCACGTGGAAATAAATTTTTAATTTTAACTTGAATTTGAATTTCTAAAATATCAAATATACAAACGTTTCTTCCATTTTAGACATTATTCAACAATCTTTAACTACTAATACTATGTGTTCCATAACTCCGTAACAAGAGCTGTTTAAGATTACCAACTAAGATATTACTCCATATTCTAACATCTCATCAAATATAGAAATAAATCGGGGTCGCAGCAGTGGATTACTATCCAGTTGTTTCAACATTTTCTCCCTGAGATACTCTACAAAGGTTTCATGTTCTCCTTCGGTTGTATTATCCAGATCAATCACATCCGCTGCCTGACTCACCACAACAGGTACAACCATCATTGCCATTATCAAAACCCAAAAAAGTTCTTCTTGTGATATTCCTCTCGTAGTTCCTGAGATGTAAACTCAGCTTTGGTTCCTCTCCTGCCTCCAGCACCTCTCTTAAGGACTCATAGTAAACATTCAAGAAAGTTTCCAAATTGTCCTTCCTTTCAGGACCATTGAAACTGGTGTACATGAAGTAGTTGAGGTCTGTGGCTGGCGAGGCTTTGCGACTGATTTGGAAGTCCAGCAGTCTTACATCGACCGGGACACCTGTCTCATCGTACCTGTTGAATAAATATTTACATGGAAGTCACTTTAAGTCATAATAAACGACTGTCGCTGAATAAACAGAAAGGTGGATGGGAGGCTCGAAGCGTGGTCCCGCCCAGTGGCGTAGTTGTAAACCATTGGATCTGTTAATCTCTGAACCACGGTTAGAGTCTCCCATCCACCTTTTTGTTTATTCGTTTGTATGGAATTTGACCAGAGTGGATAGTATAGTGGAACTTCAGTACATGAACTTAATTCGTTCCAGAAGGCTGTTCGAGTGCCGATCTGTTCAAGTTCCGTACGAATTTTTCCCATAAGGAATAATGTAAATTAGATTAATACGTTTCAGACCCTCAAAAATACACTTACAATGACTTTGCTGTGTATTTTCACATGATATTTTCTATTGTATTCTTGTTTTCATGGTCTCATTTTGATAGAGTAAAAGATATATTACAGAAATAGAGATGATTTTGAATGGTTTACAGACTAAAAGTACCTCAATTGATATTGAGTTGAAAGTATCAGAAATGTCCGATTATTGCTGATGTTCAAGAGTAAAAAAATCATGTCACACGTCCAATACACGACAACTGGTGGGTCTAATATGGTTTCACAAATCATCTATTTTTTGTGTGAATAAAAAATTAGAATGGAAAGCAAGCGTAATATAGGAGGGGCCCAAAGTGGGAAGAGCCATAGGAGAGAGAGAGAGAGGGAGGGGCCAGCAGAAGGAGCATTCAGTATCTGATGAGTCGTCTTGATAGCCGGATACTAGTGGTGGCACGAATACTATTTTGTGTAATTACGCTAATATTAGTAATAAAGGTTATCTGTTTAACACATTCCAGCTTGATATCAGAAACACGATAAATAACCTAGAAGCACAATAAAGATGCCGAAATTAGCAATAAAAGCCATATTATATGGAGAGGTGGAGCCGGGGTTTACATCATGGCAAGCACACTAACCAGTTTTCAGTGAAATTCAGCAGAGTTTTGGACTGAGCGACAGCTGTGGGGAAACTGACGCACATGTTCTAGCAGGTCATGTTTGGTTGAGTGCTGAGCAAATGGTAGACTACTGAGCAATTTTTTTTTTACCGAATAAAGCAATCGAGTACCAAATTATACCAAATTGTTTGAGTACAGAGGTTCCACTGTAGTTGAATTCCAAATGTTTCATGAAGTCTCGGCAACATTTTCAAGAAAAAATCTTTCAGAATCTACCTGAAAGATGACAAAAGTGCTTTAATTAATATTCAGTGTAGTTAAACTATTTAGTAAAACATTACTTGGGTGTGAAGCATGGGTGGAGAATGTTGTAACAAGGAGAAGGCTGGAGGCAGTGGAGATGTCGTGTCTGAGGGCAATGTGTGGTGTGAATATAATGCAGAGTATTCGTAGTTTGGAAATTAGAGGGCTGAGGAAGGGTTGTTGGGGTGGTTTGGACATATAGAGAGGAATGGAACAAAATTGAAAGACTTCAAGAGTGTATAAATCTGTAGTGGAGGGAAGGCAGGGTAGAGGTCAGCCTAGGAAAGGTTGGAGGAAAGGGGTAAAGGAAGTTTTGTGTGCGAGGGGCTTGGACTTCCAGCAAGCGTATGTGAGTGTGTTAGAAGCAAATGGAGACAAGTGGTTTTTAGGACTTGATGTGCTGTTGGAGTGTGACCAAGGTAATATTTATGAAGGGATTCAGGAAACCAGCAGGCTGTACTTGAGTCCTGGAGATGGGAAGTACATGTGTTGAAGGAAGGTGTCTAATTTGCAGTTTCAATTAGCTAGTGTAAGCGTGCCTCTGGCAAGACAGTGATGGAGTGAATGATCGTGAAAGTTTTTATTTTTCGGGCCACCCTACCTTGGTGGGAAACGGCTGAAGTGTTAATAAAAAAAATACTTGCTTATTGTGATCTAATTGTAAATATTAATATATAATGTTGGAAGTGTAATGAACACTAAGTCATTGGAAACGGAGAAATTAACTTTGAGATCATGAATATAACAAGAAATTAATAATGAGCTGAAGAGGCTCTCAAGGCTGAAATATTGAGCCCCTCCCTCTCCCCTTGGTTAAAGAAATTGGACTACCCCTCATTGTGTATGTGTGCAAGACTCCTACGTTCGATCCTCCGCAAGGAACTTAATCCTCTGGCCTCTCCCATGAGACGAGAGTATAACAATCCGGCTTTGGCAAACCTGAAAAAATTGGTTCCCCTTGGGGACTGCCTGACCACTAGGGGTTTGAGGCTTTCCCACAAATATAATAATTTCATGCCTACTTGAACAACAGGTTGTTGATCCAGCAGTCACCATGACAAAGCACATCAAAAGGAGGACTCTTCTTTATCTGCTCCAGGAAGACGTCGCTGCTATTTGATGCAAAGTCTTTCAACCAATCAGCGAATTTTTTGTATCCAACGATTCTCTCTGCTATCCTGCTGCATTCTCGGTAAAATGAAACAAGCATTTTCTTAAAGTTGACTTCTCCAAACATAGACTGAAAGTCTTTCTGAATATATGTGTATTTGTCTTCTAAAACTGTTGATGTTTCTTTTTGACATAAATAGAGGCAGCGTGAAGTTTACCTAGTTCCTTGAGGACAAGGACAGCGTGGGCCTTGTCCATTCCTTTCATACGATCAAACATTTTGAAACCTTCCTGACGCAAATCTTCAAGGAATATAACTTCCTTTTGTTCAGTCAAGTGAGCAAAGTAGCAGTGAGGAGCCCGTATTGGTTCACATCCTACACGACTGAGCTGAGCGTTGAGTAAGGGCAAAAGCTCCAGGTAATACCCCACCTCCTTCTGAAAAATTATGGTAGAAAATTCATTGAAGAATGGGAGGATATGACATGGATTACATTTTGCTACAATTGAGGTTTTCCTGTCTTTTCCTTCTTTATGATAACGAACATCTATACTTTCACGACGCATGCGTAGTTGTCGCCCTTGTTAGTGAAGTCTTTAACAGTCCCCTGAGAGCAGCTGTGCACTGCTGCCTTTGTGTGCTTCAAAAGCTTGTTTGACGTGCGACTCTGTGATGAGACTTCGATATGTGTTCTGTGGAGCCTCATTCACCGCTTCAATTGTTGCCTCTCATTGCGTTTTTCTGCTAGCTTGCCATTCACTGCCCCTTCTGCTTGCCTGCCATTTACTGCCCCTTTTTTTTTGTTTGTCACACACTGCAAAACAGGAATGTCAATATGATTTTTCATTTGATCCTTTTTTTAAGCATATAGGGGAAAGAGGGGAGTGGGTAAAGGGTGAAAATAGATAACTCGTGTGGGTAAATTCAGTGTAATGAGAATTTGAAGGCTTGGTCCACCTTTCTCGATGTGTGGAGACAACCAGCAAACAAATACCCTTATGGCTTAACGTTTAGCTTGATTATGACAACAATAATTATAAAAATAGCAAAAAAAATTAATAAATATAAAAATTAATAAATAATAATAATAATAATAATAATAATAATAATAATAATAATAATAATAATGTAACTTCCAATGGGGCCTGACGGGCCTTGAATGTCCAACAACAGGGGTCATCACAGGCCCGAAAATTTTCCCCTATCAACGCATGTAGTGTAGTGTAGTATGAGTCATACCCATTCACACAGCAGATTGATTGCATTTTGCGTTACGTTGTCGGGAGCCATCATAATCTGTTTCTACAAGGACATGATTCAACTTGTACATGATCTTCACCATATAAATAACAACTAGCAAATAACTTTAATACCTGACCTCTTGCCCTGTCTCGCCAAGTAAAACATTTATAAATCAGTGGGAGGATATAACTCATACTGATATATCAAACAAGACAGAAATTTTGCTTGAATAGTTAAATCAACAACTGGGATGCTCTCCAAGGTGTTCAATCCTCGATTACAGGTTGAAATAGACAAGTTTACTATCTTCTATTTGTCTCCAGTACTTATAGCTTCCGTTGAGAAATAATCATTATACATTGACACAGCAACATTCATGAGTCTTTATGAATAATATACTTACTTTTTAGTAGGTAGTTCAAAGAACTGTTTGGATAGTAGGTAGTTCATGGAACTGTTTGGATAGTAGGTAGTTCACAGAACTGTTTGCATAGTAGGTAGTCCACGGAACTGTTTGGATAGTAGGTAGTTCACAGAACTGTTTGGACACGTTGATATAATGACTCTTTGAAGAATAAGTTATTACAAGTCTCTTTGAAGAAAAGGGATGATCATAAGACTTTATGGAACCCTCAGAGGAGAGAGTGGAAGAGTGGGTTACAGCAAGCTGGTCTGTGGTTATCACCTGAGTTTGGTCAGTGGTCACGTGCGGTCATACCTGCCTAAGCTCTCTGGGAGTTAGCATGGGGTGTTACCGAGTACTATGGCTTGTTGTAGTGTTTTAGAATCTCAGTTCAAGTGTGAAAAGGAGGTTCTACCTCTTCAGGGGGAAAAACAGGAGGCTGAAGCTTCACATAGATGGGTTTGGGAGTGAGTGTGAGATGGATTTAGCTGGTAAGGAGGAAATGGTCACCAGCAGTGAGAGTGGCAGCTGCTTTAATAGACAAGTGGTTCACAGTTCAGGAAGGAGGTAGATAAGGAAAGTTAATAGAGAAGATGAAGGTGGGAAATCGATTCTCTGTCTCCGGGATGAGTGACTTCAATGGTTAGTGAGGCTGAAAAACCACTGACCCCCTGCTAATAAAGGGTAAGTATATTCTAATTGTAGGAATTCTGAGGTAAGATATATGGACCATGTTTTTTGAACAGAGATAGGAAGGTCAAGAGAGGGTGTGCCCCCAGGAGCTGTGTTGGTGACAAGGCAGCAGGGTTTGGGTAATATTATGTCAGGTAATGGGAACAGGCCATTATCTGTCTTAGTGCTGGGGGTAATGACATTGGAAGGGGAGGAGACAGGAGCTCCTGTAAGTTTCAGGTCAGCCATAAAAGTAGTCAGGTCTAAGAAAGGATCCCAGTCATATGTAGCATCTTGCCTAGAAAAGGAGTGGGCAATGAATGGATGTCTAGGGGCAATTGATATAAATTGCTGGCTAGACAGGTACCGCAAGGAACTTGCAATCCCATTCAAATTTATAACTGGGACAAATTCTATGGCAAACATGATATGTAAAGCAAGGGGTGGGTTCATCTCTCTGGGGGTGGAGTGGTTCATTAGCCAATTCAGTTGAGGAGGTCATTTATGACTTGTCTAGGAATTTAAACTGATAGATTAAAAGTGGTATGGTGTTTGTGGGAAACAGTCAGGCTGCAGGGATTAGGGATGAAAACAGCAGATATTACCAGGATACCTCAGAGATATGTTTAAAAGACAGTATTCAAAATAAAGTTGCTAGTAAAGGCAAATCAATTGATCAACAAACGAAAAGAGATAGTAGAGGGCAATGAATGCCTAACTCCCTTAAGTTTACTATACAAATAGTAAGAGTCTAAGAAATAAGATAGATGAGCTAAGATTACTTGCAAGTGCAGGTAATATAATATTTTTGGTATAACAGGGGACCTGTTCAACATGAAAAAGAGAGAAATGCCTTCTGAATGCAACATACAGGTTATTTAAAATATTCTCACTGATAAGGGTTAACAGGAAGGGTGGTGGAGTGGTGCTGTATGTCAGAGATAATTAAATTGTTGGCTTAGACATGATATAAGAAAAAGAAACATCAGACACAGAGTAGGCTACAGTTTCTCGAAGACGTAACAGTAAATGCAGTAAGCTGTTATGGATGAAATTCATAAGCATCTAGATATGAAAAATGTTGTGTTATGGGGGACTTTAACTTTAGCAAATTGATTGGTACAATATGACAGGAAATCTTGAGTCTAGTGACTTTCTTGATATGGTTCTGGATTGCTTTTTAGCACAGTTTGTGACGAAACCAACTAGAGGAAACAATCTTCTTGACTTTGTTCTTGCCAACAAAGAATCGCTAATTAAAAATCTTCAGGTTAATGATGAGCTTAGGAAAGTGATCACAAATCAGTTTCAATATGTCATGGAATTACCCAGATAACTGCAATCAAATCTCTGTCCCAGACTTTCACTTGGCTGATTTCATGCGACTGAGAAATTACCTGGGTGGGCTAAATTGGGATGTCCTGACTATGGGTCAGGGAGGTGATCTTAGTTGCCAATATGACGTTTTTCAGAGCATAGTTCTAGCTGCCCAGACAACTTTTGTTCAGAGTAGGGAAATTAGATCTAACAAAAATGATCCCGAATGGATGAACAATAGATTAAAACATCTCACTGATCAAAAGAGAGGCATATATATGCATATCAAAAGAGGGGATGGGCAGTTAAGAAATCAATATATTCAATTAAAGAGAGAAATAAAAAAAGGAATAAGAAAAGCAAAAAGGGATTATAGAGGCTAAGGTTGCAAGGGATTCGAAGACTAACCCAAAAGGGTTCTTTCAGGTATACAGAAGTAAGATTAGGGACAAGATAGGCCCACTTAAGAGTAACTCATGTCAGATCACTGACAGTGATAAGGATATGTGTGAAATTTTCAATACTTACTTCCTCTCAGTTTTTACCCAGGAAAATACTAGCAAAATTCCTGAAATAATAGATTATGTAGAACAGGACGATAATAAACTAAGCATGATTGCGGTTACTAGTGACATGGTCCTCAGACAAAAAGAGAAATTAAAACCTAACATATCCCCAGGCCCTGATGAACTGATTAGCCAAAGGTATGCTAAGAGGAGCTTAGCATACCTTTGGCTAATCTTTTCCACTTATCAGGCACCATGCCAGTTTGTAGTGATAAGTGGAAAATGGCAAACGTAATTCCTATTTACAAGGCAGGTGACAGGTCCTTAGCTTCGAACCAATAAGCCTTACCTCGATAGTGGGAAAATTTATAGAATCAATAATTGCCAAAGCAATTCGTAGCCATCTTGATAGGCTTAAATTGATTAATGAATCTCAACACGGTTTTACAAAGGGGCGTTCCTGTCTTACGAATTTACTAACTTTTTTCACTAAGGTGTTTGAGGAGGTAGATCATGGTAATGAATATGATATTGTGTATATGGACTTCAGTAAGGCTTTCGATAGAGTTCCACATCAGAGGCTATTGAGGAAAGTTAAGGCACACGGAATAGGAAGAGAATTTTTTTCCTGTTTAAAGGCATGGCTGACAAATAGGCAGCAGAGTGTTTGCATAAATGAGGAGAAATCAGAATGGGGGCACATCACAAGCGGTGTTCCGCAGAGGTCAGTGTTGGGCCCGTTGTTCACAATTTGCATAAACGACATAGACGAGGGAATAAATAACGACATTAGCAAAGTTTCTGATAACACCAAAATAGGCCATCCAATTCATTCTAATGAGGATACTATAGCATTCCAGGATGATTTGAATAGACTGATGCAATGGTCGGAGAAGTGGCACATGCAGTTTAATATAGACAAATGAAAAGTTCTGAACGTTGGACAGGAAAATAACCATGCCACATATAAACTAATTTAGATCTTAATACTACTGATTGCAAAAAGGATTTAGGAGTTCTGGTTAGCAGTAATCTAAAACCAAGACAACAGTGTATTAGTATTTACAATAAAGCTAACAGAATCCTTGGCTTCATATCTAGAAGCATAAATAATAGAAGTCCTCAGGTTGTTCTTCAGCTCTATATATCCTTGGTTAGGCCTCATTTAGATTATGCTGCTCAGTTCTGGTCACCATATTACAGAATGGATATAAATGCACTGGAAAACATACAGAGGAGGATGACAAAGTTGATCCCATGTATTAGAAATCTTCCCTATGAGGATAGACTGAGGGCCCTGAATCTGCAGTCTCTCGAAAGGCGTAGAATTAGGGGGGATATGATCGAGGTGTATAAATGGAAAACAGGAATAAATAAAGGGGATGTAAATAGCGTGCTGAAAATTTCCAGCCAAGACAGGACTCGCAGCAATGGTTTCATTGAAAAAATTCAGATTCAGGAAGGATATAGGAAAGCACTGGTTTGGTAATAGAGTTGTGGATGAGTGGAACAAACTCTCGAGTACCGTTATAGAGGCTAAAACGTTGTGTAGTTTTAAAAATAGGTTAGATAAATGCATGAGTGGGTGTAGGTGGGTGTGAGTTGGACCTGACTAGCTTGTGCTACTAGGTTTGATGCCGTGCTCCTTCCTTAAGAACATAAGAACGAAGGAACACTGCAGCAGGCCTACTGGCCCATGCGAGGCAGGTCCAAGTCTCCTACCGGCTTAAGCCAATGCACCCAACCTAGTCAGGTCAGGTCACATTGACTTAAGGGAGGAACACGGCAACCGACCTGGTAGCACAAGCTATCAGGTCTAACTCACACCCACCCACATCCACTCATGTATTTATCCAACCTATTTTTAAAGCTACACAAGTTCTGGCCTCTATAACTGTACTTGGGATTTTGGTTCCACTCATCCACAACTCTATTACCAAACCAGTACTTTCCTAAAACCCTTTCCCCTGAATCTGAATTTTTCCAACTTAAAACCATTGTTGCGAGTCCTGTCTAGGCTGATATTTTCAGCACACTATTTACACCCCTTTATTTTCCTGTCTTCCATTTATACACCTCAATCATATCCCCCCTAATTCTACGTCTTTCTAGAGAGTGCAGATTCAGGGCCCTTAGTCTATCCTCATGGGGAAAGGGTTTCTGATACATGGATCAACTTTGTCATCCTCCTTTGTACATTTTCCAGAGCATTTATATCCATTCTGTAATACGGTGACAAAACTGTGCAGCATAATCTAAATGAGGCCTAACCAAGGATGTATAAAATTTTAAAGAACAACCTGAGGACTCCTATTATTTTTGCTTTTTGATATGAAGCCAAGGATTCTATTAGCTTTTTTGCGAACGCTTATGCACTGTTGTCTTGGTTTCAGATTACTGCTAACCAAAACTCCTAAATCTTTTTCGCACCCGTAATATTAAATCTACATTATTTAGTTTATATGTGGCATGGTTATTGTCCTGTCCAACATTTAGAACTTTGCATTTGTCTATATTAAACTGCATCTGCCACTTCTCCGACCACTGCATCAGTCTATTCAAATCTTCCTGGAGTGCTCTAATGTCCTCGTCAGAATGAATTCGACGGCCTATTTGGTGTCATCGGCAAACTTGCTGATGTCGCTCTTTATGCCCCCCATCTATGTCGTTTATGTAGATTGTGAACAGCAGGGGGCCCAAAAACTGACCCCTGTGGAACACCGCTCGGACGCTTCCCCACTCTGATTTCTCCCCATTTATGCAAACTCTCTGCTGCCTATTTGTCAACCATGCCTCTATCCAAGAAAAAATTTCTCCTATTCCATGTGCCTTAATTTTCCTCAATAGTCTCTGATGTGGGGCCCTGTCAAAAGCCTTACTGAAATCCATATACACAATATCATATTCATTACCATGATCTACCTCCTCAAAAACCTTAGTGAAAAAAGTAATAAATTCGAAGGGAACGCCCCTTTGTAAAACCATGCTGAGATTCGTTGATTAATTTATGCTTTTCAAGGTGGCTTTCAACTGCCTCAGCAATTATTGACTCCATAAATTTTCCCACTATGGAGGTTAGGCTTATTGGTCTATAGTTCCAAGCTAAGGACCTGTCACCTGCTTTGAAAATAGGTATCACATTTGCTATTTTCCACTTATCTGGCACCATGCCCGTTTGTAGTGATATGTTGAAAAAATTAGCCAAAGGTTTGCTAAGCTCCTCTTTACATTCCTTTAGAACCCTTGCATACAGTTCATCAGGGCCTAGGGATTTGTTAGGTTTTAATTTATCTATTTGCCTAAGGACCATGTCACTTGTGACCCTAATTGTGCATAGTTTATTATCGTCCTGTTCTACATAATTTATCATTTCTGGAATATCGCTGGTATCCTCCTGTGTAAAAACTGAGAGGAAGTATGTGTTAAAAATTCTACACATTTCCTTATCACTGTCAGTGAGCTGACCCGAGGAACTTTTGAGTGGGCCTATCTTGTCCCTGATCTTACTTCTGTATTCCTGAAATAATTCTTTTGGGTTAGTCTTCGATTCTCTTGCAACTTTAACCTCATAATCTCTTTTTGCTTTTCTAATTCCCTTTTTTTATTTCTCTCTTTAACTGAATATATCGATTTCTTAATTGCCCCTCTCCTCTTTTGATTTGCCTATATATTCCTCTCTTTTGACCAATCAGATATTTTAATCTATTGTTCATCCATTTAGGATCATTTTTGTTTGATCTGATTTCCCTATTTGGAACATAATTTGACTGAGCAGCTAGAACTGTGCCCTGGAAAGCGTCATATCGGCAACCATCACCACCTACCTGACCCTTAGTCAGGTCATTCCAGTTCAGCCCACCTAAGTAATTTTTCAGTCCTATGAAATCAGCCAAGCGAAAGTCAGGGATGGAGACTTGATTGCCATTATTAGGGGAATTCCATGATATATTAAAAATGAGTGATTTGTGATCACTTTCCCCCCAAGCTCATCATTAACCTCAAGATTATTAATTAGTGTTTCCCTACTGGCAAGAACCAGGTCAAGGAGGTTATTTACCCTAGTTGGCTCTGTCACAAACTGTTTTTAAAAACAATCCTGGATTGTATCAAGAAAGTCGCCTGACTCTAAATTTCCTGTCAAACTGCTCCAGTCAATCTGTCTATAGTTGAAATCTCCCATAGCACAACATTTTCGTATGTAGATGCCTTACGAATTTCGTCCCATAGAAGTTTACTGCACTCCCTATCAAGATTTGGGGCCCTGTAAATCACACCCAAAATTAGTTTTTTCTCGGCCATCGAGAAGCTGTAACCAAACAGATTCAGTGGCCGACGCTTCTAATTTTATATCTTGTCTAACACAACAATTTAAATTGTTTCTGACATACATCGCTACTCCATCACCACCTTCCTGTTGACCCTGTCAGTGTGGAATAATTTATAGCCTTGTATGTGACATTCAGAGGGCATCTCTCTATCTTTCAGATTGAGCCAGGTCTCTGTTATAGCAATAATATCTATGTTTCCTGCACTTGCAATTAATCTTAGCTCATCTATCTTATTTCTTACACTCCTGCTATTAGTATAATAAACCTTAAGGGAGCTAGTCCCTTGCTGCCCTCTGCTGTCCCCCTTTGTTTGCTGACCTGATCTATTGCCTTTTTTTATAACTTCATGCTGAATGCCTTTTATACATTTACTGTTTCCAACCCTAGTATTGCAACCTGCTTGTTTCCCACACACACCCATGCCTCTATCTTCTATCAGTTTAAAATCATAGGCATTTCACCAATGGCCTTCTCAATTGAGTTTGCAAGTGCTACTACCCCAGCCCCAGAGAGATGTACCCCATCCCTTGCATACATATCATGTTTGCCATAAAAGTTGTTCCAGTTGTCAATGAATGGGATTGCAAGTTCCTTGCAGTATCTGTCTAGCCAGCAATTTACACCAGTTGCCCTAGACAACCATTCATTTCCTACTCCCCTTCTAGGCAATATGCTACATATGATTGGGACCCCTCCCTTAGACTTAATGAAATCTATAGCTGACCTGTACTTATCTAGCAGCTCTTCTCTCCTACCTTTCCCAATATCATTTCCACCAGCACTGAGACAGATAATGGGCTTGTTCCCATTACCTGACATGATATTATCCAGCCTGTTAACTATGTCCTCAACACCAGCTCCAGGGAAGCACACTCTATCTCTCATCTTCTTATTCCTATTACAAAAAGCACGGTCAATATATCTTACCTGAGAGTCATCAACCACAAGAATGCGCTTACCTCTGTTAGCAGGGGCAGTAGTACCCTTACTTTCACTGGCCACTGAAGTACATTCATCCTGAAGAACAGAGAAGCGATTTCCTACCTTCAGATCTTCACTCTTAGCTTTCCTTATTTTGATTCTCCTCCCATTACTGGTTACCACTCGCCACTTGTAGCAGGTGCTGGACTGCACCTCACTGCTGGTAGCCATTGCTACCTCCCCACCTACAGCCTCCTCACAGCGAGAGACAGACTGCACCTCACTGCTAGAAGCCTCATTCCCCACAACTCCAGCCACCTCACACTCTCTCCCAGACCCATTGAGGTGGACCTTCAGCCTCCTAATCTCCTCCTGGAGAAGCAAGACCTCTTCCTTCAACTCTCCAACCTCAATTTTTAAAACACTGCAGAAGCAAGCCATGCTTTGTAACCGTCCACGCTAATCCCCAAAGCAGCTCAGGGTCTGTGACCTCACGTGACGACTGACCACTGAAGTGGAAGTGAGCTGACTAGGTGGGTCATTGGGCTAATCCGGGGGGGGGGGACATGGACCTGCTTCGCATGGGTCAGTAGGCCTGCTGCAGTGTTCCTTCTTTCTTATGTTCTTAGGTGTGTGTGTGTGTTCAGAGTACCAAGAGTAAGATTCTCCAGGTTGCCAAACATAATATTTACATAAGTCAGCACAAAAAAAAAAAAATATAGGTATATTTTATCGAAGATTGTTTTATACATCTGAAGTATACCTGGAAAGGGTAAATTCCAAGTGTATATAACAAAGTCACCGCGGCCCAGTCTGTGACCACGCCTTATGGTGAATCAGGGGCTGATCAGCCAGGCTGTTACTGCTGGCCACACGCAAACCGACGTACGAACAACAGCCCGGCTGGTCATGTACTGACTTCAGGTGCCTGTCCAGCGTCTTCTTGAAGACACCCAGGGGTCTTTTGGTAATCCCCCTTATGTATGCTGGGAGGTAGTTAAACAGTCTTGAGCCCCTGACACTTATTGTGTTATATCTTGGCGTTTTCGTGGCACCACTGCTTTTCATTGAGAGTTGTTGCATCTCCTGCCGAGTCTTTTGCTTTCATAGGGAGTGATTTTCATGTGCAAATTTGGGACTAGTCCCTCTAGGATTTTCCAAGTATATTATGTATCTTCCTCGCCTACATTCCAGCCAATACAAATCAAGGGACTTCAACGGTTAGTAATTTAGGTACTTTTTCATACTTATCTGAGCCGTGAAAGTTCTCTGTACATTCTCTATGTCTGCAATTTCACCTGCCTTGAAAGGGGCCGTTATTGTACAACAGTATTCCAGCCTAGAGAACAAATGATTTGAAGAGAATTATCATGGGCTTAGCATCCCTAGTATTGAAACTTTTCATGCTAAATCCTATCATTTTCCTAGCAGGTGTGGTGAATACATTGTTGCGATCTTTGAAAGTGAGATCCTGTGACATTATCACTCTCAGTTCCTTCACATTAGTTTTTTTCGCTCTATTGTGTGACTGGTTGAAATTTATTTTATACACCGATACATTTTTAATTTCCTCAAGTTTTCCATATCGGAGTAATAGAAATTTGTCTTCACTGAACTTCATATTTTCTGTGGCCCATTTAAAGATTTGGTTAATGTCCGTTTGGAGACCTGCAGTTCCTTCGATGGATGGAACTGTCATGCAAATTCGGGTATCATCGGTAAAGGAAGACACGGTGTGTGGCTTCCATCCCTATGTCAGTTATGAGGATGAGGAACAGGAAGGGAGAAGTATTGTGCCTTGTGGAACAGAGCTTTTCACTGTCGCCTCCTCTGACTTTACTCTATTATTACTCTTTGTGTTCTAGTTGTTAGGAAATTATACCTGGAGAGTGTTTCGGGGGTCAACGCCCCCATGGCCCGGTCTGTGACCAGGCCTCGGTAGATCCATCTACCAACTTTTCCTGTTAATCCTTTATCAAGTATTTCATGTGCTATTAAACCATGATCGCACTTGTCGAAGGCATTCGTAAAGTCTGCGTATACTACATCTATATTTTGTTTGTCCTTCATAGCATCCAAGACCATGTCATAGTGGTCCAGTAGTCGGAACAGGCAGGAGTGACCTAATCTAAACCCATGGTGCCCTGGGTTGTGTAAAATATGGGTATCACAGTGGGTGACGAACTTGCTTCTTAGAACCTTTTCAAAGATTTTTATGATGTGTGATGTTAGTGCTATTGGTCAGTAATGCTTCGCAATTGTTTTACTGCCACCTTTGTGGAGTGGGGCTGTCTGTTGTTTTTAGTGACTGTGGGATGCTCCCTCTGCATAGAATACTAAAGGCACGTGAAAGGGGCCCCTTACAGTTCTTGATGAACACGGAGTTCTACGAGCCTGGTTCTGGGGCAGAGTGCATGGGCATATCATTTATTGCTATTTTCAAAGTCTTGTATACAGGTTTGTTTCGCAATAATTCTTAAACTCTCTTCTATCCCTCTTTATCTTTTTCAGTGGAACTATGTATGCTCTCTGCCAATCTCTAAATACTTTACTCCCTTATTATGAACATATTGAACTGCAAAGTCCATTTTTACCCAAAGCATTCTCAACTTTTTAATCTCTCAAGCCTTTTCTTATTCTCAGCAAAATTTGTTGATAGAACTTCGCCCATTCTTTCACTGGCTCCCTTTTAAACTCTCACTACTCTTTTAATCTCTCTTTTATTCTCCATATACTCCTCCCTCAGTATATCACTTTTACATTGCGAGAAGCTCTAAAATACTAACTTTTTCTCCCATGCCACACTCTTTACCTTTATTCCACCAGTCGGAACGACTGGTGGAATGGATAGAGGAGAGTCGCACCGACTCTCCTCTACCCACCAACTTCTGCTGCGCACTCTAACATTGCGTTCTTAAATCTTTCACATCCCGTCTTTGCCTCCTCCTCAGTGTACTCTCACTGGTCCTCCACACTTTTCTCCCGATAATTGCTTATATTTTACTTTTTCTACCTCCTTTAATTTAATAAATTTCACTTCTCTCATGCCCACTGATGGCATTAGCCTTGTATCATGTCTACCTCTTACTGTAACTACCATCTGATATGAATAAACAAGAATGGGCGGAGACTCGAAACGTTGTAATGATACATAGCACATCCAGCACTATACTATTGATCTACGAGGCTTCTAATGGGAAGATTTCAGAGGTAACACTTCTGTGACATATCTGTGTTTGTGGCCACCAACTATGACCCAGCAGTCACATAAAATTCTAAAATAACCATATTAACATTATCACATGAACAAGTATTGAGGTCAGTATGTTTAGTCTTATTATATTCATTGATATGTCTCCTTTAACTCAAGTGGTGAGGTGAATAGTCTCCTATCTCACTGTGTCCCTCTTACTGTTCCCCGGGGCCTAGTGGCTAAAGCTCTCGCTTCACATGGCGAAGGGTCTGGGTTCGATTCCCAGCGAGGGTAGAAACATTGGGAGTGTTTCTTTACACTGGTTGTCTATGTTCCCCATCAGTAAAATAGGTACCTGGAAGTTAGTCGACTGGTGTGGATCCCATCCCGGGATAAAACTGAACTAATTTACCCGAAATGCTCAGCATAACAAGAGGCTTTCTATATAGTAGTATGTCATTGATGTCAGCTATGGTCTGTATACCTTGTACATGTACTTGAAGAAATAAAGATATTATTATTATTATTGTTATTATTATTATTATTATTATTATTATTATTATTATTATTATTTATTATTATTATTATTATTATACTACCAAACAGTAAAATAATAATAAATAATAATAATAATAATAATATTATTATTATTATTATTATTATTATTATTATATTTTATTATTATTATTTACTGTTGGT
>NC_069451.1:14588169-14670669 GCF_026875155.1 Cherax quadricarinatus | reverse complement strand
GTTTCAGCGGATGGGTCTATGAAAGATAAGGTGAATCATAGAATTGATGAGGGGAAAAGGGTGAGTGGTGCACTTAAGAGTCTGTGGAGACAAAGAACTTTGTCCTTGGAGGCAAAGAGGGGAATGTGTGAGAGTATAGTTTTACCAACGCTCTTATATGGGTGTGAAGCATGGGTGATGAATGTTTGCAGCGAGGAGAAGGCTGGAGGCAGTGGAGATCATGTCTGAGGCAATGTGTTGGTGTGAATATAATGCAGAGAATTCGTAGTTTGGAAGTTAGGAGGAGGTGCGGGATTACCAAAACTGTTGTCCAGAGGGCTGAGGAAGGGTTGTTGAGGTGGTTCGGACATGTAGAGAGAATGGAGCGAAACAGAGTGACTTCAAGAGTGTATCAGTCTATAGTGGAAGGAAGGAGGGATAGGGGTCGCCTAGGAAAGGTTGGAGGGAGGGGGTAAAGGAGGTTTTGTGTGCAAGGGGCTTGGACTTCCAGCAGGCATGTGTGAGCGTGTTTGATAGGAGTGAATGGAGACAAATGGTTTTTAATACTTGACGTGCTGCTGGAGTGTGAGCAAAGTAACATTTATGAAGGGGTTCAGGGAAACCGGCAGGCCGGACTTGAGTCCTGAGATGGGAAGTACAGTGCCTGCACTCTGAAGGAGGGGTGTTAATGTTTGCAGTTTAAAAACTGTAGTGTAAAGCACCCTTCTGGCAAGACAGTGATGGAGTGAATGATGGTGAAAGTTTTTCTTTTTTCGGGCCACCCTGCCTTGGTGGGAATCGGCCAGTGTGATAATAATAAAATAAAATAAATAAATATATATATATATATATATATATATTTATATATATATATATATATATATATATATATAATATAATACATATATATATATATATATATATATATAATATATATATATATATATGCCTTAACAATTCGCAAACAGACGAAATTATTTACAAACATTGTCTCTACATCCACAGCAGGACTCGAACCTGCTAACTCTTATCAGAGTCCACAGTACTTTACCACGGAGGAAGTTTGGGCGCTTAGCCGAAGCTAAGCGATGTTTCCCCATACCCCCGGGCACCAAGCTCGTTTTGAAAGTTATTTCATCTAATCCTGCCACATGCGGTGGACAACGAAACAGATTTGAAATGCTTAACAATTCGCAAACAGGCGAAATTATTTAGAGACAATGTTTGTAAATAATTTCATTTATGTTAATATAAAAATTAATAATTTTGTACCAAAAGAACCTTAGAAAACTTACCTAACCTTATTATAACAAGCGCAATTTAATTTAATGTAATCCAAATAAATATATTTTAGATAAATTTACAATAATTTATTAAACAAACACAATGAAATATATTTTTTTAGTTAGGTTCAGAATGATTTTTGCGAAATTGCTGCATACACAAATTTTCGCTTGCCTTATTCGGCAAGAATATCGTTGCTATTTAAGCCAAAATCGGAAGTTTTACCTATTCGGCACGACATAAATATATATAATATATATATATATATTATATATATATATATATATATATATATATATATATATATATAAATGTATTATAATGCTTGTTACACCATGTAGTCTTAAGTTAGGCTTAAGCAAGTTAGGCTTAAGCTTGCCAGAAATGCTCTACATAACCATGGACTTTCTACATGCATTATCGGTCATCACCCATTTATGTACAATGAATCACGTGGAAATAAATTTTTAATTTTAACTTGAATTTGAATTTCTAAAATATCAAATATACAAACGTTTCTTCCATTTAGACATTATTCAACAATCTTTAACTACTAATACTATGTGTTCCATAACTCCGTAACAAGATCTGTTTAAGATTACCAACTAAGATATTACTCCATATTCTAACATCTCATCAAATATAGAAATAAATCGGGGTCGCAGCAGTGGATTACTATCCAGTTGTTTCAACATTTTCTCCCTGAGATACTCTACAAAGGTTTCATGTTCTCCTTCGGTTGTATTATCCAGATCAATCACATCCGCTGCCTGACTCACCACAACAGGTACAAACCATCATTGCCATTATCAAACCAAACAAGTTCTTCTTGTGATATTCCTCTCGTAGTTCCTGAGATGTAAACTCAGCTTTGGTTCCTCCTGCCTCCAGCACCTCTCTTAAGGACTCATAGTAAACATTCAAGAAAGTTTCCAAATTGTTCTTCCTTTCAGGACCATTGAAACTGGTGTACATGAAGTAGTTGAGGTCTGTGGCTGGCGAAGCTTTGCGACTGATTTGGAAGTCCAGCAGTCTTACATCGACCGGGACACCTGTCTCATCGTACCTGTTGGATAAATATTTGCATGGAAGTCAATTTAGGTCATAATAAACGACTGTCGCTGAATAAGCAGAAAGGTGGATGGGAGGCTCGAAGCGTGGTCCCGAGATTAACAGGTCCAGCCCAGTGGCGTAGTTGTAAACCATTGGATCTGTTAATCTCTGAACCACGGTTAGAGTCTCCCATCCACCTTTTTGTTTATTCGTGTGTATGGAATTTGACCAGAGTGGATAGTATAGTGGAACTTCAGTACATGAACTTAATTCGTTCCAGAAGGCTGTTCGAGTGCCGATCTGTTCAAGTTCCGTACGAATTTTTCCCATAAGGAATAATGTAAATTAGATTAATACGTTTCAGACCCTCAAAAATACACAATGACTTTGCTGTGTATTTTCACATGATATTTTTTATTGTATTCTTGTTTTCATGGTCTCATTTTGATAGAGTAAAATATATATTACAGAAATAGAGATGATTTTGAATGGTTTACAGACTAAAAGTACCTCAATTGATATTGAGTTGAAAGTATCAGAAATGTCCGATATTGCTGATGTTCAAGAGTAAAAAAATCATGTCACCACGTCCAATACACGACAACTGGTGGGTCTAATATGGTTTCACAAATCATCTATTTTTTGTGTGAATAAAATATTAGAATGGAAAGCAAGCGTAATATAGGAGGGGCCCAAGTGGGAAGAGCCATAGGAGAGAGAGAGAGAGGGAGGGCCAGCAGAAGGAGCATTCAGTATCTGATGCGTCGTCTTGATAGCCGGATACTAGTGGTGGCACGAATACTATTTTGTGTAATTACGCTAATATTAGTAATAAAGGTTATCTGTTTATCACATTCCAGCTTGATATCAGAAACACGATAAATAACCTAGAAGCACAATAAAGATGCCGAAATTAGCAATAAAAGCCATATTATATGGAGAGGTGGAGCCGGGGTTTACATCATGGCAAGCACACTAACCAGTTTTCAGTGAAATTCAGCAGAGTTTTGGACTGAGCGACAGCTGTGGGGAAACTGACGCACATGTTCTAGCAGGTCATGTTTGGTTGAGTGCTGAGCAAATGGTAGACTACTGAGCAATTTTTTTTACCGAATAAAGCAATCGAGTACCAAATTATACCAAATTGTTTGAGTACAGAGGTTCCACTGTAGTTGAATTCCAAATGTTTCATGAAGTCTCGGCAACATTTTCAAGAAAAATTCTTTCAGAATGTAACTGAAAGATGACAAAAGTGCTTTAATTAATATTCAGTGTAGTTAAACTATTTAGTAAAACATTACTTGGGTGTGAAGCATGGGTGGAGAATGTTGCAACAAGGAGAAGGCTGGAGGCAGTGGAGATGTCGTGTCTGAGGGCAATGTGTGGTGTGAATATAATGCAGAGAATTCGTAGTTTGGAAATTAGAGGGCTGAGGAAGGGTTGTTGAGGTGGTTTGGACATATAGAGAGGAATGGAACAAAATTGAAAGACTTCAAGAGTGTATAAATCTGTAGTGGAGGGAAGGCAGGGTAGAGGTCAGCCTAGGAAAGGTTGGAGGAAAGGGGTAAAGGAAGTTTTGTGTGCGAGGGGCTTGGACTTCCAGCAAGCATATGTGAGCGTGTTAGAAGCAAATGGAGACAAGTGGTTTTTAGGACTTGATGTGCTGTTGGAGTGTGACCAAGGTAATATTTATGAAGGGATTCAGGGAAACCAGCAGGCTGTACTTGAGTCCTGGAGATGGGAAGTACAGTGTTAATGCTGCAGTTTCATAGCTAGTGTAAGCGTGCCTCTGGCAAGACAGTGATGGAGTGAATGATCGTGAAAGTTTTTATTTTTCGGGCCACCCTACCTTGGTGGGAAACGGCTGAAGTGTTAATAAAAAAAATACTTGCTTATTGTGATCTAATTGTAAATATTAATATATAATGTGGGAAGTGTAATGAACACTAGTCATTGGAAACGGAGAAATTAACTTTGAATCATGAATATAACAAGAAATTAATAATGAGCTGAAGAGGGCTCTCAAAGGCTGAAATATTGAGCCCCCCTCTCCCCCTTGGTTAAAGAAATTGGAGCTACCCCTCATTGTGTATGTGTGCAAGACTCCTAGGTTCGATCCTCCGCAAGGAACTTAATCCTCTGGCCTCTCCCATGAGACGAGAGTATAACAATCCGGCTTTGGCAAACCTGAATAAATATGGTTCCCCTTAGGGACTGCCTGACCACTATGGGTTTGAGGGCTTTCCCACAAATATAATAATTTCATGCCTACTTGAACAACAGGTTGTTGATCCAGCAGTCACCATGACAAAGCACATCAAAAGGAGGACTCTTCTTTATCTGCTCCAGGAAGACGTCGCTGCTATTTGATGCAAAGTCTTTCAACCAATCAGCGATTTTTTTGTATCCAACGATTCTCTCTGCTATCTCTGCTGCATTCTCGGTATATGAAACAAGCATTTTCTTAAAGTTGACTTCTCCAAACATAGACTGAAAGTCTTTCTGAATATATGTGTATTTGTCTTCTAAAACTGTTGATGTTTCTTTTTGACATAAGATAGAGGCAGCGTGAAGTTTACCTAGTTCCTTGAGGACAAGGACAGCGTGGGCCTTGTCCATTCCTTTCATGCGATCAAACATTTTGAAACCTTCCTGACGCAAATCTTCAAGGAATATAACTTCCTTTTGTTCAGTCAAGTGAGCAAAGTAGCAGTGAGGAGCCCGTATTGGTTCACATCCTACACGACTGAGCTGAGCGTTGAGTAAGGGCAAAAGCTCCAGGTAATACCCCACCTCCTTCTGAAAAATTATGGTAGAAAATTCATTGAAGAATGGGAGGATATGACATGGATTACATTTTGCTACAATTGAGGTTTTCCTGTCTTTTCCTTCTTTATGATAACGAACATCTATACTTGTCACGACGCATGCGTAGTTGTCGCCCTTGTTAGTGAAGTCTTTAACAGTCCATGAGAGCAGCTGTGCACTGCTGCCTTGTTGTGTCTTCAGAGCTTGTTTGACGTGCGACTCTGTGATGAGACTTCGATATGTGTTCTGTGGAGCCTCATTCACCGCTTCAAATTGTTGCCTCTCTATTGCGTTGTCTGCTAGCTTGCCATTCACTGCCCCTTCTGCTTGCCTGCCATTTACTGCCCCTTTTTCTTGTTTGTCACACACTGCAAAACAGGAATGTCAATATGAGTTTCATTTGATCCTTTTTTTAAGCATATAGTGGAAAGAGTGGAGTGGGGTGATGGTGAAAAATAGATAACTCGTGTGGGTCATTCAGTGTAATGAGAAGTGAAGGCTTGGTCCACCTTTCTCGATGTGTGGAGACAACCAGCTACAAATACCCTTATGGGCTTAACGTTTAGCTTGATTATGACAACAATAATTATAAAAATAGCAAAAGCAATAATCATATAATAATAATATAATAATAATAATAATAATAATAATAATAATAATAATAATAATAATAATAATGTAACTTCCAATGGGGCCATGACTGCCTTGAATGTCCAACAACAGTGGTTCATCACAGGCCCGAAAATTTTCCTATCTACGCATGTAGTGTGAGTGTAGTATGAGTCATACTCCATTCACACAGCATGATATGATTGTCATTTTGCGTTACGTTGTCTGAGCCATCATAATCTGTTTCTACAAGGACATGATTCAACTTGTACATGATCTTCACATATAAGATAACAACTAGCAAATAACTTTAATACCTGACCTCTTGCCCTGTCTCGCCAAGTAAAACATTTATAAATCAGTGGGAGGATATAACTCATACTGATATATCAAACAAGACAGAAATTTTGCTTGAATAGTTAAATCAACAACTGGGATGCTCTCCAAGGTGTTCAATCCTCGATTACAGGTTGAAATAGACAAGTTTACTATCTTCTATTTGTCTCCATGTACTTATAGCTTCCCGTTGAGAAATAATCATTATACATTGACACAGCAACATTCATGAGTCTTTATGAATAATATACTTACTTTTTAGTAGGTAGTTCAAAGAACTGTTTGGATAGTAGGTAGTTCATGGAACTGTTTGGATAGTAGGTAGTTCACAGAACTGTTTGCATAGTAGGTAGTCCACGGAACTGTTTGGATAGTAGGTAGTTCACAGAACTGTTTGGACACGTTGATATAATGACTCTTTGAAGAATAAGTTGATTACAAGTCTCTTTGAAGTAAAGGATGATCATAAGACTTTTATGGAACTCCTCAGAGGAGAGAGTGGAAGAGTGGGTTACAGCAAGCTGGTCTGTGGTTATCACCTGAGTTTGGTCAGTGGTCACGTGCGGTCATACCTGCCTAAGCTCTCTGGGAGTTAGCATGGGGTGTTACCGAGTACTATGGCTTGTTGTAGTGTTTTAGAATCTCAGGTTCAAGTGTTGAAGAAGGAGGTTCTACCTCTTCAGGAGGAAAACAGGAGGCTGAAGCTTCACATAGATGGGTTTGGGAGTGAGTGTGAGATGGATTTAGCTGGTAAGGAGGAAATGGTCACCAGCAGTGAGAGTGGCAGCTGCTTTAATAGACAAGTGGTTCACAGTTCAGGAAGGAGGTAGATAAGGAAAGTTAATAGAGAAGATGTGAAGGTAGGAAATCGATTCTCTGTTCTCCAGGATGAGTGTACTTCAATGGTTAGTGAGGCTGAAGGTACCACTGACTCCCCTGCTAATCAAGGTAAGTATATTCTAATTGTAGGAGATTCTGAGGTAAGATATATGGACCATGCTTTTTGTAACAGAGATAGGAAGGTCAGAGAGAGGGTGTGCCTCCCAGGAGCTGGTGTTGGTGACATGGTCAGCAGGTTGGATAATATTATGTCAGGTAATGGGAACAGGCCCATTATCTGTCTTAGTGCTGGGGGTAATGACATTGGGAAGGGCAGGAGACAGGAGCTCCTGGATAAGTACAGGTCAGCCATAAAAGTAGTCAGGTCTAAGAAAGGGATCCCAGTCATATGTAGCATCTTGCCTAGAAAAGGAGTGGGCAATGAATGGATGTCTAGGGCAATTGATATAAATTGCTGGCTAGACAGGTACCGCAAGGAACTTGCAATCCCATTCATTGATAACTGGGACAAATTCTATGGCAAACATGATATGTATGCAAGGGATGGGGTTCATCTCTCTGGGGCTGGAGTGGTTGCATTAGCCAATTCA
Source organism: Cherax quadricarinatus (assembly GCF_026875155.1). Classification (NCBI taxonomy): domain Eukaryota; kingdom Metazoa; phylum Arthropoda; class Malacostraca; order Decapoda; family Parastacidae; genus Cherax; species Cherax quadricarinatus. The sequence continues at coordinate 14,663,170 of NC_069451.1, read as the reverse complement.
GTTGAGGAGGTCATTGATGACTTGTCTAGGAATTTAAAAATGATAGATTATAGTGGTATGGGTGTTTTGGGAACCCGCCAGGCTGCAGTATTAGGGATGCAAACAGCATATAATACCATGATACCTCAGAGATATGTTTAAAAGACAGTATTCAAAATAAAGTTTGCTAGTAAAGCAATCAATTGATTCAACAAACGAAAAGAGATAGTAGAGGTGCTAATGAGTGCCTAACTCCCTTAAGGTTTACTATACAAATAGTAAGAATTCAAAGAAATAAAGATAGATGAGCTAAGAATACTTAGCAAGTGGCAGGTTATATAGATATTAAAGGTATAACAGAGACCTGTTCAACATGAAACAGAAGAAATGCCTTCTGTGATGCAAACATACGGTTTATAAACTATTCCTCACTGATAAGGTTAACAGAAGGTGTTGGAGTGGTGCTGTATGTCAGAGATAAATTAAATTGTTGGCTTAGACATGATATAAGAATAGAAAACATCCAGACACAGAGGCTGGCTAAAGTTTCTCGAGAGACGTAACAGTTAAGTGCATAAGCTGTTATGGGATTGAAATTCATAAGGCATCTAGATATGAAATGTTGTGTTAATTGAGACTTTAACTTTAACAAATTGATTGTACAAAAATGGACAGAAATCTTGAGTCTAAGTTGACTTTCTGATAAGGTTCTGGATGCTTTTAGCACAGGTTTGTGACGAAACAACCACTAGAGGAAGCAATCTTCTTGACTGGTTCTTGCCAACAAAGAAACGCTAAATTAAAAATCTTACATTTAAATGATGAGCTTAGGAAAGTGAACACAAATCAGTTTCAATATGTCTGGGAATTACCCAATAACTGCAAACAAATCTCTGTCCCATACTTCACCTTGGCTGAATTCATGCGACTGAGAAATTACCTGGGTGGGCAAATTGTATGTCCTGAACTATGGTCAGGGAGTGATCTAAGATGCCAATATGACTTATTACAGAGCATAGTTCTAGCGTGCCCAGACAGACTTTTGTTCAGGAGATAGGGAAATTTAGATCTAACAAAAATGAATCCCGAAATGGATGCACAATAATTAAAACATCCACTGAACAAAAAGAGAGCCTATATAGCATAATCAAAAGAGGGGATGGGCAGTTAAGAAATCAATATATTCAATTAAAGAGAGAAATAAAAAAAGGAATAAGAAAAGCAAAAAGGTGAATATAGGCTAAGGTTGCAAGGGATTCTGAGACTAACCCAAAAGGGTTCGTTCAGGTATACAGAAGTTAGATTAGGGACAAGATGATAGGCCCACTTAAGAAGAACTCAATTCAGATCCCTGACAGTGATAAGGAAATGTGTGAAATTTTTCATACTTACTTCCTCACAGCTTTTACCCATGAAAAAACTAGCAAAATTCCTGAAATAATAGGATTATGAGAAACAGGACGAAATAACTAAGCATGAATGCGGTTAACTAGTGACATGGTCCTCAGACAAAAAAAGATGAAATTAAAACCTAACATATTCCCCAGCCCTGATGAACTATTAGCCAAAGGTATGCTAAGAGGAGCTTAGCATACCTTTGCTAATCTTTTCCACTTATCAGGCACCAATGCAGTTTTGTAGTGATAAGTGGTAAATGGGCAAACGTAATTCCTATTACAATGCAGTGACAGGATCCATAGCTTCGAACCATCTAAGCCTTATACCCGAGAGTGGGAAAATTTATAGAAGTCAACAATAGCAAAGCAATTCGTAGCCATCCTTAAAGGCATTAAATTGAATATGAATCTCAACACGGTTTTTTACAAAAGGGCCTTCCTGTCTTACGATTTACTACTTTTTTCACTAAGTTTTGAGGATTAAATCAGGGTAATAATATGATATTTGTGTTATGGACTTCATTAAGGCTTTCGATAGAGTTCCACATCAGAGGCTATTGAGGAAAGTTAAGGCACGCGGAATAGGAAGATAATTATTTTTTCCTGTTTAAAGGTATACATGGCTGACAAATAGGCAGCAGAGTGTTTGCATAAAGAGGAGAAATCAAATGGGGCACATACACAAGCGGTGTTCCGGCAAGTCATTGTTGGGCCCGATGTTCACAATTTGCATAAACTACATAGACGAGGGAAAAATAACGACATTAGCAAAGTTTCGGATAACACACAAAAATAGTCCATGCCAATTCATTCTAAAGAGGATACTATAGCATTCCAGGATGATTTGAATATACTGATGCAAAGGTCGGAGAAGTGGGCACATGCAGTTTAATATAGACAAATGAAAAAGTCTGAACGTTGGACAGGAAATAACCATGCCACATATAAACTAATTTAGATCTTAATACAACTGATTGCAAAAAGGATTTAGGAGTTCTGGTTACAAAATCTAAACCAAGACAACAGTGTATTAGTATTTACAATAAAGCTAACAGAATCCATGGCTTCATATTCTAGAAGCATAAATAATAGAAGTCCTCAGTTTGTTCTTCAGCTCTATATATCCTTGGTTAGCCTCATTAGAAGTATAGCTGCTCAGTTTCTGGTCACCATATAACGGATTGGATATAAATCCCTGGAAAACATACAGAGGAGGATGACAAATTTGATCCCATGTTTAAAATACTTCCCTATGAGGGATAGACTGAGGGCCCCTGAATTCTGAGTCTCTCGAAAGGCGTAGAATTAGGGGATATATCGAGTGAATAAATGGAAAACAGGACTAAATACAGGATGTAAATGAGCGTGCTGAAAATTCCGCCAAGACAGGACTCGCATCTAATGTGTTTCAAGTTGAAAAAATTCAGATTTCAGAAAGGATATAGGAAAGCACTGTTTGGTGAACAGCGTTGGTTGGATGAGTTGAACAAACTCTCGAGTACCGTTAAAGAGGCTAAAACGTTGTGTAATTTTAAAAAATAGGTTAGATAAATGCATGAGTGGGTGTAGGTGGGTGTGAGTTAGACCTGACTAGCTTGTGATTAACTAGGTCTGATAGCCGTGCTCCTCCTTTCTTAAGAACATAAAGAACGAAGTACACAGTCTGCAGCCGCCTACAGGCCCATGGCGAGGCAGGTCCAAGTCACCTACCGGCTTACGCCCATGCACCCAACCTAGTCAGGTCAGGTCACATTGACAGTTAAGGTAGGAACACGGCAACCGTCCTGGTATCACAAGCTAATCTGTCTAACTCACACCACCCCCATCCCGTCATGTAGTTATCCAACTTATTTTTAAAGTACACAAGGTTCTGGCCTTCTAATAACTTTAACTGGGAGTATGATCCACTCATCCACAACTCCTATTACCAAAACCAGTACTTTCCTATAACCTTCTAGAATCTGATTTTTCACTTAACCATAGCTGCGAGTCCTGTCTAGGCCTAATATTTTCAGCACACTATTTACAACCCCTTTATATAATTCCGCTTCCATTTATACACCTCAATCATATCCCCCTAAATTCTACGTCCTTTCCTAGAGAGTGCAGATTCAGGGCCCTTAGTCTATCCTCATAGGGAAGTACTCTGATACATGGTGATCAACTTTGTCATCCTCCTTTTACATTTTACCAGAGCATTTATATCCATTCTGTAAATACGGTGACCAAAACTGGCAGCAAATCTAAATGAGCCTAACCAAGAAGTATATGAGTTGAAGAACAACCTGAGGACTCCATTATTTATGCTTCTTGATATAAGCCAAGGATTCTATTAGCTTTATTGCAAACACTTATGCACGTTTGTCTTGGTTTTCAGATTACTGCTAACCAGAACTCCTAATCTATTCGCAATCTGTAATATTAAGATGTACCTACATTTTTAGTTATATGTGGCATGGTTATGGTCCTGTCCAACATTTAGAACTTAGCATTTGCAATATTACACTGCATCTTGCCACTTCTCTACCACGGCCATTCATGTCTATTCAAATCTTCTGGAGTGCTCGAATGCCTCGTCAGAATAATTCGACGGCGGTATTTTGGTGTCAACGGCAACTGCTGATGTCGCTCTTTAATGCCCTCATCTATGTCGTTTATGTAGATGTTGACAGCTGTGGCCCACAACGACCCCTGTGGAACACGCTCGTGACGCTCCCCACGCTGATTTCCTCCCCATTTATGCAAACTCTCTGCTGCCAACAAGTCAACATGCCTCTAATCCAGGAAAAAATTTCTCATATTCCATGTGCCTTAATTTTCCTCAATAGTCCACTGAGTGGGACCCTGTCAAAAGCCTTACTGTGGACGTCATATACACAATATCATATTCATTACCATGATCTACCTCCTCAAATACCTTAGTAAGGCAGGACCGCCCTTTGTAAAACCATGCTGAGATCTTTGATTAATTTATGCTTTTCAAGGTGGCTACGAACTGCCTCGCAATTATTTACTCCATAACTGTTCGCGCCACTATGGAGGTTATGGCTTATTGGTACCCTATATTCGAAGCTAAGGACCTGTCACCGCTTTGAAAAAAGGTATCACATTTTGCAATTTCCACTTATCTGGCATCCCATATCCATTTGTAGTGATATGTTAGTCAAAGATAGCCAAAGTTTTGCTAAGGCTTGCTCTTTACATTCCATTAGAACCCTGCATACAGTTCATAAGGGCCTGGGAATTTGTTAGGTTGTAATTATCTATTTTGCTAAGACCAAGTCACTTGTGACCCCTAATCGTTGCATGAGTTTATATCGTCCTATAGCTACATAATTTATCATTTCCTGGAAAATCGCTGGTTCCACCAGAGTAAAAGACTGAGAGGAAGTAATGTGGTTAAAAATTCTACATATTCCTTATCACTGTCAGTGAGCTGACCCAGAACTTTTGTAGTGGGCCTATCTTGTCCCTGATCTTACTTCTGTAGTACCTTAAAGAATCCTTTTGGGTTAGTCTTCGATTCTCTTGCACTTTAACCCACAATCTCTTTTGCTTTTCTAAATTCCCTTTTTTTATATCTCTCTTTAACTGAATATATCGATTTCTTAATTCCCCTCATGCCACTTTAGATTTGCCTATATATTCCTCTCTTTTTGGACCAATCATATATTTTTAATCTAATGATTCAATCATTTAGGATAATTGTATGATTGACTGATTTCCCTATTTGGAACATAATTTTGACTGAGTAAGCTAGAACTGTGCCCTGGAAAGCGTCATATCAGCAACCATCACCACCTACCATGACCCTTATCAGGTCATTCTACAGTTCAGCCCACCTAAGTAATTTTTCAAGTCCTATGAAATCAGCCAAGCGAAAGGTCAGGGATGGAGACTTGAATGCCATTATTAGGGGAAGTCACAATTATAAATTAAAAATGAGTGATTTGTGAACACTTTTCCCCAAGCTCATCATTAACTCAAGATTATTAATTAGTGTACCCTACTGGCAAACCAGTCAAGGAGGTTATTTCCCCTAATTGGCTCTGTCGCAAACGTTTAAAAAACAATCCTGGATTGTAATCAAGAAAGTCAGCCTGACTCTAAATTTCCTGATCCAATTGCTCAAGTCAATCTGATCTATAGTTGAAATCACCCATAAGCACAACAATTTTTCGTATGTTATAATGCCTTACGAATTTCGTCCCATAGGAAGTTTTACTGACACTTCCCATCAAGATTTGGTGGCCCTGTAAAATCACAGCGCCCAAAATTAGTTTTCTCGGCATCGATAAGCTGTAACCAACAGATTCAGTGGCCGACGCATCTAATTTTTATAACTTGTCTAACACAACCAATTAAATTGTCTCTGACATACATCGCAACTTCCATCACCCTATCCTTTTGACCCTGTCAGTGTGGAAATAATTTTAATAGCCTTGTATGTGGACATTCAGGAGGGCTCTCACCAATCTTTCAGATTTGAGCCCGTCTCTGTTATAGCAATAATATCTATTTTTCCTGCACGTTGCAATTAATCCTTAGCTCATCTAATCTCATTCTTACACTCGCAGCTATTAGTATAGTAAACATAAGGGAGCTAGTCCCTTGCTGCCCTTAGCTGTCCCCCTTGATGCTGACCTTATCTATTGCCTTTATTTTATAACTTCATGCATCAATGCCTTTTATACATTTACAGTTTCCAACCCTAGTAATTGCAACCTGCTTGTTTCCCACACACACCCATACCTCTATCTTCTATCAGTTAAAATCCATAGGCATTTCACCAATGGCCTTCTCAATTGAGTTATGAAATCTACTACCGCAGCCCGCAGAGAGATGTACCCCAATCCCTTGCTACTACATGGTTTGCCATAAAAGTTGTTCCAGTTGTCAATGAATGGATTGCAAGTTCTTGCAGAATCTGTCTAGCCAGCAATTTATCCCAATTGCCCTAGACAACCCATTCATTTCTACTCCCCTTGCTAGGCAATATGCTACATATGAGTGGGACCCCTCCCATAACTTAATGAAATCTATAGCTGACCTGTACTTATCTAGCAGCTCTTACCTCCGACCGTTTCCAATATCATTTCCACCAGACACTGAGACAGATAATGGGCTTGTTCCCATTACTGACATGATATATTACCAGCTGTTTAACTATGTCCCCAACACCAGCTCCCAGTAAGCACACCTATCTCCATCTTCTTATCCTATTACAAAAAGCATGGTCAATATATTCTTACCCTGATAGTCACCAACCACAAGAATGCTCTTACCTCTGTTAGCAGGGGCAGTAGTTCCCTTTACTTTCACTGGCGCACCTTATGGAAGACATCATCTGAAGAACTGATGAATGCGATTTCCCTACCTTCAGATCTTCACTCTAGCTATCCTTAATCTGATTCTCCCCCATTACTGGTTACCACTCGCCACTTGGAAACAGGTGCTGGACTGCACCTCACTGCGGAAGGCCTTGCATCCTCCCACCTACAGCTCCTCACAGCGAGAGACAGACTGCACCTCACTGCTAGAAGCCTCATTCCCCCGCTACTCCAGCACCTACACACTCTCTCCCAACCCACTAGGTGGACCTTCAGCCTCCAACTCCTCATGGAGAAGCAAGACTCCTCCTTCAACTCTCCAACCTCAATTTATTAAAACACTGCAAAAGCACTCCAATCCAAAGACCCCGTCCACGCAAAACCCACCAGTCAGCACAGGGTCCAGGGTGACCACCCTATTCCTACATGACCCCATCAGTGGAGAGAGCTTACAACTGAGGGGTCATTTGTGAGCAAAAATACCTGGTTGGGGTGGGACATGGACCTTCATCTCATGGGTCAGTATTCCAGCTTCATAGGAACCAACAAACTAGATGTTCTAAGGCGTGTGAGGAGTGTTCCCGCAGTACCAAGAGTAAGATTCTCCAAAAAGTTGATTTATATTTCCAAAACAAACAAATCCCATAAGTACAGCACAAAAAAATTTTTTTTATAGTATATTAATATCGCGAAGATTGTTAAAAACAACTGGTGAGTATACAGGAAAGGTATATACCACGTGTCAATAACAAAGTCACGCGCGGCCAGTCTGTGACCAACTCCTCATGGTGGATCAGGGCTGATCAGCCAGGCTGTTCTATACTGCGGTGTCCACACGCAAACCGACGACGAACAACAGCCCGGCCTGGTCCAGGTACTGACTCACATGCCTGTACCAGCGTCCTACTGTAAGACAACCCAGGTGGGACTTTTAGGTATCCCCCTTATGGTATGTTGGAGGCAGTTAAAACAGTCTTGACCCCAGACACTTATTGTTTATATCTTGAGTTTTCGTGGCACCACTGCTGTTTTCATTGATGTTGAATTTCATCTCCTGCGAGTCCTTTTGCTTTCATTAGGATGATTTTCATGTGCAAATTTGGGACTAGTCCCTCTAGGATTTTCCAAGTATAATATGGATCTTTCTCCGCCGACATTCCAGCCAATACAAATCAAGGACTTACGGTTAGGTATTTAGGTACTTTTTCATACTTATCTGAGCCTTGAAAGTTCCCTCTGTACATTCTCTAATGTCTCAATTTCACCTCCTTTAAAGGGGCCGATTATTGTACTAACAGATTCCATCCTAGAGAACAAATGATTCGAAGAAATCAATCATGGGCATAGCATCCCAAGTAATTGAAACTTTTCAGGCCTAAATCCTATCATTTTCCTAGCAGGTGAGGTGAATACGTTGTCGCTGACTTTTAAAGTGAGATCCGTGACATATCACTCTCTGTTCCTCACATTAGTTTAATTTTTCGCTCTCTGTGTACTGTGGTTGGAATTTATTTAATTCACCGAAACATTTTTAATTTCCTCATAGATTTCCATAACAAGTAACAGAAGTTAACTTCACAGAACTTCATATTGTTTTTCTGTGGCCCATTAAAGATTTGGTTAATGTTCCGATGGAGACCAGCAGGTCCTTCGATGGATGGAACTGATATGCAAATTCGGGTATCATCGGCAAAGGAAGACACGGTGTGTGGCTTCCATCCCTATGTCAGTTATGATGATAAGGAAACAGGAAGGAGAAGTATTGTGCCTTGTAGAACAGAGCTTTCACCTGGTCGCCTCCTCTGATCATTACTCTAATATTACTCTTTGTGTTCTAGTGTGTTAGGAAAAATACCTGGAGATTGTATCGATCGAGGGGTCAACGCCCCCATGGCCCGTCTGTGACCAGGCCTTCGGTAGATCCCATCTACCACTTTTCCTTTAATCCTTTAACAAGTATTTCATGTGCTATTAAACCATGATCGCCACTTGTCCGAAGGCATTCGTAAAGTCTGCGTATACTACATCTATATTTTGTTTGTCCTTCATAGCATCCAAGACCATGTCATAGTGGTCCAGTAGTCGAACAGGCAGGAGGACTAATCCTAAACCCATGGAACCCTGGTTGGTGTAAAATATGGGTAAACACAGTGGGGTGACGACTTTCTTCTAGAAACCTTTTCAAAGAATTGGAGGATGGGTTGATGTTAGTGCTAATTGGTCAGTAATGCTTTCCCCCCGCCGCAAAAAAAAAATTTATGGTGTTCTTACTGCCACCTATTGTGAGTGGGGGCTGACTGTTGTTTTTTAAGTTGAACTGTGGGATGCTCCCTTCTTGCTAGAATACTATGGGCAACGTGAAAGGGGCCCCTTACAGTTCTTATGAACACGGAGTGTTCCTACGAGCCGGGTTTCTGGGCAGAGTGCAATGGGCATAACATTTATTGCTATTTTCAAATTCTTGTATACAGGTTTGTTTCGCATAATTCTTACACCTCCTCTACTATCCCACTTTATCTTTTTTCAGTGGAACTATGTATGCTCTCTGCCAATCTCTAAATACTTTGCCCACCCTTATTTGATCATATTGAACTGCAAAGTCCATTTTTACCCAAAGCATTCTCCAACTTTTTAATCTTCAAGCCTTTTGATGGGGTGGCTTCAGCAAAAATTTGTTTGAATAGAACTTCGCTCATTCTTCACTGCTCCCTTTTAAACTCCACTACTCTTTTAATCTCTCTTTTATTCTCCATATACTCTCCCTCAGTAATATCACTTTTACATTGCGAGAAGCTTCTACATACTAACTTTTTTTCCTCCCAATGCCACACTCTTTTAACCTTTATCCACCATCGGAACGACTGGGTGGAATGATAGAGGAGAGTCGAACCGACTCTCCTCTACGCCACCAACTTCTGCTGCGCACTCTCTAACATTGCTTCATAAAATCTTTCACTAACCGTCTTTGCCTCCTCCTCAGTGTACTCTCACTGGTCCCCCACTACTTTTCTCTCCCGATAATTGCTTAATATTTTACTTTTTCTACCTCCTTAATTTAATAATGTCTCTTCTCTCATGCCCTACTGAAGGCATTAGCCTGTATCATGTCTACCTCTTACTGTAACCTAACCAGTTAATAATGATCTGATATGAATAAACAAAGAATGGGCGGAGACTCGAAATGTTTAATGAACATAGCAATCCAGCACATATACTATTGATCTACGAGGCTTCTAATGGGAAGATTTTTCAGAGGTAAACTTTTCTTACATATCTGTGTTGTGGCCACCAACTTATGACCTCAGCAGTCACATAAAATTCTAAAATAACCATATAACATTATCACATGACAAGTATTGAGTCAGATGTTTATCTTATTATATTCATTGATATGCTCCTTAACTCCAAGTGGTGAGGTGAATAGTCCTCCTATCTCCTCACAGTGTCCCTCCTCACTGTTCCCCGGCCTAGTGGCTAAACTCACGCTTCACATGGCGAAGGGTCTGGGTCCGATTCCCAGCGAGGGTAGAAACATTGGGAGTGTTCTTTACACTGGTTTCTATGTCCCCATCAGTAAAAATAGGACCTGGAAGTTAGTCGCCTGGTGTGGAGTCCCATCCCGGGATAAAACTGAATTTAAAAACAACTAATTTACCCGAAATGCCAGCATAACAAGAGGCTTTCTATATAGTAGTATGTCCATGATGTCCAGCAATGGTCTGTATTAACCTTGTACACATGTACTTGGTAGAAATAAAGATATTATTATTATTATTATTATTATTATAATTATTATTATTATTAATTATTACCAAACAGTAAATAATAATAATAATGAATAATAGATAATAATTATTATTATTATTATTATTATTATTATTATTATTATGTATTTCAGTTGCTGCAGCATACTAGGAAGGTATTCCCATACTACATAAGTAGACATGTTCAAATGTTTCCCCAACCCGTACCGGGGTCGAACCACCGGACTTTAGCGTGAGAGCTGAGGGTGTTAGCAAGTCAAGCTACCATGGCTCCTCTCAAGAAGAACCCCATAATGAGGGTATGGAGTGACTACCACCCACATATGGGGATTGGGGTGAGTACCCCCTACAGGAAGGTATGGGGGACTACACATTCACAGGATGGGTATAGGGTGACTACCACCCACAGGATGGGTATGGGGAGACTACCATCCAACAGGATGGGTATGGGTTGACTACCACCCAGAGGATGGGTAAGTGGGCGATTACCACCCACAGGAATGTGTATGGTGTCCACTACCATCACACAGGGATGGGAAGGGGAGACTACCAACCACAGGATGTGTTATGGGGTGCTACCATCGCCACAGGATGGTATGGGTGACTGCCATCTACGGTATGGGTAATGGGGTAACTAACCGTCCACTATGATTGGTATGGGGGGGTGACTACCGTCCACAGAGGGTATGTGGTGTTTGACTGATACCGTCCACAGGAAGGTGAAGGGGAAACTACCATCCACAGGATGGGTATGGGGTGACTACCGTCCACAGTATGGTATAGGGTGACTTTACGTCTTCAACAGGATGGTATTGGGTGACTACCGTCCCACAGGATGGGTAAGAGGGTAAACTACCTCCACAGGAGTGGTATTGGGTGACTACTGACCCACAGGATGGTTAAGTGGGTGGAATACCCGACCACAGGATGGGAATGGGGTGAATACCAACCACAGGATGGATGGGGTGCTACCAACCCAGGAAGGGTATGGGGTGACTGGCCATATATTGGATGGGTAAGAGTGTAACAACCGTCCCACAGATGGGTAATGGGGTGACTTCCAACCACAGGCTGGGTATGGGGAGCTACCATCCACCTGATGGGTATGGGGTGACACCAACCACAGGAAGGGTATGGGGTGACCTGCCATCTACGGGATGGGTAAATGGGGTAACTAAACTACCGTCCAACAGGAAGGGTATGGTGTGACTACCAACACAGGATGGGTAAGGGGTGACAACCAAACCAAAGGAAGGTAAGGTGTTACTACACCACAGGAAGGGTATGGGGTAACTACCAAACCACAGGAATGGTATGGGGTGACTAACCGTCCCAGGATGGGTAAGGGTGACTACCAACCACAGATGGGTTATGGGGTAACTACCGTCCACAGTATTGGGTATGGGGTGGACTACCAACCACAGGATGGTATGTGGATGAATACCGTCCACAGGATGGGTATGGGTTACTACCAACCACAGGATGGGTATGGGGTGACTAACCGTCCACAGGCATTGTACTGGGGGTGACTAACCACCCACAGGATGGGTATGGGTACTAACCAACCACAGGCTTGTATGGGGAAAAAACCATCCCACAGGATGGGTATGGTAACTACCGTCCACAGGACGGGTATGGGTTGACTACCGTCCACAGTATGGGGTATGGGGTGCTACCACCACAGGATGGGTATGGTGTTACTACCGTCACAGGAATGGGTATGGGTAACAACCGTCCCACAGATGAGTATGTGGGTAACTACCGTCCCACAGGATGGGTATGGGGTACTACCGTCCACAGGATGGGTAATGGGGTGACTACCAACCACAGATGGGATGGGGTAACAACCAACCACAGAAGGGTATGGGTAACTATCCATCCACAGTATGGGTTATGGGGGTGACTACAACCCAGGATGGGTATGGGGTGACTACCAACCAAGGATGGGGAGCTATGGGGTGACTGCCAGCTACGGGATGGGTATGGGGGTAATCTACCGTGTCCACAGATGGGTATGGGGAGACAACCAACCACAGTATGGGTTTCCCTGTCATAATTCATAACAAACGTGTGCCATAACGCCTGATAATCTTTGTTTCTACAAGTAGATGATACAACTTATACAAGGCCTACACAGATAAGGTAACAGCTAGCAAATTTCTGTAAGGAGACTTGATCTTACTTCCGTGTTTAGGCCCAGTATTACGAACCTGATCCTTTCGGGTTGGTGAGCCAAACTCTATCCTCTGTTTGTCTCCATGTGGTTATAGCTTGCCGTTGAGAAGTAGTCATTACACATTGATACAACAACATTCATGAGTCTATATAAATTGTGGAAAATACTGTACATATTTTCCAAAAGGGGAAAATTCAGTAATTATATGTAAATAATGACAATACTGTATTTAATAATATTAATGTCATAGAAAACGGAAAGCCTGCGTCTGCGCAGACGAGACTCGCCATCTTGGTTTTGAATTTTGTACAAACGTTGGTGTAATGGGAAGAAATTATCGTGCTCTAGAGGTTAAAATTTGTGTTGACAAACCTCTCAAATAGGAGGTGAAATTGGTGGATGTGCTATTCCTTCATAACTTGAGATATCATGCGGTGGGGCGACTGGACAAGACAGCTCCAGGAACTCAAAAACAGCTCTCTAATTGTGTTAATTCAGCCAGCATTATTTTCATAGATTTAGCTAGAGTGAGGTTTTCTGAGTATGATCCACATTAATCTCCATCAAAATTGGTGAGTGATAATAAGATTCTATTCCTCTGTTATGTAATTGTGCTATATATATGTAATAATAATCAATAAATTATTTTTAATATACAGTCCACAAATTTATATATTTACCAGTATTCCTGGTTATACATATTTCATTGGTAATTAATAGGTCCAGAGCAACTTGTGGTTATGACAGTGGTAGGTATTGAAGGGGGACATTTTTTGCGACCTAGGTGTCCCAAATTCCTACTTGTCTATGTAACATTGATAAATAATAATTATCTTTGTTATCATTTACTGTTATGTACATAATTAGTTACATTCAGATAAATGCAATTTTCCACATAAATAATATACTTACTTTTTAAGGAGAAACGTTGTTTGTTGGTAGAGAGACGTTTGACTGCAGGGCTTTACACGCGATAATTTGGAGTAAGGGTACTTCTCAGAACTATTTCCATATTTGGTAGTTCACAGAACTATTTAGAGTTGAGGGTGATCACACTAGTCTTTGAAGAACAGGTTGATCACAGAACTCTTTGAAGAATAGGTTGATCAGGAGACTTTTTTGAACAGATTGATCACATCACTGAAGAACAAGTTGATCACAGGATTCTTTGAAGGGAAGGATGATCACCGGACTAACAAAAGTACAAGATTTTGACGGGACTCCTCGGAGGAGAGAGTGGAAGAGCGTGTCACACCAAGCTGGTCTGTGGTTATCACTTAAGTGTGTGAGTTCAGGGCACCACGAGTAAGATTATGCAAGTTGCCAAGCATAGTATTTACAGAAATTGTGAGTACTCCAGTAATATATATATATATATATATATATATATATATAATATATATATATATATATATTATATATATATATATATAATATATATATATATATATTATATATATATATATATATGCATAAGATCACGGTAAACAGGTGATTTCAAAATATGTGAGTAGTCACGAAAGCACTTGGAATTTCTCTATTCTTTCAGAGTGGTTGTTTTGCATATATTATAAAATTATATTTATATAATATTATATAATATATATATATATAATATATATATATATATATATAATAAAAAAATTTATATATATATTTATTGAATTTGTATAGAAAGGGGTTTAGTTATAGGAATACTTTTTTTAAAAGAAAAAGGGATAAAAAAAATTTACACGATATGATGTAGGGCGAAATGACAGTTTTTTGTTGGATATTATTGGTAGTAAAGACTTTGAGTAGTTTCAGGATGTACTGTTTATAGAGGGGCCACAGATATATCGATCACTTTCTAGTTGTAGCACACTGAGAGTAAAAGGTAGTTGGGATAAAGGAAAATGAACATCGGGGAAGAGAAGGTGAAGGTTTATAAATAAAAAGGAGGCATTAGGGAAGTAAAAACAGCTATTGGAGGTAGATGGGTAAGAGAGCTGGGAAAAGGGGTTTTCGAGAGGTTTGGGGTAGGTTTAAAAATTTTATTTGTTAGAGTGTTAGCGAGTTTGGGGTTACGGGAAAAGTGGGTGCAGGAGGGAAGGGAGGATTGGGGGAAATGTGATGTAAAAGGATTTGTAAGGGGAAAAAGTTAGCTATGAGAAGTTTTTACAAAGTAGAAGTGATGCAAGGGGGGAAGGTAAGGGGAGAAAAAGAGAAAAGTTAAGAGTGGTGAAGCAATGAAAAAAAGGAGAGCAAATGAGAGAGTGGGTGAGTGTTATAAACAAATTTTGTTGAAAATAAGAAAAAGTTTTGGAGTGGTTTAAACAAGTTAAAAAAGCCTAGGAACAAATGGATTTGTCAGTTAAAAAATGGGAGAGGGGGTTTTTAAATGGAGATTAAGGTATTGGGAAATGGAAGGAATTTTTTGGGGAATTTTTAAAATGTTGATTGAAGATGGGAAGCGTGTTTTGGGTTTATAGGGAAGGGGGAAAAACTCTTGTAGGAGTGGGAAGAGCCAGTCTGATGTTTGGGGGAAATTCGTGGGCAGTGGGTAAAATGAAAGGGGGTAAGGGCAGGGGATTTTATGGGGTAAAGATTTAAATTTAAAAGCAGGGGGGGTATAGTTTTGGAGTGGTTGGTGCAATTATTTAATAAATTATGGAAGAGGGAAGGTACCTAGGGATTGGCAGAGAGCATGCGTTCCTTTGTAAAAAGGGGCAAAGGGGTAAAAAAAGGGTCAAAAATTATGGGGGAAAAAAGGTTTTGAGGTCCTGGTAAAGTGTATGGTAATTTTAAAATTTGAAAGAATTAAGAGTAAACGGAAAAAGGGATAGCAGATGAAAAGGAGGCTTTGGGGAAAGGTGGGGGGTTTTGGTGGACCAGGTTTTTAAAGTGAAAATAAAAGGGAAACAGTTTTTAGATAAGGCTAAAGGGGTTTTTGTGGCATTTATGGATTTGGAAAAAAGGCGTATGACAGGGTGGATAGGGGGGCAATGGGCAGATTTTGCAAGTGTATGGTGTAGGAGGTAGGTTACTGAAAGCAGTGAAGATTTTTTCGAGGATAGTGGGGGCCAAAAGTTAGGTATGTGGGAAAAGAGGGAAATTTTTTCCCAGTAAAAGTAGGCCTTAGAAAAGGATTGTGATGTCACCGTGGTTGTTTTATTTTTTATAATGGGGTTGTAAGAAAAGAAAATGCGAGGGTTTGGCAAGAGGCGGGGGTTTAAAAGATAAAGAATCACACACAAAGGGGAGTTGTCACAGCTGCTCTTTGCTGATGACCTGTGCCCTTGGGAGATTCTAAAGAGAAGTTGCAGGATTGGGGGTAAATTTTTGGAAAAGGGTGTGCAAAAGAAGAAATTAAAGGTGAATACGGGAAAGAGAAAGGTTATGGGTAACAAAAAGATTAGGTGAAAAGATTGAATATCAGATTGGAGGGAGAGAGTAGGAGGAGGTGAACGATTCAGATATTTGGGAGTGGACGTGTCAGGGGATGGGTTATGAAAGATGAGGGAATCATAGAATTGATGAGGGAAAAAAGAGGGTGGTGCACCTTGGGTTTGGAACAAAGAATTTTGCCCTTGGAGGCAAAAGAGGGGAATGTTGAGGTATAGTTTTACCAAGCTCTTAATGGGTGTGAAAGGTGGGTGATGAATTTTGAGGGGGAGAAGGCTGGGGGCAGGGAGATGTAGTCTGAGGGCAATGTGTGGTGTGAATAAAATGCAGGAATTCGTATTTTGGAAGTTAGGAGGAGGTCGGGATTCCCCAAAATTTGTCCAGGGGGTGAGGGGGTTGTTGGGGTTGGTTTTCGGACAGTAGAGAAAAAAGGGAGCAAAAACAGAATGACTTAAAGGTGTATCATTTGTAGTGGAAGGAAGGCGGGGTGGGGTGGGCCCTAGGAAGGGTTGGAGGGGGGGGTAAAGGGGGTTTTGTGTGCGGGGGGCTTGGATTCCAGCGGGCTGCGTGGGCGTGTTTGATGGTTGAATGGGAAAAATGGTTTTTAATACTTGAGTGTGTTGGAGTGGAGCAAAGTAACATTTATGAAGGGATTCGGGAAACCCCCGGGCGGCCGGACAGTCCTGGAGGGGAAGTACAGGCCTGCACTCTGAAGGAGGGGGTTAATGTTGCATTTTAAAAAACTGTATGTAAAGCACCTTCTGCAAGACAGTGGGGAGTAAAATGATGGTGAAAGTTTTTCTTTTTGGGGCCACCCCCCTTGGTGGGAATCGGCCGGTGTGTAATATAATTTAAAATATATATATATGTTTTTGATTTTGATTTGGGGGATAAAGTTAATAGGTGGTCCAGGATGTACATGTTTATAGAGGGCAACTGATATATTTGATCATTTTTAGTTTTTACCTACAGTTAGAGTAAGAGGTAGATGGGACAAGAGGAGGTGGCAAGAACAAGTTAGGAGGGAAGTGAAAGTGTATAAACTAAGGGAGGAGGAAGTTCGGGTGAGATATAAGCGACTATTGGCAGAAAGGTGGGCTAGTGCAAAGATGAGTAGTGGGGGGGTTGAAGAGGGTTGGATGAGTTTTAAAAAATGCAGTATTAGAATGTGGGGCAGAAGTTTGTGGTTATAGGAGGGTGGGGGCAGGAGGTGAAGAGGAGTGATTGGTGGAATGATGAAGTAAAGGGTGTGATAAAAGAGAAAAAGTTAGCTTATGAGAGGTTTTTACAAAGCAGAAGTGTTATAAGAAGGCAGAGTATATGGAGAGTAAAAGAAAGGAGAAGAGAGTGGTGAGAGAGTGCAAAAGGAGAGCAGATGATAGAGTGGGAGAGGCACTGTCAAGAAATTTTTAATGAAAATAAGAAAAATTTTTGGAGTGAGTAAACAAGTTAAGAAAGCCTAGGGAACGTATGGATTTTGTCAGTTAAAAACAGAGTAGGGAGTTTAGTAGATGGGGAGAGGGAGGTATTAGGTAGATGGCGAGAATATTTTGAGGAACTTTTAAATGTTAAGGAAGAAAGGGAGGCGGTAATTTCATGCACTGGCCAGGGAGGTATACCATCTTTTAGGAGTGAAGAAGAGCAGAATGTAAGTGTGGGGGAGGTACGTGAGGCATTACGTAGAATGAAAGGGGGTAAAGCAACTGGAACTGATGGGATCATGACAGAAATGTTAAAAGCATGGGGGGATACAGTGTTGGAGTGGTTGGTACTTTTGTTTAATAAATGCATGAAAGAGGGGAAGGTACCTAGGGATTGGCGGAGAGCATGTATAGTCCCTTTATGTAAAGGGAAGGGGGACAAAAGAGATTCTAAAAATTATAGAGGAATAAGTTTACTGAGTATACCAGGAAAAGTGTACGGTAGGGTTATTATTGAAAGAATTAGAGGTAAGACAGAATGTAGGATTGTGGATGAGCAAGGAGGTTTCAGAGTGGGTAGGGGATGTGTAGATCAAGTGTTTACATTGAAGCATATATGTGAACAGTATTTAGAGAAAGGTAGGGAAGTTTTTATTGCATTTATGGATTTAGAAAAGGCATATGATAGAGTGGATAGGGAAGCAATGTGGCAGATGTTGCAAGTATATGGAATAGGTAGTAAGTTACTAAATGCTGTAAAGAGTTTTTATGAGGATAGTGAGGCTCAGGTTAGGGTGTGTAGAAGAGAGGGAGACTACTTCCCGGTAAAAGTAGGTCTTAGACAGGGATGCGTAATGTCACGATGGTTGTTTAATATATTTATAGATGGGGTTGTGAAAGAAGTAAATGCTAGGGTGGTCTGACCAAGGGTAACACAAATGCTAGGGTGTTCGAGAGAGGGGTGGGATTAAATTATGGGGAATCAAATACAAAATGGGAATTGACACAGTTACTTTTTGCTGATGATACTGTGCTTATGGGAGATTCTAAAGAAAAATTGCGAAGGTTAGTGGATGAGTTTGGGAGTGTGTGTAAAGGTAGAAAGTTGAAAGTGAACATAGAAAAGAGTAAGGTGATGAGGGTATCAAATGATTTAGATAAAGAAAAATTGGATATCAAATTGGGGAGGAGGAGTATGGAAGAAGTGAATGTTTTCAGATACTTGGGAGTTGACGTGTCGGCAGATGGATTTATGAAGGATGAGGTTAATCATCGGATTGATGAGGTAAAAAAGGTGAGTGGTGCGTTGAGGTATATGTGGAGTCATAAAACGTTATCTATGGAGGCAAAGAAGGGAATGTATGAAAGTATAGTAGTACCAACACTCTTATATGGGTGTGAAGCTTGGGTTGTAAATGCAGCAGTGAGGAGGCGGCTGGAGGCAGTGGAAATGTCCTGTCTAAGGGCAATGTGTGGTGTAAATATTATGCAGAAAATTCGGAGTGTGGAAATTAGGAGAAGGTGTGGAGTTAATAAAAGTATTAGTCAGAGGGCCGAAGAGGGGTTGTTGAGGTGGTTGGTCATTTAAAGAGAATGGATCAAAGTAGAATGACGTGGAGAGCATTTAAATCTGTAGGAGAAGGAAGGCCGGGTAGGGGGTCGTCCTCGAAAAGGTTGGAAGGAAGGGGTAAGGGAGGTTTTGTGGGCGAGGGGCTTGGACTTCCAGCAGGCGTGCATGAGCGTGTTCAATAGGAGTGAATGAAGACGAATGGTATTTGGGACCTGACGATCTGTTGGAGTGTGAGCAGGGTAATATTTAGTGAAGGGATTCAGGGAAACCGGTTATTTTTATATAGCCGGACTTGAGTCCTGGAAATGGGAAGTACAATGCCTGCACTTTAAAGGAGGGGTTTGGGATATTAGCGGTTTGGAGGGATATATTGTGTATCTTCATACGTATATGCTTCTAAACTGTTGTGTTCTGAGCACCTCTGCAAAAACAGTGATTGTGTGAGTGAGGTGAAAGTGTTGAATGATGATGAAAGTGTTTTCTTTTGGGGGATTTTCTTTCTTTTTGGGTCACCCTGCCTCGGTGGGAGACGGCCGACTTGTTGAAAAAATTATATATATATATATATATATATATATATATATATATATATATTATATATATATATATATATATAATATATATATATATATATATATATATATATATATATGCAGCAGGGTGTCGGCTGATCAATTCGGACTTCATGGTCTCGTGTGTCATTCATCAGAAGGGAAGTACATTAGACATGAGGAGGTCAACGACTTCATAAAGAGAAGTCACGCCACAGCCCGTTGCCCAGCTCAATGAGAACTCCAATTACTGAGGTCTGATTGAAATCACTCTGACTTTTTTTGGGTCATCCTTGGTACTTTACACATATGCTGCTACCTGGTTACCTGGAGGTTATTCCGGGGATCAACGCCCCCGCGGCCCGGTCCATGACCAGGCCTCCCGATGGATCAGGGCCTGATCAACTAGGCTGTTACTGCTGGCCGCACGCAGTCCAACGTACGAGCCACAGCCCGGCTGATCCGGCACTGACTTTAGGTATCTGTCCAGCTCTCTCTTGAAGGCAGCCAGGGGTTTATTGGCAATTCCCCTAATGCTTGATGGGAGGCTGTTGAACAGTTTTGGGCCCCGGACACTTATGGTGTTTTCCCTTAGTGTACCAATGGCGCCCCTACTTTTTATTGGGGGCATTTTGCATCGCCTGCCCAGTCTTTTACTTTCGTAGGAGTGATTTCTGTTTGCAGATTTGGGACCATTCCTTCCAAGATTTTCCAAGTGTAGATTATGATATATCTCTCCCTCCTGCGTTCCAACAAGTACAAGTCAAGTGCTTCCAAGCGTTCCCAGTAGTTAAGGTGCTTGACAGAACTTATACGTGCAGTAAAGGATCTCTGTACACTCTCTAGATCTGCGATTTCACCTGCTCTGAATGGAGATGTTAATGTACAGCAGTATTCCAGCCTAGAGAGAACAAGTGATTTGATAAGGATCATCATGGGCTTGGCATCTCTCGTTTTGAAAGTTCTCATTATCCATCCTATCATTTTCTTTGCACGTGCGATCGTGGCACTGTTGTGATCCTTGAAAGTGAGATCCTCAGACATTACTACTCCCAGGTCCCTTACATTATTTTTCCGCTCTATTGTATGGCCGGAGTCAGCAGTATACTCTGTTCTAGTTATTATCTCCTCCAGTTTTCCATAACGGAGTAGTTGGAATTTGTCCTCATTGAACATCATATTGTTTACCGTTGCCCACTGGAAAACTTTGTTTATATCTTCTTGGAGGTTAACCGCGTCCTCAGCAGATGACAGCCTCATCCAGATCCTAGTATCATCCGCAAAGGATGATACGGTGCTGTGGTGTATATCTCTGTCTATGTCTGATATGAGGATAAGGAATAAGATGGGGGCGAGTACTGTTCCTTGTGGAACAGAGTTCTTCACTATGGCATGTATCATAATCTGTGTAACTGTATTTGTGTATACCTGAATAAACTTACTTATCAAAAGCGTCCAGAGAGAGTCACTATGCTACCCTGGAAAGATGGTAAGCAGATTGCCTGGGACTACGAAAGCAAAAGACTTGGCAGACGATGCACCATCCCCCCAATGAAAAGCAGGGGTGTCACTAGCACGTTAAGAGACCATACAATAAGTGTCAGGGGCCCGAGACTGTTCAACTGCCTCCCAGCACACATAAGGGGGATTACCAACAGACCCCTGGCAGTCTTCAAGCTGGCACTGGACAAGCACCTAAAGTCAGTTCCTGATCAGCCGGGCTGTGGCTCGTACGTTGGTTTGCGTGCAGCCAGCAGCAACAGCCTGGTTGATCAGGCTCTGATCCACCAGGAGGCCTGGTCACAGACCGGGCCGCGGGGGCGTTGACCCCCGGAACTCTCTCCAGGTAAACTCCAGGTGGTGCCACTTTGGCGGACGCCTACTTGCCATACTCTGAAGCTGAAGAGGGTGGAGCTGCCAGTTACAGGGACACCTAGAAGATCCACAAAACATGTAGACCTGCCCCCTTGCTATAACTTCATCCCATTAGGGTCGGCGCCCTTGGAGCTTTGGGACAAGTGTGCTCTAAAGTTCCTCGGAGAACTGGGTGAAAAACTCATCACAGAAAACAAGGATCACAGAGTGGCCAACTTCGTCTTTCAGAGACTCAGTGTTGCGATCCAGTGCCTGCAGCATTCTGGGCACTCTACCCACCACCATGGAGCTGGACGAAGTATTTGAGATGTAGCTCTGAAATGTTACTTATGTTGTTCTACTTCCTATTGTATTTTTGTTAACGTATTTTGTCTTTAAAGTTCACTTAGAATATTGAATATAGAGGGTGGTAGGAGAAGAAAATATTCAAACGCTCCGGGGAGAGTATCAACTTTTCAATGAAGTAAGTTTATTCTTTTCTCTGAGAATATATATATATATATATATATATATATATATATATATATATATATATATATTATATATATATATATATATATATATATTATATATATATATATATATATGTGTGTGTGTGTGTGTGTGTGTGTGTGTGTGTGTGTGTGTGTGTGTGTGTGTGTGTGTGTGTGTGTGTGTGTGTGTGCGTGTGTGCGTGCGTGTCTCATGTCGAACAGATAAAACTGGTCAATTAGCAAGAACTCATTTAAAATTAACTCCTAAAATTTTCTGATTTACGTTTAAAGATATATGTTTTTCATTTATGTTAATGTAAAAATTAATAATTTTGTACCAGAAGAACCTTAAAAAACTTACCTAACCGTATTATAACAAAAGCAATTTAATTTAGCCTAATCCAATTAAATATATTTTAGATAAGTTTACAGTATTTTAATAATAAACAGACAGAATGAAATATATTTTTTTCGTTAGGTTCAGTATGATTTTTGCGATATTATTGTATACACAAATTTTATCTTGCTGTTTAAGCCAAAATCGGAAGTTTTACCTATTAGGCACTACTAATAATATATATATATATATATATATATATATATATATATATATATATATATATATATATTATATATATATATATATATATATATATATATATATATATATATATATATATAATGTATATATATGCTTGTTACCCATGTAGTCTTAAGTTAGGCTTAAGCTTGCCACAGAAATGCTCTACGTAACTATGGACTTTCTACATGCATTATCGGTCATCACCCATTTATGTACAATGAATCACGTGGAAATAAATTTTTAATTTTAACTTGAATTTGAATTTCTAAAATATCAAATATACAAACGTTTCTTCCATTTTAGACATTATTCAACAATCTTTAACTACTAATACTATGTGTTCCATAACTCCGTAACAAGATCTGTTTAAGATTACCAACTAAGATATTACTCCATATTCTAACATCTCATCAAATATAGAAATAAATCGGGGTCGCAGCAGTGGATTACTATCCAGTTGTTTCAACATTTTCTCCCTGAGATACTCTACAAAGGTTTCATGTTCTCCTTCGGTTGTATTATCCAGATCAATCACATCCGCTGCCTGACTCACCACAACAGGTACAACCATCATTGCCATTATCAAACCAAACAAGTTCTTCTTGTGATATTCCTCTCGTAGTTCCTGAGATGTAAACTCAGCTTTGGTTCCTCCTGCCTCCAGCACCTCTCTTAAGGACTCATAGTAAACATTCAAGAAGGTTTCCAAATTGTCCTTCCTTTCAGGACCATTGAAACTGGTGTACATGAAGTAGTTGAGGTCTGTGGCTGGCGAGGCTTTGCGACTGATTTGGAAGTCCAGCAGTCTTACATCGACCGGGACACCTGTCTCATCGTACCTGTTGGATAAATATTTGCATGGAAGTCAATTTAGGTCATAATAAACGACTGTCGCTGAATAAGCAGAAAGGTGGACGGGAGGCTCGAACCATGGTCCCCAGATCAGCAAATCCAGCCCGATAGCTCACTGGTAAACCATTGGACCTATTAAACTCTGAACCACGGTTAGTCTCTCCCGTCCACCTTTTTGTTTATTCATTTGTATGGAATTTAACCACAGTGAATAGTAGTTGAATTCCAAATGTTTCGTGAAGTCTCGGCAACATTTTCAAGAAAAATTCTTTCGGAATGTAAGTGAAAGATGACAAAAGTGCTTTAATTAATATTCAGTGTAGTTAAACTATTTAGTAAAACATTACTTGGGTGTGAAGCATGGGTGGAGAATGTTGCAACAAGGAGAAGGCTGGAGGCAGTGGAGATGTCGTGTCTGAGGGCAATGTGTGGTGTGAATATAATGCAGAGAATTCGTAGTTCGGAAATTAGAGGGCTGAGGAAGGGTTGTTGAGGTGGTTCGGACATATAGAGAGTAATGGAACAAAATAGAATGACTTCGAGAGTGTATAAATCTGTTGTGGAGGGAAGGCGCAGTTGAGGTCGGTCTACGAAAGGCTGGAGGGAGAGAGTAAAGGAAGTTTTGTGTGCGAGGGGCTTGGACTTCCAGCAAGCGCGCGTGAGCGTGTTAAAAGCGAATGGAAACAAAACGTTTTTAGGACTTGACGTGCTGTTGGAGAGTTAGCAAGGTAACATTTATGAAGGAATTCAGGGAAACCGGCAGGCTGGACTTGAGTCCTGGAGATGGGAAGTATAGTGTTTGCACTCTGAAGGAGAGGTGTTAATGTTGCAGTTTTATAACTAGTGTAAGTGTGCTTTTGGCAAGACAGTGATGGAGTGAATGATAGTGAAAGTTTTTCTTTTTCGAGCCACCCTACCTTGGTGGGAAACGGCCGATGTGTTAATAAAAAAAATACCTCCTTATTGTGGTATTGTAAATATTAATGTATAATGTTGGAAGTGTAATGAACGCTAGTCATTGGAAACAGAGAAATTAACTTTGAGTCATGAATATAACAAGAAATTAATAATGAGCTGAAGTGGGCTCTCAAAGGCTGAAAAATTGAGCCCCCCTCTTCCCCTTGGTTAAAGAAATTGGAGCTACCCCTCATTGTGTATGTGTGCAAGACACCTAGGTTCAGTCCTCCGTAAGGGACTTGACCCTTTGACCCCTCCCATGAGACGAGAGTATAGCAATTCGGCTTTGGCAAACCTGAATAAACACGATTCCCCTTAGGGGGTGCCTGACCACTATGGGTTTGAGCGCTTTCACACGAATATAATAATTTCATCCCTACTTGAACAAGATGTTGTTGTTCCAGCAGTCACCATGACAAAGCACATCAAAGGGAGGACTCCTCTTAATTTGCTCCACGAAGACGTCCATGCTACTTGGTGCAAAGTCTTTCAGCCAATCAGCGACTTTTTTGTATCCAACGATTCTCTCTGCTATCTCTGCTGCATTCTGAGCTTGTGAACTAAGCATTTTCTTAAAGTCATCGCCTCCAAGCATTGAGTGAAAGTCTTTCTGAATATATGTGTACTTGTCTTCTAATACTATTGATGCTTCTTTCTGATATAAGATAGAGGCAGCGTGAAGTTTGCCTAGTTCCTTGAGGACAAGGACAGCGTGAGCCTTGTCCATTCCTTTCATACGGTCAAACATTTTGAAACCTTCCTGACGCAAATCTTCAAGGAATATAACTTCCTCTTTCTCAGTAATATGAGCAAAGTAACAGTGAGGAGCCCGTATTGGTTCACGTCCTACATGACTGAGCTGAACGTTGAGTAAGGGCAAAAGTTCCAGGTAATATCCTGCCTCCTTCTGAAAAATTATGGTCGAAAATCCATTGAAGAATGGGAGGACCCGACATGGATTACATTTCACTACAAATGAGGTTTTCCTGTCTTTTCCTTCTTTATGATAACGAACATCTACACTTGTCACGACGCATGCATAGTTGTCGCCTCTGTCAGTGAAGTCTGTAACAGTCCATGAGAGCAGCTGTGCACTGCTGCCTTGTTGTGACTTCAGGGCTTTTTTGACATGCGACTCTGTGATGAGACTTCGATATGTTTTTTGTGGAGTCTCATTCACCTCTTCTAATTGCTGCCTATCTATTGCCTTGTCTGCTTGCCTGCCATTGACTACCTCTTCTGCATGCCAGCCATTCACTGCCTCTTCTGCATGCCAGCCATTCACTGCCTCTTCTGCATGCCAGCCATTCACTGCCTCTTCTGCATGCCAGCCATTCATTGCCCCTTCTGCTTGTGTGTCACACACTGCAAAACAGTAATGCCAATATGAGTTTCACTTGATCGTTTTTTAAGCATATAGTGGAAAGAGTGGAGTGGGGTGATGGTGAAAAACAAATAACTCGTGTGGGTCATTCAGTGTAATGAGAAGTGGAGGCTTGTTCCTCCTTCCTCAATGTGTGGAGATAACAGATTAGGTAACAGCTAGCAAATATTTTTAAGGAGACGTAACCTCTTGTCCCGTCTCGCCCAGTATTCGAATCTGGATCCTTTCGCTTGTGAGCCAAGCGCTATTCCAGGTATAAGTCCACTACTTACCTTATGTAAAACATTTGTAAATTAATGGGAGGATATAACTCATGTGAATATATCAAACAAGAAAGGAATTTTGTTTGAATAGTTCAATCAACAACCGAGATGCTCTCCAAGGTGTTCCGTCCTCGATTACAGGTTGAGAGAGACAAATTTACTATCCTCCATTTGTCTTCATGTACTTATAGCTTCCCGTTGAGAAATAATCATTACACATTGACACAGCAACATTCATGAGTCTTTATAAATAATATACTTACTCTTTAAGGAAAAACGTTGTTTATTGGTAGAGAGATGTTAGGCTAGAGGGATTTACACACGACAATTTGGAGTAAGAATACTTCTCGGAACTATTTGTATAGTAGGTAGTTCACAGAACTGTTTGGATAGTAGGTAGTTCACGGAACTGTTTGGATAGTAAGTAGTTCACGGAATTGTTTGAACAGGTTGATAAAATGAATATTTGAAGAACAAGTTGATCACAGGACTTTTATGGAACTCCTCAGAGGAGAGAGTGGAAGAGCAGGTCACAGCAAGCTGGTCTGTGGTTATCGCCTGAGTGTGTGTGTGTGTTCAGAGTACCACGAGTAAGATTCTCCAGGTTGCCAAACATAATATTTACAGAAGTTGTCAGCACACTCAAAAACACTATTTTTATGGGTATATTTGATCGAAGATTGTTATATACATCTGGAGTATACCTGGAGAGGGTATATTCCAAGTGTATATAACAACGCCCCCGCGGCCCGGTCTGTAACCAGGCCTCGCAGTGGATCAGGACCTGATCAACCAGGCTGTTACTGGTGGCTACATGCAAAACCGACGTACGAACAACAGCCTGGCTGGTCAGGTACTGACTTCAGGTGCCTGTTCAGCGTCTTCTTGAAGACACCCAGGGGTCTTTTGGTAATCCCCCTTATGTATGTTGGAAGGTAGTTAAACAGTCTTGAACCCCTGACACTTATTGTGTTATATCTTGGCGTTTTCGTGGCACCACTGCTTTTCATTGAGAGTTGTTGCATCTCCTGCCGAGTCTTTTGCTTTCATAGGGAGTGATTTTCATGTGCAAATTTGGGATAGTCCCTCTAGGATTTTCCAAGTATATTATGTATCTTCCTCGCCTACATTCCAGCCAATACATCAACGGTTAGTAATTTTAGGTACTTTTTAATATTATCTGAGCCGTGAAAGTTCTCTGTACACTTCTCTATGTCTGCATTTCACCTGCTTGAAAAGGGGCCGTTATTGTTACAAACAGTATTCCAGCCTAGAGAAACAAATGATTTGAAGAGAATTATATGGGCTTAGCATCCCTAGTATTGACACTTTTCATGCTAAATCCTATCACTTTCCTAGCAAGGTGTGGTGAATACATTTGTTGCGATCTTTGAAAGTGAAGATCTGTGACATTATCACTCTCAGTTCCTTTCACATTAGTTTTTTTCGCTCTATTTGTGTGACTGGTTGAAATTTATTTTATACACCGATACATTTTTAATTTCCTCAAGTTTTCCATATCGGAGTAATAGAAATTTGTCTTCGCTGAACTTCATATTTTCTGTGGCCCATTTAAAGATTTGGTTAATGTCGTTTGGAGACTGCAGTTCCTTCGATGGATGGAACTGTTATGCAAATTCGGGTATCATCGGCAAAGGAAGACACGGTGTGTGGCTTCCATCCCTATGTCAGTTATGAGGATGAGGAACAGGAAGGGAGCGAGTATTTTGCTGCGCACTCTAACATTGCGTTCTTAAATCTTTCACATACCGTCTTTGCCTCCTCCTCAGTGTACTCTCACTGGTCCTCCACACTTTTCTCCCGATAATTGTTTATATTTTACTTTTTCTACCTCAGTTAATTTAATAAATTTCATTTCTCTCATGCCCACTGATGGCATTATCCGTGTATCATGTCTACCTCTTACTGTAACTACCAGTTAATAATGATCTGATATGAATAAACAAGAATGAGCGGAGAGTCGAAACGTTGTAATGATACATAGCTCATCCAGCACTATACTATTGATCTACGAGGCTTCTAATAGGAAGATTTCAGAGGTAACACTTCTGTGTCATATCTGTGGAAAATACTGTATATTTTCCGAAAATACGGTAATTTATAGGTAAATAGATGGCTTGCTTAATTGGTATTTAATAAAAAAAAAATTATTAAGGAAAATGGGAATTTTCTGCACCTGCAAAGGCTGAGTCGCCATTTTGTTTTGAATTGGAATAACAGACGTTGTGGGATAACGGGAAGAAAGAATTTTATCTGGTCTAGAGGTGGTAACTTTAAAATGTGTTGACACCTCTCAAATAGGAGGCAAAATTGTTGGATGTGCATTCCTGCATAATTTGAGTATCAGGCGACAGGACAGGACAACTCCATGAACCTCAGATAAGCTGTCTAATTTATGTTTAATTTCTGACCAGTAAATTTTTCATAAATTGGTGAGTGTTATGATTAAGATATATTCTCCTTCTGTTATGTAAATGTGTGTATATATATAACCATTTATTATTTTTAATGTACAGTCCACAAATTTATATATTTACCAGTATTCCTGGAGATGTATTTTTCATTTATAATTAATAGGTCCAGAGCAACTTGTGGATATGACAGTGGTAGGTATCGAAGGGGGACATTTTTTTGTGACCTAGGTGTCCCAAATTCCTACTTGTCTGACTGATAAATAATAATTATGTTTGTTCATTTACTGTTATGTACATAATGATACATTCAGTAAGGNATAAATGCAATTTTCCACAATATCTGTGTTTGTGGCCACCAACTATGACCCAGCAGTCACATAAAATTCTAAGATAACCATATTAACATTATCACATGAACAAATATTGAGGTCAGTATGTTTAATCTTATTATATTCATTGATATGTCTCCTTTAACTCAAGTGGTGAGGTGAATAGTCTCCTATCTCACAGTGTCCCTCTATGTTCCCCGGGGGGCCTAAGTGGCTAAAAGCTCTCGTTCACAATGGCGAAGGGTCTGGGTTCGATTCCCAGCGAGGGTAGAAACATTGGGAGTGTTTCTTTACACCGGTTGTCTATGTTTCCAGTCAGTTAGTAGACTGGTGTGGGTCGCATCCTGGGACAAAACTGACCTAATTTACCCGAAATGCTCTGCATAACAAGCGGCTTTCTATATAGTAGTATGTCATTGAGGTCAGCTATGGTCTGTATACCTTGTACATGTACTTGTAGAAATGAAGACATCATCATCATTCATCATCATCAATCATCATCATCAATCATCATCATCAGTCATCATCATCAATCATCATCATCAGTCATCATCATCAATCATCATCAATCATCATCATCATCATCATCATCATCATCACAATTGCTGCACAATGCAAGGAAGGTATTCCCATACTACATAACACCAGCCCATTTCACCACAGTGCACATGTGTAGTACAATGCAGAGTGCACATGATTCTGTAATACTTTTAAATATTAGTGAAGTGAAGTCAATCAGAAGAGGCGTCCTGTAGCTCAATAGGTAGCGCACTCAGCTCACACACTGAGGTCCATGGTTCGATTTAGGCATATTTCCTTAAGACAGTAGTGATAATGCATGAGTGCAGTTGAATTCCTGTTTAATTTCTTCGTCCGGTCAAGAACCCCAGTGTCACTTTGAGCCCCAAAAGTCACATTGACTTTTCTAGGTTATCTTAGGTAATTTACACTATATTTGATAACTGCACTTACGTATACCAGTACCTAAATAAAATTATATACAGTGCTTCTTCCACATTAACTTACAGTGCCCCGTGGTCTGGTGACTAAAGCTCTCGTTTCACACGGCGAGGATATGGGTTCGATTCCCAGCGAGGGTACAAATATTGGGCGTGTTTCTTTACACCTGTTGTCTATGTTCACCCATAGGTAAAATGGGTACCTGAGTGTTAGTCGACTGGTGTGGGTCGCATCCTGGGACAAAACTGACCTAACTTACCCAAATGCTCTGCTTAACTAGCAGTTTTCTATACAGTAGTATGTCATTGATGTCAGCTATGGTCTGTATACCTTGTACATGTACTTGTAGTAAATAAAGATATATATATACCTGGACAGCAGGGCTGTATACAGGGCCTGATTACCGCATAGGCAAACTAGGCATTTGCCTAATGCCCCACGCATTTGGGGGGCCCCGCGGTCCAAGGGGTTCAGGGGCTCATCCAAGACTGCACACATGGTGCAAGTGCAAAGGGGTCCCTACCTAAAAAGTTCAAGTGTTTGGAGAGTAAAATTGATTTTTAAAAATTAACCAAAACAAAAATAAAAATGAAATAAAATAAAATAAAAATAAATAAACCTAACCATAGATGGCACACTCAAACAGCCTTTGTTTACATCAGAAAAGAGTCTGTGTTTTCCCACTAAATGGGGTGAGGATGGGAGATTCCTCTCCAATTTTCTCGTGTAATTACCGTTAATCTAGACTTGTACTGTGACAAATAAATGAAGTGTTGTTGTTAGACAATTGATGTGTTATGGGATAAATGTTTGTTTTCCGCCTCTAAATGTTTTAAAAAAGGGAGGTACCTGATAGGGTTACTTGACCAGTAAAGATGCATGGACCAGATAAGACGCATTTTTGCGTAGAAATACTATAAAGAAAAAACCTACAAAGCAAACTGACTTCCGTTTGTAGGTTTTAAAAGCACTTTGTCCTGTCTTTAAGTCTTTATCATTTCAATAACAGTTCTCAATTGATTGAGTTCTACATCACTCCGTCGCAAATGCTTAGTTTTCAAGTGCGACGGATGTGATGTAGAACATCATTTAGTTTACTACATATTTCCCCAGAAAACACATAGCCACATCAGGATAATCGTTGGTTGGGTGTGAACTGAAAATTGTCCTGCTTTCTTTAAATTCTCAAGTCCTTAATCTATGGTAGGTAGTGCCATATATCATGCAAAAACATAATGATGTGTTTAGTTATGAAAATGGTAATATAAATACCCTTTGGTCATTTTTCTTGGACTCAGTATGATTTTGTTTAAGCTAAAATGGAGATCAAGGAGGGTATTAGTAAATATTCGTAGCCCAAATCACTAACCTATCTATGATAAAAGTTCTGTATATTGACTCCTTTCTGGTACGTTTTGAGATTTTTAGATGCGCAGCCAGAGGTAAAGGGGGTTAACAAAGGGCCATATCCCCCCAATTGACAAAAAAAAAAAATAATAATTAAAAAATTAATAATAATTGATATGAAAAATTTGAATTTGCATGATTACAGACTGTGATACATTCATCATTATGCATCTCGTGGAACGTGATGTTGGACGTCTTATGCGAGTGGGTCTCACAGAAAAGAAAGAAGAAATTCAAGAAGAAGAACTGAAAAAGAAAGTGTTAGGAAGGCTTGCAGAAAGATCACAGACATGCTCACGAAAACAGTTTCTGATGTTACCAGTACAGTGAATCTGCAGATACAGTGCAGTTCATACAGGAAAGCCCTCCTTCCATTATATTTCTCAGCCAGGCATCTACTTCTTTTGTGTCTCATCTCAATGTCTCAACGGAATTTCATCCACAGGATTTGTCTTAAAAGATCCTGCCTCATGGCCAAATGTAATCCCAGCATTCTTACGTAATGCTTTCATTGTTAAGGAAAACTTCAGTTCAAACTTGAACATTGACTTTAGAAAAATCCAGCAAAGGATTTATGATGATGGAATGTCGGTCGTTGTTTAAAGTCATCTATGTTTTATAGGAAGCTTGCAAATTCAGGAAGCTGTGAAAAGATCATGGATTGGTTATACTCTGAAAGTTCAGGAACAAGTGTACTGTTCAGCATGCAAGCTATTTTCTACCAAGAAAATACCTTCACACAGGGGTTCAATGGACTGGAAACAAATTCCAAGCGTTTCGAGGATACATGATAACAGCACACTCACTGGAGCTGCATTTTAGCCAGTTGTATTTCGTGCAAGGAAAAAGGGCTTATTGGATTTCTCATTTGGAAAATCAAACTGAAAAAAGAGCGCACTTATTGGAGAAAAGTTCTAGAAAGAGTTGTTGCTGTTGTAAAATTATTAGCTCTAGAGGACTTGCTTTCCGTGGAGAAAATGAGGTTTTTGGTTAGGGAAAACAATGGCAATTTCTAGGGATCATAGAACTTGGTTAGCACAATTCAATCCATTCTTTAGCAAAATCATTTGTGTCACGCTTGGAATGCAGGAAGAGCACTGCCATCTTACATGTCATTTCTATATGAATAATTATTGAACTGATGAGTAAGAAGGTCCTCAATAACATAGGCAGCTGTGAAAACTGCAAAAATACTTTGCCAAAAGTGTAGATTCAACTCCAGATATTTCACATAAGATCAATTGACATTCATTGTTCGCTTTGTCGACTCCAAGTGGGTAAGCCGTAGAGCGCTTCATTAAACAAATTCATTCCTCTTTCAGGCCATGGTGGAGAAACAATGATGATGTAGTTACTGGATACTCTGCTTGAAAATGATCTCTCTATTATGGGATTACCGTGTCCATACGACAATTGCAAGTAACATGTCGGGTAAATATAATGGATTGCAAGCCCGTATCAAGCAAAATCAACCCACTTGCTGAATAGTGCCCGCTCAGCACATTCTCTTAATTCGTTGGGTCATGTGCTGCGGAGTGTTGTGTCGCTCTGCCAGTTTCATTTTTTGGACGTTTACAAGCCACTCTTTATTTTTTCCTCTTGCTTCAACGCATCGGTGGGAGCTATTACTCAAGTCAACATTCATGGAGATGTCATCAAAATCATTTTCAACAACAAGGGTTGGTCAGCGCCAGCATGATGCAACATGCTTTGAAGAAGCTTTGCTGAAATACGTCTCTGCTTTGATCCAAATAGCAGAGGAATGGAAGAACAGACTGCAAATAGCAAGAGCGAGCAGCCAGCTCTTAGCTTCAAAATTGGAAGATTTTGAAATTGGCCTTTCTCTGTGTGCTTTGGGGACTGTATACTGGAACTATTAAATGCACTAACAAGACACTTCAGAAAATTTGAAATTGAAATGGCTACTTGTGCTAACCTCTATGCGCTTATGTGGAATTGTAAGCTCACTTCGCAAAGTGAAGCTTTTGATGAAATTGTTAAGGGAAAGCTAACTGCTGGTGAAAGGACTACAGTTTTCGGGCTTGATCATCAGCGGTTCAAGGAAGATGGAGGAGGGAAACGCAATTTTGAAGAGCCAGACAATGAAATTGTGTTGCTACAAGACAGAATTGATGAAAGAAAGAAATATACCAGAATCTCATGACAAGTTGGATTTCTGTTCAAATTACTACTATGCCAGATGCAGAATTGAGAGAGCTGCATTATAAGTTGCAAACAACCACCTTTCAGCAGATGTTCAGGGACACATTTGTTGAGAAATAGTTCATTTTCTGGGTATATGGAATCAGATTATTAAAGCTCTCCACCTGAGAAAATTGTGCGCCCCCTCAGCTGCTTTGAAACATTAAGAAAATGCGGAGGTATCTCAGAAACCTTCCCTAATGTAGACATAGTGTATCGCCTTTACCTAAACACTTTCCAGCTTACTAACTCGTGAAGGAGAACGTTCCTATTTTCTGTTTTGAAAAGAGTGAAAAACCAGGCTCCGATTCAACAATGAGTCAAGACAAATTGTGTAAAACCTAGCCTTGTTGACCATTGAGTCTGATCTAACAGAAATATTGATTTTTTTTTTCCCCAGGGGAAAAAAATAATATAATTGATGATTTTGCCAAGATGAAATCCAGAAAAAAGTTAATTTAAGAAGTGCCTGTGAATATAAACAATTCTTTACTTTCTGAGTTTATATGATTTGATAGTCTTATGCATGATGCAATGATAACAATAATGGTCAGTATTTATAAAGGGAATAATAGTGGCTGTGTGGTTATGCGGAATATAATAGGTACATGATGTCACTACTTTAATAGCCTAATCTAGTAATACTATGCTGTTCTTGAGTTTATTCTCTTTAAAAATGCATGATTTAACAAGATAGTTATAATGGGCTGTTGGTAAATGGTTTTGGTTGTTTGATGTACTTGATGATTTTGCCAATATGAAATCAGAAAAAAGGTTTATTTATAGAAGTGCTGTGATATAAACAATTCTTTACTGTCTTGAGTTTATATGTATTTGAATAGTATTATGCATGATGCATGATAACAATAATGGTCAGTGATTTATAAGGGAATAATAAGTGCGGTAGTGGTTATGCTGAATATAAGAGGTACATGATGTCACTACTTTAATAGCCTTAATCTAGTAATACTATGCTTGTTTGAGTTTTTTCTCTTTAAAATGCATGATTTAACAAGATAGTTATAAATGGCTGTTGGTAAAATGGTTTTGGTTGTCTTGATGTTACTTTCTATTAAAATTTATATCTAAATAGCCAGAATGTATATTTAATTAGACCTTCTTAAACAGGCTCACACCGACCCCCCCCCCCCCCCCCAAGCTGGAAGGGTCGCTTCGCGTACCGTAACTCAAAGGCCCCGCCAATCTGAATAGCCTAGGGCCGGAGACCTTTTTTCTTAATCCGGCCCTGGCTGTATACAGCGTCAGTTTACCATGGGACTTAAATCCCATTCCCCTCCCCCCCCCCACAAAAAGAGCAAAAAATACGGCTTGATATTTAGAGAATTATGCAAACGCTTTGGGATCTTTATTGAAGAATACGTTTTTCGCCACACGTGGCTTCTCAGTTCCTTATACAAAGAAGGAATCTTGAAGATCAGAAGGAGTTCGAGGTAATCAGTCCATCAATCTTTTCAAGACTGATGAAAGTTAAGACACATGTGCAGCATCTGGTTATCTTTATTGTAGACTTTTCAAGATTGGTGGACTGATTATATCGACTCTTAGGCAGAGGGACTGATTACCTCGAACTCCTTCTGATCTTCGCCATTCTTCTTTGAATAGAACTAATGAAGCCACTGTGTGGCGAAACGTTTCCTCAAGGAAATTGTGGAAAAATTTCTTGGGGTGATTACCTGTATGTACCTCAACATTATATACATACAAGTAATCTCATTGGGAGACAACCATATTGTTTACCGTAGTCACCCCGTGTAGACATGTGAGAAAACTTAACCACCCCTGGTCACGGCAGATGGTCCCTTCGACCTCACAATCTTATCCATATCTATCCGAGACCAGTATGGATTGGATAGCACCCACAAGTACGGTACTACTAATTAATTGTGGACTGTATAGATTATATTAGTGTAACTGAATGAAGGGGGGGGGTAGGTTACAATGGATATATCCATCAAAGAAAAAAACTTGTACATAATCTCTCCATTACCAGATATTCTCTGTGTGGTCACTGATGTAAGCTGGATCACTCATACCTATCCAATTACAACATACCTAACTGGCCAGTATCAGTCTGCTGAACTAAAAGGGTTACTTAACTGTGGGTGATTGAATACATCTTATTTCCTCCATTTCACCATCTCATTTCGATGTCCTGCTTACACCGACACGAGTTCTCATCCAGCGGGACGAGGCTATCCGTTGGTGTTCCGGTTTAGAAGTCGTGAACAATGAACTTAACTTCTCGTCCAGGAACAATGAGGTTAATAACGTGTTCACTCGGAGCAAGGCGACTTATTTCACTATTCACGCATTTTTACTTTCGCATTATCATTAATTACATTACAATTCACAAAGACGATTTAATGTTCTCAATAATTATTATACACATTAGAGATCACTCCATTAAGATCTGTGACATGAGTGATGATTAACCAAGGGTAATTTTCCCCGGGGGGACACAGTCCATGGTGACGTGAGCCAGTCAATCGGTATACCCTTATTCACTCATTTTTATACCACTGATTACGGTTGGTGTCCCGTAAAATCACGTTCCCTCACTCTCAAGGAACAGTTACGACACTTCCTATTTGAAGTGAGGAATATATTAATCCTTAGGCCGCCGTGAACGTCAATTTCCTGGTTTCCATGCTTCCCAGCCTCTCACTACATTCAAAACACCCGCCTCCCCCATTGCCCCGAGTCGATCTCTACCCCGCAACATACCCGCGCATGCGCAAAGGGACTCTTGGTTCTATCCTATTGTCAAATACATTTTTTTCATCATATCGAACATTAACAACCTATTAGGCACTATAGCTTCGGAAAATTAAAATATTTTCCACACTGCGGCCGGGCGGAGGTCGTTGCTAGACGACTTACATAATGTGGAGTACAATTTTCCCATCTTCACTGGCCACCTGGCTTGGGAACTCCAACATTGGTATTTACATAATCACCCATTAATTCTTTCCACCTGTTAACTCCTCAGGTAGGGCTCCATCCAAAGCACACTCAAGCCTCCATGCTTCTGGTATTAACAATTTCCCTCTTATTTTAAGGTGTGACACTAAGTCTATGCTCTCGGGGTTAATTTGTTGGGCATACTGGAATTATGAGACTTTAATAATAACAAGTCTCTCTCAGTATCCCAAGTCAGCCCCAACACATTACTGCATATAGGCACTTCAACTCCATGGCCATCCATATGTATTGATCCCTCAAAATGGACTAATTACTATTCCATTCTCTCAGGTGCATAAGCCTATGCTCCCTGGATTAATTTACTGGGCATACTGGAATTATGAGACTTTAACAATAACAAGTCTCTCTCAGTATCCCAAGTCAGTCCCAACACCTTACTGCATTATTTCATTAACCCCTTCACATATCCTCATTAGTTCCTCTTCAGTTGACGTCACACCCGGAAATTGTCCACATAAGATTATTTACCCAATTACTTCGCTCAGTGGACCACCTGTGCACTTAAGATGTGCAT
This sequence comes from Cherax quadricarinatus, assembly GCF_026875155.1. NCBI lineage: Eukaryota > Metazoa > Arthropoda > Malacostraca > Decapoda > Parastacidae > Cherax > Cherax quadricarinatus. Next base: position 14,626,361 of record NC_069451.1, on the reverse strand, counting down.
TTATCGTCGCCTGAAGTAAGAACAATTTATTATTTAACTGTTTATTAATTATATTATTATAAGCAGTCAACAATTTTGGTGTCTTGTTCAATTCGCAGAGCTGGGCCCTTTAACTATCCATACGCCATCCTATAATTAGTAGGTAATTCTGGACGGTCAAGCTTCCACGGAAGTCGCACCCAGTAATGTCCAGATTCACATTTAACATCCTTCAGGTATTGTTCCTGAGTAAAGGAATCATTTGGACTTTCCTCATTTATATTAATCCCTATGCTGTCCAGCTCCCACAAATTAGACTGGTTCAACATCATTCTCGATAGAAGAATACTTGTACTGGGTTGACCTTTTATGGGTAAGACACCGTGACTGTATTCACTACTTCCTCTAGTCATTATTACTAGGCGGTAGTCTGCCATATATTACATGGCCCGTACCAGGGTTGAGGAGAGTGACGCCGCATGAGTTTGGAGTTATGCCCTTTATCCTGAATTATTACATCCAACACCGGCAAGGCTACCTCAGCTAGGCCATCATTATTGCCATTAGCTGCAACCTTTACATCAGTCACTGTAGTGTCAGGGTTATTAACATTATCATTATTGTCACCATTATTATAAGAATCACACACAACCCTGCACATAACTGTATGGTGCCTTCTCTTGTTGCATTGATAGTAAATGTTCAATTTGGTATGACAATCCTTTACATTATGATTGTCTAGACATCTGATAAATCTGTCAAGTTCTTTCATCCTCTCCACTTTAATATCCCATGAATTATAGGCATTACAATTTATAGTGAAATGAGTACCCTGGCAGAAGAGGCAGTCTCTCTTTTCCTTGCCTGACCTCTTATTAACTGGGTTACCCTTACTGAGGTACTTATTCATCTTACCTTGATGTGAGGAACCACTATTACTGATTCCTGTCACTTGATATGTGCCTATTTAACTCTTAACTATGATTATTACCACTGGGATTATTTTTCCCTTTTGAGACTTGACAGATACTTCATAGTCATTATGTGTTATATCCTTAGAACTGTTTGGCTGACTGGTCTGCAATTGAACAATTAATTCCTGCCGACCTAGTCTGATTTCCTCCAGACCGTACTCTGGAGGTTTTGGCAAACCCACCCTTTGCATTAATAGGTTGATCAACTGCCAGGCTTACACCCTTTAATTTATTCAAAGCCTTACTTTTACAAGACAGTTTTTCTTCCAATTCGTAATGTTGATTAATTAAAACATTCATTTCCATTCCATCTGCACAATTCTCCAGCAGATCTCTTTCACAGTCTTTAAACCACAATTTGTACCACTCAAATCTACTCCCTAAAGCATCTAAATATAACTTTAATTCATCAGGGTTCACGGTTCTTTGATTCATTAAATCCAAGCACTTCGTCACATGGCCTTTAATAGCCTGTAATGATGCTTTCATTACTCTAAAATTCACGGACTTGTCAGCCACATTAACTCCATCAGATCCAGTCATGGTTAGAGAATTATTAATCACTGATTATACAACTTAAGTAGGCGCCTTATAAGAGTAATTCTTGCACTTTACTCTTGTATAAATCCTAGCCACACATGTGCTAGCAATTAATTGGGCTAATTATCATCCACCACACGATCGATTAAACTTGTATACCCTATACCCACTTCCTTCAATCAGTCACTTAATTATTAAGTAATTAATTCAATTAATTTTTTCACTGATTGCATCCGGTTCAGGAAGGACCAGCGGGCAGATGTGGAAAATTTTCTAGGGGTGATTACCTAAAAAAACTAAAAAAACTAAACAGATGACAGCAAAGAGACTGAACAGTCCCTGGCTAACACCCAGCATTCTCAAATCCATAAATACAAAACACCAATATGAAAAACAGTACAGAATGGGTCACATAACCAGAGACCAAACAAAACGTTACTCGTCAATCCTAACCAGCCTGATAAGAAGGGCAAAAAAATTGTATTATGAGAACAGATTATCCAACTTACGAGGTGATATAAAAAAGACCTGGAAAACCCTATCAGAAATTCTGGGAACAAACAAGATATCACGAAATAGCGAAATAAAATTAGCAAAAACAGATGAACCCCAACTCCCCCAACAGAAACAGCAACAGACTCAATGATTCTTCTCCACTATAGGACAAAACCTTGCCAATAAAATCCCAAGCTCAGATACCCTACCAAATGACTACCTCACCGGCAACTACCCGAACACACTGTTCCTAGCTCCGACTAACCCATACGAAGTCTCCCTTATTATCAACACACTAAAAAACAAGGCAGGAGATTTAAAACCTTACACCACCCCTTATATACAAAAAATGTCACAAGTGCTATCACCAATCATTGCAACACTCTTTAAACAAATCCATTGAATCCTCCACCTTCCCTACAGTACTCAAAATAGCAAGGGTCACCCCGATCCACAAAGGAGGAGACCAAACAGAGTTGAATAACTATAGGCCAATATCCAACTTACACCCTTCTCAAAAATCTTCGAAAATTAATTCATAAACGAATCTACTCCTACCTTATCTCCCAAACATACTCAACCCCTGCCAATTTGGATTCAGGCCTAATAAAATACTAATGATGCTATTATACACATGCTAGAACATATATACACTGCAATAGAGAAAAAAGAAAGTCCCACTGGGGATCTTCATTGACTTACGTAAAGCTTTTGATACAGTTGACCATGACTTGCTCCACGTAAAATTGTCACACTATGGTATAAGAGGGCACCCCTCAACTACCTCAAGTCTTACCTCAGCAACAGAAGCCAATATGTGTACGCAAATGGGGCAAACTCTTCTGCACAACCAATTACAGTTGGTGTCCCACAGGGAAGTGTCCTTGGCCCTCTTCTCTTTCTCCTATACATAAATGACCTTCCAAATGCTTCGCAATTACTCAAACCCACACTATTTGCAGATGACACTACATACGTCTTCTCTCACCCAGCCCAGTCACGCTAGCCAATACTGTAAATACCGAATTACAGAAAATATCTACCTGGATGAGGACTAACAAACTTACACTAAACATTGACAAAACCTACTTCATTCAGTTTGGTAACAGAGCTAGAGATGTCCCTCTTAACATAATGATAAATGGATCACCTATCACAAAACTAACAGAGGGAAAATTCTTAGGAATCCACCTTGATAATAGACTCAAATTTCATACACATATACATCAAATTTTCTAAGAAAAATTTCCAAGACTGTAGGCTTACTATCGAAGATACGGTACTATGTTCCACAGTCAGCCCTCCTGGCCCTATATCACTCTCTATTTACCCCTATCTCACCTATGGAATTTGTGCATGGGGCTCAACAACATTAACCATCTCAGACCACTAATTACCCAACAAAAGGCTGCAGTTAGAATGATAACAAATTCTCACTACAGGCAGCACACTCCACCAATATTCAATACACTAAACCTACTCACCATACAAAACATCCATACTTATTACTGCACCTATTACATACATAGAACACTTAACTCTGATATGAACCCTCCCTCAAACATCTCCTTGCCAACCTCAACAGAACACACATGACCAAACACAAGGCACAGATCACTCTTTGATGTTCCTCGTGTCCATCTCACACTATGCAAAAACTCAATGCACATAAAAGGCCCTAAAATCTGGAATTCATTACCTGTAAATATAAAAGAAACACAACCTGTTTATAAATTCAAGTCTCTTCTCAAAGATTACTTACTCACCCAAAACCAAATAAATACTGAATAACTGAACATTATCAATTGTATATCTTAAATGTTTCTCACAATTATATCACAAAATGTTAAACCTAAAACCCAATCTAACTTTATTATTTTTTAAATACACTACCTAACAGAATCACTACCTAACTGAATGCAACCATATGACCTGTCCTTTGTAATACTCACTTGTGCTTTTTTGTTATTGTTTACTTTAATTTTTTAATCACTGATTTCTCTTTTGTTAGTAGCAGCGCTGTATAGCCCTTTGTGGTTAGCATTCTTTTTGATTTTAAATAAATATAATTCATTGCTTAGTTAATCTTAATTTAAATTTTTAAACCCCAACCCCGTAATGCTATGCATAGTAAAAAGTGGTTTTGGGGCCTACTGCTTTTATCTGTTTTTTTTTTTGTACCTCTGTATGTGGGGCACAAATTGGAAATAAAAAAAATAAATAAATAAATATACATAAAAGTAATCTCATTGGGGGGACAAAAACCCTATTGTTTAAGGAGTCACCCCCTTTTAGAATGTGAGAAAAAATTAAACCCCCCCTTTGGGCAAAGGCAGATGGTCCCCTTTGACCTCACCCAAACTTATCCATTTCTATCCGAGACCAGTATGGTTGGTAGCACCCACAAGTGCGGTGCTTTTTAATTTTAAATTTTGGACTGTATAGATTAATTAGTGTAACTGAAAGAAGGGGGGGGGGGGAGGTTACACATGGATAAATCCCTTTAAAGAAAAACACTTTTAATAAATTTTTTTTACTTACCAAAATATTCTCTGGGGGTCACTTGATGTAGCTGGGGTCAAATTTATAACCTATCCAATTTCAACATACCTAATGGCCAGGGTTTAGGGCTGCTATAACTAGAAGGGTTATTAACTGGGGTGATTGATACTCCTTAAATTTTCCTTTCCCTTCACCAATTTTCATTTTGATTTTCCCGGGGGTACAGTGATACCCGACCGGTTCTATTCCGCGGACGAGGTATCCGTTGGTTTGTTTCCCCGGTTTTTGAAGTCGTGACTTTAATGAACTTCACTTCCTCGTCCCGGGAACAACGAGGGCTAACGTGTTCACCGGGGAAGGCGACTTATTTCACTTCACGCATTCTCTTAACTTGCGTTTTTTATCATTAATTTCATTTTCAATTACAAGGGCGATTTAATGTCTCATAATTATTGTACACTTGAGATCCCCTCCATTAGATTTTGGACCCAGAGTGATGATTAAACCCAAGGGGGAATTTTTTCCCGGGGGCACGTCCCTGGTGAAAGCCCCCAGTCACCCGTTCCTAACCCTTTTTCCACTCATTTTACCACTCTATTACGGTGGTCCCGTAAATCACATTCCCTCACTCTCCACCAGGAACAGTTACAACACTTCCTATTATGAAGTGAGGCATATATTAATCCTTAGGCCGCCCTGAACGTCAATCTCCTGGTTCCATGCTTTCCCAGCCTCCTCAGTACATTCAAAACACTCCCGCCTCCCCCATGCCCCGAGACGACCTCTACCCCCGCACATCCGCGCATGCGCAAAGGGAACTCTTGGTTCTATCCTATTGTCAAATACATTTTTGACTCATATCGACACATTAAACACCTATTAGGCACTATAGCTTCGGAAAATTAAAATATTTTCCACAGAAATGTTTCGGCACATAGTGGCTGCATAAGTTCTATACAAAGGTTCCAAAGCGATGCACAGTTAGGTTAATATCTTTATTAAGCACCTACGTCTAATATATGAACCTATCGGTTCTCTGAACAAATTATCTACAAAAAAGGAGTCAATAAATAACTAAAAAAGGCACAATACCGTGACTGGAAATGCCCGAAATGCCTAGCCTTCCTAGGTGTTCTAGTGGCACCCTCTGTAATTAGTATTTTATAACATGTAAACCACACAATAACCAAAATCTCTAAACCCCGCATTGTAATCCTTATAAAGAATAAACTTTGATTTGGTTTGATTTGATTTGATACACAAATAACCCGCACCTAGAAGAGAGGAGCTAACGACGACGTTTCGGTCCAACTTGGACCATTTGTTACTTTGTAAATGGTCCAAGTTGGACCGAAACGTCGTCGTAAACTCCTCTCTTCTATGTGCTGGTTATTTGTGTAAAAAAGGAGTCATTACGGCGTGAGCTGTCAGTGGCCCTAATAAACCCAAAATAAACAGTTCAGTCTGTGGTAGCCTTATAATCCCCCAACAAAGGAAGTCTTCACAGGTAATTATATTTTCTTCAGTCGCATTACCATTTCTTGCATTGCTTGCACACCACATCGTGCAACCTGTTCTTGCAGTTATTAATTTACCACAAACATAATACATTTTTGTCCTTATTTGTGAAGTGTTGACTTTAGTTTGAGGATCTTCACTCTTCACGGGAGGGTCCTTGATGTTGGTGAGGAGCTCTTGATCACAAGAACTGGACTTATACTCCATTTCCTTGGATTAAACCTGATTATGTCCTATTCCCCAGCTTCTCGATTCACATACTGGATGACCAGTACGGTTTGGGCGCTTGTTTTTGACAATAAGTAATAATAATAATAATGATAATAATAATTAGTTGATGCTGGTGCTTGTCTCTGGATCCAAAGAATTGTACCTATCCTTCCCTTTCATACCTCAAACCTGGTTGTCTCCCATGTCCGTGGCACTGTATATACGACCCATACGGCTTTAGTGCTTTCCTATTACCTGGAGTTTACCTGGAGAGAGTTCCGGGAGTCAACGCCCCCGCGGCCCGGTCTGTGACCAGGCCTCCTGGTGGATCAGAGCCCGATCAACCAGGCTGTTACTGCTGGCTGCACGCAAACCAACATACGAGCCACAGCCCGGCTGGTCAGGAACCGACTTTAGGTGCTTGTCCAGTGCCAGCTTGAAGACTGCCAGGGGTCTGTTGGTAATCCCCCTTATGTATGCTGGGAGGCAGTTGAACAGTCTTGGGCCCCTGACACTTATTGTATGGTCTCTTAACGTGCTAGTGACACCCCTGCTTTTCATTGGGGGGATGGTTTCATCGTCTGCCAAGTCTTTTTGCTTTCGTAGTGAGTGATTTTTCGTGTGCAAGTTTGGTTAGTCCCCCCTAGGATTTTTCCCGGTTTTATATAATCTGTATCTCTCCCGCCTGCGTTTAGGGAATACAGGTTCAGGAACCTCAGGTGCTCCCAGTAATTTAGGTGTTTTATCTCCGTTATGTGCGCTGTGAAGATTCTCTGTACATTTTCTAGGTCAGCAATTTCACCTGCCTTGAAAGGTGCTGTTAGTGTGCAGCAATATTCCAGCCTAGATAGAACAAGTGACCTGAAGAGTGCATCATGGGCTTGGCCTCCCTAGTTTTGAAGGTTTCATTATCCATCCTGTCATTTTTCTAGCAGATGCGATTGATACAATGTTGTTGTCTTTGAAGGTGAGATCCTCCGACATGATCACTCCCAGGTCTTTGACGTTGGTGTTTCACTCTATTTTGTGGCCAGAATTTGTTTTTTTACTCTGATGAAGATTTAATTTCCTCGTGTTTACCATATCTGAGTAATTGAAATTTCTCATCGTTGAACTTCATATTGTTTTCTGCAGCCCACTGAAAGATTTGGTTGATGTCCGCCTGGAGCCTTGCAGTGTCTGCAATGGGAAAACACTGTCATGCAGATTCGGGTGTCATCTGCAAAGGAAGAAACGGTGCTGTTGACTGACATCCTTGTCTATGTCGATATGAGGATGAGGAAACAAGATGGGAGCGAGTTAAATGTGCCTTGTGGGAACAGAGCTTTTCACCGTTTGCTGCCTCGGACTTTACTCTGTTGACTACTACTCTCAGTGTTCTGTTAGTGAGGAAATTTTTAGATCCATCAAAAGACTTTTCTGTTATTCCTTTAGCACGCATTTTGTGCGCTATTACGCCATGGTCACACTTGTTGAAGGCTTTTGCAAAGTCTGCATATATTACATCTGCATTCTTTTTGTCTTTTAGTGCATCTAGGACCTTGTCATAGTATCCAAAAGTTGAGACAGACAGGAGCGACCGGCTTGAAACCCATGTTGTCCTGGGTTGTGTAATTGATGGGTTTCTAGATGGGTTTGGGGATCTTGCTTCTTAGGACCCTTTCAAAGATTTTTATGATATGGGATGTTAGTGCTATCGGTCTGTAGTTCTTTGCTATTGCTTTACTGCCCCCTTTGTGGAGTGGGGCTATGTCTGTTGTTTTGTAAAATGTGGGACGACCCCCGTGTCCATGCTCCCTCTCCATAGGATGGTAAAAGCTCGTGATAGGGGCTTCTTGCAGTTCTTGATGAACACGGAGTTCCATGAGTCTGGCCCTGGGGCAGAGTGCATGGGCATGTCATTTATCACCTGTTTGAAGTCATTTGGCGTCAGGATAACATGAGATAGGCTTGTGTTACCCAAATTTTGTGGCTCTCTCGTAAAAAGTTCATTTTGATCTTCGACTCTCAGTCTGGTTAGCGGCTTGCTAAAAACTGAGTCATATTGGGACTTGAGTAGCTCACTCATTTCGTTGCTGTCATCTGTGTAGGACCCATCTTGTTTAAGTAGGGGCCCAATACTGGACGTTGTTCTATAGTTAGCAAAGTTTAGTATTGTTTATTTTCATTATTTCAGTTGTATTATGAAAGTAAATCCCACATAAATAACAAAAAGGCACAATACCGTGACTGGAACGATACACAAATAACCCACACATAAAAGAGAGAAGCTTACGACGACGTTTCGGTCCGACTTGGACCATTGACAAAGTCACACTAACAGAGGTGAAGCAGAACGGCTATATATAGGCAGGAAGAGGTGGAGGTAGTAGTAGTAGTACAAGAATTGTATATAATACTGACAAGATGAAATTAAGATACATGCACAACACCCGGGCATCCCCATCGTAGACGTTTCGCCATCCAGCCAGCCACTGGATGGCGAAATGTCCACAACAAAGACAACCAGACGCCGCACATGTGTCTTAATTTCATCAGTAGTTGTAGTAGTAGTAGAAGAAGAAGAGGTAGTAGTAGTGGTAGTGGTAGAAGTGGGAAATAAGGATGACGAGCCAGTCAAAACAAAGGAAGGGGAGCACTGCAAGAGAGCTAGATGCCCACAGAGGGGGAGCAAGTGCACAGAGGTGCGTTGAAAGGGGAAGTGGTGAAATATAATAAATGAAGAAGGAACAGAAACACGAGACAGGAGAGAGAAAGACAACCCAGAGGAGAAAGGAAATAGGAAAGGGGAAGAGGAAGAAGAAAAAGAAAGAAAAAATGAGGATTCAGGGTTTAAGTCACGGGTGTTCTGAAGTTTGGAGCATTTTACAATGTAGTGGGAGAGGAAGGCATCTACAGAGACGAAGCCAGGGCTAAGGTTCATACAAGGAAAGTTGTGTATTAGAGAGGATTCAACTAGAAGGCGACTGTTCGAGTTGGAAGTAGGGAAGACAGTTTTAGCAGAAGACCAGTCAATAGGATGGCTATGATCTCTGACGTGACAGAAAAGAGCATTGTTAGATGTCGGCAAGCCTAACATATTTTTGTGCTCCTAAGTCTGTCAGAAAGAGATCGGCCAGTTTCTCCGAAGTATTGAAGAGGACAGGAGGAGCAGAAATAGAGTAGACACCAGAACATCTGTAGAGGGAGGAGAGGTATGAACGAGATTAGTGCGAAGAGTGTTAGTCTGGCGGAAGGTAAGCTTGATGTCTAAGGGACGGAGAGAATTGTTGAGATTAGAAAGACCGGAAATGTAGGGAAGGCAGAGGATAGAAGAGTTCCCATGAGTAGAGAGTTTGGGAGAGAAGAAATTGCGTTTAGCATGTGAGAGGGCAGAGTCTATGAAATGGGAAGGGTAGCCAAGACGGGAGAACGAATTATGAAGGGTGGAAATTTCTGCTGGAAGGAACTGAGGATCACAGATGCGGAGGGCACGGAGAAAGAGGGAGATAAGAACACTTTTCTTGACAGGGGAAGCATGATAGGAAAAGCAGTGAATGTACATGCCACTGTGCATAGGTTTACGGTAAACTACAACTACTGATGAAATTAAGACACATGTGCGGCATCTGGTTGTCTTTGTTGTGGACGTTTCGCCATCCAGTGGCTGGCTGGATGGCGAAACGTCTACGATGGGGATGCCCGGGTGTTGTGCATGCGTCTTAATTTCATCTTGTCGGTATTATATACAATTCTTGTACTACTACTACTACTACTACCTCCACCTCTTCCTGCCTATATATAGCCGTTCTGCTCCACCTCTGTTAGTGTGACTTTGTCAATGGTCCAAGTCGGATCGAAACGTCGTCGTAAGCTTCTCTCTTTTATGTGCGGGTTATTTGTGTATATATCCCACATGGTGTATCTTTTGTTTTCACATATTAAAATGAAAAGATTTTTTAAAGTTACCATAAATTAACTTGCTTACATATTTAACACTTCTTTCCCATGGTTCTGAAGCTTTATTAAATCATTATAGTTAAAATGGTATTTGAATTATGGTAAAAAAAATTTCTGAGAATAATGGTTGACATTTAGAACTTTTAAAATGTTTTACAGTATCACTACTACTGCATTTTTATAATTTTTTATTTTAATGGTTAATGGGGTGTAAAGCATATCTAGTGCAATAGGGTCATTAAGGCTGCATGTAACCTACTCACCACCAGGCAAAAATACTGTACGTTAATTCATAAAATAGGGATTGAAGTATACTCTCAGTGTATATACATTGTATATACACTGAGAGAAATGCACCTCTTGGTGTACACAGTTAGCTCTTTATAAAGTTTCTCTGTATAGTGCAATGATTTGCATATACAACTTAAAAAGCACTATTATAAAAAGCCCTTGATGTGCTATCCAATTTTGGATGCACAAAACATTGCAACTTATACTACTAGAAGTTTTTTAAGAAAGCTTAATGTAAAGTATATCCTAGTTTTTTTAAAATACAGTGAACCCCTGGTTTACAATATTATTTCATTCCAGAAGTATGTTCAGGTGCCAGTACTGAACGAATTTGTTCCCATAAGGAATATTGTGAAGTAAATTAGTCCATTTCAGACCCCCAAACATACACGTACAAACGCACTTACATAATTGGTCGCATTGGGAGCTGTTCGTAAAGCGGGGGTCCACTGTATATATTTTTCTGTTAAAGTTTTATGTACATACATTAGCCACTATTTTCAGACAAAAATGGCTAATAAAGTTCCACGGATCTTGGTGACTGGAGCATCAGGACTGCTGGGCCGAGCTGTTGTCAAGGTCTTGAAAGCGAAAGAATGGGATGTTGTGGGTGTAGCATTCACTAGGTATGATAGTATAAATTTTGGTCTCTATCAGTAATTTTGTAGAAGTTATGATAATCCAAATAATGCATATTGAGCTAATGACCTTTGCATGGTGACTGTGAGTAAGACAAAATCAAATCATATATTTTAAACCTATCCATTAAAACCATAAGGTAAACAGTTATAAAAATATACTTTACATAAGATATAAATTTTAATAGTAATAGTAGTAGTGGTAGTAGTAGTAATAATAATAATAATAATAATAATAATAATAATAAGAAGAAGAAGAAGAAGAAGAAAGGAATTATTATTATTTTATTATTTTTTTATCTCATTTTTTTCACATGATACATTTTTTTATTTTTACAAAATTGAATGAAATTTAAAAGTACACATGGAAAGTCCCTTGTATGCAGAGCATTTGCTTATCAGGCATATGTACTGTACACTATATCATATATATATTTATGGTGCTTATTAATTAATTTACTGATGTTGCAGAGTTGGTTCTGGGCTAATAAAGTGCAACTTAACTGACTCAGAAGCTGTAAGTGCCTTGATAGAAAAAGTAAAGCCTGACATCATAATCCATGCTGCAGCTGAGCGTTTCCCCGATGTTGTGGAGAAAAAATATAAGGAAACACAACTGCTGAATGTGAAGGCTTCTGCCCATATTGCTTCAGTTGCTCGTAAGACATTCTCTTAGGATGAAAATTGTTGTGGGTTGGAATGCTGTAATTTATTCGTGCTTTGCCGTTTTTATGCTGAATAATATCCTTCATGGGGGATTCCTTGATGATAGTGCAGAGCTCTTGGTCCATGGAATAGAAGCTACCCCTTTGGTCCTTGGATGAAATCTGATTATTGTACCCACCATTCCTCAGCCACTATATGATTCTTGCTAATTTAGCACTTTACCATGATTTTTGTATGATAATAATAATAGTAATAATAATAATCTCACTGTAAGTGCTCATACAGATGGTGTCTTCACATGTACTTGATTCCTAGTACATTTACATTTTTCCAGCAATTGATTTCTCACCTGATATTTTCTTTGCAGTAGGCACCATAACAGGACCACAGAATTTCTGTAAATATAAAAGAAACACTACCTGTTTATAAATTCAAGTCTCTTCTCAAAGATCACTTACTCACCCAAAACCAAATAAATACTGAATAACTGAACCTTATAAATTGTATATCTTAAATGTTTCTCACAATTATATCACATAAATGTTAAACCTAAAACCCAATCTAACTTTATTATTTTTTAAATACACTACCTAACAGAATACTCCATTCTACTGAATGTACAACAATGCATACAACCATATGACCTGTCTTTGTAATACTCACTTGTGCTTTATAGTAATCTGTTTACATTAAAGTTTTATCACCGATGTCATCATTGCTTAGTTCATCTTAAGTTAATTTTAAGCCAGCCCGTAATGCTATGCATAGTATAAGTGGCTTTGGCATACTGCTCTTTTCTGTATTTTTTGTACCTCTGTATGTGTGCACAAATTTTTAAATAAATAAATAAATAAATAAAAATAAATAGTTACCCCAGATTTTCAGCTTGCTTTGTATTGTAACTGAGTTGTAAAAATATGCTGTTGAAACAGAATTTTCATAAAATTACTAATAAATGAATTAGCACATTATTCATTTCTCCAGAAACCACATGTTTACAAGTAAATGTATTTTTTAAAATGTCCATAGATACAATGCTGGAGTTGTAAATTATGTGTGAAAAATCATTTTATTTTTACTACACCGGTTGTCTTCTACTGAGGCAGGTTGTCCACAAAAAAAAAAAAAAAAAAAAATCACCATTCTGTCCTGCTAGAAGTACATCTACATCACAGTTCAGATACTCAACATTTATAATAAATATGCATTATTAGAGCTAGTACTAAATAGAATTATTTTATATTTCAGAGCAGCACGGTAGTAAATTGCTTCACATCAGTACGGATTATGTGTTTGATGGCACTTCACCTCCCTACAAATGTAATGATAAATGCAATCCTCTCAACAAGTATGGTCAGACAAAGTTACATGCAGAACAAGCTGTTTTAAGGGAGTGTCCAGGTAAACCTACTTATTACAAATCTGAAACAAATTTAAGTAAAGGGAAAGTCTTAGTCATAATGTGATCTGCTTAGTAGAGCTTTTAGCCATTTGACTGAAACTTTCCACTGATTTATCAGCAGGAAGTCTCTACCACTACCTCTACCACCACTTCTACCATTTTTCTACTACATTATCTCATTCCACTGGTGCTGTCCCTTCTCATATATGCATATACTGGCTCCCTTTCTCTTTGTGCTTTGGTGTTACTAGTTAATGGTCCAAGTCAGACCAAAATGTTGTAATAAGTTTTATTCAGAAAGAACAAAAAGGCATAATAACAGTACAGTATAACCCAAACATAGGAGAGAGAACAGCTTATGATGGCATTTTGTTCCGTATTGGACCATTCACAAGTCACACTGACAGAAGGGAGTGAGTGAGCCAGTATATACAGACGAGGAGGACAAGGATGGGAAAAAGAGTGGAGGAATAAGTAGTAGTGGTAGTAGTAATGCTGATAATAGAAGTAGTAGTGGTAGTAGAAAGTTTGGGGGTGTAGTTTATGCTACAAGAGATAGAAAGGAGAGTGAAGGGGGCAATACAGTGGACCCCCGGTTAACAATATTTTTTCACTCCAGAAGTATGTTCAGGTGCCAGTACCGACCGAATTTGTTCCCATAAGAAATATCGTGAAGTAGATTAGTCCATTTCAGACCCCCAAACATACACGTACAAACGCACTTACATAAATACACTTACATAATTGGTCACATTCGGAGGTAATCGTTATGCGGGGGTCCACTGTAGTAGTAGTATTAGTAGTAATAGTAGTAGAAAAGGTAGAAGCTGTAATAGTAGCAAAGGAGCAGTAGATATATAGTAGTAGTAACAGTAGAAGTAGGGTAAGTCTAAGGACAAGAAAAGAAGCATTGGAGGAGAGCTAAGGACTCACAAGGAGTAGTCTCCTATATATAGGCTATTTGTGTTTTATCAGGACACACATAAAACATATAAGCAGTGGAGTTCCACATAACACATTGGTTGTGTTCTTGAAAATCAGCATTTTACATGAAAATGTGTTATGCGGACTGAAGAACTTGGGAAAAAATAGGGCTAAGAATCAGTAATTGGAAGTGTACACGCTTTTGTTTTATTTATTTCATTTTTTACTGAAAACATTCTGTGAGAATGTGTTATATGACTACTGTATTACTTTATAAGATGTCAAAATGTAATAAAATACATTGTATACACATTCATTTACATGAATAGAGTATGACTGATATAACTAGGAAAGGAGTAAATATCTGTCAGCATGACATAGGGATTTTTGATGACTTATGTAATGAGAACTTAGTGCTAGACCACTAGGCTCATACAGCACTGCCTTATATCAGTAAATGTCATGAAAAATCAAGGATATCTCTCATATGAATATCATAAAAGATTTGCACAGTATGTTGATATTTTTTCATGAGCATGCTGCATTATTAATTGATATTAAATTATTTCAGGTGCCTGTATATTGCGAGTTCCCGTTCTTTATGGACCTGTTGAGAGACTGGAAGAAAGTGCTGTCACTTGTCTGTTCAGTGCTCTGAAAAGCAGAGAGCCTACAACTGTGTCTCACCATGATAAGCGATGCCCAGCCCATGTAAATGATATAGCACACATTATGTATGATTTGATTTCACTCATCATGAAGGTAAATAGAATTTTATTTATTTTATTACTTGCTTTCCTTACAAAATCCATGCTGTGAAAGTTGCCACAACCAAAATATTGCTAGATAGGTCTAATAACACAGTGTTTCATTCAACACATGTCATAGAAGGAAACACATTCACCATCAATCATTTTCTATCTGTTTTTCCAGAAATGCATGAACATATTTTTAACACACCAGCTGTCTCCCACTAAGGTAGGGTGATACAAAACGAGGAAATACATTCACTGTCATTCATCATTTGCTGTCTAATGTCTCTCCAGAAGCATCCTGACATCATATTTTATTTGTCCCTCTGAACTACAGCATCTTCACCCCTCTAAAGTAAAGGGGCTGTACCTCTTGCCTCCAGAACTCAAGTCTGGCTAACTGGTTTACCCTGCAGCCATTTTTCATTTAAGAACATAAGAAAGAAGGAACACTGCAGCAGGCCTACTGGTCCATGCAAGACAGGTCCAATTCTCCTACCGGCTTAAGCCAATGCCTTAACCAAGCTGGGTCATGTCATGTTCACTTAAGGAAGGAGTACAGCATCTGACCTAGTAGCACAAACTAGTCAGGTCAAACTCACACCCACCCACACCAACTCGTGTACTTTTCTAACCTATTTTTAAAACTACGCAATGCCTTAGCCTCTATGACGGCACTCAGGAGTTTGTTCCACTCATCCACAACTCTATTACCTTACCAGTGCTTTCCTATATCCTTCCTGAATCTGAATTTTTCCAGCTTAAAGTCAATGCCACGAGTCCTGTCTAGGCTAAATATTTTTAGCACGCTATTTACATCCCCTTTATTCATTCCTGTTTTCCATTTATACACCTCAATCATCTCCCCCCTAATTCTATGCCTTTCTAGAGAGTGCAGATTCAGGGCCCTCAGTCTATCCTCATAGGGAAGATTTCTGATACATTTGCCCAAACTTCACTTTTGAAATAGCCCCTCTGAACAGCAACATCCTCACCCATTCTTCAGAGTTCTGTGTTGTTTTATATCTTAGCTATATGAACACCTCTGATTTTTAAACCTTAAACAATTAAGTGTAGATGACCTGAATGAAATTACTACAGCTACCTTGGGCCTGGAATATATTTGTCACATCTATCAAGAGACTGCTAGGGTTAGCATATACAGAGCCCCTGTATCCGTGGATTCCATTTCAGTGGTTTCAGTTATCTGCTGTTTATCTTGGCCTGAAAATATTAAGGAGATTGCAATTTAAGGTTTAATTTTTTTTGTTTTTTGTCAGAGTTCATTCATTTTTTACTGTTTGAATAAGAGTGCATAAAACATAATCATATAACGTTTCATTAAGGTTGCTCAACAAACATATGAATAAAAAAAATATACTGAAAATTGGATTTGGCAGCAAATGGGCATAAACTGGCAATACCAAAAGTCATTTGGACACTCCTTACTAATTTTATAATGGTGGTTAATACTGTAATATACCTTATTTTCATCCCTCCAAAAAATAATGTTTGCAAGTTTTTGACATTTAGTAAAATATCTGCCCTTTACCCTACCACAAATGCCAAAAAAATGAAAACCATTTTACTTGTTTGCATAACATTCATTGTTGAATGCTTGTTGTGAAAATCCTTTCTAGCACTATGAATGACATGCTTCCTCCCATCATGGCATCTTCATTGTCACTCTTGGCTTCACCTTGGTTTGCCATAATTCCCCTCATTATATAACAATGCCAAATGGTGATTTTAATATATTAGAAGACAAAATACAAAGGAATAATAATGAAAACAAGAAAAAAATGCCAAAAATTCACTTCATATACAGGGATATACTGTGGCATCATCACAAGAAATGTTGTAGTGACTATAATTCGTTGTTGAAACATCATACAAAGATGAGAATTACACCAAAATTGTTGCCAGAGTGTTGAGGTATTTTTCTTATTATTATTATTATTTTTTTTTTTTACCTCAGGTTCTAAGTGCTGTGATCGAAAATTCCAGAATAAACAATTCATAATTCTCAAATGTATTTAAACTGTGTGTGTGTGTGTGTGTCTTTATGCATGAGCAAGATATTTTTCACTGCTTCATCGTTCTTGAGGGCTAAGCTAAATGTCAGAATCCTGTTCATGAGAGAGAGAGAGTGAGTGAGTGAGTGAGTGAGTGAGAATGAGAATGAATGAATACATAATGTACAATGCATTTTATTATTATTTAATATTGGTAGTGTTTTATTGTGTGCAATTTATCATTTAAATTTTATTGTAGGTATGTATGTATGTGATTATGTGTGAGTGAGGTGAAAGTGTTGAATGATGATGAAAGCTTTTTCTTTTTGGGGATTTTCTTTCTCTTTGGGTCACCCTGCCTCGGTGGGAGACGGCCGACTTTTTTTTTTTTTAAAATGTATGTAAACAAAAAAACGACATATATAGGGTTCACTACTATCCGTGGTTTTGGGCATCCACGGTAGGTCTTGGAACGTATCACCCATGGATACAGAGATGGGGGTGGGGAGACTACTGTAATAGTGTTCTATTAATTTTTATTTGTATATAACCTCTCTTAATTAATGAAATTTTATTTTTTACAGGGTAAAACTCTTGATGGGATTTTTCAGTGGAGTGGAAAAGAAAAGCTAACAAAATATGAAATGACCCTGACAATGTCTCGAATCTTCTCTTTACCACACGACCATATTACACCCAGTTACTCTGCTGGGTCACTCAGACCCTACGACCCTGAGATGGATGTATCACGACTCACTGATTTAGGAATATCTCATCACACCAACTTTGAAGATGGTATTAAGGAATGTCTATCTCCATGGTTGTAATGGTATGTATGGATGGTAAACCTTCTATATAACAGACTAAGGGGAAATAACTATCCACATTTTCATTAAATTTGATTAATGCTGCTGTATAATTTATATTGTACTGCAACAAACATTGAAAATAAATGAGTTAAAAGTACAGTTTACTTAAGGGATTTTGCCCATTATTTGAAAGGCCCATTATATCAAGGTGCATTATATCAAAGTCCATTATATTGAGGTCCATTGTATTTAGGTTTACTAACTAAAGAACTTTAAAATATCCTCAAATCCTCATCACAACTCAAATATTCAAGATGATATTGACTATTTTCTTCATGCACATTTTACAGCTTCCATGATGATAGACACAGATGAATGAAACTTATTTCTTTCTCTTCACCAGCTAAACATCAGTGTATCAGTTACTCTTTTATTATCTGTACTTTGCCATTCAAGAGAATTACTTTCACGATGGTGAAGGGCTCTATATCCAAGGAGTTTGAACTACCTTACCTTTCCTTGGGCCCAGTTTTTAAGCCCTCATCTTTGATCAAACCTGATTGAATTCTATTCCTCAGATTCTGTATGATCTGTTAGAATTTAGCTAATCCCCATGAATATAATAATAATAATAATAATAATAATAATACATACATACATACAGATCTTTCTTGCTTTATGTGTTCCAGGCCCAGGGCAGTTGTAATAAGCTCATTCAAGCTATTAACACTTAATTCTATTTAATAACAATCTTCAGTATGTTTTGTGAGCCTCACTAGTCACATACAGTAGTGTTTATCACATATAAAGTTCGTTTGCATTAAGAGATGGAAAGTCTGTGTAGTTCAAGAATATTATTTTTATTATAATCATGGGAAAGCGCTAAACCCCTAGAATTATACAGTGCCTGTGGAAGGGGGGATGGAAAGTATTCAGGCTTAATGTAGGGAACTGGAGCACAGATACAATTCCCTAAATCAAGAGTCCCTCACCATTGTCAGGAAACCTCCCTTGAGGAGAGTTCAAGAACAAAGTATCCCTTAACTGTATTTGAATTTAAGTGAATCAAATTGTAACTCATTCCGTATCAAAAGATATTTCTACTGTAAAGTTCCCAATTAAGTGACAAGTTCTAAATGAGACCAATGATTTTCTCAGCCTTGTCCTTTTTTTACAAAGCTGTCCAAGTTATGCAATGTAACTTTAATTGTAGGGTACTTGCACGTGGTAATAGCTTTCTCCCTGCACATTAAACTAATGTTGAAAATTTGATGCCAATTGGACAAAGTGTTCTTAATTCATTGTTCTTGATTCACTGGACTAATGGAGAGGGGGAGAAGATGTTAAAGCTGTCTGTTGTTTAAGTCCACAGTTGTTACAATAACAGACATTTTCGGATTTAATGGACTTATTCTGTTGAATCCAAATATTAATTTACCCATTAGACCAAAACAGTAACAGATAAGTCTTTATTTAACAGACTTTAATTGTCTGTAAAAATATTGGACAATTCTGATTTAAGGGACTTTGCACATTTAATTCAAAATGAATTTACCCAGTAGTCTGTAAGAATAAGAAGTTTCCGAATGTTGTCCAACCACAGATTTTATTTTGTTTGTTAAATTTGAAATCCAATAAGTCAGGATCCATTAAATCAAGGCTTTACTGTATTACTTACCTCAGTAGAAATGGATACAAACTAGTACTACCAACAATAGTGAAGAAAGGACACGGGTACAAAGCACACTTTTACTGTGACATTTTGTTCTTATGTAGAGCTTTATCAAGTCAATGATAAAAGTCTACATAGAGCTGAACACTGTTACTGACTTCATAAATGGGGGCACATCACAAGCGGTGTTTCGCAGGGGTCAGTGTTGGGCCCTTTGTCATTCACAATTTACATAAATGACATAGATGAGGGAATAAATAGCAACATAAGCAAATTTGCTGATGACACCAAAATAGGCCCTTCAATTCACTCTAATGAGGACCATAGAGCACTTCAGGATAATTTGAATAGATTGATGCAATGGTCAGAGAAATGGCAGGTGCAGTTTACTAATGATTGCGAAGAGGATTTAGGAGTTCTGGTAAGCAGTAATTTAAAACCAAGGCAGCAGTGCATTAGTGTTCGCAATAAAGCTAATAGAATCCTTGGCTTCATATCTAGAAGTATAAATAATAGAAGTCCTCAGGTTGTTCTTCAACTCTATATATCCTTGGTTAGGCCTCATTTGGATTATGCTGCGCAGTTCTGGTCACCGTTTTACAGAATGGATATACAGTGGACCCTCGACCAACGATGGCATCGATTAACGATAAATCCGACTAGCGATACATTTTAACGCAAAAATTTTGCCTCGACTAGTGCTAAAAAACTCGACCAACACTATTCGTTCCATCTGAGACGCGTCCACTTCTGGCCAGTGTTTACAAGCCAGCCAGCCACCGCGGTCGCTTCCAAGCATACAATCGGAACATTTCATATTATCACAGCCTTTTTAGTGATTGCACCTGCAAAATAAGCCACCATGGGCCCCAAGAAAGCTTCTAGTGCCAACCCTACAGCAAAAAGGGTGAAAATTACTATGGATATGAAGAAAGAGATCATTGCTAAGTATGAAAGTGGAGTGCGTGTCTCCGAGCTGACCATGTTGTACACAAAACCCCAATCAACCATCGCTACTATTGTGGGCAAGAAAACGGCAATCAAGGAAGCTGTTCTTGCCAAAGGTGCAACTATGTTTTCGAAACTGAGATCGCAAGTACTCGAAGATGTTGAGAGACTGTTATTGGTGTGGATAAACGAAAAACAGATAGCAGGAGATAGCATCTCTCAAGCAATCATATGTGAAAAGGCTAAGAAGTTGCATGATGATTTAATTAAAAAAATGCCAGCAACTAGTGGTGATGTGAGTGAATTTAAGGCCAGCAAAGGTTGGTTTGAGAGATTTAAAGGGAAGGGAAGTAACCCCAGTAAAGGACTTGCCACCTCAAGTCCTAATGGAAGGGGATTCCCCTTCTAAACACTAAGACCATCAACACTCTTCCCTCCTCCCATCCCATCAATCATCACCTGATCTTCAATAAAGGTAAGTGTCATGTAACTGTGCATGTCTTCTTCAGTTTGTGTGTATTAAAATTAATATTTCATGTGGTAAAAACAATTTTTTTTCATACTTTGGGGTGTCCTACACGGATTAATTTGATTTCCATTATTTCTTATGGGGAAAATTAACTTGATTAACGATAATTTTGACTAACGATGAGCTCTCAGGAACGGATTAATAGCGTTAGTCGAGGGTCCACTGTAAATGCACTGAAAACACTCGGAGGAGGATTACAAAGATGATCCCTATTAGGATAGACTGAGGGCCCTGAATCTGCACTCTTTCGAAAGGTGTATAATTAGGGGGATATGATCGAGGTGTATAAATGGAAAACAGGAATAAATAAAGGGGATTTAAATAGCGTGCTGAAAATTTCCCGCCAAGACAGGACTCGCAACAATGGTTTCAAGTTGGAAAAATTCAGATTCAGGAAGGATATAGGAAAGCACTGGTTTGATAATAGAGTTGTGGATGAGTGGAACAGACTCCTGAGTACAGTTATTGTGGTTAAAACGTTGCGTAGCTTTAAAAATGGGTTAGATAAATACATGAGTGGGTGTGGGTGGGTGTGAGTTGGACCTGACTAGCTTGTGCTACTTGGTCTGATGTGGTGCTCCTTCCTTAAGTGGAAGTGACCTGATTAGGTGGGTCATTGGGCTAATCTGGGAGGGTGGGAATGACATGGACCTGCTTTGCATGGGTCAGTAGTCTTGCTGCAGTGTTCCTTCTTTCTTATGTTCTTATAAAGCTCTACATAGAGCAGGACATTGTCAAAATAATAGTTTGCACCTGTGTCCTTTATCACTCATCAGAATTAGTTTTTTTTTTTTTTTTTTTTTTTTTTTCAACAAGTCGGCGTCTCCCACCGAGGCAGAGTGACCCAAAAAAGAAAGAAAATCCCCCAAAAGAAAATACTTTCATCATCATTCAACACTTTCAACACACTCACACATTATCACTGCTTTTGCAGAGGTGCTCAGAATACAACAGTTCAGAAGCATATACGTATAAAGATACACAACATATCCCTCCAAACTGCCAATATCCCAAACCCCTCCTTTAAAGTGCAGGCATTGTACTTCCCATTTCCAGGACTCAAGTCCGACTATATGAAAATAACCAGTTTCCCTGAATCCCTTCACTAAATATTACCCTGCTCACACTCCAACAGATCGTCAGGTCCCAAGTATCATTCGCCTCCATTCACTCCTATCTAATACGCTCATGCACGCTTGCTGGAAGTCCAAGCCCCTAGCCCACAAAACCTCCTTTACCCCCTCTTTCCAACCCTTTCGAGGACGACCCCTACCCCTCCTTCCTTCCCCTATAGATTTATATGCTTTCCATGTCATTCTACTTTGATCCATTCTCTCTAAATGACCATACCACCTCAACAACCCCTCTTCTGCCCTCTTGACTAATGCTTTTATTAACTCCACACCTTCTCCTAATTTCCACACTCTGAATTTTCTGCATAATATTTACACCACACATTGCCCTTAGACAGGACATATCCACTGCCTCCAACCGTCTCCTCGCTGCTGCATTTACCACCCAAGCTTCACATCCATATAAGAGTGTTGGTACTACTATACTTTCATACATTCCCTTCTTTGCCTCCATAGATAACGTTTTTTGACTCCACATATACCTCAACGCACCACTCACCTTTTTTCCCTCATCAATTCTATGATTAACCTCATCCTTCATAAATCCATCCGCCGACACGTCAACTCCCAAGTATCTGAAAACATTCACTTCTTCCATACAGAATTAGTATAATTTTTTATTCCATTGCATCTGCACCCAATATACTGCATATTTTAGTGTATATCAGTTTTCTTCCTGTGAAGCCCATATTACACATAACATTTTAGGTCTAGAGTTCTTGACCAATCTCTTTTAAATAAATGTAAGTTATTATGTATATAATAGCCTAGTATCTGCTTTATTTGTATATCTGTTATCTCTTTATTAGGTATACAGTAGAGTATTTTAGCACACTTTATTACTATTATTTAACTTTATTCTTATATAATGTACACCCCTATTAAGTCTGTAATATCAAGGGTTTACTTTATGTATTGTCACTCTGAATAATGTGAGACATTCAAGTTATTGTTTGTCATTCTGAATAATGTGAGACTGAATGTCTTGAATGTCTCACATTGAATGTCTTAACATTATATGTCTCACATTATTCAGAGTGACAACACATATAGTAAACCCCTTGATATTACAGACTCAATAGGGGTGTATGTTATATCAGAATAAAGTTCAACAATAGAAATAAAGTGTGCTAAAATACTCTACTGTATACCTAATATAGAGGTCTTTCTTTCTTTCAACACACCGGCCGTATCCCACCGAGGCGGGGTGGCCCAAAAGGAAAAACGAAAGTTTCTCCTTTTACATTTAGTATTATATACAGAAGAAGAGGTTACTAGCCCCTTGTAATATAGAGGTAACAGATATATAAATAAAGCAGATACTAGGCTATTATGTATATAATACATATTAATATTATTTAATAAAGAAAGAAAGATGTATAGTTTTGCTGTTAATATTAAAACTACATAATGAATGTTGTATTACTTGTTATGCTGGGATCACCTGTGCATTACCTGTATAGCTTATTTTTTATTCATTTGTGTCTAGGTTGAATTTCCAGGGACCTAGTGAAAGGAATTGGGTTGTGACCTTAGTTTGGTCCCCATTCTTAGTCAGGCCTGATAACATACCATGTCTACTGTGATTGTGAACAAGGTGCCTTGATAGTATATCTTTTGATATTCTGTTATTAAATAGAGGTCAGGCCTCTTGTGGTTCTCAGGTTACCAAATTTGTCTCTCTTCCAGTACACTACAGAGAATTGGACAAACATGGTAATCTCAGCACTGCCAGATCATTCATAAAAGGTCTGAGCACTCCAGTGAATTATTACATTTGCTTTTAGAAATTTTCAGTAAATATTCAATTATGTTATTATTTAGATTGAGAATTGATTCTCTCCTTTAGATGTGCATATGTATATGAATGTAGGGATGTGTTAGTTGTTGAGTGGCAATGAGCTGCTTATAGTGAGAGAGAAGGAAGAGTGTGAGGCTTATCAGGGGTCTTCCCCACTTTTTCTCCTCATACTAAAGGTCACATATGTGTCTTCCTCTCTCCCTCTTCAATCCTACTGTTTGAGATCACTTGAACATCTCTCTATCTTACTGTCAAAGGTCATTCTTTCATGCCTCCTTCCCTCCTACTGTCAATAAGCACTTCAGAATATCTCTCTCTGTTCATCATGAAAATTGAAATCATGCTTTGTTTTTATTACAATACAGTACATATACTGTATTTCGTGGCTTATAAGACTTGTTTTAGTTTAAGTGGCTCAGCATTGGATGTAACTTGGAGAGCTACAGCCCACCCCACACCCCAAACTTATAGCTCCCATCACTGACCTTTGGTAAATAGGATGCAGGGTGATTTTTGGAGACATTTTATGGAAAAAACGTGCGTCTAATAAGCTGCAAAATACGGTATATGACAAGCCTTCATATGTTTTTCTTTCTGACTAATTGAGTGTGTATACATAAGTAGTGCATTTATGGGGTACCCACTCTTTTCAGTGTATTCTTTAGTACTGTATAACTCAGCAAGAGCGTAAAGAGTAGTTACTCCTCCCTGCTTAGTAGGTAGAAGTGAAGAGATCTCGTGGGTGAGCCTCTTATCTTACTTAGCTTGGGCCTTGTGCAAAAGCATGAAACTGAAGCACATTATATAATTTAATTATAAGGGTAAAAGGATATTGTTAGGTGTGTCATATCGCCTTACCTGTAGTCTACCTATAGTTAATTGTGGGGGTCATCTTCTAACAGGCTGGTTCCAGACTAGGCCTCCTGATTGACAAACTTGGTTGTAGCATGCACTACAATATGTAGGCTTGGTAGCAATGAATTATGTCCACATACAAGTTATATCTTATTGTTATGTTGAGCTTTCAGTCAGAAGCCTCATTAGAGGTGTATAATGATAATGTATGTGATAATCGCCTATGTAGTATAATAAAGGAATATAATTTGTTATTGTTAACTAGTGTGTATTTTTTACAGCCATTTATACACCCACACTACTTTGCTGCATTTTTTAAATTAAAAATTGCAGTAATAGTGTCAGCCTGGCAAAAATCATCATAGTATCTGTGGCATTGTATGCAGCTTGGCCACCATCATCAAGGAAAAGTTTAGTGTCCTGATAACGAGGTCTTCTGCACGATTGTACATTCTTTTTCACATTCTTCTTACCATTATGAAGAAGAAAGTGAGGCTTGGGCTTATGAGACTGATGCCTGAAACAGTTCATCGCAGATTCAAGTAAGACTTTTTGAGGAAGAAGAGACCATTTCTGTAGACTACGATTCTGTTCCTTTTCTATCTGAGGCCAAGCTTCCTGACTCTACATTCATGAGTTTCTTCTCAGTTTGATGTCTCATCAAGTTCAGGCTGGTACTCGAGAGTGGAAAGTCCGTTCCCCTGTTTTGAAGGTAAGCTCATTCAGCTCCCCTTTAGACTGTTGTTTTGTTCACTGGAATGGGACTTAGTGATAGCTATTTTGGCTTTCAGTAGATTACTGAGAGTGGGTGATCGAGTGTGATTCGATTATTACCATTTTTTCATACAGCACCTGTGGAATGGGATTCAATCAGATTACTTATAAGACACAGACAGTATACACTGAGACTACCTCTTAGCTATTTTACATGACTGAGTATTGACATACAGCTTGAGCACAGTAAAGTTCTAGAAGTTAAATATCAGCATACACCTGTAAACACATCAAGGTTCAGCAAACTAAGTACATATTAACATACAGCTGTGAACACAACATTCAACAAACTAAGTATCAACATATAGCTGTAATCACAATGTTCAACAAACTGAATATCAGCATACAACTGTGAGCACAGTTAGGTTCAACAGACTAATTGATAACAGAGGCTTTGTTATCTTTTTTTTAAATAATATTAAGGTAATACTCATTTAACCCTTTCAGGGTTTCGGCCGTACTAGTACGGCTTATGCACCAGGGTTTTTGACGTACTAAGATAAGATAAGATAAGATTTCGTTCGGATTTTTAACCCCGGAGGGTTAGCCACCCAGGATAACCCAAGAAAGTCAGTGCGTCATCGAGGACTGTCTAACTTATTTCCATTGGGGTCCTTAATCTTGTCCCCCAGGATGCGACCCACACCAGTCGACTAACACCCAGGTACCTATTTGCTGCTAGGTGAACAGGACAACAGGTGTAAGGAAACATGTCGAAATGTTTCCACCCGCCGGGAATCGAACCCGGGCCCTCCGTGTGTGAAGCGGGAGCTTTAGCCACCAGGCCACCGGGCCTGGTAGTATGCCTAAATTCTAGCGCCCTCAAATCTAGTGAGAGAAAGCTGGTAGGCCTACACATGAAAGAATGGGTCTATGTGGTCAGTGTGCGTGGTATAAAAAAAATCCTGCAGCACACAGTGCGAAATGAGAAAAAAAAACTTTGACCGTGTTTTTGGATTAAAACAGTGACTTTGCACTGTATTTTCGTATGGTATTTACTGTTGTATTCTAGTTTTCCTGGCCTCATTTTATAGAATGGAAAACATATTACAGAAATTGAGATGATTTTGACTGGTTTTACAAAGAAAACTACCTTGAAATTGCGCTCAAAGTAGCAGAAATGTTCGATTTTTACCAAAGTTCAAAAGGAAACAAATCATGCTATGCATCCAATACAGGTCAACCGGTGAGTCTAATATTCTTTCACAAGTGCGCTGATAATATTTATACCATTTCTACACCAATGCAGTAGTCTGCATAACAGTAAATCTTCTATTTTTTTGCGAGAATAAAAATTCAAAGTGGAAAGCAAAAGAATGTAAGAGGGGCATGGGGACATGACTAATAAACAGAGGAAATGCTATTTTAGTGCCAGGAATGTCTTTCTTGTTTATTCTGGACCCTATTCGGAAATTGGCATCTTTTGAAATTTGTGTGAAATTGGCAAAATTGCTAAATTCTGACCACTGTATTGGATAGTTGATATTGGTAAATAGGTGGTTCCTTGTATTCATTCGCTAGAAAAAATGAAGTTCTAGCGAAATAGTTAGGATTTTTGTCGATAAGTACACTGGAATTGGCTGAAAATAGGGCTCAAAGTGGGCAAAATTGCCGATGTGTAAACATCGTCGGGACCACTAACTTCACGAGAGCATAATTCTGTAAGTTTTCCATCAAATTTCATACTTTTGGTGTCATTATGATCGGGAAAAGATTCTCTATTTTTTCATAAGAAAAATTATTTTTTTTTTTAAATTTGGCCGACCCTGAGAACAAGTTTCTGAAAGGGCCTGTTGACCCTGAAAGGGTTAAAGATGACAGCATAATGCAGAATTATATTGCATAAGCATCTTTCAAGGAGGGTACCTGATGCTGGTAAGGAGCTCATGATGTAAAGGATTAGGGCTACCCTTCTCTTCCTTGGATCAGTCCTTGCTACCATTCATTCTCCAGGCAATGTGTAACTCCTATGGGTAGGGGATGTGTAGCCTAGGTGTTTTATAATGAAGCATGTAAGATGTATGATGAAGTGAATGTGGGAGCAATATGGCAAATTCTACAAATGAATGGAAGAGGTAGTATGTTTATAAAAGCAGTAAAGGGGTTTTATGCAGATAGCAAGGCACATGTATATAGGAGAGAGAGGAGGATTTTTTTTATTGAAAGTAGGTCTTAGACAGGGATGTATTATATCACCTTTGCTGTTTAACATAATTATAGACAGGACTATAAAAGGGTGAATGCTGTGGTGTTGGGGAGAAGTGTGGGAGTAAAAGATAATGAATTTTATGCAAAGTGGGAGTTGTCACAGTTGCTCTTAGCCAATGACCCAATTCTTTTGGGAGAGTCTGAAGAGAAGTTGCAAAAGTTAGTGGAGGAATTTGAGAGGGTATGTACAAGAAGGATGTTAAAACTGAACATAGGAAAGAGCAAGATAATGAATAATTGGATATCAGATTAGAGAGATGGAGTACAGAGGAAATAAATATGTTTAGATAGGTCTGTAAAAGATGAGGCAAAACATAGAAATGAGAAGGGAAAACAAATTGGTGGCATATTGAGGCATCTATGAAGAAAAGGAACCTTATCCATGGAAGCAAAGAGGGAAACATGTAAGAATATAGTGATATGTACCAACACTTATGTGGGAGTGCAGCATGGGTTTTAAACATTGCAGTGAGGAGAAGGCTGGAGGTAGTAGAGATGAATATGCAAAGAATTTAGAGTATTGAGATTAAAAGGAGTGAGGTTACCAAAAGTATTACTCAGAGGGCTGAAGAAGGGTTGTTGAGGTGGTTTGGACATTTAGAGAGGGAGGAGCAGAAAATGATGACTAAGAGGGTATATAAATCTGTGATGGAGGGAAGGAAGGGTAGGAGTTGTCTTAAGAAAGGCTGGATAAAGGGGGTGAAGGAGGTTTTGAATTCTAGGGGTTGACATCCAACAGGCTTGTATGAGTGTATTAGATCGGAATGAGTGGATACAATTGGTTTTTATGGCTCTATGTGCTGTGGGAGTATGAGCAAGGTAACATTTATGAAGGGATTTAAGAAAATCAGTTAGCCGAACTTGAGTTCTGGAGGTGGGAAGTACAGTGCCTGCACTCTGAAGATGTGGAGATGTAGTTAGAAGGTTATTTGAAATGTGATGATCGCACACTTCTGTCAAGATAGCTATTGAGTAAATGACAGTGAATGTGTTACCTCTTCTTTTTGTCACTCTACTTCTGTGTTAAAAAACTTCAATATTCTTGTCTCCTTGAGGGAGGCACCTTGATGCTAGTTAGAGGCTCTTGATCCAAGAAATTGGACTTATCCAATTGACTACCATTCATGGCACTTCTATAAATCTTCTTTCTTTCAACATACCGGCCGTATCCCACCGAGGCAGGGTGGCCCAAAAGGAAAAACAAAAGTTTCTCTTTTTACATTTAGTAATATATACAGGAGAAGGGGTTACTAGCCCCTTGCTCCTGGCATTTTAGTCGCCTCTTACAACACGCATGGCTTACGAAGGAAGAATTCTGTTCCACTTCCCCATGGAGGTAAGAGGAAATAAACAAGGACAAGAACTAGAAAGAAAACCCAGAGGGGTATGTATATATATGCTTGTACATGTATGTGTAGTGTGACCTAAGTGTAAGTAGAAGTAGCAAGACGTACCTGAAATCTTGCATGTTTATGAGACAGAAAAATGGACACCAGCAATCCTATCATCATATAAAACAATTACAGGCTTTCGTTTTACACTCACTTGGCAGGATGGTAGTACCTCCCTGGGCGGTTGCTGTCTACCAACCTACTACCTTTAACTTCTATGAATATAATAATAATAATAATAATAAGAGCATTTAAATCTGAGGGGAAGGAAGGTGGGGTGGGGGTCATCCTCAAAAAGGTTGGAAGGAAGGGGTAAGGGAGGTTTTGTGGGAAAGGGGCTTGGACTTCCAGCAAGTGTGCATGAGCATGTTCAATAGGAGTGAATTTGTGCATGGGGCTCAACAACAATTAACCATCTCAGACCACTAATTACCCAACAAAAGGCTGCAGTTAGAATAACAAATTCTCACTACAGGCAACACACTCCACCAATATTCAAAACACTCAACCTACTCACCATACAAAACATCCATACTTATTATTGCACCTATTACATACATAGAACACTTAACTCTGATATTAACCCTCCCCTCAAACATCTCCTTGCCAACCTCAACAGAACACATGACCATAACACAAGGCACAGATCACTCTTTGATGTTCCTCGTGTCCATCTCACGCTATGCAAAAACTCAGTGCACATAAAAGGCCCTAAAATCTGGAATTCATTACCTGTAAATATAAAAGAAACACTACCTGTTTATAAATTCAAGTCTCTTCTCAAAGTTCACTTACTCACTCAAAACCAAATAAATACTGAATAACTGAACCTTATAAATTGTATATCCAAAATGTTACTCACAATTATATCACATAAATGTTAAACCTAGGACCCAATCTAACTTTGTTATTTTTTTAAATACACTACCTAACAGAATACTCCATTCTACTGAATGAACAGCAATGCATGCAACCATATGACCTGTCTTTGTAATACTCATTTGTGCTTTATAGTTATCTGTTTACAATAATGTCTTATCACTGATTTCATCATTGCTTAGTTAATCTTAAGTTAATTTTAAGCCAGCCCGTAATGCTATGCATATAAGTGGCTTTGGCATGCTGCTCTTACCTGCATTTTTTTGTACCTCTGTATGTATGCTAAAATTTCTAAATAAATAAATAAATTAATAAATAAATAAATAAATAAATGGAGATGAATGGTATTTGGGACCTGACGATCTGTTGGAGTGTGAGCAGGGTAATATTTAGTGAAGGGATTCAGGGAAACCGGTTATTTTTATATAGCCGGACATGAGTCCTGGAAATGGGAAGTACAATGCCTTCACTCTAAAGGAGGGGTTCGGGATATTAGCAGTTTGGAGGGATATTTTGTGTATCTTTATACGTATATGCTTCTAAACTGTTGTGTTCTAAGCACCTCTGCAAAAACAGTGATTATGTGTGAGTGAGGTGAAAGTGTTGAATGATGCTGAAAGTATTTTCATTTTGGGGATTTTCTTTCTTTTTGAGTCACCCTGCCTCGGTGGGAGATGTCCGACTTATTAAAAAAAATAATAATAATAATAATAATAATAATAAAGACACCACAATCACACAGTGAATATATATTGCACATATAAGATAAGATCACTGATAGAAATGGAGCACTGTATTGTATAATGAATGGACATGAAATGAAAGAAATGTGTATATTAATACAATAATATACAGCAGGTGGGAATAACTTAAAATATTAAGACATTTATTGATGTACAATCAATGTTTCAGCAATGAATCAACTTGATCAGGACTCATTTCTGGAACATAATTTAACAATATACAACATTCACAATACACAGTACAGGAAGGCCCCGCTTTACGGCGTTTCACTTTACGGCGTTCCGCTAATACGGTCATTTCAAATTATGACCAAAACTCGCTATACGGCTCCCCCCACCTGACTTTCTAATACGGTCACCGCGCCCCACCTTGTTTGTTTACATTCTTCGTGAGCTCAGTAAGCACTAAGTCTCTCCATTTTGTCTGGAAACTCCAAAATTTCAAATGTTTTTAAAAGTTATTTCATATTTTATATATACTCTGATAATTATACTTATGTATACCTGTACTTAAATAAACTTACATACTGTGCTGGCATGCAGGTACACATTAAAATCAGTAAGAGTGTCTTATGTCTCCAGACGTCATATTAGTAATGATAATAATAATCATCGTATGTCGTATATTACGTTAAATACACATTTTCATTAATCCATCTATGATATTTTTTCAAAATTATATAATAAACACGATACATAACATAAAAAGATGTTAAATACACCCCACAATAGAATAAATAAACATAAATATGAGATGTGGTAGCAGACGACTTGCACAAGTGACGCCATATTAGAAATGCTAATAATAATAATAATCACTGAGTCTTATTAAATGTTGTATATTACGTTAATATACACATTTTCATTTATCCATCCATGATATTTTTTTCAAAATTATATAATAAACACGATACATAACATAAAAAGATGATAAATACACCCCAATAGAATAAATAAACATAAATATGAGATGTCGTAGCCAGATAACTTGTACAAGTGATGCCAAGAATAACATTTTCTCTAATCTAACATAAGAGAAAATGTGTTACTGGGGGTAACTGTAGAAAATTATTCCTTTCGTATGTATGTAAGTAAGTTTATTCAGGTATACACAAATACAGTTACATAGATTATCATACATAACAACATATGTGTAGAGAACCTAGGATAACCCAAAAAAGTCAGAGTGACTTATTTCCATTGCCTTCACTCAGAGCTTCATTTCTTCTCAAAATGATGTTACATGAGAATGGGAGTGTTCTTCTTTATTTATTCTACCGTATCAATGTAGAGACAACCTGTACACAATGTAACTTGTACACAAACCAGACGTGTACACTTTGTTTACAAAACTTACCTTCGCCTGGTTTGTTTACATAACTCTGGCCTGTCCTCTCTCATGCATTCATTCTTTCTCTCTCTCATTTATTCGTTTTATCTCATTTACTTACTCCTGACCCTACATTAAGACTACAAATATTTTAAGGTAAGTAATGAGTGAACTGTATATACATTTTATTGCTCTGGGATGCTTAAATATCATGGAATTGTATGTGGGTGGGGTGGCCTGGTATGGTAGCCTGGCTGACTACCATACATACCACACTTGATTTTTTACAATAAATACTACTCATCTCACCCTATATTTTAAGGTAAGTAATGAGTGAACTGTATATACATTTTATCGCTCTGGGATGCTTAAATATCATAGAATTGTATGTGGGTGGGGTGGCCTGGTATGGTAGCCTGGCTGACTACCATACATACCACACTTGATTTCTTACAATAAATACTACTTGTCTCACCCTAGATTAAGACTATAAATATTTTAAGGTGAGTAATGAGTGCACTATGTGTGTATTGTACTTTTTATTGTTTTTTGATGCCTGGTTCTATTGCTAACTTAATATATGTTAGTGTAAACTTATCTAGTGTTTGTATGCATTTGTAAGTGGAAAAAAAGGGTGTTCCACTTTACGGCGGTTTCCGCTTTACGGCGGTAGCCTGGAACCTAACCAGCCGTATAAGTGGGGCCTTCCTATATACATTATATATTATCTTTTGTTATTTTTATTAACATATTGGCTGTCTCCCACCATATAGCTCAGGCTCAGGCGAGTGATAGTGGTGACAGTGTAGGAGAGGCATGGGATAGGTGGCACCTTCCATAACTTTCCAGGTATCTTGCTTCACCTAGATATTCAACCCACATCACTTTATGTGAATCTAGTATGAGAAAATTTTCTGGCCAGTGTTAAGCATATATATAAGATAAGCATATATATAAGATAAGAGATGGATAGGGAAGATGAGAAATATTGAAGAAGAATAAGGTCACTTATCCGAAAAGTTATCATTTTACTAGAAAAATTAAGTAAACTATATTATCAATAGGAGATAATGGTTTTACTGTATAGAAGTTATCTTGTGGTTGCCTGAGTTATCACAGCGAGAGATAGTGGTTTTATTATGATGTTGACCTTATCTTGTGGTGTCACAAATTTCAGAAAAATACTGTGAGGGGAGGGGCCATTTTTTTTTTTTTTTATTACCACCTCAGCAGTTACATTATTGTACTCTTACAACTTGTCTCATGACAAATCAGCCCATGACATGCCAACCCTAACCACATGTAGAAATGCAGTCTCATCAACTGAATTTGAACTCTTTATGGGAGGGCTGCCTTGATGCTGGTGTAGGACTCTTGATGCCAGGAATTGAACCTACCTTCTCCATAAATTCGAGAATAATAATAATAATTATAATACTGACTTTGAAGATTTTCACTGTCACAATTTTGTCATTAGTATATTTATAGGCTCAGAGGTGATAGCCTATCATAGCTCAGCTTAATATCTATCCCTGTTTAAGGTATTCTACCCCATCTCGCCCCTTTACTCTGGATTGCCTCCCACAGTATGTAGGAACCTAATTACTGCTAGGTAAAACAGGGACAACAGGTGTTGGTAGATCTGCCTGTGTGTCTACCCACCCCATGATTAAACCCATGTTCTTCACCTGTGAGCCAAAGGTACTGCTGCTGAGCCATGAGCCATCTTTATCATCACCACCTTGTTACACTCAGTAAAATAAATTAGTATCTACATTTCAAGAATGATGGAAAAAAATATTCTTGTGCTTAAGAATGTTTTGTTTTCTTCTCTGTTTCAATCATTGTCTTCAGACTTGAATTCAACTTCTTGGTGTAATATTATTGATATGCAATACTGACAAGTTGATGAATGAGACATGTATATGACACTTGATTATATAATTACCTTTTTTGCAGAAATGCTTTGTCTGCACAGCAGGTGACTGTAGAAGTCTGCTGAGAAGGTAAAACATTCCAGTGGGGGTTGTTGTTGTTGTTGTTGTTGTTGTTAAGCATCCCCCGAAAAAGGGATATCTGTTGTGGTTCACAAAATCTTAATAAGACCATTCCAAACAAATTACATAATGGTGGTGCTCAAACCTATGGCAGGTGAGTGCTAGAACTCACAGGCCAGTGTTTTAGGACTCACCTGCCATAGGTTTGAGCACCACCCATTTTGTGATCCACTGTGGTTGCCAGTAGTCTCGCTTCTTCCAAGGTTTCCATTTAAAACTTCAGAATCTCTCTCTGATCAGCTTCAGTTTTTCAACACTGGCTTACATACGACAAGACTCGTGTTATTTTGACAAGCCTTTGAAGAAACGTGCATTGATGCTAGTAAGGAGGCTCTTGATCCAAGAAACTGGACTTATTCTCCCTTTCTTGCATCGAACCTAATTGCATCCCATTCCCCAGGCTTTATATAGCCCATGCAGGTTTAGCATTTCCCCTTGATTAAAATAAGTATTGGGATGTGCAGGTACCCTTTAGTCAGTTTTATAGATTAAGAAGTGATCTTAGTTTACATGTAATAACTTTCATGTAATATGGGAGGCTTGGGCAAGGAATGGGCCATGGGGATGTTGATCCCCAGAATGACCTCCAGGTAGGTAGTCTTTTCTCTTCAGCTGCAAGCTTTCACCACTGGTAGGGGTAGGCCCTGCTTTACAGTATGTTGCTTTGCGGCATTTCATTAATGCACCGGCTTTCAACTATATTCTGACTTCCTACAATAAATATATTCACCAGTCACTATAAGCTAAGGATGAAAATATTTTAAGGTAACTAATGTGTGCACTGCATATGCATTCTTTAGGCCTAGCTTTATTGCTCACTTAATATATGACAATGTAAACATGTTATTAGGCTTATGTATGCATTTGAAAGTGAAAAATGGCTATGTTTCACTTTACAGCAGTAGCCTAACCCCTACCCTGCTGTATAAGCAGGGCCTGCTCGTACATCCTACTTTAAAGAAGGTTTAAATTTTTATTGAAAGTTTCGATGGCAATTTGTCAATTATACAGTGGTACCCTGAGTTTCGTGCAGCTCCCAACTTGAACAATTATGTAAGTTTATTATTGTAAGTGCTTTTGTAAGTGTACATATTTTTCGGGGTCTGAAATGGATTAATCTAATT
Source organism: Cherax quadricarinatus (assembly GCF_026875155.1). Lineage (NCBI taxonomy): Eukaryota > Metazoa > Arthropoda > Malacostraca > Decapoda > Parastacidae > Cherax > Cherax quadricarinatus. The sequence continues at coordinate 14,591,263 of NC_069451.1, read as the reverse complement.
TACATTATTCCTTATGGGAACAAATTCATTCGGTAACGGCACTCGAACAGCATTCTGGAATGAATTATTGCCGAAACTTGGGGTACCACTGTATTTTTAAAATAGTGCGGGTAACTGAAGGTCACCTGAAAACAGTTTTTTTTTTTTTGGGGGGGGGGTCACTGCCCCTTTGGCCCTGTCCCAGACCAGGCCTTCTGGTCGAACGAAGGCTTCATCAGCTAGGCTGTGTGAGGAACACACAATCCATCACACTAACCACAACCAGGCTGATCAGGAACTAACTTGAGGACCTTTTCAAGTTCCCTTTTGAAGAAAACTAAGGTGTCTCCTGGTAATTCCCTTAATGTATGAAAGGAAGGTGCTATAAAGCTTTGGTCCATTTGATGGTCAAGCTATAACTTAACCCCTGCAACCACATATGAGTGAGTACAAGGGCATACAATTAATACATCTTTATTAAATACATTCTGATCCTGGGAAAATACTGACCTAATTTGCCCGAAATGCTATGCATAACAAAGGGCTTTCTCTGTAGTAGTATATTATTGACGTCGGCTAGGCCTGTATACCTTGTACTTGTAGAAATAAAGATTATTTTTTTTTTTACATAAACCCTTTTCTCAAACTCTCCTGATAGCTACAACAGAACATACAGGTACACACGCAAGGCATCAACAAACTCTCTTCGACATCCCTCATATTTTGTTTGCCCTATGCAAAAATCAGTAAAATTGACCACTGCTGGAAAAATTCTCCCAACTCCTGGCTCAAAATATCTTGCATGGACTTAAGTGATTTCAATTTAAGACACCTAATAGGGAGAAATGTGGCAAATAATGTGTTATCAGAGAAGTAAAGACATGTACATGTAGGGTTCCTGACCAGTAAAATGGGATTAGTTATGAGGGTGCCCTCACCAAATTCTGCTTTAGTAGCAGAAACATACAGTGGAATCAGATCAACATGTACTAAATGAAACAAGCTGGGAAGATATCCTAAAGAACATGGATCTAAACCTATTCCTAGAAAAAATAAACTCTGTGGCACTTGAGGTATGCTCAAGGCACATTCCCTAAGAAAAAAAAAAAGAGATGTAAACTAGAAAGAGAGAGATGCTACCTCTACAGACGAAGTCAAAGAATCACAGAGCTGCTGAAAGGGGCCAGTATAGATCTGAATTATAGAAGGAGGCACTGGCCAGAGAAATAGAAAATATCAAACTTAAGCTTAGGGAATCATACAGGATACATGAAAGTACAGAAGCCTTAAATGAAATTGAAAAAAAAAATTCTTATGCCAAATCCAGGGTAAAAACAACATCCAGTATTGGGCCCCTGCTTAAACGAGATGGGACTTACACAGATGACGGCAAAGAAATAAGTGAGATACTGAAGTCCCAATGTGACTCAGCATTTAGTCAGACTAAGGGTCAACAATCTAAATTATTTTTTTATGGCTAAGACTCAAAATTCAAGAATTTCTGACCCCAGGACTTTGAAAAAGCAGTAAATGACATGCCCATGCACTCTGCCCCAGGCCCAGAGTGCAAGAAACCCATTCCATGTGCCCTAAATATTCTGTGGAGAATGAGGATGGACATGGGTCATTCAACAGTTACTAAAAACAACAGATATAGCTTTGCACTGCAAGGGTGGCAGTAAAGCAATTGCAAAGAATAACAGACCGACTGCACTAATGTCCCACATTATAAAAATCTTTGAAATGGTTCTAAGAAACAAGATTACCAACCACTTGGATTCCCATCATTTGCAAAACCCAGGGCAGCATGGGTTTAGAGCAAGTTGCTCCTGCCTCTCACAACTACTGGATCACTATGACATAGTCTTGGATGCTTTGAGAACAATCAAAATGCAGATGTAGTATACACAGACTTTGCAAAAGCCTTTGACAAGCACGATTATGGTGTAATAGCACACAAAATAGGTGATAAAGGAATTACAGGAAAAGCAGGTAGATGGATATATAACTTCCTAACAAATAGAACACAAAGAGTAATAATAAACAGAGTAAAGTCAGAGGAGGCTACAGTGAAATCTTTGTTCAACAAGGTACAGTACTCTCCTATACAGTACAGTACCATGTCCTTTGCTGATGATACCAGAATTTGCATGACGTTGTTGTTCATTGAGGACACTGCAAATCTCCAAGCAGAAATTAACCAAATCTTTAAATGGACATCAGAAAACAATATGAAGTTCAATAAAGACAAATTTCAATTACTCCGCTATGGAAAACTCGAGATGAAAACTGTATTGGAGTATAAAACAAATTCCAGTCATACAAAGCAAAAAAACAATGTGAAGGACCTAAGAGTGATAATGTCAGAAAATCTCACTTTCAAAGATCACAACAATGTATCTACCACATCTGCTAGGAAAATGATAGGATGGATAATGAGAACATTCAGAACTAGGGATGCCAAGCCAGTGATGATTCTCTTCAAATCGCTTGTCTTCTCTAGGCTGGAATATTGCTGTACACTAACAGCAGAACCTTTACTACACGTGTAAGTACCATAAAGCACTGAAATTACTGGGAATGGTTGAAGGTCATTGACCTGTACTCCTTAGAACGCAGGTGAGAAAGACATGTGAATATACACTTGGAAAATCCTAGAGGGATTAGACCCAAATTTACACACCAAAATCACTCCCTACGAAATCAAGACTCGGCAGGAAGTGCAACACCTAGTGAAAAGCAGGGGTGCCATGAGTACTCTAAGAGACAACACAATAAGTGTCATGGGCCCAAGACTGTTCAACTGCCTCCCAGCATACATAAGGGGGATTACCAGTAGACCCCTGGCTGTCTAACAGAGGATTAGATTTTGCCACCGAAGTGGCTAATTTATTGTGCACCCCCCCTCAAGGAAGGTTCCTTGATGTTGGTGAGGGGCTCTTGATTTAGGGAATTGGATCTGTGCTCCAGTTCCCCGAATTAAGCCTGAATGCCTTCCACATATCCCCCCCCAGGCGCTGTATAATCCTCCGGGTTTAGCGCTTCCCCCTTGATTATAATAATAATTATTGTGCACCCCATATCCATCCAGTGGACGGCAGAGGGAGGTGGACAA